>JARQOD010000009.1:136746816-136799760 GCA_033576555.1 Oophaga sylvatica | reverse complement strand
CCTTGGGTTGCTATATTTGTTATTTTCAAACCCTCTATATATATATATATCTGGAGAGCAGATTCTGTTGTCAGGCCTATTTTTTCCACCTCTTTGTGATTGCTACCATATTGGATTACATCTTCCTGTACCATCCCTTTCCTTTTCTAATTTTAATATGTATCTTGTTGCATTAATAAAGATGTATTTTTGAGACTATATGGCTGTTTTTCGTGTGGTGTTACAGAAGGGAAAAATAGTAAAAGGAAAAAGAAAAAAGGAAGTTGTCAGAAATTTTTTATTTCTTTTTCCTCTGTTGCATTTTTTCCCTCTTTTTCTCTGGGTGCTGAGGAGGATTTTTTTTCTCTCAATGGAGTTTGCACAGTTGTCTGGCTGTGTGGATCAGCTTGCCACTGAAGTTCGGAGTATTGCTACCTATCTTGCAGGGTTGCCGGTTGTGGAACCTAGGATCCCCATGCCAGATTTATTTTTGGGGGATCGAGCTAAATTTCTGAATTTCAAAAATAACTGTAAGTTGTTTTTTGCCTTAAAACCTAAGTCCTCAGGGAACGCAGCACAGCAGGTTCAAATTGTCATCTCTCTCCTGCACGGCGATCCTCAGGATTGGGCTTTTTCCTGACACCTGGGGACCCTGTTTTGAGTAATGTTGATGCATTTTTTCTGGCTCTGGGGTTATTGTACGATGAACCTAATGTCACTGATCAAGCTGAAAAAACCTTGATGGCATTAAATCAGGGGCTTGAGGACGCTGAGTTGTACTGTCAGAAATTCCAAAGTGGGCAGTCCTGACCAAATGGAATGATGATGCTTTGGCAGCCCTTTTTCGGAAGGGTCTCTCAGAGAATGTAAAAGATGTTATGGTGGGTTTCCTGCTCCCTCTGGTCTCAATGATTCTATGTCATTAGCGATTCAAATTGACAGACGTTTGCGTGAGCGTAGAGGTATGCGTGGAATAGTGTTGCCTTGTGAACCAACTTCTGAGTCCATGCAGTGTGATAGAGTGGCTTCTGGGGCACAGCGTCATGAGTTTCGAAAACGCAATGGGTTATGTTTCTACTGTGGTGATGCCTCTCATGCTATTTCAGTCTGCCCTAAGCGGGGAAGACGTTTTGCACGCTCAGTTGTCTTGGGTAGTGTTCAGACTAAATTTCTGTTGACTGTTACCCTGATTTGCTCCCTGTCCACATTTTCTGCTCAGGTTTTGTTGATTCGGGAGCAGCTATTAACCTGATGGATTTTGATTTTGCTAAACGTTGTGGGTTTCCCTTGATACCCCTACGGAAGTCTATTCCCCTACTGGGGATTGATTCTACCCCTTTGGCTGAGAATAAACCCCAGTTCACTACTCAGGTGATAATGAGGGTTGAACCTGATCATCAGGAGGTTGCAAATTTTTGGTGCTGTATAATCTGCATGACATTATTGTACTGGGTTTCCCTTGGTTACAGTCTCATAATCCTGTTTTGGATTGGAAATCTGTGTCTGTGACCAGTTGGGGCCGCCAATGTGTTAATGCCAACACTCCTGTTTTCAGCAGCAGATGAAGGAAGGGAGACACACTAGTCATTACTAGTGGGCAGGCGGAGCCCACACAGGATAGAACACCTCAGATTAAAAAGAGTGTTGACCGGCCCCTCCAGCTTGGGCTCCTCCTACTCCAGCTCTCCAGCCTAAAATTTGAGGTCACAGAGGATAGTCGCTGCTGGAGCAGCTCCTCAGAAATTTTTTTTATTTTAGTCGGACAGAGACTTGGACCGCCAGTGGTCTAGAGGTCTCAGGGGTCTCAGCGCTGCTGGACCCCCACCTCTCCCTTGGCGGATCTGTATTACCCTGTAAGGTGGTCCCTGCAGAACCCTGCCGGCCTGGGGGATGAGGATTGCTTCCCTGGCGGGGACGCAAACGCGCTTTGGGTACTGCGTTCCCCGCCTGGGGGGAAGCTACGGGCACAGCGCCACAAATCTCTGAGGGGTCCCTGTGGCGCTCAGCTGGGTGAGTACTCCACATTTTAATGTGTTTGAGTGCCTCAGCAACTGCTGCGGCAGCCGCTGTTACATGTGACATGTTGGTGACTAGTGTCTTTTGTCCGCAGGTGGATGCCTGCAGGACATGGAGAGCGAGGAGTCGCGCGCCCTTTTTTTTTTTTTTAATTTTCGCGGCGCTCTGAGCGCGCGCTTTACTACTGTCTTCTTCCGGCTTCTCTCTCAGAAGCACAGCGCGGCAGCCATTACTGGATCAGGGAGCTGAAGGCTTCCTTCCTCACTCTCCTCCCCTCCCGACAATCGAAGACGCTACACCGCGGCCGGCTGGGTGAGTCTCTTCTGCCTGTCAGGGCAGAAGCTTAACCCCTCACCCCCACAGCGCAGGACACTGAACGCTACCGCTAACGATCATTATAACGACGCATACTAATGCGATCGTTTTTTGTGATCGTTTTTAATGTCGCTAGTAGCTGCCACAGTGGGCGATCTCATTGACGACGCATAAGTGGTTAGCGATCCCCTTAGCGACTTTGGCGGTCATTGCGATGTACAAATCAGCGCAATATTTTAGCGTTCTTGTTTAGTGTACAAAGGCAAAAGAAGCATACCTTTGAGAGCACTGTCCTGCAGCTGTTACCTCATAAGAGGCACCTGGGGATCGCACACCCTTTTCATTAAACAAGGGTTGTGGGGAGTCTGCGACATTAACCCCTTCTTTGGCGGTTAACCCTTTATTGGGGACAGCTGGGGTAGCTCTCTCTTTAAGAGCTTTAACCCTTCAGCGTTCGTTTCTTCTTTAAGAAACCAGACTGTCCTAGTTACTGACAGGTTTAACCTGCCATATACTGTGTGAGGACATGTCAGATCAGGGTCCAGGAGGTGCGGACCGTCTCCCAGATCCGCTACAGGATCAGTCTCGCGTATCTGACACGCAGACCTCGACGGCGTCAGGCGCAGCGGTCAGAGGTTTCAGTGATGTCAAAATGGAGGCCCTCGCTCGTTCTATTGATGGCCTGTCTGACCTTCTAGGTTATTGGGTGTCAGCTAGATCCTCTCAGAGGAAGCGACACAGGCCGGTGCCTTCATTTCCGCACAGCGACTCGGAGATCTGGCATGGAGGGTTTCCATTCAAGCTCAGATGGGGAGGTGTCCGATTCGGATAAGGAGGATCGGCAGGGACTCTCTGCTTCTCTTTTGGGTCGTACAGAGGCTTTTATTGGAGCCATGAGGGAGGCGTTAGTTACCGGAGGAGGTAACTAGACGTCCTAGTAAGTCGGCCCGGATGTTTTCAGGAGTCGCATAGGTCGCGATCAGCATTACCACCTGAACACGCCCGATCTCATCTGATCTCGGAAGCTAAGCAGGGTTGGGCCTGGTTAGTACTTGGATGGGAGGACCGCCTGGGAATTCCAGGTGCTGTAGGCTTAAAGGAACGCCTGTTCCAGATAAGTGTTTTCAGCTGTATCCGTGTACGACGGAATTGATTGATAATTGGATTCCTTCTCCTGAAGTGGATGTCCCTTTATCCAGCTTAGCAAGTCCTCATTACTTTCTGTTAAAAGGGAAGGCGAGTTTGCAGAATCCGCTGGACAGAAAAACGAGATGGCGGCGAAATCCATCTACGAGGCCGGGGTCATGGATTCAGAGCATGTGTGCTTGTAAAGCTTCTCTAAGCTGGTTAGACCGTCTACGGACGGCGTGGCAGGATAGATCCCTCTATCCGAGGTAGATGGGCTTTTTAAGTTGGAGGATGCAGCCGATATGACAGTGATGCAGGTTTGGATACTGCGTCACTGCTGTCCAGGGGCAATCCTAGGCAATCACAGTCAGGAGAGCACTGTGGCTTAGACAGTGGACTGGAGACGTGGTTTCCAAGCAAGGTTTGCTATTACAAGGGTGGTCAGCTATTTGGATCTGACCTCACGGAGCTGATTGCCAAGGCAAAGGCAAAAGAAATGGCTTTACCACAGTGAAGAGCTGTGACTTCTGCGTCTGGCAGGCATAGTGCCGGTAGTAGTCGGCGGTCCTTTCGGTCCAGGGGACGGTTCGGTCAGCCCTCTTGGGGATCGGGTCGTTCCTCTTTTTTCGGGAAAAAAGAACGCTCAGAAATCCCGCACTCCCTGGAAACAGAGCTTCCGCCAAGACAAGTGGGAAGCTGACAAAAAGCCCGCTAAGGCGGACTGACGCCAGGGTCTCACTCGAGGGCTCTCGAGTGGGAGGTCACCTGCTCCAATTCAAACCGACTTGGGCTTCCCGCGTGTCGGACGCCTGGGTGACGCGGGTTGTGTCGGCAGGCTGCTTCATAGAGTTTCTTTCTCGACTCCCAGACAGTTTTTTGCCACTCTCGCATTCCGTCAGAGCCCGAGCTATTTGCCGCTCTACTGCGGGAGGTCGATTCCCTTCTGCAGAAGGGTGTGGTGGTACCGGTTCCCCGGAGGACCGGGGAAGAGGGTTTTATTCCAACCTCTTTGTGGTCCCCAAAAAGGAGGACAAATTTCGCCCATTCTGGATCTCAAAAGATTGAATTGGCATGTCCGTCCCCGGAAATTCCGCATGGAGTCACTTCGCTCCTTTGTGGCGGCCCTGTCGCATAACGAATCGCATTCGGGACGCTTTTTTGCATGTTCCCGTCGGAAGGGCCCACCAACGCTTCCTTCGTTTTGCCATAGGCCAGGACCATTACCAGTTTGTGGCCCTGCCATTCGGGTTGGCCTCAGCACCCAGAGTTTTTACAAAAATTCTGGCACCTCTCATGGCGATTCTGCGAAGACAGGGGGTTACGATTCTTCCCTACTGGACGACCTTTTGATTGTGGCGTCCTCAAAGGAGGAGGCGTGACGGCTCGCAATCTATCCCTTCAGCTCCTGGAGGACTTCGGGTGGCTGGTCAATTGGGAGAAGTCGTCTCTGGAACCGTCACAGTCAATCCTGTTTTTGGGAATGCATTCGACACGGTACGAGCAGTGGTGTCTCTGCATCCAGACAAGCAAGCGAGTCTTCTTTGACATGTAATGAAGTCTTCGACAGCAATGTCCCTTCGAAGGTGTATGCGCCTTCTGGGTTGATGGTGGCGTCGATGGAGGCAATTCCGTTTTGCCCAATTTCATTCCAGGGCTCTCCAATGCTCATTTTGAACCGTTGGGATCGATCGCAGTTTTCACTGGATTGCAGTGTCATCATCTCCCACAGGGTGCGAGAGTCTCTAGGATGGTGGTTATGTCCGGAAGTGTTATCCCTGGGGAAGTCCTTCCTCCCTCCGAGGTGGTCGATCATAACCACCGATGCCAGCCTGACGGGCTGGGGGGGTGTCTGGAACGATCTCTGGATTCAGGGAGTATGGTCGTTGGAAGAGTCTGTCCTGCCGATCAACATCCTGGAATTGAGGGCAATTTTCCTTTGCCTCCAACACTGGACGGTCCTTTAAGCTGTCTACCAGTCCGAGTGCAGACAGACAACGCGACGGCGGTCGCGTATATCAATCATCAAGGTGGGACGAGGAGCTTCAGGCTCATGATGGAAGTGTCTCGAATTCTGGTATGGGCCGAGGCCAGAGTGCCAGCCATCTCTGCGATTCACATTCCAGGAGTTCAGAATATCACAGTGGACTTCCTCAGTCGCGAAAAAGATGGATTCCGGAGAATGGAGTCTTCATCCGGAAATTTTTGCACTGCTTGCTCCCGTTGGGGAACTCCCCAAGTGGATTTGATGGCATCCAGGTTCAATGCCAAGTTACCGACGTTCATGTCCAGGTACAAGGACCCGAAGGCTGTGGCGGTGGATGCTCTGGTGGCTCCTTGGGACCAAATTCGAGCTAATCTATGTGTTCCCGCCGATATCCTTACTTCCTCTGGTGTTGCGTCGGATCAGACTGGGAGAGAGTCCCGGCTATATTGATAGCCCAGATTGGCCAAGGAGGACGTGGTTCTCGACACTGGTGTCACTTTTGGTAGCGCCTCCACTTCCACTCCCTCTTCGCCCGGACCTGTTAACCCAAGGGCCCGTTCGTCACCCAGACCTGAAGTCTCTGCGTTTGACGGCGTGGCTCTTGAGACCGAAATCTTGACCGTCAAGGTTTTTCAGCCGAAGTCATTGCCACTCTGCGAGCTGCCAGAGGTCCGGCTACTACTAGGATTTATCACAAGACTTGGGAAGCCTTCTTTTCGTGGTGTTCGGGTTCTTCTAGGAACCGAGGATTTTTTCCATTCCCAATTTATTGGCCTTTTTGCAGTACGGGCTGGACAAGGGTTTGGCAGTTAGCACTCTGAAAGGACAGGTTTTGCTCTGTCCTTGCTGTTTCGAAAGGCTATCGCCTCGCGTAGGGACGTACGTTCCTTTTTTCGCGGGGTAACCCGTCAATTTCCGCCGGGAAGGCGCTTGTGTCTCCTTGGCGGCTCAATCTTGTCTTGGAGGCTCTTCAACATGGGCCTTTTGAGCCTATGGACTCTGTTAATCTTTCCTTTCTCTCTTGGAAGGTGGCCTTCTAGTGGCGGTCACTTCTTTGAGAAGGGTTTCTGAGTTGGCGGCTCTTTCTTGCTCGCCTCCTTGCACAGGAACGGGCCTTGCCACATTGGATTTGGTGCGGGGCTTTGAAGTTCTATTTGTCTATTACTCAAAGTTTTCGGAAGTCGGATTCTCTGTTTGGATTCCAGCAGGTCGTCGATGTGGGCAACGAGCTTCCAAGGATTCTATAGCTCGTTGGATTCGGTCGGCCATTTTAGAGGCTTACCGACTTAAGGGCAAACCTTGCCCGATTAAGATTCGAGCTCACTCCACAAGGGCTGTGGGTTCATCGTGGGCTTTTCATCAAGGAGCCTCGGCAGCTCAGCTCTGCCGGGCGGCGACCTGGCGCTCCGTCCACACATTTACGAAATTTTATAAGGTGGACGTTAGTGCTTCCGCTGATGCGGCCTTAGGACGTAGGGTCCTGCAGGCGGCTGTAGTTTAAAGTTCTTGTGAACTTGTATTTAGCGCTAGTTGCGCATTTATTTAGGTTGTTGGGTATCTGCCTCTTTTGGTTTTTTTTGCCCACCCTTATTTTTGGACTGCTTTCGGACGTCCCACTAGTAATGACTAGTGTGTCTCCCTTCCTTCATCTGCTGCTGAAAGACGGATTTTGGTAAGAACTTACCTGTAAAATCCTTTCAGCGAAGAAGGAGGGAGACACACATCCCTCCATGGCAGAAGTGTGTTGTTGTGTTTTCAGATGCGGCGTGACCCTTCTCTGATAGCGATTATCTGGGCTGAGGTCGGCGCGCTAAGGCTCTGTTCCAGCATTGCAGATCATCGCAGTGGTCAGGTTCAGTGAGTAGTACCTGGACTGTGTGGTTTTTTCGGCTATATGCATAACCTGTCTTCTTGTTTTTTCTCTGAAGTCCTTCAGAAGGGGTTATGTTGCTACGCTGGTGATATTTGCTCTTCCTTAGCTTGTGTACGGACTGGAGAGCTGGAGTAGGAGGAGCCCAAGCTGGAGGGGCCGGTCAACACTCTTTTTAATCTGAGGTGTTCTATCCTGTGTGGGCTCCGCCTACCCACTAGTAATGACTAGTGTGTCTCCCTTCCTTCTTCGCTGAAAAGGATTTTACAGGTAAGTTCTTACCAAAATCCGTCTTTTTCTGCCTCTCCCAGGCTCAGGATGTTCCTGACTTTTTGACTGATTTTTCTGATGTGTTTAGCGAAAGTAAATCTGCATCCTTGCCCCCCATAGGAGCTATGACTGCGCTATTGAATTAGTGCCTGGTAGTAAATTCCCTAAAGGTCGCCTTTTTAACTTGTCTGTACCTGAACATGACGCTATGCGGTCTTATATCAAGGAGTCATTGGAGAAGGGTCATATCAGACCATCCTCTTCACCCTTGGGTGCCGGTTTTTTCTTTGTGGCCAAAAAGGATGGTTCATTTAAGGCCGTGTATTGATTATCGTCTCTTTAACAATATCACTGTGATATATCAATATCCGTTACCCTTGATTTCTGACCTGTTTTCCAGGGTGAAAAGTGCTACTTGGTTTACCAAGTTTGACCTCAGGGGGGCGTATAACCTTATTCGCATTAAGCACGGGGATGAATGGAGACGGCGTTTAATACCCCAGAGGGGCATTTTGAGTACCTAGTGATGCCTTTGGGCTCACTAATGCTCCTTCCGTCTTCCAGTCCTTCATGAATGACATTTTCAGGGATTTTGTGGATAAATTTCTGATTGTTTATTTGGATGATATCTTGATTTTTTCCAATAGACTGGGACTCTCATGTGAAACATGTTCGGACTATGTTCCAGATTTTGAGAGAGAATGCTCTGTATGTGAAGGGATCAAAGTGTCTTTTTGGCGTTCAGAGGATCTCATTTCTGGGATTCATTTTGTCTCCATCTGTTATTGAAATGGACCCGGTCAAGGTTCAGGCCATCTGTGATTGGGTCCAACCTACTTCATTAAAGGCTCTTCAGAGATTTATGGGTTTTGCCAATTTTTATCGCAAATTTATTGGTAATTTCTCTGTTATTGTTAAACCATTGACTGATTTGACCAAAAGGGTTCTGATGTGGTGAATTGGCCTCCTGAGGCAGTCTCTGCGTTTCAGGAACTTAAGCAGAGATTTGCTTCTGCTCCTGTTCTACGGCAGCCTGATGTTTCTCTGCCATTTCAGGTGGAGGTTGATGCCTCTGAAATTGGGGCAGGTGCCGTTTTGTCCCAAAGAGATCCAGAGACCTCTAAAAGTAACCCTTGTGCCTTTTTCTCTCGAAAATTTTCTCCAACTGAACGTAATTATGACGTGGGTAAATCGGGAGTTATTGGCCATGAAGTGGGCTTTTGAAGAGTGGAGACATTGGCTGGAGGGAGCCAAACATCAGGTGGTGGTCCTCACGGACCATAAGAATCTGGTTTATCTGGAATCAGCCAAGCGACTAATCCTAGACAGGCCAGGTGGGCCTTGTTTTTCACACGTTTTAATTTTGTGGTTTCCCTTTCTTCCTGGCACTAAGAATGTTAAGGCGGATGCCCTCTCGAGGAGTTTCCTTGCGGACTCTCCTGAGTTATCTGATCTGCTGTTATTTTGAAAGAGGGTGTAGTTCTTTCCGCATCTCGCCCAATTTGAGACTGGCTCTGGAAGGGTGTCAGGAGGATAAACCCGAGCGCTGCCCCTATTGGGAAATTGTTGTCCCAGACCGGTGGAAAAAGAGTGTGATGTCTGAGATTCATTGTTCCGCGTTGGCCGGTCATCGCGGAATTTTTGGTACCAGAGACTTGGTGTCATGTATAGTGTACAGTTCCTATAGCGTCTTGTGCTTGGGTGCGAGGAAACACAGGAGACACAGGTTGATATGAAATAACTTGTATTACTTCATACAAGCATGCTGAAAAGTTCACACAGTTTGCAGGAACAGCGACAGGAGACACAGCAGGCCAGAGTAACTTCAAGCACTACAATAAATCTCCAAAGCAGGTTCAGGATCTCTTCTCTGTACCGTAATTCCTCTGCAAACATGGATTCACCAAACAGCAGGTTTCCAGAGTCCAAAAGTGTTCCAAGGTTCCTCAGTAGGGAATAGCTGGAGTACAAGTCCAAGGTTTCCAGAAGTCAGGTCACAGACTGACTGAGGCTTGATTCAGGAGCACTGATTGTTCAGCTGAGGCTGCTTAAGAAGCAAGAGGGAAGAATCAGGGCAGGAACATGAAAACTGGAAACTCCATATTAACTGATGGCAAGAGCTGTAGAAAGACAGAAATCAAAATGGCCGACGGAAAACTGAGTTTCAAGGAACATGTCAACAGAGACAAAGAACCTTACATTACTCCCCCCTTAGGGACAACCTCCGGATGACCTCAGACCAGGCTTGTCAGGGTACCTCTGATGAAACTGGCGGAGCAGGCGAGGAGCATTTACATTATTGACTGGTTCCCATGAGTTGTCCTCCACTGGGTAACCCTGCCATTTAATCAAATATTGCAAATGATTTCTGTACAACCTGGAATCTAGAATCCTTTCCACCATAAATTCTTCCTGACCATCGACCAGCACTGGGTCAGGGCAAGGAGAAGAACGTCCAGGAAACGTATTGGGTGTTGCAGCCTTTAGTAGGGATACATGAAAGACAGGGTGGATTCTCATAGTTCTGGGCAGTTGAAGACGACAAGCAACAGCACTTATAATCTTATTGATCTTATAAGGTCCAATGTACTTATGTCCCAATTTAGACGATGGAATCTTTAATTTAAGATTTCTGGTTGACAGCCAGACCAAATCTCCTACCTTGAAAGCTGGTGCAGGTTTACAAAATTTATCTGCTGCTTTCTTGTACCTTTCCTGAGCCAATTCTAGATTTTCCTTTAGAAGATCCATATTCTTTTGTAAAGAACTGATTCTTTCAGCCACTGCCGGCAAGGGCGTATTTATGGGAAATCGAGGAAGAATGTTAGGATGATAACCTAGATTGGAGTAAAAAGGAGACTGCTTAGTGGAGGCGCTCTGAGAGTTGTTATAAGAGAACTCAGCCAGTGGAAGTAGATCCACCCAATCATCCTGTAGGTGGCAGATAAAACAGCGGAGATACTGCTCCAGGGTCTGATTGGTTCGTTCTGTCTGTCCATTAGTCTGGGGATGAAAAGCAGAAGAAAGGTTTACTTTAATGTCCAATGCTGCACAGAAATTTTGCCAAAACCTTGAAGTGAATTGCACCCCTCGATCCGAAATGACCTCATCCGGTACTCCATGTAAGCGAAACACATTCTTAATCATCAAGTCTGATGTCTGTTTTGCAGTGGGTAAGCCGACACAAGGGATAAAATGAGCTGCCTTTGTTAGACGGTCAACCACCACTAGAATGGTGTTCTTCCCTTGAGAGGTTGGTAACTCCACAATGAAGTCCATAGAAATGGATCCCATGGGCGGGACGGGGTGAGAAGAGGTTGCAACAGACCAGTTGGTGAGGAGCGAGGTGTTTTGCATCTTGCACAGACTTCACATGAAGTGACATAGTTTAAGACATCTTTCCTGTAAGTGGGCCACCAAAAGAAACGAGAAAGAAATTCTTGTGTCTTTAGAATTCCCCTATGCCCGGCTATCTTGGAATCGTGGATGAGTTGCAATACTCTCAATCTGACTGTTTCAGGTATATACAGACGTTGTCCCTGAATCCACACACCATTCTTAAAGACAAGACTTACGTCCCTTGGGGGTTGAGCCAACAAAGAATCCGCATGGTATGCTTCCTTGATGTCCTTAAGTAGGTCTTGATTATGAATCACTCCCAGGAATCTAGAGTCAGGAAGAATAGTCTTAGGAGGAGTAAGTGGACGTGTCTCTGCTGAATGAATCCTAGAGAGTGCATCAGCCTTTCCATTGCGCGATCCTGGTCTATAAGAAATGACAAAATTAATTTGGTTTAGGAAAAGATTCCAGCGAGCCTGGCGAGGAGTCAGGCACTTAGCCGACCTGATAAATTTCAAGGTTACGATGGTCTGTCAGGACGACTATTTGCTGTGCAGCTCCCTGAAGAAGGTGTCTCCATTCCTTGAAGGCGGCAATAATGGCCAACAATTCTCTATTGCCCACATCGTAGTTCCTCTCAGCCGAAGACAACTGCTGGGAAAAGAAGGCACAGGGATGCAAGACATTCTTCTCACCTGTTCTCTGAGAGAGTATAGCTCCAACGGCACAGTCTGAAGCATCCACCTCTATTATGAAGGCAAGCTCGGGTTGGGATGTACTAAGATAGGTGCGGTGGTAAATTTATCCTTTAAACAGGAAAATGCTTCCTGAGCTTGCGGGGTCCAGGAGAACCTAGACTGTTTCCGGGTAAGTTGGGTGATAGGTGACACTACCTCAGAAAAATTCTTAATGAAACGTCTATAGAAGTTGGCAAACCCGATGAAACGCTGCACCTCCTTCACATTTCTAGGAATTGGCCAATCCTTGATGGCTTGGGTCTTGCTTCCATCCATACTAATCCCTTGCGTAGATAGTACATACCCCAGAAATTGAATTTCGGTCCTATGGAATTCACATTTTCAAGTTTGATGTAGAGATGGTTTTGTCTTAGGCGTTCTAAGACCATTCTCACATGTCCATGATGTTCCTCTGTGGAGTTAGAAAAAATTAGAATATCATCCAGATAAATCATCACAAATGTATCTAGGAGATCCCTGAAGATATCATTCACGAAGTGTTGGAAAGTGGCTGGGGCGGTACTCAGACCAAAAGGCATAACTAGATATTCAAAGTGTCCATAGCGTGACCTGAAAGCAGTCTTCCATTCATCCCCAGGTCTAATACGGACCAAGTTATAGGCCCCACGGAGATCCAGTTTAGAGAAAATTTTGGCATGCCGCACTCTCTCCAACAACTCAGGGATTAAAGGCAATGGATAACGGTTTCTAATAGTAACCTTATTGAGTTCCCTATAGTCTATGCAGGGTCTCAGAGATCCATCTTTCTTCTTCACAAAGAAGATGGGTGCACCTGCGGGAGATGAAGAGGGGCGTATGAAGCCCTTGGCTAAATTTTCGTCTATATAATCCTTCAAAGCTTTTAGCTCGGGCCCCGCTAGGGGGTAGATCTTACCAAAAGGTATCTCGGCTCCAGGCAATAATTCAATTGGACAATCATATGGACGGTGAGGAGGAAGCTGATCAGCGTTCTTCTTGTCACATAAATCCACATAGTCCTGGTATACAGCTGGTAGTTCAGGGACTGACATGGTTCCTTTAGGAACAGAGCAAGCTGAAACTCCTTGACTCATCTGTTTCTCCGGAAAGTGTAATTCCTTGGTCTCCCAGTTAATCGTAGGATTCTGCGCCTGCAGCCATGGTAGCCCTAGAATAATGGGAAAGTGGGGAGAAGAGATAAGCAAAAAAGACATTTTCTCCTGATGATCTTTACCCATAAGGACCCTCAAAGGCTCTGTTTCTTGATCCACTGGTTCAGAAGTCAGTAGAGAGCCATCCACAGTCTCCATCTGTACTGGAGTAGCCTTCTTCACTGAACGTATCCCCTGTTTCAGAGCAAAGGAGATATCCATAAAATTTCCACTTGCTCCTGAGTCGATCATAGCAGAGCTAGACACCCAAGCTGAGTCAACCCAGAGTTTGATGGAAAGGAAGCAATGAGAACTGTTTCTTTTACAACTCAGCTGGGACACCGCTGAGGAAACTTGAAAAATTGCAGTGTTTATACCGTCATCGTCCCCAGAACTAACAGAGTTTAAGTCCGAGAAATCAAGATCTCTTGCAGCAGATCTCTCTGGAGCCTGAGGCTCGGACATGACAGAGCTCCTCTCGCAACACTCACAGTGAATGACTGCTGCAGTAGTCTTACGAGAACGGCTGGGGCAGTTTATAATGAAGTGCCCTGACTTACCACAGTAGAAACATAGATTTTCCTTTATACGATGTTCTTTGCGTGCAGCACTAACCCGTCTTTGTAAAGACTCCACCTGCATGGGTTCAGGTTCTGATTCCCTTGTGATCCTACTCAAAGGTTCCTTAGCTGAGGAGGGAGGTAGTAAAAGGTTAGTGCGATTATTTTCGAACCATCTCTCTTGTCTGCGTTCAGTCAGACGAGCATCAATACGGATACAATAGTTAATAAAGTCACCTAAGGCAGTGGGAGGGTCGGCCCGAGCAAGTTCATCCTTAATCAGTGGAGACAACCCTTTCCGAAAAATAGATTTTTTAGCGGAAGTGTCCCAGGTGGTATCAAGAGCCCATCTCCTGAAATCCAGGGCATATTCGGCTACTGAACGCTTACCTTGGCGCAAAGTTAACATGGCTGCTTCAGCTGTTGCACCTCGATTGGGGTCATCAAACACCTGCCCCATGGCTGAAATAAAAGCATCAAGGTGATTCAAACAATCATCCTCAGTCTCAATCAGAGGGTTTGCCCACATCAAAGCCTTATTGGTAAGCAACATGATTATAGTAAGCACTTTGGATCGTTCAGTGGGAAATTGTGAAGCATGTGCAGAGAAAAATAAATTGCATTGATTAATAAATCCCCTGAATTTCTCACGTTCACCGCCAAAACGAAAAGGAGGTAATTTGGGGATCCCAGAACTCGGGGTTATGGCAGGAGCCTGGGCTCGTTCCTCTAGAGCCTCAATCCTGGCTCGCAATTCCTGGATAGTCTGTCCAAACACTTGCAAATTATGATTAGTGAGGTCCTGTAGGCTTGCAAAACGGGTTTTTAAAGTCTGTACATCTGAAAGGATTGTATCAGTCACTCCGCAAAGTTCCTTTATGCGGGCCTCCATCTTCCAGATCTTTTAAGGCAGAAGTGCTGGAAGGAGAAGAGGAAAGGAAAAAAAAAAAAACAATAGTGTTTACCTGTGGTAACACTCCAGAGTAAAATTTTAAGGGAATGCGCTCACCTGGAATGGTTGTGAGAAGTCACAACCACTGTCATCACATAAGGTATTAAACGGACATCTGATATCCACAGTCACAGCAGACACGGCTTTCCCAGACCCAGCAGACACTAAACATTGGCTCCTGAATCTTGTCATGTATAGTGTACGGTTCCTATAGCGTCTTGTGCTTGGGTGCGAGGAAAACACAGGAGACACAGGTTGATATGAAATAACTTGTATTACTTCATACAAGCATGCTGAAAAGTTCACACAGTTTGCAGGAACAGCGACAGGAGACACAGCAGGCCAGAGTAACTTCAAGCACTACAATAAATCTCCAAAGCAGGTTCAGGATCTCTTCTCTGTACCGTAATTCCTCTGCAAACATGGATTCACCAAACAGCAGGTTTCCAGAGTCCAAAAGTGTTCCAAGGTTCCTCAGTAGGGAATAGCTGGAGTACAAGTCCAAGGTTTCCAGAAGTCAGGTCACAGACTGACTGAGGCTTGATTCAGGAGCACTGATTGTTCAGCTGAGGCTGCTTAAGAAGCAAGAGGGAAGAATCAGGGCGGGAACATGAAAACTGGAAACTCCATATTAACTGAGGGCAAGAGCTGCAGAAAGACAGAAAGCAAAATGGCCGACGGAAAACTGAGTTTCAAGGAACATGTCAACAGAGACAAAGAACCTTACATTACTCCCCCCTTAGGGACAACCTCCGGATGACCTCAGACCAGGCTTGTCAGGGTACCTCTGATGAAACTGGCGGAGCAGGCGAGGAGCATTTACATTATTGACTGGTTCCCATGAGTTGTCCTCCACTGGGTAGCCCTGCCATTTAATCAAATATTGCAACTGATTTCTGTACAACCTGGAATCTAGAATCCTTTCCACCATAAATTCTTCCTGACCATCGACCAGCACTGGGTCAGGGCAAGGAGAAGAACGTCCAGGAAACGTTTTGGGTGTTGCAGCCTTTAGTAGGGATACATGAAAGACAGGGTGGATTCTCATAGTTCTGGGCAGTTGAAGACGACAAGCAACAGCACTTATAATCTTATTGATCTTATAAGGTCCAATGTACTTATGTCCCAATTTAGACGATGGAATTAACTGAGGGCAAGAGCTGCAGAAAGACAGAAAGCAAAATGGCCGACGGAAAACTGAGTTTCAAGGAACATGTCAACAGAGACAAAGAACCTTACACTTGGTGAGTCGGTCCTTTTGGTGGCCTACTTTGTCTTGTGACGTCAGGGAATTTGTGCAGTCCTGCGGGACTTGCTTTCGCTCCAAGCCTTGCTCTCGCTCTAGTGGTTTGTTGATGCCATTGCCTGTGCCCAAGAGACCATGGACCCATATCTCTATGGATTTAATTTCCGACCTCCCTGTTTCTCAGAGAATGACCGTTATCTGGGTGATTTGTGATAGGTTTTCCAAAATGATACATCTTGTGCCATTACCTAAATTGCCTTCCTCCTCCGAATTGGTGCCTTTGTTCCTTCAGCATGTGGTTCGGTTACACGGCATTCCTGAGAACATTGTGTCTGACAGAGGAGTCCAGTTTGTTTCCAGATTTTGGAGGACTTTTTGTTCTAAACTTGGTGTTCAATTGTCTTTCTCCTCGGCTTTTCATCCTCAGACCAATGGACAAACTGAGATAACAAACCAGACATTGGAGACTTATCTGAGATGCTTTGTGTCTGCTGATCAAGATGACTGGGTCTCTTTTTTGCCTTTGGCTGAGTTTGCTCTTAATAATAGGGCTAGCTCTGCCACTTTGATGTCTCCATTTTTCTGCAATTTTGGGTTTCACCCTCGATTTTCTTCGGGACAGACGGAGGCTTCTGTCTGTCCAGGTGTTGACTCTGTTGTGGAGCGTATGCAGCAGATTTGGGACCAGGTAGTGGAGAGGTTGTCCCTCTCTCAGGAGAGGGCCCTGCGGTTTGCCAACCGGCATAGGACTGATGGTCCTCGGTTTGAAGTGGGGGACTTGGTCTGGTTGTCCTCAAGAAATATCCCTATGAGAGTTGCATCTCCTAAGTTTAAGCCTAGGTTCATTGGACCTTATAAGATCTTGGAGATTCTTAATCCTGTTTCCTTTCGTTTACTTCTTCCAGGGACATTTAAGATCCATAACGTGTTCCACAAGTCCTTATTGAAGAGGTTTGTCGAGCCAGTGGTTCCTATGGCTGCGCCTCCTGACCCTGTTTTGGTTGAGGGCAATCTGGAGTATGTGGTTGAGAAAATATTGGATTCTCGTTTTTCTAGACGGAAACTCCAGTATTTGGTTAAGTGGAGAGGTTATGGTCAGGAGGACAATTCTTGGGTGTTTGCTTCGGACATCCATGCTAGGAGACTGATCCGTGCGTATCACAGAGCTCATCCTGACCGACCTGGTTGCCCAAATGAGGGTTCGGTGACCCCTCCTCAAGGGCGGGGTACTGTTGTGAATGTGTTAGAAATGAATTCTGAGCAGAAGCTCCCTCTGGTGATTACAAACAGTACTGAACCATTCAATGAGGATTGGCAATCAGGAGTTACAGACTGGTCTTATATAAGGGAGGTTCCCTCCCATCATGGTTGCCGGTAATCAATTGTTCTTGTCTCAACTGTGGTTCCTGGTTCACTTGGAAGCTTGCTGAGTCTTGCCTGCATCTTCTGCTATCAGATAAGATATTTTCTGCTTTTATTTTTGTGCTTGCTTTTTGCATTGTTCCCTGCACTTCTGTGGAGGTCAGCCGGGTCCCCTCTGGGGGCTTGTGCTCCTCTCAGTTTATCTGAGCCACTGTTATTTGTTCATTTGCCTTTTCCAGTTTTTTCAGTGGCTGAGGTGGTAGAGGTCGTGTGATCTCAGGTGTTTTTGCAATTGGTAGAGTTGGTATTTTTTAGGGTTTTTTGGATTGCAGTGGGTGTCCTTCCTATCTTTTTCTGTCCAGGTAGATTGGGCCCCAACGTTTGCTCATACTGTTTTCTGTCTGTGTCTGTATTTCCTCTTGTCTAACCGCCATTACATGTTTGGGGGCTTCCTATGTTCTTTGGGGATCTGCTCCGGGTCAGATAGCTTTCCTCTTTCTACCTTTGGGTGTGGTTGGCCTCTCAGGCTGTGACGAGGCATCTAGGACCAACGTAGGAACGCTCCACGGCTGCCTTTAGTTGTGGTGGTTAGTCAGGGTACTGCAATCCAGTAGATTCCAACCTCTCTGGTGTATTGCCGTTTTTGCCTGCTCTCCTCAGCTACCAAATCATAACAGCCTGCCCATCATCATTATGGCCTCCCCATCATCATCAATGCCTGCCCATTATCATCAATGCCTGCCCATCATCATCATCGCCTCCCCATCATCATGATTGTCTCCCCATCATCATCAATGCCTGCCCATTATCATCATCGCCTCCCCATCATCATCAATACCTCCCCATCATCATCATCACTGCCCTCCCCCCACCACCATCACACAGACAGCACCGCAGCACACAAGCACTCTCTCACATACATACATACACACACACACAAAGCACCGCACTACATACACACACACTGATACACACACGACACACACACACAGACAGACAGACACATACACATCACATCTCACCTGTCCGGCGTCCGCGCGCTCTCTGCCACAGCCGGCCGCTGAATGATGACGTCATTCAGCGGAGCTGCTCTGTGAGGAAGCGCAGGCGCCCCCTGGGAGACGGAGCTGGGCAGCGGAGGCACGGGGCTCAGAGGTAAGTATTACGCCGGCTGCTGCCGGGGCCCTGAGCAAGCGGGGGGGCCCAGTGGCGGCGCTGACACCACTAACGGGCTCCGGGGTGCCCGACGGTGAGTGGGCCCCCCGCCTGCTCAGGGCCCCGGCACTTGCCCGGGTGTGCCGGGTGCTGACGCCGGCCCTGTATACATGCTTTTCTTGTCTTTTGTAAAATAAATGTTTATAATAATAGTTTATGAAAGTAAGTTATCTGTCTCTAGCTGCCTTTTTTATTTGAATTTTTGAAGTATTAAAATTAATTTCAATATGGAAAAAGAATAAAGAACTCTATCGTATTGCGGAAAGAAAAAAATTCAATGCGCTGTTGTGCAGCGGGTTGGTGCAGTGTGACAGATAGGCAGGGACCACAGAAAAGTTAAAAGAAAATGTCTTTTATTGTCCAAAAATTCACACATAGGAGTGCTGTCCTCTGGATCACAGTCGGTTTCCGTAAACACAGTCCAGAACTCAAAACTGTTGCCGTGGACGATGTCACTGCCGTGTCTCTTGGGTGCGTCAGCCAACTTGAAGTCCCTGACTCTGTGCTAGCTCCACACAGACCTGGTTTGCACAGAGCCTCCTGCTTGCAGCTTGCAAACTCAAAACTGACAGATCCAAGGCAAAAATTGACAGATTTGAATGAAATTGTGGCCATAGAGCCACTTCCAAAACCTGGCTGGAGAGAGTGAACAGCCCCACTACCATCCTGTAGTTCACTCCAAAAATAAAAGCACTTAATGGGTTTTCCTAAGAATCTGACAGGGTCATGACTTGGACCCAATCCACACTTTATTTTATTTTGCCTTGTGATTCACAGGCGTCCTGCTGTGAACCCAAGGCACTTAAGCGGGTTTAATAAGACTCTGTTTGCACCTGGGGGACACAAATTGACCCTCGCATATGATCCCCCTTACTGCCTCACAGTGCTTTGAACACTATATGTGTTCTTAATCTTGATGTTACAGCTACATAAAGGTTGTACTTAATCTTGATGTTAAGGAGGTATTTTTTGGAAAAAATGTGGATTGAGATGGATAAACTATTCTAGAAACTTCCAGCAATGACAATGCTCCAGGCTCTTCTGGATAAACAATCAATACAAAGGAGAGCTGCTGGGATATTTCTATAACCTATGGCAAAATATATGTATTACCTTGTGTTAAAAATTTGTTTTCACTGTATCCTTTTTTTGGAATAGCATAGTCTACTAGACAATTCCATACCAGAAAAAAAGGTATACTAATATATACCGGCCTGATGAAGGACAAAAGAAAAGTATTTTTTCCTTAGTCACGTGAATGCAGCGCTATGGATACATAGGAGTATTCCCCAGCGTATATGCCACAGGGTTTACCCATTATTTTTGAACTAATGAGAATTCAGTAGTTTCTATTTCTTACCTTGATCAGATATAATAGTTTATAATTTGGCATTCAGAATAAGGGCATGTGCACTCAACTGATTTTCTCATACAAGTGCTATCCATGGTTTTCACAGATAGCACTCGTACCTATGATATTCTCTGGGGCTGTACAAATCTAATTTTTTTACTCTGATCGAGTGGTTCATGGGAAACATTGTAGATATATCCAAATTTGATCCGATGAAAAAAATTGGACTGCACTCAGGTGACATCTGAATTTGCTCTGATTTTCATGGACTAACAGAATGTAGAAGGTGGGAAAAGTTTTTTTTCCCTCTCCACCTCCAAGAAAAACTGATGCCACCCTGTTCAAATGCCTTATTAGAATCATATTCAAGTTCCCCTCTCAGTCACAAAGGAGTGTCAATAGGCAGACAAGGCTCTCCTGTGAACTACATAGTGGTCCCCAACCTTTTTCGTCTTGAAAGCCACATTCAACTTTGAGATCATTGTGAGCCATAATCTATAGGAACAAATCATAGAAGCCATGTAGCTAGAGGAGAGTATGGATAGGTGCAAAACGTTTGTAATATGTTCCCAAAGAAAAATGTTCCAAGTGGGAATCACATGCAAAGCAAGGTGTTATGTTTTGGTAGGAGCAAAAAACTGCATAGGCAGCCAAACACCAGAGAGGTTGGAAACTAATAGGTTGCAGATCCCTAAACTAACCGCACAACTTGAAGCAGCCGTGGGACGTTCTATGGTGCCCTAGATGCCTCGTCACAGCCAGAGAAATTAGCTATCCCTGAAGATGGAAAGAGGAAAGCTAACTGCCCCGGAGTAGAGCTCCAAAAGAATAAGAAGCCCCCAAACATATAATGGCAGTTAGACAAGATGAAAACACGAACACAGACAGAAAATAGAGTGAGCAAACACTGGGGCCTAAAACTGTCTAGATAGGACAGCACAGGAGAGAATACTGTCTGCAACCCAGAAAAACCCTAGGAAAAGCTCAAACACTTCTGAATCCAAAAATACTGAGACCACACGGTCTCGACCATCTATATCAGATCTCTGGTGTGGACACGTAACTACCCAGCAGTAAAATATCACAAGAACTGAGCAAATGAACAAATACAAAAAGCGAACGGAGACCAGCCCAAGACCCCAAAGGGGACCCGGCTGAACTCAAAAAGCAATGCAGCAAAAAACAAGGAAATTCAAACTACAGTAAAAAAAAACTGAAAGTGACTTATCTGAATGCAAGCAGGAGACAGCAGAAAAGCAAGCTGAATTCCAACCTAGACCAGGAAGAACAATTGATCACCGGCAACAACCATGGGAGGTCAGCTCACTTATATCAGGCCAGTCAGTACCATCTGATAACCAATTGTCAGTTGCAGGTGGTGGATTTTTGCTGTTCAACATAGGTTCAATACCCTCAGCAACCACCAGAGGGAGCTTCAGCTCCGAAGTCGTCTCCAACACAATAACAACAGTACCCCCCTTGAGGAGGGGTCACCGAACCCTCAAGTGTGCACCCAGGCCGATCAGGATGAGCTCGGTGATAGGCACGGACCAGTCTCTCAGCATGAATGTCAGAAGCAAACACCCAAGAATTGTCCTCCTTACCATAGCCTTTCCACTTCACCAAGTACTGGAGTCTCCGCCTACCCAAACGAGAATCCAATATCTTCTCAACTACATACTCCAAATTGCCCTCAACCAAAACAGGATCAGGAGGCGCAACCATAGGAACCACTGGCTCTACAAACCTCTTCAATAAAGATTTGTGGAATACGTTGTGAATCTTGAATGTTCCTGGAAGAAGCAAACGGAAGGAAACGGGATTAAGAATTTCCACGATCTTATAAGGTCCAATGAACCTTGGCTTAAATTTTGGAGACGTGAAACTCATAGGGATATTTTTTGAGGATAACCAAACCAAGTCACCCACTTTAAACCGAGGACCATCAGTCCTATGCCGGTTGGCAAACCGCTGGGCCTTTTCCTGAAGAGAGACAACTTATCCACTACTTGATCCCAAATTTGCTGCATTCTCTCCACAATAGAGTCAACACCAGGACAGACAGAAGCCTCCACCTGCCCTGAAGAAAATCAAGGATGAAACCCGAAATTGCAGAAAAATGGAGACATCAAGGTAGCAGAACTAGCCCTATTATTCAAAGCAAACTCAGCCAAAGGCAAAAAAGAGACCCAGTCATCTTGATCAGCAGACACAAAACATCTCAAATAAGTCTCCAAGGTCTGGTTTGTTCTTTCAGTTTGTCCATTGGTCTGAGGGTGGAACGCAGAGGAAAAAGACAGCTGAACTCCCAGTTTGGAACAAAATGTCCTCCAAAATCTGGTAACAAATTGGACTCCTCAGTCAGACACAATGTTCTCTGGAATGTCGTGCAACCGAACCACCTGTTGAAAAAACAAGGGCACCAACTCGGAGGAGGATGGCAACTTAGGTAGTGGCACAAGATGTATCATAATCTTGGAAAACCTATCACAGATTATCCAAATAACGATCATTCTCTGAGAGATAGGGAGGTCGGAAATAAAATCCATAGAGATATGTGTCCATGGCCTCTTGGGCACAGGCAATGGCATTAATAAACCACTAGAGCGAGAGCAAGGTTTGGATCGAGAACAAGTTCCACAGGACTGCACAAAGTCCCTGACGTCACGAGACAAAGTGCGCCACCAAAAGGACCGACTCACCAAATCTCTGGTGCCAAAAATACCAGGATGGCCAGCCAACGGTGAGCAATGAATCTCAGACATCACATTCTTCCTCCACTGGTCTGGGACAAACAATTTCCCAACAGGGCAGCGTTCAGGTTTATCCTCCTGAAATTGCTCCAGGGCCAGTCTCAAATCGGGCGAGATAGCGGAAAGAACCACACCCTCCTTCAGAGTAACAGAGGGCTCAGTTACATCAGGAGAATCCGCAAAGAAACTCCTCGAGAGGGTATCCGCCTTAACATTTTAGTGCACCTGGCCTGTCTAGGATTAAGTCGCTTGGCCGATTCAAGATAAACCAGGTTCTTGTGATCAGTGAGGACGACCACCTGATGTTTGGCTCCATCCAGCCAATGTCTCCACCCTTCAAAGGCCCACTTCATAGCCAATAACTCCCAATTTCCCACATCATAATTACGTTCCGCTGGGGAAAATTTTCGAGAGAAAAAGGCACAAGGGTTACTCTTAGAAGTCTCCGGATCCCTTTGGGACAAAACGGCTCCTGCACCAATCTCAGAGGCATCAACCTCCACCTGAAATGGTTGAGAAACATCATGTTGCCGTAGAACAGGAGTAGAAGTGAATCTCCGCTTAAGCTCCTGAAACGCAGAAACTGCCTTAGGAGACCAATTCACTACATCAGAACCCTTTTTGGTCAAATCAGTCAGTGGTTTCACAATAGTAGAGAAGTTACCTATAAATTTACGATAAAAATTAGCAAAACCCAAAAATCTCTGAAGAACCTTCAATGTAGTGGGCTGAACCCAATCACAAATGGCCTGAACTTTAACCGGGTCCATTTCAATAACAGACGGAGACAAAATGAATCCCAGAAATGAAACTTTCTGTACGCCAAAAAGACATTTTGATCCCTTCACATACAATGCATTTTCTCTCAAAATCCGGTATACAGTCCGAACATGTTCCACATGAGAATCCCAGTCATTGGAAAAAATCAAGATATCGTCCAAAAAACGATCAGGAATTTATCCACAAAATCCCGGAAAATATCATTCATAAAGGATTGGAAGACGGAAGGGGCATTAGTGAGCCTAAAAGGCATCACTAGGTACTCAAAATGCCCCTCAGGGGTATTAAACGCCGTCTTCCATTCATCACCGTGCTTGATGCGAATAAGATTATACGCTCCCCTGAGGTCAAGCTTGGTAAACCAACTAGCACCTTTCACTCTGGAAAATAGGTCAGAAATCAAGGGTAACGGATATTGATATTTAATAGTGATCTTATTCAGGAGACGATAGTCAATAGACGGCTTCAATGAGCCATCCTTCTTGGCCACAAAGAAAAAGCCGGCGCCCAAGGGTGAAGATGATGGTCTGATATGACCCTTCTCTAAAGACTCTTTGATATAAGATCGCATAGCATCATGCTCAGGTACAGATAAATTAAAGAGCCGACCCTTGGGAAATTTACAACCGGGTACTAAGTCAATAGCGCAATCATAACTCCTATGAGGAGGTAAGGATGCAGACTTACTCTCACTAAACACATCAGAAAAATCAGTCAAATAGTCAGGGACATCTTGAGACTGGGGAGAGGCAGAATAAACAGGAGTGTCATTACAAACACATTGACAACCCCAACTGACCACAGACACAGACTTCCAATCCAAAACAGGATTGTGAGTCTGTAACCAAGGAAAACCCAGTACAATAATGTCATGTAAATTATGTAACACCAAAAATTTGCAATTCTCTTGGTGTTCCGGGTCAACCGGCATTATTACCTGGGTAGAAAACTGGGGTTTATTCTCCGCCAAAGGGGTAGAATCAATGCCCAGCAAAGTAATAGACTTCCGCAGGGGTATCATAGGAAAACCACAACGTTTGGCAAAATCAAAATCCATCAGGTTTACAGCTGCTCCTGAATCAACAAAAGCCTGAGCTGGAAATATGGACATGGAGCAAATCAAGGTAACAGTCAACAAAAATTTAGTTTGAACACTACCCAAAACAACTGAGCACACAAAACGTCTTCCCCGCTTGGAGCAGACGGAAATAGCATGAGAAGCGTCACCACAATAGTAGCACAACTTATTATGCTTGTGAAACTCATGACGCTGTGCCCCAGAAGTTCACTCCATCACACTGCATGGGCTCAGGGGCTGGCCCGCGATGCATCACAATCTCACGCATATTTCTACACTCGCGCAGATGTCTGTTAACTTGAATAGCTAATGACATAGAGTCATTGAGACCAGAGGGGACAGGGAATCCCACCATAACATCCTTTACAGTCTCTGCCAGACCCTTCCGAAAAATAGCTGCCAGAGCATCATCATTCCATTTAGTAAGGACTGCCCACTTTCTGAATTTCTGACAATACAGTCTGCGGCTTCTTGACCCTGATTCAATGCCAACAAGGTTTTTTCAGCTTGATCAGTAACATTAGGTTCATCGTACAACAATCCTAGAGCCTGAAAAAACACATCAACATCATTCAAAACAGAATCCCCAGTTGTCAGGGAAAAGGCCCAATCCTGAGGGTCGCCGCGCAACAGGGAGATGACAATTTGAACCTGCTGCGCTGCGTTCCCTGAGGACTTAGGCTTCAAAACAAAAACAGTTTAGCTATAAAATTCAAAAATTTAGACCGATCCCCCAAAAATAAATCCGGCAGAGGGATCCTAGGTTCCACAGCAAGCAACCCAGCAAGATAGATAGCAATACTCCGAACTTCAGCAGCAAGCTGCTCCACACTATCGGACAAATGCTTGACCTCCATTGGGGAAAAAATTTCTCCTCAGCACCCAGAGAAAAAAAAAGGGAAAAATGTAACAAAAAAAAAAAATTCTGACAACTTTTTTTTTTTTTTTTACCATTTTTTCCCTTCTGTTGAGTACCATAGAATTTCAGTATGGCCGGTGATTCTGTTATGTTTTGTAGCTGAGGAGGCAGAAGCAAAAAACCGCATAGGCAGCCAAACACCAGAGAGGTTGGAAACTAATAGGTTGCAGACCCCTAAACTAACCGCACAACTTGAAGCAGCCGTGGGACGTTCCTACGGTGCCCTAGACGCTTTGTCACAGCCGGAGAAATTAGCTATCCCTGAAGATGGAAAGAGGAAAGCTAACTGCCCCAGAGTAGAGCCCCAAAAGAATAGGAAGCCCCCAAACATATAATGGCAGTTAGACAAGATGAAAATACGAACACAGACAGAAAATAGAGTGAGCATACGAGCATAAGCTGGGGCCCAAAACTGTCTAGATAGGACAGCACAGGAGAGAATACTGTCTGCAACCCAGAAAAACCCTAGGAAAAACTCCAACACTTCTGAATCCAAAAATACTGAGATCACACGGTCTCGACCACCTTTATCAGATCTCTGGTGTGGACACGTAGCTACCCAGCAGTAAAATATCACAAGAACTGAGCAAATGAACAAATACAAAAAGCGAACGGAGACCAGCCCAAGCCCCCAAAGGGGACCCGGCTGAACTCAAAAAGCAATGCAGCAAAAAACAAGGAAATTCAAACCACAGTAAAAAAACTGGAAGTGACTTATCTGAATGCAAGCAGGAGACAGCAGAAAAGCAAGCTGAATTCCAACCTAGACCAGGAAGAACAATTGATCACCGGCAAGAACCATGGAGGTCAGCTCACTTATATCAGGCCAGTCAGTACCACCTGATAACCAATCGCCAGTTGCAGGTGGTGGATTTTTGCTGTTCAACATAGGTTCAATACCCTCAGCAACCACCAGAGGGAGCTTCAGCTTCGAAGTCGTCTCGAACACGTTCACAAGACAAGGAGTCCTGGTGGCTATAGCGAAACTCAAAAGGGATGCATAATCCTGCACCCAGAGACAAACACAGTAACAGTCAGCAGAGATGTAGTGATTGATGAAAACTCTGTATGCTCAAATTCCATGAAGTTGCACCAGTTATTTAACCTAAGAAGCAAGAACAAGAATCTCAATCACCAAAGTCAGACACCGAAAAGGAAAGGAAGATCTGCTACCCAGCAATGAGAGTTACAGACAAGCAGTGGGGGCGCTTCTGTACATAGCAACCACAACTCGTCTGGATATCACAGCCACAGTCAGAATTCTCTGCTGACGTGTAAGCAAGCCATGCCAAAGAGACTGGAATGTGGTGTACTCGAGTTTGTTTATTGCGAGTCTGAAAAGATGATAGCCGATGGTATGACAAAGCCATTATCAAGAGCCAAGTTTGGGACTTCAGAACCGCAATGGGACTACCAGGATAAGTAGTTGTTGAGTGGGGCTGTTGGAATATGTTTGGTGCAACAACTCCATTCCAGTCTGAGTGTTTAGTTGCTAGATTTGTATGCTGTGTATAAAGTGAAAAAAAAAGAAAAAAGAGGCTCACACAGGAAGAGCATGTAACTGTATTTCATGTTTTCCTGTGTCTGTGTATGAGAAAAGCAGCCTGCTGTAGATGCTTGCACAGATAGACATACAAATGATTTAGTCCTGATCTATTAAGCTTATCTATTGTTCCTGATTGTTCCTGAATAAACAAGTTCTGTTGTCACACGCTTGGAGAGTATCCTGTATAATCCGCTGCCAACAATACGTTTGAGGGATCAATGTGGAGCTATTTGTTTGCATTTTGCTTACTCTTTCCTACAAGTAGAGGAGTATGAAATTTAGAGAAGGCAGCCTGGAAGTGGCCAAGTGGCCTGAAGTTCTGATGAAGAGTGTGTGGTACAAGCTAGGCGGCGGCTGGGACAGAACGAACTGAGGCGGATGACATCACCAGCAAGCAGTAGAGAGTACTGATTTTCTACGTTACTGCCCTAAAATGGCTTACCCTCTATTTCCACTTTGTCCTGCTTGTGTTTGCCTGCTACACCCAGCGCTAATGAGGGAAGCTAGCTAATAGCCACAAGCTAGGGGAGTACTTAGAAAGCATTGGACCTCAAGTTCTAATTTGGCCCCTCAAAATAAAATATTCACAAAGTAGGGTAAGGGGGGGGCAGTCATAGTAGTGCATGCCTCCAAACTTTTAAAGACAGGGAGAGGGTCATGTATTGCGGCATTTACACAATAATTTTGCTTCTATTGCAACCGTTTAATGTTCTCATCCACTATGACATTCCTTTTCATGATCCCAAAAATGACCTTACATACAATATGACACTCTCACAGTGATTTCCCCATGGAACCCCCTACAAATACAGTATACCAATGACCCCACAGTAACACACAGCAAAGTATGATGCCTACACAGTACCCTAACACAGTATGATGCTGCCACAGTGCCCTCAAAACAGTACCCATGTCCCAATGGTACCCCCCAACACATTAGTTTCCCCACACACATTAGGAGATGCCCATAATACCTGCACTTTTATGCCCCCACCATAACTATTCACACAACATACACTTGCAGTGACCCCTAAAAGAGTATGATGTCACCACACAGCATGATCCCACTACAACCTTCACACACAGTATGATACCTCAGTTACTCTCCACAGTATGATGCCCCCACTCATCCCCCTAATGTGATACTCCTTCAACCCACAACACAGTATGATGGCCCCCTCATGGTTTTAAGCATCAACAGATCCTATACAGTATGATGGCCCCAATAGTTTCCCCACACACTGTATAATGCCCCCCACAGCATAAGGACCCCCTCACTCCCCCACAGTATGATGTCCACACAGTTTCCCCACACACATTATGAGACACCCACAATGACCACCCAAAGTTTGATGCCCCCACTGTGAACCTTCACACAATATGAGGCACCTACAGTGACCCCCAAAATTATAATGCCACCTGTTATGATTTGGTAGCTGAGGAGAGCAGGCAAAAAAGGAAATACACCAGAGCAGTTGGAAACTATGAGATTGCAGTACCCTGACTAACCACCACAGACTAGAGGCAGCCGTTTGGAGCGTTCCTACGTTGGTCCTAGACGCCTCGTCACAGCCTGAGAAACTAACTACACCTAAAGATAGAAAGAGGAAAGCTATCTGCCCCGGAGCAGATCCCCAAAGAACATAGAAAGCCCCCAAACATGTAATGGCGGTTAGACAAGAAGAAATACTGACACAGACAGAAAATAGTATGAGCAAACGTTGGGGCCCAAACTTACTAAATAGAAAAGGATAGGAAGGGCACTTACTGCAATCCCAAAAAACCCTGAAAAGCACCAACTCTACTAATTTCAAAAACACCTGAGATCACACGACCTCTACCACCTAAATTAGTTCTCTGGTGTAACCAAAAACAAAACAGCAGCCACTGAAAAAACTGGAAAAAGCAAATGTACAAACATCAGTGGCTGAACTGAACTGAGAGGCAAAAGCCCCCAGAGGGGACCCTGAAGGCCCCCACAGAAGTGCAGGATAAAATGCAAAAATCAAGCACAAAAACAAAAAGAAGAAAATATCTTATCTGTTAGCAGGAGATTCAGACACGACACAGCAGGCTACCAAGGAAACAGGAATCAAGGATTGAGACCAGAACAATTGATCACCGGCAACCCTGATGGGAAGGTGACTCCCTTATATAAGGCTGGTTTCACACATCCGGCGGGTGCCTTGCGGCGCCCCCGGCATTTTGCCGCAGCGCCGCATCTGAAAATCTGATGCGCCGCATGCGGCTTTTTTTCGCATTGACATGCATTAACGCCGGATGGCGCCGCATGTCAATGCGTTGCATGCGGTTTTGTCCAGATGCGGCACAAATGTACATTGCGGCGTCCGGAAAAAAACGCTGCATGTAACGTTTTTTGTTTTTGCCGGATGGTTTCTGATCTCTCCAAGCATCAGAAACCATCCGGCAAAAAAACGCATTTTGGCCGCCGGAAGTGTGAAAGGTTTTCACATGCGGCACTGCGGCAAAATGCCGGGGGCGCCTCCAGGCGCCCGCCGGAAATGTGAAAGAGGCCTAAGACCAGTCAGTAACACCTGATTCCCAATCCTCACAATCTTCACTGGACAGTCCAGTACCGTTTGTAACCACCAGAGGGAGCTTCTGCTCAGAACTCATTTCCAGCCTATTCACAACAGTACCCCCCCCTTGAGGAGGGGTCACCGAACCCTCATTTGAGCAACCAGGTCGGTCAGGATGAGTTCTATGATACGCACGGATGAGTCTCCTAGCATGGATGTCCGAAGCAAACACCCAAGAATTGTCTTCCTGACCATAACCTCTCCATTTAACCAAATACTGGAGTTTCCGTCTAGAAAAACGAGAATTCAATATTTTCTCAACCACATACTCCAGATTGCCCTCAACCAAAACAGGGACAGGAGGCACAGTAGTAGGAACCACTGGCTCAACAAACCTCTTCAACAAGGACTTGTGGAACACGTTATGGATCTTAAATGTCCCTGGAAGAAGCAAACGAAAAGAAACAGGGTTAAGAATCTCCATGATCTTATAAGGTCCAATGAACCTAGGCTTAAATTTAGGAGATGCCACTCTCATAGGAATATTTCTTGAGGACAACCAGACCAAGTCCCCCACTTTAAACCGAGGACCATCAGTCCTATGCCGGTTGGCAAAACCGCTGGGCCCTCTCCTGAGAGAGGGACAACCTCTCCACTACCTGGTCCCAAATCTGTTGCATACGCTCCACAACAGAGTCAACACCCGGGCAGACAGAAGCCTCCGTCTGTCCAGAAGAAAATCGAGGGTGAAACCCAGAATTACAGAAAAACGGAGACATCAAAGTGGCAGAGCTAGCCCTATTATTAAGAGCAAACTCAGCCAAAGGCAAAAAAGAGACCCAGTCATCCTGATCAGCAGACACAAAGCATCTTAGATAAGTCTCCAATGTCTGGTTTGTTCTCTCAGTTTGACCATTGGTCTGAGGATGAAACGCCGAGGAGAAAGACAATTGAACACCAATTTTAGAACAAAAGGTCCTCCAAAATCTGGAAACAAACTGGACTCCTCTGTCAGACACAATGTTCTCAGGAATGCCGTGTAAACGAACCACGTGCTGAAGGAACAAAGGCACCAATTCAGAGGAGGAAAGCAACTTAGGTAATGGCACAAGATGTATCATCTTGGAAAACCTATCGCAAATCACCCAGATGACGGTCATTCTCTGAGAAACAGGGAGGTCGGAAATGAAATCCATAGAGATATGGGTCCATGGTCTCTTGGGCACCGGTAATGGCATCAACAAACCACTAGAACGAGAGCAAGGCTTGGAGCGAGAGCAAGTCCCGCAGGACTGCACAAACTCCCTGACATCACGAGACAAGGTAGGCCACCAAAAGGACCGACCAACCAAGTCCCTGGTACCAAAAATTCCGGGATGACCGGCCAACGCGGAACAATGAATCTCAGACATTACACTCTTTTTCCACTGGTCCGGGACAAACAATTTCCCAACAGGGCAGCGCTCGGGCTTATCCTCCTGGCACTCCTCCAGAGCCAGTCTCAAATTGGGCGAGATGGCGGAAAGAACTACACCCTTTTTCAAAATAACAGAAGGATCAGATAACTCAGGAGAGTCCGCCAGGAAACTCCTCGAGAGGGCATCCGCCTTAACATTTTTAGTGCCAGGAAGAAATGAAACCACAAAATTAAAATGTGTGAAAAACAAGGCCCACCTGGCCTGTCTAGGATTAAGTCGCTTGGCAGATTCCAGATAAACTAGATTCTTATGGTCAGTAAGGACCACCACCTGATGTTTGGCTCCCTCCAGCCAATGTCTCCACTCTTCAAAAGCCCACTTCATGGCTAATAACTCCCGATTACCCACGTCATAATTACGTTCAGTGGGAGAAAATTTTCGAGAGAAAAAGGCACAAGGATTACTTTTAGAGGTCTCTGGATCTCTTTGGGACAAAACGGCACCTGCCCCAATTTCAGAGGCATCAACCTCCACCTGAAATGGTAGAGAAACATCAGGCTGCCGTAGAACAGGAGCAGAAGTGAATCTCTGCTTAAGTTCCTGAAATGCAGAGACTGCCTCAGGAGGCCAATTCACCACATCAGAACCCTTCTTGGTCAAATCAGTTAATGGTTTAACAATAACAGAGAAATTACCAATAAATTTACGATAAAAATTGGCAAAACCCAAGAATCTTTGAAGAGCCTTTAAAGAAGTAGGTTGGACCTAATCACAGATAGCCTGAACTTTGACCGGGTCCATTTCAATAACAGATGGGGACAAAATGAAACCCAGAAATGAGATCCTCTGAACGCCAAAAAGACACTTTGATCCCTTCACATACAGAGCATTCTCTCTCAAAATCTGGAACACAGTCCGAACATGTTTTACATGAGAGTCCCAGTCATTGGAAAAAAATCAAGATATCATCCAAATAAACAATCAGAAATTTATCCACAAAATCCCTGAAAATGTCATTCATGAAGGACTGGAAGACGAAGGAGCATTAGTGAGCCCAAAGGGCATCACAAGGTACTCAAAATGCCCTTCAGGGGTATTAAATGCCGTCTTCCATTCATCCCCGTGCTTAATGCGAATAAGGTTATATGCCCCCCTGAGGTCAAGCTTGGTAAACCAAGTAGCGTTTTTCACCCTGGAATACAGATCAGAGATCAAGGGTAACGGATATTGATATTTCACAGTAATATTGTTCAAGAGACGATAATCAATACACGGCCTTAATGAACCATCCTTTTTGGCCACAAAGAAAAAACCGGCACCTAAGGGTGAAGAGGATGGTCTGATATGACCCTTCTCCAATGACTCCTTGATATAAGACCGCATAGCGTCATGTTCAGGTACAGACAAGTTAAAAAGGCGACCTTTAGGGATTTCTACCAGGCACTAATTCAATAGCGCAGTCATAGCTCCTATGGGGAGGTAAGGATGCAGATTTACTTTCGCTAAACACATCAGAAAAATCAATCAAAAAGTCAGGAACATCCTGAGCCTGGGGGGAGGCAGAAAAAACAGGAGTGTTGGTATTAACACATTGACAGCCCCAACTGGTAACAGACACAGATTTCCAATCCAAAACAGGATTATGAGACTGTAACCAAGGGAAACCCAGTACGATAATGTCATGCAGATTATACAGAACCAAAAATTTGCAACTCTCCTGATGATCAGGTTCTACCCTCATTATCACCTGAGTAGAGAACTGAGGTTTATTCTCAGCCAAAGGGGTAGAATCGATCCCCAGTAGGGGAATAGACTTCCGTAGGGGTATCAAGGGAAACCCACAACGTTTAGCAAAATCAAAATCCATCAGGTTAATAGCTGCTCCAGAATCAACAAAAGCCTGAGCAGAAAATGAGGACAGAGAGCATATCAGGGTAACAGTTAACAAAAACTTAGTCTGAACACTACCCAAGACAACTGAGCGAGCAAAACGTCTTCTCCGCTTAGGGCAGACAGAAATAGCATGAGAGACATCACCACAGTAGAAACATAACCCATTGCGCTTTCGAAATTCATGACGCTGTGCCCCAGAAACCACTCTATCACACTGCATGGATTCAGAAGCAGGTTCACAAGGCAACATTATTCCACGCATACCTTTCCGCTCACGCAAACGTCTGTCAATTTGAATCGCTAATGACATAGAATCATTGAGACCAGAGGGAACAGGGAATCCCACCATAACATCCTTTACATTATCTGACAGTCCCTTCCGAAAAAGAGCTGCCAAAGCGTCGTCATTCCATTTGGTCAGGACTGCCCACCTACGGAATCTCTGACAGTATAACTCAGCGTCCTCAAGCCCCTGACTTAATGCAACAAAGTTTTTTCAGCTTGATCAGTGACATTAGGCTCATCGTAGAATAACCCCAAAGCCTGAAAAAACGCATCAACATCACTCAAAACAGGATCCCCAGGTGTCAGGGAAAAAGCCCAATCCTGAGGGTCGCCGCGCAGGAGAGAGATGACAATTTGAACCTGCTGCGCTGCGTTCCCTGAGGACTTATATTTTAAGGCAAAAAACAATTTACAGTTATTTTTGAAATTCAGAAACTTAGCTCGATCCCCTAAAAACAAATCTGGCATGGGAATCCTAGGTACCACAACAGGCAACCTAGCAAGATAGGTAGCAATACTCCGAACTTCAGTGGCAAGCTGATCCACACGGCCAGACAACTGTGCAAACTCCATTGAGAGAAAAAAAAATCCTCCTCAGCACCCAGAGATACAGAGGGAAAAAAAAATGCAACAAACAGAAAAAAAAAATATCTCTGACAACTTTTTTCTTTCACAATATTTTTCCCTTCTGTGAGTACCATATAATTTTCAGTTTTGGCCGGTGATACTGTTATGATTTGGTAGCTGAGGAGAGCAGGCAAAAAAGGAAATACACCAGAGCAGTTGGAAACTATGAGATTGCAGTACCCTGACTAACCACCACAACTAGAGGCAGCCGTGGAGCGTTCCTACGTTGGTCCTAGACGCCTCGTCACAGCCTGAGAAACTAACTACACCTAAAGATAGAAAGAGGAAAGCTATCTGCCCCGGAGCAGATCCCCAAAGAACATAGAAAGCCCCCAAACATGTAATGGCGGTTAGACAAGAAGAAATACTGACACAGACAGAAAATAGTATGAGCAAACGTTGGGGCCCAAACTTACTAAATAGAAAAGGATAGGAAGGGCACTTACTGCAATCCCAAAAAACCCTGAAAAGCACCAACTCTACTAATTTCAAAAACACCTGAGATCACATGACCTCTACCACCTAAATTAGTTCTCTGGTGTAACCAAAAACAAAACAGCAGCCACTGAAAAAACTGGAAAAAGCAAATGTACAAACATCAGTGGCTGAACTGAACTGAGAGGCAAAAGCCCCCAGAGGGGACCCTGAAGGCCCCCACAGAAGTGCAGGACAAAATGCAAAAATCAAGCACACAAAACAAAAAGAAGAAAATGTCTTATCTGTTAGCAGGAGATTCAGACACGACACAGCAGGCTACCAAGGAAACAGGAATCAAGGATTGAGACCAGAACAATTGATCACCGGCAACCCTGATGGGAAGGTGACTCCCTTATATAAGACCAGTCAGTAACACCTGATTCCCAATCCTCACAATCTTCACTGGACAGTCCAGTACCGTTTGTAACCACCAGAGGGAGCTTCTGCTCAGAACTCATTTCCAGCCTATTCACAACAGCCACCACAGTCCCCCACAGGGTCGGCTCCTGGTTTTCATGGGCCTCGGGCGAAAGTCTTAGTGGGCCCCTTTAAGACAAACCACAATTCATGATGCACAGATACGGCAGAGAAATATAGGTATAGAACAATGCCAAATATTTCACTTCTTACATTACATGAGTGATATCTATTGTAAATTCTACAATAGCTCAGAAACCAGACAGTATAGTCGTCCATACAGTATCATGGGTACCACATGGTGCTCATACAGAATATTGAGCCCCATATATTATTCTATACATATATTATCGAGCCCCATATATTATTCTATATACAGAATATTGAGCCCCATATATTATTCTACACAGTATTATGGGCACCACATAGTTATCTATACAGAATAATGAGCCCATATAATGCTCCATATAGTATAATGAGCCCCATATATTGCTCCATATAGTATAATAGACCCCATATATTGCTCCATACAGAATAATGAGCCTCATATACTGCTCCACACAGAATAATGAGCCCCATATATTGTTTCATACAGCATTATGGGCACCACATTGCGCTCCATGCAGAATAATGAGCCCCATCTATTGCTTCATACAGAATAATGGACCCCACATAATGCTCCATACAGTATAATGAGCAATATAATTCGCCATACGGAATAATTGTCCCCATATATTGTTCCAAACATTAAAAAAAATTAAATACTCACCTCTCTGCATGCAGAAGTAGGCGGAGTAGGCAGAGCCCCGGTACGCAAGTGTGAACGTAGCCTTAATGAAGCACTCACTGGAGTACACCGAACTAATTCATTAAGCAGAGCGCTCTGCTTAGTGAATCAGGCTTGTCTGATATCCAGATTGCGGTGTCGCCAAAAATGTATGCAAGCCAAGGGCTGAAGTACATTCTTGGAGAATGTTGCACCACTTTAGTGACATAACTTATGGTGAATTTGAGAGGCAGGCCTGGACACTCCATCCCTCATGATACGCCCATATTGGAGTAGCTGGTTAGGATTGGCATCCAAATGCCAAAAGTCGCAATATTTTTGAACAATTGCCAAGTTATGCAAAAATATTGCAACTTATTAAAGATGCTAACATCAGATTTCTGGAATAAACATCTTAATTAATTGCATCCCAAATCCTTATCCAGACTATCCAGCCGTAAGAGTGTCACAAACCACGACCATCGGTGCACCTGTCACATAATCGTGGGGCGCCAATGGGTTGCCATTACTACCCGGGGTCTGCTGGATTCCCCTGTGGTTGTCATTGCCGATCTCTAAGATGACAGAGTGAGATCACAGCAATGACCGGAGGTAAAAAGTTTACATCTGGTCACAGGCGCTGGCTGATGTGACTACTGCTCCCATCAACGTACGCCTACTGCCACTGATAACAGCTAGAACAGGCACAGTGAATGGGATCATTCACCAGGCGGCGCCTGCGCTATAAATAAATGAAAAAAATGATGTAGGTTCCTCTGTATTTTTGATAATCAGCCAGGTAAAACTGGCGGCTGCGGGCTGCAACTCTCAGCTGTCAGCATCAGCCAAGCTGTTTGTCAAGAAAAGGGGGGTACTCGTGCCTTTTTAAATTATTTAAATAAATTTAAAAAACGGCGTAGGGTCCACCCCATTTTTGACAACCAGCCTTGCTAATGAGTGCCATACTGCATGTGATTGCCATACTGCATGTGATTGCCATCACAGTACATTGGGGAGCAGTTGGGCCATCATGCTGTGTGTAGTGGACATTATACTATGTTGGTAAGATGATAGGGCATCATACTGTATTGGGGGGCTGTGAGGACATCATACTGCAGGGATGGGCTGTGGGGGCATCATACTGTGTGTAGTATTATATTATACTATGTTGGTGAGCCTGAGGGAGCATCATACTGTGTTGGGGGGACATCATGACTACATGTGGGGGCTGTGGGGACATCATACTGTGTGTAGTTTATTTATAAAATGTTGGTGAGCTCAGGGGTCATCATACTGTGTTAGGGGCTATGGGGACATCATACTGCATTGTGAGGGCTGTGGGGACATCATACTTTGTGTAGTTATATTAAAACATATGTTGGTGAGCTGAGGGGGCATCATACTGTGTTGGGGCTGTGGGGACATTGGATTGCGGGGGAGCTGTTAATCAAGGTACAAGGGCTTAATAACGTAGGATATGATTTGCAAATTTTTATAAAAAGCAGTAAATTATATGGGCTTGATGAGCTGCTAGTGGTAAGGTTACATGTTACACTAAGCCCTATCAACATATATTAGTGGTAGCAGCAAGCCAGCATAGATGATTTCTGTTAGTATTAAGTGATACAATTATATTAATAGTGAACAGAATTTATTTAATCCTATTGATTCGGCCCTCCAGAACAGCTACGGTCTCTCATGAGGCCTTTTCGGAAAATTAATGGCCCACCGCTGATACAGAGCATATTTTAGAAATACCACTGACTATACACCCTTACTCTTTTTCTTATGATTTCCTTTTCTGTTATTAAATACAATGGTCAGATTTTTTACTTATTTTTTGCTAGGTAAAATTATTCAAATTGATTAAATTAATGTGCATTACATGATAATATCTGCTTTCCAGCCGTACACTTATACTGACAGTGCAGAAATTCCTGAAAGACCGATGTTTGTGCAGTTAGATTTACAATGACTTGAGAGCTGTCATGTTACAAATTGATCAAAGTCTTCAAGTCACAAATAATTTCTAAGAAAAAAAAACAAGAAAACAAACACCTCTTGATAACACCAGACAATAGTAAATAAGAAATGTCGACAATAATTGACAATAATCTACAAAATAATAGCAAAATATTCTCAGATCTGGTGAACCTGTTCCATTCTGGAGAATTTGAATAATTCACTTGGAGTTCAACAATCTTATTTAAAAAAAGAGTAAATGAATATAAATAATAAATTAATTAGAATTTCAATAACAATGAGACTATATATATATATATATATATATATATAAAAACATAAAAACTACCATGCACCCCAACAGTCAACCATGCAGAGGAACATATAATGGCTGACCATTAATTCATTATGGTCGATAGTGTGCTACTGTTGCCTGTAGGAATGATAGAGTTAAAACACAAAGCATCTCATTTTTTTATATTTTCCTCCAAACCACATCTATGTCTATTCCATCTAAAATTGATGTCAGAAAAGTATTATATATTTCAGCAGGGAATGGAGGCAGCCGGGCCACTATCCTTGTCAACACGCTCTGTCTCCTTAATCATACTTTTCATTTTAGTACATTGAAATTTCGCCCCCCCACCTCTATGACCAAGGACAAGATCATAAATAAGGATGTTTGTGAAATTTTTACCTGCTGTTCCCTAACTTTGCGCATTAGGCATGAGACCGCGAGGTGCTCGTCAGATGCGGAAATTTATACTCATTTATAACGCGTGCCGCTAGCCGGCCAGGAATAAGAGCGTGAAGGTTCGACATCTATAAACCAGGGCAGAAAGGCTTAAATGAAAAGTGAAGTGAATTTCTGTGTCTTCCCATAAAGAGGTTTCAGCTTTAATTCACAGAAGATACATTTTTACCAGAGCCGCTTGTAGCAGTAAATGTTCCCTTGATGTATTATTTCTTGACTTGCAAAGAAATCTTTGCGCTCTACATAATGGAGTAGTTAGGAGAATTACTACAGGATCCATAAAGCTTTATAGCTCACAGTGTAAGTGTAATTTAATCTCCGCTCTCGTAATGTAAAGAGGATTTGGTGCTGCTCGCTTGATGTGCAGTGCATTAGTGGAGTGTTAGAAGGTAACTGCCTTTCATTAGCACGTCATAAAGTGATCTCACAACTTATTATAGGAATCCCCTAAAACACCAAAATCTTGAGCAATTTGTCCCATGTGTGGTGCTAATTGTGAGATCGGGAAAGCACTTTGTACTAGGAATAGGAGATATTTAATATAGACCCAAACTACTGCAGCCTGTGTTACCTATATAATATTAACGCATTCAATGCTGGGCAAATGTGACTGACATCAGTGATATTTGGTGCCCATAGTGTACCTTTATTGATATCTCTACTATTGTAATTTTACCTTTCATTTATACAGTTTTCGTTTGTTTTTATTTTACTCACTATTATAGTTAAATTAATTCCACAACACTTTTCAGACATCTTCAGCTTAATGTGAACCTATCCCCATACCAGGGGCAGCATGTATCAGCCACTGACTGTACGATCACAGCCATGTATGTTTATCTCTGAAATGCTGCGGCATTTCAGAGAGAGATATACTTTTAATAGTCGCTGAGGAACGAGCCGCATGAGTGACTAGTCGTATAGGCGGGTCCCCGGCAGGGTCTCCCTGCCTGCTGACACTCTGTCAGTCACTGTCAGCAAGCATGGAGAAGTCGCCGGGGGACAGGGTCGGATTGGCCTGGCCGGATATTGGTTGGGGAAATCCCCGTGGGCACTTGCTGTTTTTAGGGGCATTGTCCCCATTACCTGAACTGCCGTGTTGCACATTGCAATGAACGCTGACGCTGGTGCATATGACATTGCTGGTGTATGACGTCACTGACATGCTCTGTGCGCATTCATGCCAGCTGCCGGCCTCTGCTAGTTCAGCGGCCATTTTAACACAAATGCGCCGATTCTGCAGAAGAGGGTGGCTTAGGAGCGCAGGAAGGTAAGAGGAATCTTTTTTTATTTTTTCTGCAGATATGGCATGATGTGGGGGCCAGGACAAAGGACATATGGGGGCCAAGATGGATACATGGGACAAGAATGAATATATGGGGGCTAGGAAGGACATATGGGAGCCAGGATGGACATATGGGGGCTATAACGAACATAAGGGGGCCAGAACGGACATATGGGGTCCAGGATGGAAATATGGGGACTAGGATGGTCTTGGGGGGGCCAGGATGGATATATGAGGGCAAGAATGGATAAATGGGGGCCAGGATGGACATATGGGTGCCAGAATGGATACATGGGGGCAAAAATGGATATATGGGGCAAGGATGGACATATGGGGGCCAGGATGAATATATGGGGAAAAGGATGGACAAGGCACAAATGGGGGCCAGGATGAACAAGGTACAAATGGAGGCTGTTATGAATGTGTTAGAGATGGTTTCTGAGCAGAGGCTCCCTCTGGTGGTTACAGACAGTACTGAACCTTTCAGCGAGGAGTTGCAATCTGGAATCACGGACTGGTCTGATATAAGGGAGGTTCCCTCCCATGATGGTTGCCGGTGATCAATTGTTCTTGTCTCAATTGTGGTTCCTGGTTCATTTGGAAGTTTGCTGGAGTCTTGCCTGCATCTCCTGCTTTCAGATAAGATATTTTTTGCTTTTCTTTATGTGCTTGCTTTTTGCATTGTTTTCTGCACTTTTGTGGAGGTCAGCCAAGTCCCCTCCTGGGGCCTGAGCTCCTCACAGTTTTTCTGCAGCCACTGTTATTTGCTCATTTGCTTTTTCCTGTTTTTTCAGCGGTTGGTTTTGTTCACACTAAGATCTGATTTAGTGGGTGGCGAGATCGTGTGATCTCAGTATTTTTGTAATCAGAATTGTTGGATTTTTGTAGGGTTTTCTGGGTTGCAGAAAGTAATCTCTCCTGTCCTATCCTATTTAGTCAGCTTGTGGCCCCAGCGTTTGCTCAGTCTATTTTCTGCCTACGTTTATATTTTCATCTTGTCTAACCGCCATTATATGTTTGGGGCTTCCTATTTTCTTTGGGGATCTGCTCCGGGGCAGATAGCTTTCATCTTTCTGCCTTTAGGTGTAGTTATCTCTCAGGCTGTGACGAGGCGTCTAGGATCAACGTAGGAACGCTCCACGGCTACCTCTAGTTGTGTCGTTAGTTTAGGAATCTGCAACCCATCAGTTACCAACATCTCAGGTGCTCGGCTGCCCTGCTGTTGTTCCTGTCCTCCTCAGCTACCGAAACATAACAGGAGGCCAAGATTGACTAATTGAAGGCAGGATGGACAAGGGATATATGGGGGCCAGGCTGGACAAGGGATATATGGGGGCCAGGCTGGACATGGGACATATGGGGCCAGGCTGGACATTTGGGGGCCAGGATGGAATAGGGTCATGTGGGGGCCAGGCTGGACATATGGAGACCAGGATGAATACATGTCACAAAAATTGGTATATGGGGTCTAGGATGGACATATGGGGCAAGGATGGACATATGGGGGCCAGAATGGACATATGAGCACCAGGATGGATATATGAGGGTCAGAATGGATATATGAGGGCCAGAATGGATACATGGGGGCCAGGATGGATATATGGGAGCCAGGATGGACAAGGGACAAATGGAAGCAAATATGAACAAGGTACATATGTGGACCAGGATGAACAAGGGACGTATAAGGGCCAAGATAGACATATGGGGGCCAGGATGGACAAGTGTTAAATGGGGGGTCAGGATGGACAAATGGAAGCCATTATGGACAAGGGAAATATGGGGGCCAGGATGGACAAGGGACATATGGGGGCCAGTCTGGACATGCGACATATGGGGAAGACTGGACATGTGGGGGCCAGGCTGGACATATAGGGGTCAGGATTGACAAGGGACATAAGAGGGGCCCCTCTTGCTCACAATGACTGACAGGTGTCTCCCTATACAAGCACAAAGGTAGAGAGTTGTCAGTCAGTTTAAGTAGGCTGGGAGAAGCTGTCAGGGACCCATCCATACGACTAGACATGCGAATGGCTCTGTTCCCAGCAGCCATTAAAAGTATATTTTTCTCTAATACGCTGCAGTGTTTCAGAGACACACATATATAGCTGTGATCAGTGGCTGATACATGCTGCCCATAGTTTGGGCAGGATGTGTCTCCTTTCAGGTTCCCTTTAAGGCCACCTTTCCTTGTTCAGTATTTGGTCAGTATTTTCCCTCAGTATTTGTAAGCCAAAACCAGGAGTGGGTGATAAATACAGAAGTGGTGACGTGTTTCTATTATACTTTTCCTTTGATTGTTCCTATCTTGATTTCAGCTTACGAATACTGATGTAAAATGATGACCAAATACTGAACGTGTGAACGTGGTCTAGCATTTTTTGGAATTATTTGGCTTGCTCAAAGAGCAGAGGGATGCCAGGTGCTGAACTGTCACCAATGATTTAGATACTGTATATTCCCTGATAACCTTTTTTATTAGAAAGGTTGGAATAAATTGCAATATAACATACATATACAGCAAATCCCAATTAGAAGGAATATAATTGAAGCTCCTGGACTCCAATGGAAAATCTGTAACAACGGCCCTTAAGCCCTCTCAAGCGTCTGACACATGGAAATGAATATATTTTCTTTATTGCCTTGTTTGATCTTCTAGCCATTATAAGGGTTTTTTCCATGAGTGACATGTATCACCTATATTGCCATATTACCCTTTTGGTACATATTGACATTACTTATATCTTTTTGCTACGTATTGGCACATATGGTTTTGCTGTATATTGTGCCTGCACTTTATGGGTTATTTAGCTTCATTGTTTTGATCCTTCTGTTTATCATATTATTATATGCTAGATTCCTCTCATATTTACCATGGTAATTGCTGTGGTTTCTATGGCCCTTAGCATATTTTGTCTAATGCAGACTATATATTTTCTTGGGGCTCAATTGTTGGTTACATTTTTGGATGGAGTTATGGTGGGCTATCTCATGTTTTTTTAATTGTTTTTAACCTGGCATTTCATATTTAATAAAGTGGATATATTATATGATGTGTACATATTAATATATCATGGCAGTTTAGCTGTTTTCTCTTCCCTTGATGTATACCCTAGTCACAGGTTAGATGATATTGCGTGAGGCTCGTAACAGTTTAGTCGGATTCTGATTGAGAAAGAATGCCAGAAGGGGGTTTGCAACTCGTTGTCCATGCTTATAGATCACCATGACACTTGTTCCCATGTGTTCTTACATTTTTCTAACAAAGCAAAACCACACAAACAACAGCCATGTAGTCTCAAAAATGCAACTTTATTATAACAGTGTAAAACAAAGTAAAAGCTGGACAAGGATGGCACAGGAAAAAAGTGAGCCGAAGGTAGCAGTCACAGGGATGTGGATACAAAAAAGGCATAACGGCGTAATCTGCTCTGATAAATAGCCGTATATAGAGGATAGTCAAACATTACAATGGCATCAGATTAAATACAAATATGACACATAGAATATGTGTTAATCAGAACATGTGTAAATACATATATGTAATTAATGGATGAAGCACAATAACTACAGCGCAGTATAATAAAAGATGACTAATATTAATAGTGCGACATATAATGAGTGATGCCTATAAGTAATACAGCCCATGTATACATACAGCTTATCTATATATGTAGATGAAACGCATATCAGAGTACCTCAAAGTACTATAGGCTGTAGATGTAAGACAGCATACCGAATGGTGAAACCCTGATAGCACCAGCGATATAAAGATAATAAGAGTCCATGGGAGGACTGTCATAGGAAGCCACGCCCCCTGAGGAAGGAGCATTGCCGCTCCGAAACGCGCGTTGGGGAGGGCTAGACGGTTTGTTCTGCTCTGCTTTCAGGTAATCCAGCGGCTTCCTATGACAGTCCTCCCATGGACTCTTATTATCTTTGGGGAGGGTGACCCCACTGAGTCCCAGGTCTGTATTGCTTGCGTTCTCTCACATGTAGATATCGCTCTGGTTACTTGGATTTACATACAGTTGTCCATTTATCTTATCCATGCTTGCAGCCTTAATTTTATGAGGTGATATTGTGCAGCTGATATCTTTTACTACCCTAGGGCACTACATTGTGACTGTTATGTAAGCACATTTGTATATACGGCTGTATGCGTATGTGATATTTTTTTACTATACATATACCTGGTTGTATTCGTGGTTCCACCCTTATGGGATACCACTGTTGAACGTCTCTTTTGTATAAATCTTATAAATCTTATATTTTAATATTTTTGTAATAAAGTGATTGTTATTGTACTACCACAATTCCTTGTGTGCAATTTCTCTTTTTGGAGTTCATCTATGCTTGCACTGAATTGCAATTGAATAGGCACTGTAGTATTGATGATTGGCATCGCTACATTATGTGCTAGTTTTCTGTAGGTTGTATATTACAGACAGTAGAGACGAGTTTTTCCTTTAGGCCGGAGTCACACTAGCGAGAAATACGGACGAGTGCTATGCGAGAAAAAATCGCATAGCACTCAGACCAATGTTAATCTATGGGGCAGCTCCCATCATCTGATTTTTTCTCGGCCGTATTATACGTGCGAGTGAAATTGCAGCATGCTGCAAATTGCACCGTATATCGGCTGAGAATCACCAATGCAAGTCAATGGGTGCGAGAAAAACTCGCACACCACACGGGCTATGAGAGTGACTTCTGAGAAATATGCATCGGTGTTCTTTGAAATACCGGCAATTCAGTGCGCTATACTGTAGAATCACACTGACAGGTTACAATAGAATAGATAGAGTACATGTATACACATAGTATAGGTATATATATATATATATATATATATATATATATATATATATATATATATAGTACAGACCGAAAGTTTGGACACACCTTCTCATTTAAAGATTTTTCTGTATTTTGATGACTATGAAAATTGTACAGTCACACTAGAGGCATCAAAACTATGAATTAACACATGTGGAATTATACACTTAACAAAAAAGTTGAAACAACTGAAAATATGTCTTATATTCTAGGTTCTTCAAAGTAGCCACCTTTTGCTTTGATGACTGCTTTGCACACTCTTGGCATTCTCTTGATGAGCTTCAAGAGGTAGTCACCCGAAATGGTCTTCCAACAATCTTGAAGGAGTTCACAGAGATACTTAGCACTTGTTGGCCCTTTTGCCTTCACTCTGCGGTCCAGCTCACCCCAAACCATCTCGATTGGGTTCCAGTCTGGTGACTGTGGAGGCCAGGTCATCTGGCGTAGCACCCCATCACTCTCCTTCTTGGTCAAATAGCCCTTACACAGCCTGGAGGTGTGTTTGGGGTTATTGTCCTGTTGAAAAATAAATGATGGTCCAACTAAACGCAAACCGGATGGAATAGCATGCCCTGAAAGATGCTATAGTAGCCATGCTGGTTCAGTATGCCTTCAATTTTGAATAAATCCCCAACAGTGTCACCAGCAAAGCACCCCCACACCTCCTCCTCCTCCATGCTTCACAGTGGGAACCAGGCATGTAGAGTCCATCTGTTCACCTTTTCTGCATCGCACAAAGACACGGTGGTTGGAACCAAAGTGTTAGGGTTCGAGTTCCCGCTGCTGCACAAGGGGAGTCTCGAACCAGTCCTGCTAAGGTCCCCCATCCATCTCCATCCGCAGTGGAACCTGCTCAGCAGAGACGTCGGTCCCAGCGTCTTGCCCATTCCAATACTGTGCAGAGACTTGCTGCTGCCCCTTCTGGATCTTCTATTATAGCCAGTGCTGAAGCAGACGTCTTTGGGACAAAGTCCTGCGTTTCCCTTCTGAGCATGCCCAGGGTAGGATCTCTCATTGGAGATCAGGGGTCACATGTTCAGGTACTGCAGCAGCTCCTATTGGTCCGCCAGGGAGGTCCTGAAACTACATGTGTTTTGGAACAGTTTCTCATTGGTCCTTTTTCTGGCAGGTCCTGTAGCTGTTACTATAAAAGGTGGCATGGCTGGGCCTCCATGCACTAGTATCAATTGCATTATGTGCTTTTTTGCCAGTGTGATCATGTACGCATGTGGTTAGGGCTCGGCTGAAATAAGCCTCTAGAATACCGGCTTCTCCGGTGAGGAGATTTGAGTGCACGTGGTTAATGCTTGGCTGAAATAAGCCCCTAGAATACCGGCTTCTCCGGTGAGGAGATTGCTTGAATGCGTAGCTTTCTGCATGATCACGGACTGCTATCCACACAGCAGTTATCTGTGTATCCCTGTGAGTCTAACAGGACACAGTCTTTTTCTCAGCCACTCTGTGACGCAACAGGGTTCACTTTATAATGCTGGTTCAGCGCCCTAGCGTTTTACTTTGCGGCTCACTGAAGTTAAGTGAGTTCGTACTTATCGCCATATAGCGCTGTGGCATTCCCGTTAGCGGCTTTGGGGATTAACAGAGTTTGCACTAACTGCCACAGCGCGCTACGGCGTTTATTTTAGCGACTCTGCGGGATAACAGAGTTCGCTACTTTCGCCATCTTACTAGCAGCGGGCTTCGCCTGCACAGTGGACCCCGGGCTGCGAACGCACCTCTCTACAATATCTATTAGGTGCGTTCCGCAGACCCTAACACAAAGATCTCAAATTTGGACTCATCAGGCCAAAGCACAGATTTCCACTGGTCTACTGTCCATTCCTTGTGTTCTTTAGCCCAAACAAGTCTCTTCTGCTTGTTGCCTGTCCTTAGCAGTGGTTTCCTAGCAGCTATTTTACCATGAAGGCCTGCTGCACAAAGTCTCCTCTTAACAGTTGTTGTAGAGATGTGTCTGCTGCTAGAACTCTGTGTGGCATTGACCTGGTCTCTAATCTGAGCTGCTGTAAAACTGCGATTTCTGAGGCTGGTGACTCGGATAAACTTATCCTCAGAAGCAGAGGTGACTCTTGGTCTTCCTTTCCTGGGGCAGTCCTCATGTGAGCCAGTTTCTTTGTAGCGCTTGATGGTTTTTGCAACTGCACTTGGGGACACTTTCAAAGTTTTCCCAATTTTTCGGACTGACTGACCTTCATTTCTTAAAGTAATGATGGCCACTCGTTTTTCTTTACTTACTGCTTTTTTCTTGCCATAATACAAATTCTAACAGTCTATTCAGTAGGACTATAAGCTGTGTATCCACCAGACTTCTGCACAACACAACTGATGGTCCCAACCCCATTTATAAGGCCAGAAATCCCACTTATTAAACCTGACAGGGCACACCAGTGAAGTGAAAACCATTTCCAGTGACTACCTCTTGAAGCTCATCAAGAGAATGCCAAGAGTGTTCAAAGCAGTCATCAAAGCAAAAGGTGGCTATTTTGAAGAACCTAGAATATAAGACATAATTTCAGTTTTACACACTTGTTTGTTAAGTATATAATTCCACATGTGTTAATTCATAGTTTTGATGCCTTCAGTGTGAATTTACAATTTTCATAGTCATGAAAATACAGAAAAATCTTTAAGAGGAGTGTCCAAACTTTTGGTCTGTACTGTATATATATGCCATTGACACATATACAGTATATATATTTATATTTCATAGAGATATAGATAGCAGAATAGGTGATAATTCAATTGTCGGCATCTGTAAAATCATTACAGAACTCAACAGGATATGAGACATGGTTTACATACAGTAAACCATTGCATATCCATTAGATTTATATATGTCCCTCACTAATAACGTTAATAGTGTATGTGTGTAAAATTTTGGAGCTGTAGGTGTTAAATGAAAGGATTAATTCATGGAAAAAACTTGCTTGGGCTCCCGCGCAATTTTCTCCGCCAGAGAGGGCAGAAATTAATAGCCTAGAGAGGGATCATTGTTTTTGGGCCCCCCGGCTAAAAAAAATCTGCCCCCAGCCACCCCAGAAACGGCGCATCTGTAAGAAAATGACGTGGGAAAATGACGATGCTGAGGTCACAGGAGGTAAGCTGTCAGCGAGCACAGACTCAGTGACGTCACCGCTTGTCACTGAGCCTGTGCGCGCTGCTTCCCTTCATTCCCCTGTAGTTTACAGTTGAAGCGACTGCATTAGCAGTGCTTCGACTGTAAACTGATTAACCCCCTGAGATGAATTGCGCAGTGGGACTTGACTGTACGGCGGACAGGTATGGGTATATTGTTGCTTTTTTATTTTGTATTTTTTCCATGAGGTCGAGGGCTTCGATATGGGATTAGGAGTGTAATAAAGATTTTAATTCTGAAACTCAACCTCTCCAAAACTGATCTTCTTTTGCTCCCGCCGTCTACTAACCTCCCTAAATTTGACATTTCCCACTCGTGGGTGGCACCATAATAACACCCGGCAGCAGGCTCGCTGTCTGGGTGTTATGTTTGACATGAATCTCTCCTTCACCTCCCATATACAATCTCTTGCCCGCTCTTGCCGCCTACACCTAAAGAACATCTCTAGATTCCGCCTTTTTCTCACCATGGAAACAACAAAAACCCTCACTGTAGCATTGATCCACTCCTGCCTGGACTACTGCAACGCTCTATTACTTGGCCTCCCCGTTACTCAACTATCCCATCTCCAGTCCATACTTAATGCAGCAGCCAGGGTCATCCATCTGGCTAATCGGTACTCAGATGCGTCCGCTCTTCGCCAGTCCTTACATTGGCTGCCCATTCATTATAGAATCCAATTCAAAGTACTTGTTCTAACCCACAAAGCTCTCCAAATTGCAGCACCCCCCTACATCTCCTCCCTTATTTATGTCTATCGGCCTAACCGACTAGTGCGCTCTGCAAAAGACTTTCGACTAACCTCTGCACTAATCTGTACCTCCCACTCCCGACTCCAAGACTTATCCTGTGCTGCGCCAATCCTCTGGAATGCTCTACCCCAAGAAATTAGGACTATCCACAATTTGCATAGTTTCAGGCGCTCCCTCAAAACACATCTGTTCAGAGGGGCCTATCACGTTCACTAATCAAAGTCATTCTAAGTGTAAGTGTGCTGTGTAGCCCATTCACTATCTCCATCCATCCCTCTATTCCTCAAGATGGCTGGACCATCATTGTAAATACACCATTGTATATACACACCTGTACTTTGTATCTCCCCCACCTCATTGTAGATTGTAAGCTCTCACGAGCAGGGTCGTCTTATTTTGCTTTAATTATTGTATTGTTAACGTTGTTACTTATGACTTGTGTTTGAAACTGTTAAACTGTAAAGCACTGCGCATATGTTGGCGCTATATAAATAAAGATTATTATTATTATTTTAAAACTGTGCAGTGTATTCTTTCACTAAAATGCTTTCTTATTGTGTGTGTTTATATAACACTTGAATAACTCTAGGATTAGTAATGGATAGTTGTCTTATTGACACCTCTCCATTATTAATCAGGATTGATGTCACCTTACAATAGCAAGATGACATTAACCCCTTATTACCCCATATGCCACTGCTACAGGGCAATGGGAAGAGAGATGCCCTTATCTGGGGTGGCTGGGGGCAGTTTTTTTTAGCCAGGGGGGCCCAAAAACAATGGTCCCTCTCTGGGCTATTAATTTCTGCCCTGAGTCACTGGCTTGCCCTCTCTGGCGGAGAAAATTGCGCGGGAATCCACGCAAGTTTTTTCCGTGAATTAATCCTTTAATTTAACACCTACAGCTCCAAAATTTTACACACATACACTACTAACATTATTAGTGAGGGACAATAGGGACATAGGGGATATGCAATGGTTTACTGTATGTAAACCATGTCTCATATACTGTTGGGTTCTGTAATGATTTTACAGAAGCCGACAATTGAATTATTGGCTATTCTGCTATCTAACTCTGTATGAAATATAAATACACTGCTCAAAAAAATAAAGGAAACACTCAAATAACACATCCTAGATCTAAATGAATGAAATATTCTCATTGAATACTTTGTTCTCTACAAAGTTGAATGTGCTGTTAACATAATCACACAAAAATCATCAATGGAAATCAAATTTTTTAACCAATGGAGGCCTGTATTTGGAGAGACCCCCAAAATGAAAGTGGAAACAAGTCAAAATGAAAAGCAAAACAAGACAAAATGATGCTCAGTATTGTGTGTGGCCTCCACGTACCTGTATGACCTCCCTACAACGCCTGGGCATGCTCCTGATGAGGTTGTGGATGTTCTCCTGAGGGATCTCCTCCCAGACCTGAACTAAAGCATCCGTCAACTCCTGGACAGTCTGTGGTGCAACATGACGTTGGTGGATGGAGCAAGACATGCTGTCCCAGATGTGCTCAATCGGAATCAGGTCTTGGGAACGGGCAGGCCAGTCCATAGCTTCAATGGCTTCATTTAGCAGGAACTGCTGACACACTCCAGCCACATGAGGTCTGGCATTATCCTGCATTAGGAGGAACCAGGGCCAACCGCACCAGCATATTCATGACTTTAATGAGCGGTACCATGTGACCACTCCAGGAAGGAGCCGGAGATCTTGGGAGAAGCAGGGGGGCTGCAGAGACTGCGCCGGCGGAGGGGTGAGTATGATCCGACACCCGCTCCCCCTCCCCCGCCGACCCCCGTATATGACCCGCGTATAAGCCGAGAGGGGGACTTTCAGCCCTATACACGAGTATATACGATATATACCTTATGTTGGGGTAGTTTTTCAGATTCACACATAGAAAAAGACAAAAGCAAAATATTCAATTATTTCAGGTTAACCAGGTGATACAATGTTTGAAGAATTCACAGATAGACCTAAATTTGGTCTGCTCTTCGAGGCTCCAGTGCACAATTGACCTAGGACAACAAAAAAATCAACTGTGTAGAGTTTGGAGCATTTATGGGTAAATACAGTGCCCAACCTTGGAGTTTACCTTGTAAGAGTGAAATAATAAGTTTTACTCTCTGGCTTTCAAAACCACATGATTATGGGCGGAGTCTAATGTACAGGTGATAGCTTTTGTTTTAAAGATAATAAAGTATTTAGGATCCCTAGAAATCATTCAGGTAGGTGCACAAGAGGTTCATCAATGGTCAGAAAAGTAGCTGCAGCAGCTTGAGCGGCTGAGGTTGAATCTGTTCTGCATGGTCCTGTACTAACTGACCTTGCATTTGAACAACCACTCTTTGAAATGTGATCCATTATTAGGGCCAGTTATTGTGTAAAGTTTGTCAGAGGCTGTCAGCCAAAAAAGGCAACCTCGAACAAATTTAGCACTAGCCATTCTATCTAGCAGGCACCATAGGAATCCCAGATCTCTTCTTTTAACCCATATACAATGATCTGAACTTACAATGGGGCTCCTGGGTAGTGTGCCTGGAGTAGCTGCTGGGCTGAGAAGTGAGCCAGATTTAAGTGTAGTTAAACTAGTTAAATCAAGAATGAAAGAATAGAATCAAGTACAGAATATGGAGACAAAACCGTTATCAGAGGAATCGCAGATAATCATACAGTCAATAGTAAGATCAAGATGAGGGTGGACAATTGAGACAGATATACAGTCGTGGCCAAAAGTATTGGCACCCCTGCAATTCTGTCAGATAATTCTCACCTTTCTTCCTGAAAATGATTGCAAACACAAATTATTTGGTATTATTATCTTCATTTAATTTGTTTTCAATGAAAAAACACAAAAAGAATTGACCTAAAGCCAAATTGGATATAATTTGTGTAATCACCAGCACCTGTAACTTACCTGTGGCACCTAATAGGTGTTGGCAATAACTAAATGACACTTGCAGCCAGTTAACATGGATTAAAGTTGACTCCACCTCTGTCCTGTGTCCTTGTGTGTACCACATTGAGCATTGAGAAAAGAAAGAAGACCAAAGAACTGTCTGAGGACTTGAGAAACCAAATTGTGAGGAAGCATGAGCAATCTCAAGGCTACAAGTCCATCTCCAAAGACCTGAATGTTCCTGTGTCTTCCGTGCGCAGTGTAATCAAGAAGTTTAAAGCCCATGGCACTGTGGGTAACCTCCCTAGATGTGGAAGGAAAAGAAAAATTGACGAGAGATTTCAATGCAAGATTGTCCGGATGGTGGATAAAGAACCTCGACTAACATCCAAACAAGTTCAAGCTGCCCTGCAGTCCGAGGGTACAACAGTGTCAACCCGTACTATCCGTCGGCGTCTGAATGAAAAGGGACTGTATGGTAGGATACCCAGGAAGACCCCACTTCTTACCCTGAGACATAAAAAAGCCAGGCTGGAGTTTGCCAAAACTTACCTGAGAAAGCCTAAAACGTTTTGGAAGAATGTTCTCTGGTCAGATGAGACAAAATTCAAGCTTTTTGGGAAAAACCATCAACATAGAATGTACAGGAAAAAAAAGAGGCATTCAAAGAAAAGAACACGGTCTCTACAGTCAAACATGGCGGAGGTTCCCTAATGTTTTGGGGTTGCTTTGCTGCCTCTGGCACTGGACTGCTTGACCGTGTGCATGGCATTATGAAGTCTGAAGACTACCAACAAATTTTGCAGCATAATGTAGGGCCCAGTGTGAGAAAGCTGGGTCTCCCTCAGAGGTCATGGGTCTTCCAGCAGGACAATGACCCAAAACACACTTCCAAAAGCACTATAAAATGGTTTGAGAGAAAGCACTGGAGACTTCTAAGGTGGCCAGCAATGAGTCCAGACCTGAATCCCATAGAACACCTGTGGAGAGATCTCAAAATGGCAGTTTTGAGAAGGCACCCTTCAAATATCAGGGACCTGGAGCAGTTTGCCAAAGAAGAATGGTCTACAATTCCAGCAGAGCATTGTAAGAAACTCATTGATGGTTACCGGAAGCGGTTGTTAGAGATATTTTGGCTAAAGGTTGTGCAACCAAGTATTAGGCTGAGGGTGCCAATACTTTTGTCTGGCCTATTTTTGGAGTTTTTTGTGAAATGATCAAGGATTTGATTTTTGCTTCATTCTCTTTTGTGTTTTTTCCTTGCAAGCAAATTAAATGAAGATAAAAATAGCAAATAATTTGTGATTACAATCATTTTCAGGAAGAAACTGAGTATTATCTGACAGAATTGCAGGGGGTGCCAATAATTTTGGCCACCACTGTAGTTAGGGTCACAAACCAGATCAGAATCAAAACAATAGGAGTATAGCACCACACATCAATCAGTAAACCAAGCAATAAATAGCAGTTTTCTAGGATTAAATCTAATGTGGTATTGTCTGATAAAAACACCTTCTGATAAGCTTGACAAACATCAAGCTTGTCCTAAAGGGTATGCCACACTAAACAATATCGCTAACGGGATCGCTAAAAAACGTCACTATTTAGCGATCCTGTTAGCGATGTTGTTCAGTGCGGCAGCTTCCAGCGACGAGCTTCCTGCTGTGATCTCGCTCGTCGCTGGAATCGTTCCGGACCCTATTTCATCGCTGGCGCTCCCGCTGGGTAAGTATCTTATCGCTGTGTGGCACCTTTTCTTAGCGATTTAGCGGTACTTTTGTACCGCTAAAGTCGTTAAGAAGATCGCTAACGGCGATAGCGTCGTTAACTATATCGCTAAATGTGGCCGCATTTAGCGATATAGAAACAATCCCGCTAGCGATCTCATTAGTATGCAACGCTAACGAGATCGCTAGCGGGATAGCTTAGTGTGGCAGTACCTTGACTGAACATCAGCACACTCACATTCACATCAGCATTAGTAGGACATAATTCGCACTGCCCAATTATGTTGGCAATGCTGTACCCATGACCAGAACCATTTGCAATGTCAATGTGATGGCTTCTTCTGGCAACAGAGAAAGACATCGCTGGACCAGGTCCAGGAAAGACTATAATGGAATTCCCCTCAACCACCTGCCCCCTTAAGTTAAGCCTTATCAATAAAGAACTGATTAAGTCTGCTGATCAGGTTGTTGGCCTGAACCAGCATCTCTCTTCTGGACTATAACCTCTACAGTGAACTAGATATTGTAAGGGTCCTCTCGCCATATGGAGAATCAAGAATTTAATAATTTCCTACACTTCATATTCCAAGTTGCCTCTGCTTATGACAGGAAA
>JARQOD010000009.1:136624522-136746716 GCA_033576555.1 Oophaga sylvatica | reverse complement strand
GCTTCTTTGTTTGGGTGCGAGGAAAACACGGAGACATAGGTTGATAGAAATGATTGTATTACTTCATACAAGATGCAGAAAAGGTCACACAGTTTGCAGGAACAAGCAGGAACACAGCGGCCAGGTAACTTCAAGCCTACAATAACCTCCAAAGCGGTAGGAACCTTTTGTTCGTAATTCCTCTGCAAACATGATTCACCAGACAGCAGGTTTCCAGAGTCCAAAAGTGTTCCAAAGTTCCTCAGTAGGAAATAGTGGAGTCCAAAATCCTGGGTTTTCCCCAGGAGTCAGGGCACAGGCTGACTGAAGCTTGATTAGGAGCATGATTGTTCATGAGGTGCTTAAGAAGCAAGAGGAGGACGGGCGGGAACATGAAAGCTGGAATCATATTAACTGAGGGGAAAAGATACTGCAGCAAGCAGAAAGCAAATGGCCGACGGAAAATGGTTTGGGAACATGTCAAAAGGACAAGAACCTTACTTACTCCCCCTTAGGGAAACCTCCGGAGACCTCAGACCGGCTTGTCAGGGTACCTCTGATGAAACTGGGGGAGCAGGCGAGGAGCTTACTTTTATTGACTGGCCCCTGAGTTGCCTCCACGGGGTTAGCCCTGCCATTTAATAAAAATTTTGCAACTGATTTCTGTACAACTGGAATCTAGATCCTTTCCACCATAAATTTTCCTGACCATCGCCCACTGGGTCAGGGCAAGGAGAAGAGCGCCCCCGGGAAAACTTTATTGGGTGTTGCAGCCTTTAGTAGGGATTACATGAAAACAGGGTGGATTCTTATTTGGGCGTTGAAGGACAAGAAACCTTTAAAATCTTACTGATCTTTAAGGTCCAATGTACATTCCAATTTAGACGAGGAATCTTTTATTTTAAGATTTCTGGTTGAAGCCGACCAAATCTCCTACCTTGAAATGGTGCAGGTTTACGAAATTTTTCTTGCTGCTTTCTTGTACTTTCCTACCAATTCTAGATTTTCCTTTGAAGATCCTATTCTTTTGTAAAGAAGTGATTCTTTAGCACTCCGGCAAGGGCGTATTATGGGAAATCGAGGAAGAATGTTAGGTTTAACCTAGATTGGAGTAAAAAGGAGACTGCTTAGTGGAGGCGCTCTGGAGTTTTATAAAAACTCCCGTGGAAGTAGATCCACCCAACATTTGTGGTGGCAGTAAAGCAGCGGAATATCTCCAGGGTCTGATTGGTTCGTTCTGTCTGCCCCATTAGTTGGGGTGAAAAGCAGAAAAAGGTTTACTTTAATGTCCAATGCGGCACAGAAATTTTGCCAAAACCTTGAAGTGAATTGCACCCTCGTCCGAAATGACCTCCCGGTACTCCATGTAAGCAAACAATTCTTAATCATTAAGTCTGTGTCTGTTTTGCAGGGGGTTTTAAACCGCCCAAAAGGGGAAATAAAATGAGCTGCCTTTGTTAGACGATCAACCACCACAGAAGGGGTTTTTCTTCCCTTGAGAGGTTGGTCTCCACAATGAAGTCCATAGAAATGGTCCCACGGGCGGGACGGGGTGGGAAAGGTTGTAACAGACCAGTTGGTGAGGAGCGAGGTGTTTTGCTCTTGCACAGATTCACATGAAGTGACATTTTTAAAACATCTTTCTGTAAGTGGGCCACCAAAAGAAACGAGAAAGAAATTTTTGTCTTTAGAATTCCCCTATCCCCCGGTATTTGGAAATCGTGGATGAGTTGCAATCCTCAATCTGACTGTTTAAGTATTCAGACGTTGCCCCCGAATCCACACACCATTCTTAAAAAAAAGATTACGTCCCTTGGGGTTGAGCCAACAAAGAATCCCATGGTATGCTTCCTTGATGCCTTAAGTAGGTCTTGTTTTTGAATCACTCCCAGGAATCTAGAGCAGGAAGAATAGTTTGGAGGAGTAAGTGGACGTGTCTCTGCTGATTGAATCCTGAGAGTGCACAGCCTTTCATTGCGCGATCCTGGTTATAAGAAATTACAAAATTAAATTGGTTTAGGAAAAAAATTCCAGCGAGCCTGGCGGAGTCAGGCACTTCCGACCTGTAAATTCAAGGTTACGATGGGCTGTCAGGACGCTATTTGCTGTGCAGCACCCTGAAGAAGGTTCTCCATTCCTGAAGGCGGCAATAATGGCCAACAATTCCTATTGCCCACATCGTGTTCCTCCCGCCGAAGACAACTGCTGGAAAAGAAGGCACAGGGATGCAAGACATCTTCTCACCTGTTCTCTGAGAGAGTATACTCCAACGGACAGTCTGAAGCATTCCCTCTTATTATGAAGGCAAACTCGGGGTTGGGATTACTAAGATGGTGCGGGGTAAATTTACCTTTAAACAGGAAAATGCTTCCTGCGCTTGCGGGGTCCAGGGGAACCTGACGTTTCCGGGTAAGTTGGGTGATAGGTGACCTACCTCGGAAATTCCTAATGAAACGTTATAGAATTGGCAAACCCGAGAAGGCTGCACCTCCTTCACTTTCTAGGAATTGGCCAATCCTTTGATGGCTTGGGTCTTGTTCCTCCAACTAATCCCTTGCTAGCAGTACAACCCCAGAAATTGAATTCGGTCCTATGGAATTCAAATTTTTCAAGTTTGATGTAAGTGGTTTTGCTTGGCGTTCTAAGACCATTCTCACATGTCCATGATGTTCCTCTGTGGAGTTAGAAAAAATTGAATTATCCGAAAAATCACCCACAAATGTTTTAGGAGATCCCTGAAGATATCATTCACGAAGTGTTGGAAAGTGGTGGGGCGGTACTCAGACCAAAAGGCATAACTAGTATTTAAAAGTGTCCATAGCGTGAACCTGAAAGCAGTCTTCCATTCATCCCCAGGTCTAATACGGACCAAGTTATAGGCCCCCAACGGAGATCCAGTTTAGAAAAAATTTTGGCATGGCCGCACTCTCTCCAACAACTCAGGGATTAAAGGCAATGGATAAACGGTTTCTAATAGTAACCTTATTGAGTTCCCTATAGCTTTGCAGGGTTCAGAGATCCATCTTTCTTCTTCACAAAGAAGATGGGTGCACTGCGGGAGATGAAGAGGGGCGTATGGAAGCCTTTGGCTAGATTTTCTTCTATGTAGTCCTTCAAAGCTTTTAGCTCGGGCCCCGCTAGGGGGTAGATCTTACCAAAAGGTATCTCGGCTCCAGGCAATAATTCGATTGGACATCATATGGCGGTGAGGAGGAAGTGATCAGGTTTCTTCTTGTCACCATAAATCCACATTAGTCCTGGTATACAGTGGTAGTTCAGGGGACTGACATGGTTCCTTTAGGAACAGAGCAAGCTGAAACTCCTTGACTCATCTGTTTCTCCGGAAAGTGTAATTCCTTGGTCTCCCAGTTAATCGTGGATTCTGCGCCTGTAGCTGGTAGCCCTAGAATAATGGGAAAGTGGGGAGAAGAGATAAGCAAAAAAGACATTTTCTCCTGATGATCTTTACCCATAAGGACCCTCAAAGGCTCTGTTTCTTGATCCATGGTCCAGAAGTCAGTAGAGAGCCATCCACAGTTTCCATCTGTACTGGAGTAAGCCTTCTTCACTGAACGTATCCCCTGTTTCAGAGCAAAGGAAGATATCATAAAATTTCCACTTGCTCCTGAGTCGATCATAGCAGAGCTAGACACCCAGACGAGTCAACCCAGAGTTTGATGGAAAGGAAAGCAATGAGAATTGTTTCTTTTACAACTCAGCTGGGGACACCGCTGAGAAACTTGAAAAATTGCAGCGTTTATACGTCTTGTCCAGAACTAACAGAGTTTAAGTCCGAAAAAATCAAGATCTCTTGCAGCAGATCTCTCTGGAATCTGAGGCTCGGACATGACAGAGCTCTCTCGCAACACTCACAGTGAATGACTGCTGCAGTAGTCTTACGAGAACGGCTGGGCAGTTTATAATGAAGTGCCCTGACTTACCACAGTAAAAAACATAGATTTTCCTTTATACGATGTTCCTTTGCGTGCATCACTAACCCGTCTTTGTAAGAGTCCACCTGCATGGGTTCAGGTTCTGGTTTCCTTGTGATCTACTCAAAGGTTCTTAGCTGAGGAGGGAGGTAGGAAAAGATTAGTGCGATTATTTTCGAACCATCTCTTGCCTGCGTTCAGTCAGACGAGCATCAATACGGATACAATAGTTATAAGTCACCTAACGCAGTGGGAGGGTCGGCACGAGCAAGTTCTCTTTAATCAGTGAAGACAACCCTTTCCGAAAAATAGATTTTTGGCGGAAGTGTCCCAAGTGGTATCAAGAGCCCATCTCCCTGAAATCCAAGGCATATTCGGCTACTGAACGTTACCTTGGCGCAAAGTTAACATGGCTGCTTCAGCTGTTGCACCTCGATTGGGGTCATCAAACACCTGCCCCTGGCTGAAATAAAGCATCAAGGTGATTCAAACAATCTCCTCAGTTCAATCAGAGGGTTTGCCCCACATCAAAGCTTATTGGTAAGCAAACATGATTATAGTAAGCCATTTGGATCGTTCAGTGTGAAATTGTGAGCATGTGCAGAGAAAAATAGATTGCATTGGTTAATTAAATCCCCTGATTTTCTCACGTTCACCGCCAAAATGAAAAGGAGGTAAACTTGGGATCCCAGAACTCGGGGTTATGGCAGGAGCCTGGACTCGTTCTCTAGAGCCTCAATCCTGGCTCGTAATTCCTGGGTAGTTTGTCCAAAAACACTTGCAAATTATGATTAGTGAGGTCCTGTAGGCTTGCAAAACGGGCTTTATAGTCTGTATATCTGCAAGGATTGTATCAGTCACCCGCAAAGCTCCTTTATGCGGGCCTCCATCTTCCAGATCTTTTAAGGCACAAGTGCTGGAAGGAGAAGAGAAAAGGAAAAAAAAAAAAAAAACAAAGTGTTTACCTGTGTAACACTCCAGAGTAACATTTAAGGGAATGCGCTCACCTGGAATGGTTGTGAGAAGTCACAACCACTGTCATCACAGAAGGTATTAAACGGACATCTGATATCCACAGTCACAGCAGACAACGGCTTTCCCAGACCCAGCAGACACTAAACATTGGCTCCTGAATCTTGTCATGTATAGTGTACAGTTCCTATAGCGTCTTGTGCTTGGGTGCGGGAAAACACAGGAGACATAGGTTGATATGAAATGACTTGTATTACTTCATACAAGCATGCAGAAAAAGGTCACACAGTTTGCAGGAACAGAGGCAGGAGACACAGCAGGCCAGAGTAACTTCAAGCTCTACAATAACTCTCCAAAGCAGGTTCAGGATCTCTTCTCTGTACCGTAATTCCTCTGCAACATGGATTCACAGACAGCAGGTTTCCAGAGTCCAAAAGTGTTCCAAAGTTCCTCAGTAGGAAATAGCTGGAGTCCAAAATCCCTAGGTTTCCAGGAGTCAGGTCACAGGCTGATGAAGCTTGATTCTGGAGCACTGATTGTTCAGCTGAGGCTGCTTAAGAAGCAAGAGGAGAGAATCGGGCGGGAACATGAAAGCTGGAACTCCATATTAACTGAGGGCAAGATAGCTGCAGCAAGACAGAAAGCAAAATGGCCGACGGAAAACTGAGTTTCAGGGAACATGTCAAAGAGACAAAAGAAACTTACAGCATCTTTTATAAGTCTTCTCCTTGTTTGAGATGAAAGTTTAGAGGGACGGCCGGGTCTTGGTAGATTTGCAGTGGTATGATACTCCTTCCATTTCAATATGATTGCTTGCACAGTGCTCCTTGGGATCTTTAAAGTTTTGGAATATATTGTAATCCAATCAGCTTTAAACTTCTCCACAACAGTATCACTGACCAGCCTGTTGTGTTCCTTGGTCTTGTGATGCTCTCTGTGCTTCAAACAGAACCCTGAGACTATTCACAGAGAAGGTGCATTTATATGGGACTTGATGACACCAGGTGGATTATATTTATCATTATTAGTCATTTAGGACAACATTGATCATTCAGAGATCCACAATGAACTTCTGGAGTGAGTTTGCTGCACTGAAAGTAAAAGGGGACGAATATTATTGCACGCCCACTTTTCTGTTTTTGGATTTTCCACAAAAATTTAAAATAACCAATAAATTTCGTTCAACTTCACAATTGTGTCCACTTGTTGATTCTTCACCAAAAATGTACATTTGGTATCTTTATGTTTGAAGCATGATATGTGGGAAAAGGTTGAAAAGTTCCAGGGAGCTGAATACTTTCGCAAGGCACTGTAAGTTCCTTAGGGGGTCTAGTTTGCAAAATGAGGTCACTTGTGGGGGGTTTCCACAGTTTAGGCACATCAGGGGCTCTGCAAACTGAACATGACACCCATCAAAGTCTGCATTCCAGAACGTCATTACTTCCTTTCCGAGCCCTGCCGTACGCCCAAACAGTTTTTCCCTCCCACATATGGGGTTCAGCGTACTCAGAACAAATTGGACATGTTTTTGGGGTCCAATTTCTTTGGGAAATATCAAAAATTGGGGACTAAATAATCATTTTTGTGGAATTTTTTTTTTCACACTCAGGCATTATAATCTTTAGTGAAACACTTGAGGGTTCAAAGTGCTCACAACAGATCTAGATAAGTTCCTTAGGGAGTCTAGTTTCTAAAATGGTGTCACTTGTGGGGGGTTTCCACTGTTTTAGGCACATCAGGGGCTCTCCAAATGTAACATGGCATCCAATCTCAATTCCAGCCAATTTTTGGTTTGAAAAAGTCAAACGGCGCTCCTTCCCTTCCACATATGTGATATTGGCGTACTGAGGAGAAATTGCACAACAACTTTATCTGTCCATTTTCTCCTTTTACCCTTGACAAAATTAAAAAATTGTTTGTAAAAGATCATTTTTGTGACTAAAAGGTTAAATGTTCATTTTTTCCTTCCACGTTGCTGCAGCTCCTATGAAGCACCTGAAGGGTTAATAAACTTCTTGAATGTGGTTTTGGTACCTTGAGGGATGCAGTTTTTAGAATTGTGTCAGTTTTGGGTATTTTCTGCTATATTAACCCCTCAAAGTGACTTAAAATGTGAGGTGGTCCCTAAAAAAATGGTTTTGTAAATTTTGTTGTAAAAATGATTAATTGCTGGTCAAATTTTAACCCTTATGACGTCCTAACAAAAAAAAATTGTTTCCAAAATTGTGCTGATGTAAAGTAGACATGTGAGAAATGTTATTTAGTAACTATTTTGTGTGACATATTTCTCTGTTTAAGGGAATAAAAATTCAAAGTTTGAATATTGCAAAATTTTCAAAATTTTCGCAATATTTCCTCTTTTTCATAAATAAACACAAGTTATATCAAAGAAATTTTATGACTATCATGAAGTACAATATGTTACGAGAAAACAATCTCAGAATCGCGAAGATCTGTTGAAGCGTTCTAGAGTTATAACCTCATAAAGAGACAGTGGTCAGAATGTTAAAAATTGGCCCGGTCATTAACGTGCAAACCACCCTTGGGGGTTAAGGGGTTAATATGTTCAGTAGGCATGTCAGAGGCTAACAAAAGTTTTTTGATGGAGTCAATACTTTCTTTATGCGGGATTGAGGTGTAGAGGTCCTTGACATTGAACGACAGTAGATAGAATGTCTTGGGAACCGGGCCTAAATGTTTTATGGCCTCAAGAAAGGCTCCAGTGTTAAGTAGATATGATGGTGTTCGCTGAATCAATGGTGTGAGAATTTTTTCAAGAAAAATAGACATTTAAAGTGGTAGGTCACCTTTTTCAATTATGTCTACAAATCTGAACATCTACAGTCGGGGCCAGAAATATTTGGACAGTGACACAATTTTCGCGAGTTGGGCTCTGCATGCCACCACATTGGATTTGAAATGAAACCTCTACAACAGAATTCAAGTGCAGATTGTAACGTTTAATTTGAAGGGTTGAACAAAAATATGTGTTAGAAAATGTAGGAATTGTACACATTTCTTTACAAACACTCCACATTTTAGGAGGTCAAAAGTAATTGGACAAATAAACATAACCCAAACAAAATATTTTTATTTTCAATATTTTGTGGCGAATCCTTTGGAGGCAATCACTGCCTTAAGTCTGGAACCCATGGACATCACCAAACGCTGGGTTTCCTCCTTCTTAATGCTTTGCCAGGCCTTTACAGCCACAGCCTTCAGGTCTTGCTTGTTTGTGGGTCTTTCCCTCTTAAGTCTGGATTTGAGCAAGTGAAATGCATGCTCAATTGGGTTAAGATCTGGTGATTGACTTGGCCATTGAAGAATGTTCCACTTTTTTGCACTCATGAACTCCTGTGTAGCTTTGGCTGTATGCTTGGGGTCATTATCCATCTGTACTATGAAGCGCCGTCCAATCAAGTTTGCAGCATTTGGCTGAATCTGGGCTGAAAGTATATCCCGGTACACTTCAGAATTCATCCGGCTACTCTTGTCTGCTGTTATGTCATCAATAAACACAAGTGACCCAGTGCCATTGAAAGCCATGCATGCCCATGCCATCACGTTGCCTCCACCATGTTTTACAGAGGATGTGGTGTGCCTTGGATCATGTGCCGTTCCCTTTCTTCTCCAAACTTTTGGCTTCCCATCATTCTGGTACAGGTTGATCTTTGTCTCATCTGTCCATAGAATACTTTTCCAGAACTGAGCTGGCTTCTGGAGGTGTTTTTCAGCAAATTTAACTCTGGCCTGTCTATTTTTGGAATTGATGAATGGTTTGCATCTAGATGTGAACCCTTTGTATTTACTTTCATGGAGTCTTCTCTTTACTGTTGACTTAGAGACAGATACACCTACTTCACTGAGAGTGTTCTGGACTTCAGTTGATGTTGTGAACGGGTTCTTCTTCACCATGGAGAGTATTCTGCGATCATCCACCACTGTTGTCTTCCGTGGGCTCCAGGTCTTTTTGGATTGATGAGTTCACCAGTGCTTTCTTTCTTTCTTTCTCAGGATGTACCAAATTGTAGATTTTGCCACTTCTAATGTTTTAGCAATTTCTTGGATGGGTTTTTTTTCTGTTCTTGCAGCTTAAGGATGGCTTGTTTCACCTGCATGGAGAGCTCCTGTGACCGCATGTTTCCTTCACAGCAAAACCTTCCAAATGCAAACACCACACCTCAAATCAACTCGGCCCTTTCATCTGCTTAATTGAGAATGACATAACAAAGGGATTGCCCACACCTGTCCATGAAATAGCCTTGGAGTCATTTGTCCAATTACTTTTGGTCCCTTTAAAAACAGGGTGGCACATGTTAAGGAGCTGAAACTCCTAAACCCTTCATCCAATTTTAATGTGGATACCCTCAAATGAAAGCTGAAAGTCTGGACTTCAACTGCATCTGAATTGTTTTGTTTAAAATTCATTGTGGTAATGTCTAGAACCAAAATTAGATAAATGTTGTCTCTGTCCAAATATATATGGACCTAACTGTATATTTAGATATAGTCTAATAACCTTACCCCTTTTACTTCTCACCAGACTAAGTTGTCATGCCAAATATCACTCTGAACGTGATCATTTTCTAACTTACAGTCTGGTATGTTTCCTTCTCACTTGTTTCAAGCAGCAATTTTATATCTTTACCTATTTTTGTGCAATATATTCAATTTTGTGCAATGTATGGGGAGTTCCATATTACACTATGTATATTGTAAATTCAGTTACCCTATTTTTTACGACCATATGTCTAGTTACTATTTTGACATTCTCTAGATTTACTGTAATGTACAGTACAGAACCAAAAGTTTGGACACACCTTCTCATTTAAAGATTTTTCTGTATTTTCATAACTATGAAAATTGTACATTCACACTGAAGGCATCAAAACTATGAATTAACACATGTGGAATTATAGACTTAACAAAAAAGTGTGTAACAACTGAAATTATATCTTATATTCTAGGTTCTTCAAAGTAGCCACCTTTTGCTTTGATGTCTGCTTTGCACCCTCTTGGCAATCTCTTGATGAGCTTCAAGAGGTAGTCACCGGAAATGGTTTTCACTTCACAGGTGTGCCCTGTCCGGTTTAATAAGTGGTATTTCTGGCCTTAAAATGGGGTTGGGACCATCAGTTGTGTGTGAAGAAGTCTGGTGGATACACAGCTGATAGTCCTACTGAATAGACTGTTAGAATTTGAATTATGGCAAGAAAAAAGCAGCTAAGTAAAGAAAAACAAGTGGCCATCATTACTTTAAGAAATGAAAGTCAATTAGTTCGAAAAATTGGGAAAACTTTGAAAGTGTCCCCAAGTGCAGTTGCAAAAACCATCAAGCGCTACAAAGAAACTGGCTCACATGAGGACCGCCCCAGGAAAGGAAGACCAAGAGTCACCTCTGCTTCTGAGAATAAGTTTATCTATCTGAGTCACCAGCCTCAGAAATCGCAGGTTAACAGAACCTCAGATTAGAGACTAGGTCAATGCCACACAGAGTTCTAGCAGCAGACACATCTATACAACAAACTGTTAAGAGGAGACTTTGTGCAGCAGGCCTTCATGGTAAAATAGCTGCTAGGAACCACTGCTAAGGACAGGCAACAAGCAGAAGAGACTTGTTTGGGCTAAAGAACACAAGAAATGGATATTAGACCAGTGGAAATCTGTGCTTTGGTCTGATGAGTCCAAATTTGAGATCTTTGGTTCCAAAACCGTGTCTTTGCGCGACGCAGAAAAGGTGAACAGATGGACTCTACATGCCTTGTTCCCACCGGGAAGCATGGAGGAGGAGGTGTGATGGTGTGGGGGTGCTTTGCTGGTGACACTGTTGGGGATTTATTTAAAATTGAAGGCATACTGAAGCAGCATGGCTACCACAGCATCTTGCAGCGGCATGCTATTCCATCCGGTTTGCATTTAGTTGGACCATCATTTATTTTTCAACAGGACGATTGACCCCAAACACACCTCCAGGCTGTGTAAGGGCTATTTGACCAAGAAGGAGAGTGATGGGGTGCTACGCCAGATGACCTGGCCTCCACGTCACCAGACCTGAACCCAATCAAGATGGTTTGGAGGTGAGTAGGACCGCAGAGTGAAGGCAAAAGGGCCAACAAGTTCTAAGCATCTCTGGGAACTCCTTCAAGATTGTTGGGAGACCATTTCCAATGACTACCTCTTGAAGCTCATCAAAAGAATGCCAAGAATGTGCAAAGCAGTCATCAAAGCAAAAGGTGGCTACTTTGAAGAACCTAGAATATAAAACATAATTTCAGTTGTTACATACTTTTTTGTTAACCTGGCACAAAAAAACAAATATCCTAAAATAAAATAAATAAAATTTTTTTTGAAAAAAATGCATGAAGGTAGTAATAATTATAAGGGTATTTAGTAAAGATAATTTTGATCAAAAGAAGTACAAGCCATCTCGCCACGTCAAGGCAACCCTTGTGGGACAGTCCTAACTCTAGTATTAAAAACCTTTCCACTTGTCAAGTGACGTAAATGTGAACAAGGGCAGAGGGACTGAACCCACCAGTTAAAGCATAGGCCAGACAGGATGGATTTCTCAGCTCAGAAACAGGGCGGTCACACCATTATATGAACAAGATGCACTCTGAACAAAATAAGAAATTAGTTCTGAACTGAAAAAGTAAGTTAATGTGTATGCAAAATGTAAATGCATATTAACACATGACTATTACACAGAGAAAACTGTCCCACAAGGGTTGCCTTGACATGGCGGAATGGCTTGTGCATTCTTTTGATCAAAATTATGTTTACTAAATACCCTTATAATTATTACTACCTTCATGCATTTTTGCAAAAATTTTTTTTATTTATTTTATTTAGGATATTTGTTTTTTTGTGCCTGGTTTTCTCTGTGTAATGGTCATGTGTTAATATGCATTGACATTTTGCATACACATTAACTTACTTTTTCAGTTCAGAACTAGTTTCTTATTTTGTTCAGAGTGCATCTTGTGCATATAAGGGTGTGACCACCCTGTTTCTGAGCTGAGAAATCCATCCTGTCTGGCCTATGCTTTAACTGTGGGTTCAGTCCCTCTGCCTTTGTTCACATTTACGTCACTTGACAAGTGGAAAGGTTTTTAGTACTAGAGTTAGGACTGTCCTACAAGGGTTGCCTTGGTTGCCTTGACGTGGCGGGATGGTTTGACATTCTTTTGATCAAAAATTATGTTTACTAAATCGATTATAATTATTACTACCTTCATGCATTTTTTGTAAAAAAATTTTTTATTTATTTTATTTTAAGATATTTGTTTTTTTTGTTCCTGGTTTTCTCTGTGTAATGGTCATGTTTTAATATGCATTTACATTTTGCATACACATTAACTTACTTTTTCAGTTCAGAACTAGTTTCTTATTTTGTTCAGAGTGCATCTTGTGCATATAAGGGTGTGACCGCCCTGTTTCTGAGCAGAGAAATCCATTCTGTCTGGTCTATGCTTTAACTGGTGGGTTCAGTCCCTCTGCCCTTGTTGACATTTACATCACTTGACAAGTGGAAAGGTTTTTAATACTAAAGTTAGGACTGTCCCACAAGGGTTGCCTTGACGTGGCGAGATGGCTTTACATTCTTTTGATCAAAATTATGTTTACTAAATACCCTTATAATTATACTACCTTCATGCATTTTTTGCAAAAATTTTTTTTTATTTATTTTATTTTAGGATATTTGTTTTTTTGTGCCTGATTTTCTCTGTGTAATGGTCATGTGTTAATATGCATTTACATTTTGCATACACATTAACTTACTTTTCTCCAGTCACCTTCCACGACAGCCACCTGGAGGACGTCTCCCCGCCCTAATGGGGAACAGGAACACACAAGAGGTTAAATACCCCTCCCCTTCCTGCACTCTCCAGTGTTTTTTCCTGTTCCCCAGTGGGGCACAAAGAGGTTCTTCAGGAGCTGCCGTGGCCGGCGAGCGGAGCTCCTTTGAAATCTTACCGCTGGGCAGCCGAGGTCGTGGGGGTTCGCCTCCTCCTCTGAATAGCTGTTCCTTTCTCCATTGGCCACATGAGACTCGGGACCATTCCCGACCCTCCTGCGCCTCTGAGAGAGGTAAAGCGGGGCGGTGATGTGCGCCGGGGTCCTGTACAGCTCCCCGGCTTCCTCCTCCCTCTCCTCACTGCGTCGGATCATGGAGCCCGGGTGACCAGAAGTGACGTCGGACGCGGGCACTTCCGGTTTCGTGTCCAGTGCGTTCCAGGCAGGATCGCACGCACTCCAGCAACTTTTCGGCCGAGAGAGGGCCTCCAGCCCTGCACAGCCAATGGGGGTGTTCTATCTCGATCCTCCCCACGGACCAGGAGGGAGGAGGAGCACGAAATTGAACGCTGCTGCAATCCTTTAAATGCAGGGTCAAAGCTGGCTCCAGGTAAGATGCAGTGACTGTACCTCTGTGTGACTGACTGACAGCTTACTATGGACGGGATAAAACCCCCTCTGCTGCTTCTGCGGAGCCCAGCGTTCCCCCTCCTACTGTGAGTAGCAAAATTGGTCCCAGACTGTCCGGGCATGTAAGGGTTACTTAGCATGCCTTATCTCTCTTTCTAGGAGAAAAGGCTTCGGGCACAAGAAAACCTAGTCATAAATGTGGCATGTGTGGATGCAAGTTATGTTCCTCATATAAGAAAAAACTATGTCAACCTTGCACGGACGACATAATACGTGCTGAACAACCCTCCCTGTTTGACAGTATTAAGACCCTCATTAAGCAAGAGGTGCAAACCTCTATGGCGGCATTTTCCCATCCTCCAACGGCACTCACTCCTCTGCCTAAAAAGAGGAAAAGGAACCTGATTGAAACTGACTCTGACCCTGGGGAGATTCACACTTCGGGTTCAGAGGATATTTGGGAAGATGAGGGCTCCACCTCTACATCCGCACCCAGACCTGATCATAAAAAATATCACTTCTCTTCGGAGGATTTAGATGAAATGTTTGGGGGGCTAAAACCCAGGGGAAAGAAAGGGTTTCCGGTGCACGAAAACGTGCAAGACCTTATACTCCAGGAATGGAACTTTCCAGAAAAAGGATTGTCCATACCCTCGGAAATCGATTTCCTCTGGAGGGAGACAATTCAATATGGGAGATCCCTAAGGTAGATGTTCAGGTCTCTAAAGCTGCCAAAAAGACCTCTCTTCCCTTTGAGGATGCCTCCCAGTTGAGGGATCCCATGGACCGCAAAATCGAAAGTCACCTGAAAAAATCCTTGGAAGCTTCAACCAATTTATTGAAGGCTAATATAGCTTCTACATGCGTCGCCAGGGCCCTTTCCCTCTGGCTCCGCACTCTAGAGAATCACCTCTCTCAAGGGACCTCTAGAGAAGAGATCCTGGAATCCCTGCCCCTCCTACAAAAAGCTACTGCCTTTTTGGCTGATGGCTCGGGGGAATCCGTTAGCGGTGTCGGCGAGGTCCTTGGTCCTGTCTAACTCTGCCAGAAGAGCTCTATGGTTAAAATCATGGGGGGGAGATTTAACATCAAAAAACTAAACTCTGTGCCATACCCTTCCAGGGACATCATGTCTTTGGACCGGTATTAGACGACATTCTGGAGAAGGCATCAGACAAGGGAAAATCAGTTCCTGAACAAAAGAGTACCAGAAAGCGATTTTTTCGTCCCCCCCCCGTGAACAAACCCTCTCAGACAGAATTTAGAGGGAAGGGGAAAATGGGCAGGTGGAGCCCAGCATCCCCCAGACAAGCAATGACTCCCCGGTGGGTGGTCGGCTCTCACAGTTTTTAGCCCATTGGAAGTCAATATCCACAAACAGGTGGATTCTCATACCATACAGTACGGGTTAGAACTAGAATTCGAGAGCCTACCCCCTCGGCCCTGAGAATTACATCCTAACGGGACCCAAATCTCCAGAACCTCTTGCATCTGCAAGTGCAAACCTTCTGCAAGAGAAAGTAGTTTCCCCTGTGCCCCAACAAGAATTAAACAAAGGCCATTATTCCCATCTTTTCCTTGTAAAGAAACCTTCGGGGAAATACAGACTGATAATAAATCTGAAGCCTCTGAACCAAAACATCAGGTACCGAAGGTTCAAGATGGAATCGGTCAGATCAGAGATACCTCTAATCGGCAGGAACTAGGTTATGGCTACAAAAGACCTGAGGGACGCTTACTATCATGTACCTATTCATCCGGAGTACAAAAAGTTCCTCAGGTTTGCGATCCTTCACAATCAGAAAATCAGCCATTACCAATTCAATGCCCTTCCATTCGGAGTATCCTCTGCTCCTCGAGTATTTACAAAAATCATGAGGGAAGCGGTCATCTTTATTCGTCTACAGCAAATATGCATCGTACCATATTTAGACGACCTGCTCATAATCGCGCCATCAGCAACGCGACTGAACAAAGACATGGCAAGGACCCTGAAAATTCTCGAGGATCTAGGTTGGATTCCGAATCTACTAAAATCGGACCTCCTCCCTACTCCAAAGAAGAAGTTATTAGGGGTGCTCCTGGATTCGGAAGAGAGGGCATCCTTTCTTCCCGAAGATCGCCAACAGGAGGTCCGTCGGAAAATCGCCAGGTTCAGGCAACAGAGAATGCCAACCTTGAAGGATGCTATGTCCATACTAGGATCCATGACGTCATGTATCCAGGCGGTTGCCTGGGCTCAGGCACATACGCGGGTCCTTCAGTCCCACATTCTGCTTCACGCACGGAAATGTCGGAATACGCTATTAAGGAAAATTCCACTTCCAGAATATGTGAAACTGTCCCTGAAATGGTGGCTAGACAGCAGAAACCTAGGGCGAGGAGTGGATTGGAATCAACTTCCCCTGAAAGTGCTCTGCACGGATGCCAGTCAGAGGGGTTGGGGAGCCGTGGTAGAAAACAAGTACTTTCAAGGTCTATGGGGCCTGGATATAAAAACCAGTTCCTCGAACCAGAGAGAATTGAAAGCGGTGGAGGAAGCTCTAGAAGCAGCCTCAGCTCTCATCAAGAATCACCACGTGCGCATTTACTCCGACAATATAACAGTAGCCTACCTTCGTCACCAAGGGTGTACGAGATATGCCGACCTAAAGCTAATTGCAGCAAGAATATTTTCCTGGGCAGAGAAACACCTGCTGTCTATTTCGGCGGTACATCTGAAAGGCGAAGGCAACGTCCAGGCGGATTTCTTGAGCAGAAGGGATGTCCAGCCCGGAGAGTGGGGCTTGAACCAAGAGGTCTACCTGTCCTAACATCGAGATGGGGAAACAAGAAATAGACTTATTTGCAAACGCCCACAATACAAAAGTCAAAACATTTTTCTCTCTCAGCCCATCACGCGGAGCTCAGGGGATAGATGCCTTCTCCCATCGATGGAATTTCGAACTAGCCTACACCTTTCCCCCGATTCCCTTGCTACCAAAAACGCTACAAAAGATCCGATCAGATCAGGTAGCGACGATCCTAATAGCCCCATTGTGGCCAGGCCGAAGTTGGTACAGTGCGCTGAAGGAGATGGCCCTAGAAGGTCCTGTCCGCCTGGGTCAGAGACCCGATCTCCTACATCAGGGGCCAATACTGTGCCCGAATCTCGGCAATCTAAACCTTGCGGCTTAGCTGTTGAAGCCGACATTCTAAGAGCTAAGGGTCTATCGGATAGAGTGATCCACACAATGCAGGGAAGTAGGAAACCGGTGACCAACGCCATGTATGGGAAAATATGGAAAAAAATTTTATCCTGGTGTCTTCCCAACATTCCAGACCCTTTCAATGCTAACGTGGCTCAAATCCGAGATTTTCTTCAAAGCGGATTTGATATAGGGCTTACCCCAAGTACATTAAGAGTCCAGATTTCAGCTCTAAGTTCCGTCTTTAACCAAAATCTAGCGGAACACCGCTGGATCAAGCGGTTTATGACTTCCACAACCCGGATGCGCCCTAGGAACCATACCCGAGTTCCTCCCTGGGATCTGAATTTAGCTCTTAATAGTCTATCTCAGCTTCCCTTTGAGCCCTTAACTTCTGTGAGACAGTGAGAGTATGTGTATTGAATGGGGTGTATATTTCACCTGGCTACTTTACTGACTGGTATAGGGGAGGTGTGTGGCTTTGTAGACCTAGTGGTAGAGAAAGGTCACTACACCTTACATTCAGTACACACTTGCAGCTCAGGCCTGAAATCACTCAGGTGTTAATTAGGAGACCAGAAGTAGGTGTGTTGGAACACAGTCAGAGAGCACGCTCAGTCTGGACACAGGAAGGTGTCCCGGCACAAGAAGTGTCTCCAGGAGTGTGAGCTATCTCAGTCTGGGTGCAGGAAGTACCCCGGACACAGGAGTAGTCTCAGTGAGAATCCGTGCGAATAGCGGCTGAATAGGAGTGGATCTCTCTCAAGTCTGGACATTGAAGGTGCTTCAGACACAAGGAGGACTATCTGTGAAACTCCATTCTGGTAACATATATCATATGTGTTGTTTTGGGTCAGGCTGGTAGAGCCGGGATCCGGATAGACAGGGCAGTCTATCTATGTGTAATTAGTGGCTAGACAAGCCTAGGTTTTCTGTTTATGCTTTATTTTTAGCTGTTTGCTGTGGACTTTAATAAAACGGGTTGCGGCCAGTTTTACACCAGAACTGCTGTCTGAATGAACTGTTTTCGTGCCATTCTGTCTACCCAGACAGCGATCCTAGAGCTATATCCTCTGGAAATGTTACAATTGGCGGAGAATGCTGGGGCAGCGCAGTGGCTGATACAGTTAGTGCTGGAGTGTGCATGCAGCACAGTGGTGAGAGACAGCAATAAAGGTGAAGTCTGTTAAGCAGCAGCAGAGAAAAAAAAAAAGTGTGTCAGCAAAAACGTCTGATTGGAGCAGTCTTGGAGAGACAGTGGCCCTGATAGGGTCTGCAGAGAGAAAATGTATGCACAGCAAAGCTGAACTTGTTGTGAAAATGACTGTGGAATGTGCAGCAGCAAAAGAAAAGTCTGTGGAGCAGTCTTAAAGAGACAGTAGCCCTAATAGACTTTGCAAAGAAAAAAAAAAAAAAAAAAAAAGTGTCTGCACAGCAGAGCTGAATTTTTCTATGGAAAAGACTGTAGAGTGTGTATGTCTTGAGTGAAGACTGCCGTTGTTAAGACAGAGAAGTCTGACAGCATGGATGACAGCATGGAGGCGCTGTTTGAACAAATGGCGCAAGTTAATGTGCAACATAAGACTGCCGTGGTTGAGACAGATAAGTCTGGCAGTATGGAGGAGCTCATTGAGTACCTGGTCCAGGCCCAGCGGAGCATGCAGCAGAGCATGGAGCAGCAGCGCCTGCAGCACCAGCAGCGCATGCAGCAGGCCCAGCAGCAATTCCTGCAGCAGCAGCAGGAGAATAACCGGTTGTTTTTTGAGCAGGTTGCAGCACAACAAAAGACTTGTGGCGCATCGTCCCAAAGTAATGTTGCAAAGTCGCCTGCATTGTCCGCTGTAAAGAAGGCGGTAAGACAGTCCCTGAAAAAGATGACACCTCGTGATGATGTGGAAGTATATCTCACTAGGTTTGAGAGATTGGCAGAGGAGAATCTGCCCCTATCTGAATGGGCCATGATGGTCGCACCCTATCTGATTGGAGAGCCCCAAAGGGCATATGCTGACCTGAGCAAGCAGGACAGCCAAGACTATGGCAAGCTGAAAGCGGAGATTCTTACCCGGCTGGGTGTTACGGTGACAGCCCGTGCCAGGGGAGTTCATGACTGGAGATGCAGTTGGGAGTCTGCAGTCAGCAAACCTGATTATGGAGTTGAAAAGGTGATAGTGAACCGCTACACCCGAGCATGTCCTCCTGAGGTACAGCCAGAGGTTGGACAAGGAGACCACCAGGACGCCAATCATCTGGTCAGCCTGATGGAGAAGGCCTTCGCCAGCAAAGACTGTCTCCGTGACCAGCCGTCTGAGAGGTCGTCACTTCAGAGTTCCCGGACGCTGAACTCTCGCGGTAAGAGCGTTCCAGCTGTTGGGGACATGGGGTATGCTGATAAGCGGGTTCAGGCCCGAGGGGACATATGGGCGGGAACGTGTAATGGACAGTGTTGGAGATGTCGTGAAATTGCAGCCAACTGTCCAATAGAGGGGGAGCCTATGTGTTGTGATGTTGGCGGATCCCTCTCTCCCTGCGCAGAGCCTGTGTGTGTGTCCACCTCAGCCGAAGAGACTGGACCACAGGTGTGCCCGGTGGTTGTAAATGACTGCCCAGCACAGGCCCTCTTGGACTCAGAGAGTCCAGTGACTTCCGTATGTGACAGCCTGATTGATAGGGACTTCATCCCTGATAAGCACCTGAGTATGGTGTGCATCCATGGAGACACCAAAGTCTACCCAGAGACTGCCGTGGACTTGGTCCCCAAACTCGGGGAGGTTTCATATGAAGGGGGGGTAGTGAAGAACCTGGTGCACCCCGTCATATTGGGCAATGACTTTCCCGATCTAAGGGTCTCTGGGGGAGAAATGTTTCTGATGGACAGTGTGATGAAGCTCCTACTGAGGGTGCGCAGTCCCGAGGGGCGGAACACAATGCTAGTGGGCCGTTAAACTTATGTGATGATGATAATGATAATGATGATGATGATGATGATCATGATAATGATGATGACCATGATAATGATGATGATGATAATGATAATGATGATGATGATGATGATGATGATCATGATAATGATGATGACCATGATAATGATGCTGATGCTGATAATGATAGTGATGATGATCATGATAGTGATGATGATACTGATCATAGTCATGATAATGATATTGATAATAATGATGACTGTGATAGTGATGAAATTCCTTTGCAGGTGATGTTGGGAGACGAGGATGGTGGTTCTCGGGAACCGAGTGTCCCTGACTTACCTGTGTTCCTGTGACAATTTTGAGAGTGAGCAGTGGCGAGACCCCTCTCTTAGGACGGCACAGGAAAATATGATTGTTCTAAATGAGGTTTCCCAGGAGCCTGGCTCTGAGGAGAGGTTTCCTCATGCTGCCATGGACAATAGCCTATTGTATAGGGACACTGAAGTCCAGGGAGAGGTCGTGAGTCAGCTCCTAGTGCCTGAGCTATATAGAAGTATAGTGCTGGGGTTGTCACATAGTCACATACTTGAGGGACCAGATGGTGAAGTTAATGTTGTGGATGACATGTTAACTAAGGTTCCAGATCAGGATGTGAATGAGAATGAATTATATACCCCTGAAAGTGAGCAGGATGTGAATGAGAATGAATTATATACACCTGAAAGTGAGCAGAATGAGAATGAATTGTGTGACCCTGGAGGTGAGCCGGATGTGGCTGAGAAAAAGGGGTCAGACAGGGATAGTGGTAGTGATAGTGAATCATCTGATGACAATAAAGCAACCAGTGCAAATGAGGAAGGCATGGTAGCAGAGGAGGTTGAGAGTCCTGAGAAGAAAGCTGATGCTGACCTTACAGCCGGACAGAAGATGGCATCTGAAGATGTTTTACAGTTGGCCAATTCCCTGGCGAAGACTAAGGTGAAAGGAGGAGAGCTGAGCTTTAAAGGCAGGACTCTGAAATTGAACACAGCACAAGTGGATGCTGTCGAAAATGAGAAGTTATCAATGTATGGTATGGAGCTGCATCATGCCAAGGACTCTGAAGGTGATGCTGCAGAGGTGGAAAAAGCCATAGAAGTGGTAGACACCAAACCAGATGCCTCATCAGTAGCTGCAACTCGTGAAGCTCAGGCTGGAAGTTTGGCGCCCGGAGCCCCAGCGGTGTTCCCGAGTGATACCAAGGATCTTGATAAGTCACAAGATGAGATTTTGAGACATCGGGCTGGCGTTGGTGAGCTCAAGCGCACTTTCAGGGAGGCTACATCGGAGCCACGTCCCAACAAATGGGAAAAGCGATGTGTCACTCCGTTGCCGCTAAAGACACACGGGAGCCCAGATGGGATGCAGAACGTGGTGGAAGAGAAGAATCCGGTGGGTTCTGAGTATACAGATGCAGCTATCAAGGAGAACTTGAAAGCTGGAATAAATGGAGATATTGGAGACCATAATGATGTGAATGAAGAAGTAGAATGTAAGACTGACGGTGGGGCTTCTGAGCATGTCCTACCAGAAGAGCCTGAAGAAGGGGCTGAGGACATGAAGGACGTCCAACGGGTACAAGATGAATTGATTGCTTCTCGGAGAAAACTCCAAACTGTGATGAAGGAGCGTGATGAGAGCCCTGAGCATCTTCTGGAGAAGCTCAATGAAGTAAAGAAGGTTCAAGGGGAACTGGAGAAAAGTGAAAAACCCCCTATACCTTCTGTGATAGTTGGTGACACATGGTCAGTGCACCAGGAACAGGAGGTACGTGAGTTTCTGAGGAAGAGTCAGCAGAAGTGTTCTGATGTGCCGGGTCGTACTTCTCTGGCCAGGCACTATATCGAAACTGAGCCCGGCCCTAAGGTCAAGATGAAACCGTGCAGGATACCCGAGGCCCGCAGAGAGCATAGGCCTGGGAGGGTACAGGGTAGTACGGATGCTTCAGATGAAGAGAAAGCTGATGTTGGCTATGACTCAGGTGAAGATACAAATGACAGTGGTGAAGATGAAGCTGATGAGGGCCATGACTGGTCCAGAGTTCACTGTCTCTGTTGGATTGTTAACCAACCCTCCTGTCACGCGGTCTTATGATATGTGTACGATGTCAGTAAACTATTCTTAAAAGAACAACACTCTATACAACATATAGATTAGCAACATCAGCATGTAAATATAGAATAGATTTACCTGACACGATATCCGTTGAACTCAGGGTTAATCTTGAGGACTTGATACACTGTCACAGGAAAGAGGAGGACCGGGGGTCTAACCTGACCCTAAACTGGGGTCCTAACTAATCCCTCACCTTGGAGGTACTGATAATGGTTCAGAGGTCCAAGTCTCCAGCCTAACCCTGTCTCCTATCAGTCCCTGAACCCTGTAATCAGTCCTAAGAAGGATTCTGATTACCACCAAAGGGATATGGGCTGATCTCTGCTAAATACACAGATTAGACATATAAGACAGACTGGAGAAAACACAGACTTGCATACACACTCAAACACAGAAGGAACATAATTGATCTGGGATATTAAACTCTAAGCAAGGTGAGCTTAAAACAACTAAGGAGCTCTTTAACTTAAGTCTATACAGATACAATCCTATCTGTGGTCTGCATGAAGAATTTCACTGGCAACTCCCAAAACAGACAACCAGAGATTTAAAGGAAACCAATCAACAAATAATTAATTGCAGCCGGGAGAAACTGCACCCAGTCCCAGAACTGAGCACAGACAGAATTAACTCCCTAACTGCCAAACACAAAGAAACAGCAACTCAGCTGTGAGAAGTCAGAATGTGCAACCGCGACGATCTTCGTGGCGATGCACACATGACAGTACCCCCCCTTCTACGAGGGGCCTCCGGACCCTCAGGGCCAGGTTTGCCCGGGTGAGTTCTGTGGAAGGTCCGCACCAAACGATCTGCGTTAATGTCAGACGCAGGAACCCACGTCCTCTCCTCTGGACCATACCCCTTCCAATGCACCAAGTACTGAAGGGACCGGCGATTCAGACGTGAGTCAATGATCTTTGACACTTGAAACTCCAAGTTACCATTGACCACCACTGGAGGAGGAGGTAGAGGTGATGGTATGACTGGTGCCACGTACCTCTTAAGTAATGACTTGTGGAACACATTGTGGATTTTAAACGTAGGAGGGAGGTCCAGACGAAATGCCACAGGATTAATTATGGAACTGATCCTGTACGGCCCGATGAATCTGGGGCCCAGCTTCCAGGAGGGAACTTTAAGTTTTATATTCCTGGTAGACAACCATACCAGATCGTTCACATTAAGATCTGGACCAGAAACTCTCCTCCTATCAGCCATACGTTTATAACGGTTCCCCATAGCACTCAGATTATTCAATACACCTCTCCACACTGAAGCAAGTGACGACGAGAAACGCTCCTCCTCAGGAACCCCAGAAGGGCCCCCCCCATTGAAAGTACAAAACTAGGGATGAAAACCATATGCCCGAAAAAAAAAAGGGGACTTACCAGTGGACTCGCTCCGCCTGTTGTTAAGAGCGAACTCTGCCAGAGGCAAGAAAGAAGACCAGTCCTCCTGGTTCTCTGAGACAAAACACCGAAGATAAGTCTCTAGGCTTTGATTCAGACGCTCTGTCTGACCATTGGTCTGCGGATGAAAAGCCGAGGAAAATGACAATTGCATCCCCCGACGTAAACAAAATGCCCTCCAAAACTTGGACACAAACTGAGACCCCCTATCTGACACCACATCAGAAGGCAACCCATGAAGTCTCACAATCTCCCCAATGAACACCTGCGCCAGAGTTTTAGCATTAGGGAGGGCAGGAAGAGCAATGAAATGTGCCATCTTACTGAACCTGTCAACAACCACCAGTATGACAGTCTTCCCTGACGACTGAGGAAGGTCCGTGATGAAGTCCATAGACAAATGAGTCCATGGACGCTCCGGAAGTTTCAAGGGTAAGAGGGTCCCAGACGGACGGGTATGAGGGGTCTTAGAGCGAGCACAAACCCCACAGGACGCGACAAAAGTTAAAACATCTTTATTAACGTTAGGCCACCAAAACCGGCGAGAAAGGAGATCTAAAGTAGCCTTACTCCCTGGATGTCCTGCTAAAGCAGAATTATGATGTGCCTCAATAACCTTTTGTCTCAACTGATTTGGGACAAACAGTCTCCCTGGAGGTCCTGCAGGGGCGTCCCCCTGAACCTCTAATACCTCCTCCTCAAGCTCAGAACATACAGCCGACACTACCACCCCCTCCTGAAGGATAGGAATCGGGTCATCCATTTTCCCGGCCCCTGGGAAACTGCGAGACAAGGCATCCGCCTTAACATTCTTAGATCCAGGGCGATAAGTGACAACAAAATTAAACCTGGTAAAAAACAACGACCATCGAGCTCGTCTGGAATTCAGACGCTTAGCAGATTCCAAATACAGCAGGTTCTTGTGATCAGTAATGACGGTGACCGGGTGGACTGCCCCTCCAAAAAGTGACGCCATTCTTCAAAAGCCAACTTAATGGCCAAAAGTTCCCTATTGCCGATATCATAATTCCTTTCGGCGGACGACAATTTTTTAGAAAAGAAAGCGCACGGATGCCATTTACCAGGGGACGGACCCTGGGACAATATTGCACCCACCCCTACGTCAGACGCGTCCACCTCCACCACGAACGGCTGTGATGCATCTGGTTGGATGAGAACGGGTGCCGAAGCAAAACATTTTTTCAAAGAGGAAAAAGCTTGGCAAGCTTTGTCCGACCATTTAGAAAAATCCGTCCCTTTTCTTGTCATGTCAGTGAGAGGTTTGACAACAGATGAGAAATTACAAATAAATTTCCGGTAGTAGTTAGCAAACCCCAGAAAACGCTGCAGAGCCTTAAGATCCTCTGGCTGATCCCATTCAAGCACTGCTCTCACCTTTTCAGGGTCCATACGGAAACCGGAGGCTGACACCAAGAAACCCAAAAACTGAAGTTCCTGTACTGCGAATACACACTTTTCCAGTTTGGCGTATAGTTTATTGTCTCGCAAGATCTGCAACACCTGTCTCACATGCTCCTGGTGAGACACAAGATCTGGTGAGTAAATTAAAATGTCATCCAAATATACGACCACAAACAGCCCCACCAGATGACGAAAAATGTCATTAACAAAATGTTGGAATACTGCTGGTGCAGTAGTCAGACCAAAAGGCATGACAAGGTTCTCATAATGTCCCTCCGGCGTGTTAAACGCCGTTTTCCACTCATCCCCCTCTTTTATCCTAATCAGATTATACGCCCCCCTGAGATCCAATTTAGAGAACCATTTGGCGCCAACAATTTGATTGAAGAGATCAGGAATCAGAGGGAGTGGATACGGATCTCGAACAGTAATCCGATTAAGTTCGCGGAAATCCAAGCAAGGGCGTAGGCCTCCATCTTTTTTCTTCACAAAGAAGAACCCCGCGGCCACTGGGGAAGATGAAGGTCTAATATGCCCTTTGGCCAGACTTTCCGAAATATAATCTTTCATAGCCTGCCTCTCAGGACCAGAAAGGTTATATAACCTAGCTTTAGGTAACTTAGCATCAGGAAGTAAATTAATAGAGCAGTCATACACGCGATGAGGAGGCAACTCCTGACACCCCTCCTCAGAGAACACATCCCCAAAGTCCTCCAAAAAAGGAGGCAAAGTACTAGGCACGACCGCACTGATGACTGTGTTCATGCAGTTACTTTTGCAAAACTCACCCCATTGGCTTATCTCTCTGGACTGCCAATTAATCACAGGGTTATGTTTAACCAACCAAGGAAGTCCCAACACAATAGGAGTAGGTAGACCCTCCAACACATAACAAGATAATAGTTCCCTATGTATTGCCCCTACCCGAAGGTCAATGTTATGAACCTCATGAACAAAGCTACCTTGGCCGAGAGGCCTGGCGTCAATGGAGAATATAGGGATCGGTTTGACCAATACACTCAGATGCATACCTTGAGCCTGAGCAAACTGAGCGTCAACCAGATTAGCCCCGGACCCACTATCAAGAAGAACAGAAAATCTCTCCACTCTCATACCAACCACCACCTCCACTGGTACAAGGAACTGAGAAGAACTAGCGGACGAAATACATACTCCCAGGTTGTCGTCCACCACACAACCTGGGATTAACAGTTTTCCGGCGACTTTTTGCTCAACAAGGCACGGGATGGACATCCCCCAACAAAATGTCCCTCTTTCCCGCAGAAGAAACACCTTCTAGTCCTGCGGCGTACCGCCAATCCCCTCCTACGAAATGATGTCCCTCCCAACTGCATAGGCTCCTCCGAACAGACAAGGGGAACCTCAACATAAGGGACTTTAGTAGTAGGTGGAGTAACAACAGGGGGCGGAGTTACCTCGCACCTCTCCCGGAGCCGTCTATCAGTACGGATAGCTAGGGCCATAGCAGCCTCCAGTGATGGAGGAGAATCATACTGAGCCAAAACGTCCTTTAATTTGTCAGAAAGCCCATGACAAAACTGGCTCCTAAGAGCTGGGTCATTCCACTGAGTATCTGTGGCCCATCTACGGAACTCAGAAGCAAATTCCTCCGCCGGACGATCTCCCTGCTGTATCTTACGTAATTTTGTCTCAGCAAGAGAGACCCGATCTGGGTCATCATATACCAAACCCAGGGCAGTAAAAAATCGATCTACTGACTGTAGAGCCGGGGATCCCGGAGGAAGGGAGAAGGCCCAGGATTGAGGGTCCCCTTGTAGGAGCGAGATAACAATTCCCACTCTCTGCTCTTCACTCCCTGATGATCGAGGCCGAAGCCGAAAATACAATTTACATGCTTCCCTGAAGGTAAAAAATTTGTCTCGCCCACCAGTGAACCTGTCCGGGAGAGCTACTTTAGGTTCAAATCTGGTTTGCTCCGAGGGAGACAAAACTTTGGACTTAATGTCCGTCAGCTCCATGGATAATCCCTGCAACTGCAGAGCCAGCTAGGCTACTGGATCCATGGCAACTGGGAATAATTTTATGGGCCAGTGAAAATGTCACGCGGTCTTATGATATGTGTACGATGTCAGTAAACTATTCTTAAAAGAACAACACTCTATACAACATATAGATTAGCAACATCAGCATGTAAATATAGAATAGATTTACCTGACACGATATCCGTTGAACTCAGGGTTAATCTTGAGGACTTGATACACTGTCACAGGAAAGAGGAGGACCGGGGGTCTAACCTGACCCTAAACTGGGGTCCTAACTAATCCCTCACCTTGGAGGTACTGATAATGGTTCAGAGGTCCAAGTCTCCAGCCTAACCCTGTCTCCTATCAGTCCCTGAACCCTGTAATCAGTCCTAAGAAGGATTCTGATTACCACCAAAGGGATATGGGCTGATCTCTGCTAAATACACAGATTAGACATATAAGACAGACTGGAGAAAACACAGACTTGCATACACACTCAAACACAGAAGGAACATAATTGATCTGGGATATTAAACTCTAAGCAAGGTGAGCTTTAAAACAACTAAGGAGCTCTTTAACTTAAGTCTATACAGATACAATCCTATCTGTGGTCTGCATGAAGAATTTCACTGGCAACTCCCAAAACAGACAACCAGAGATTTAAAGGAAACCAATCAACAAATAATTAATTGCAGCCGGGAGAAACTGCACCCAGTCCCAGAACTGAGCACAGACAGAATTAACTCCCTAACTGCCAAACACAAAGAAACAGAAACTCAGCTGTGAGAAGTCAGAATGTGCAACCGCGACGATCTTCGTGGCGATGCACACATGACACCTCCGGTCTGAATGACCAGCCCTCCGGTCTGGAGAAGAGGGGGGGGATATGTGAGACAGTGAGAGTATGTGTATTGAATGGGGTGTATATTTCACCTGGCTACTTTACTGACTGGTATAGGGGAGGTGTGTGGCTTTGTAGACCTAGTGGTAGAGAAAGGTCACTACACCTTACATTCAGTACACACTTGCAGCTCAGGCCTGAAATCACTCAGGTGTTAATTAGGAGACCAGAAGTAGGTGTGTTGGAACACAGTCAGAGAGCACGCTCAGTCTGGACACAGGAAGGTGTCCCGGCACAAGAAGCGTCTCCAGGAGTGTGAGCTATCTCAGTCTGGGTGCAGGAAGTACCCCGGACACAGGAGTAGTCTCAGTGAGAATCCGTGCGAATAGCGGCTGAATAGGAGTGGATCTCTCTCAAGTCTGGACATTGAAGGTGCCTTCAGACACAAGGAGGAGTATCTGTGAAACTCCATTCTGGTAACATATATCATATGTGTTGTTTTGGGTCAGGCTGGTAGAGCCGGGATCCGGATAGACAGGGCAGTCTATCTATGTGTAATTAGTGGCTAGACAAGCCTAGGTTTTCTGTTTATGCTTTATTTTTATCTGTTTGCTGTGGACTTTAATAAAACGGGTTGCGGCCAGTTTTACACCAGAACTGCTGTCTGAATGAACTGTTTTCGTGCCATTCTGTCTACCCAGACAGCGATCCTAGAGCTATATCCTCTGGAAATGTTACACTTCTTTATCATTAAAAACCCTAACATTCAAAACTGTCTTCCTTGTAGCGATTACTACAGCCAGACGTATAGGAGAACTTCAAGCATTATCCATACAAGAGCCTTACCTATCTCTCAATGAAGATAGTATAGTGTTACGGTTAGACCCCTCCTTTATGCCTAAAGTAGTCTCGGATTTTCACAAAAACCAGGATATCGTGCTGTCCTCATTCTTCCCAAATCCCTCTAATGCAGAAGAAGCAAATTTCACACTCTGGATGTGCGCAGAGTGGTCCTCCACTACCTTGAACCAGTGATTCTCCAGTGATTGGAGAATCAACCAAAATCTCTTTGTTCAGTTTGCAGGCCGCAATAAAGGAAAGAAAGCGGCCGAGAAACACAATTGCAGGCTGGATCAAGCAGACTATTTGTATGGCGTACTCGTCAAGAGACCTTCCTCCTCCTGCCGGGTTAAAAGCACACTCTACGCAATCAGTTGCTACATCATGGGCATTGAGAGGGAACGCTTCATCAGAGCAGATATGTAAAGCCGCTACCTGGTCCTCGGTACACACCTTCACCAGGCATTACAGATTGAACTTTAACAGGGATCTAACATTCGGCAGACATGTTCTGCAGGCTGTGGTCCCCCCACTAAAGAAATTCATCGTTGGTATAATTCCAGGTGGCTGTCATGGAAGGTGACTGTAGAAAATAGAATTAGTTCTTACCGGTAATTTGGTTTCTAGGAACCTTCCACGACAGCACGAATTTCCCTCCCTAAAACGAATGCTGATTATGATGGATTCCTGCACTTTGGTGGTAATTAGTCATGCCGATATATCCAGAAAAAAACACTGGAGAGTGCAGGAAGGGGAGGGGTATTTAACCTCTTGTGTGTTCCTGTTCCCCATTAGGGCGGGGAGACCTCCTCCAGGTGGCTGTCGTGGAAGGTTCCTAGAAACCAAATTACCGGTAAGAACTAATTCTATTTTTCAGTTCAGAACTAGTTTCCTAGTTTCATACTTTTTTGTTAAGTCTATCATTCCACATGTGTTAATTCATAGTTTTGATGCCTTCAGTGTGAATGTACAGTTTTCATAGTCATGAAAATACAGAAAAATCTTTAAATGAGAAGGTGTGTCCAAACTTTTGGTCTGTACTGTATATACTTTATTTTTATTCTTTTCTTCATGATATTTTTGTTGTCAATTTATTAATTTTTTTCTATATATTTCTCATTTTTTTAGCTACTATGAAGGCCGGATGTGGCCGACACGTCTAAATATTTTGGCTGCATTAAAAATGACTAATAATATTCTAGAAATTGAGTGCCAAGTTTTTTATTATTTATGTACGGTGTGGGGTCCTACTTGTGCACCTTCTGAAAGTAGTGCATACAGTGTTCTCCCATTCTACACCCCGTTTCTCCATTCTACCCCATGTCTCCATTCTACCCTGGGCAGGATGGAGACATATGGTCCATGTGTCTCCTTCCTGCTGTCAAAACATATTGCGGCTTGCCGCTTTCAATAAAAATAAAAACAAAAACTTTCTCCTTACCTGGCGCGTTCCTGTGGCGATGTTCCCTCCAGGCATTTCAAGCACGGACTCGCCGGTGAATGACAATGACGTCATACTCCGGCGACGTGCATGCTGACGTCAGCTGCTAGCCTCCGATTGGCTGGCTGCTTTTAATTATTGCCGTGCAGGCCTGCACGGCAATAGAGTTTAACTGATCCTGTGTCTCGGATGCAGGTTCAGTTTCTGCATCGGCAGAATCCTACCGCTGGGGCCCGATGAGCAGAAGAGATGGGGCCGATGCGGGCCCCCTCTGCTCATCGGGCCCCATACGATAAGTCAGGGCAGTAATGCCCTGATGGCGGCCCTGTTTGGAGCTGTGATGTTGGAAAAATGCATGTCTACCAAGCCTCACATAAGGACACTGCCACCACCAAGTTTCATTGTAGCCACCGTGAATTTTTCTAAAATAATTTGTATAAATGAATGGTGCTTTCCGTGAAATTTGGTGGAGGCAGTGTCCTTATGTAAGGCTGCATGATTTTGCTGGTGTCATGGAATTATATTTCATTGATGGTATCATGAATTCACAGATCTACTGCTCTGTATTGAAATAAAACCACATAAATCACATGACAATTAATTGTGTATAGATCAAGAAGTGTTCAGCATAAACAGATATAGTTAAAATCAGTACTTAAGATAAATGTAAAGCCATACACATAGTGTTAAAAAGAATACCTCAAATCAAATAGAGGGAGGACCAAACGTTCAGCACATATGTAAAGGCAAAACCCAATGTGCAAATATAGCTTTTCTTATACATGAAGTAACCATATATTAATGCAAAAATGTGCAAATGCGGAATAGCGTAATAAACATGAACAACACTAAAAGAATAATTTTTCCAAGTTTACCCGTTAATAACCGTCAATACGTCTTTTAACTGACCTGAGATATATGAGAATAGCATCCCCATACAGGTGACAATCCAGCAGCTGTCGGCTGTACACTATAGCTAACAACTTGCTGCATCAGCCACGATCAGTGTTGTCATCGTCCATATCTGTTTAACCCCTTAGATGCTGCTGTCAATAATGACTATATCATATAAATGTTTAAAAGAGTGTGGCTTCTCCCTCTTTATCCCCATCGGCACCCTGAGATCATGATTGTGTGGTCCTGATGTCTGCCATGGATATTCACAAGCAAATAGCGGCCTTAGAGTCTGCTGGCCACAATGACTTGTTCAAAAGTCAGTGACATTTAGGTGGTAAAAATCAACGTTTTCATTCCTATCATGCCACTTTGTAATAATACCTGAAAAGCACCTGAAGGGTTAGTAAACTACCTGACAGCAGTTTTCAATATGTCAGGGGGTACGGTTTTTTAAAATGGAATCACTTTTGTGGGTTTTCCAATATATAGAACCCCTAAAGTCACTTCAAACCTGGATAGGTCCCTAAAAAAAATAATTTCGTAAATTTCCTTGAAAAAATGAAAAATTACTGCTACATTTTTAAACCTCCTAAAATGCTAACAAAACAAAATAACATTTTACAAATTTTGCTGATGTAAAGCAGACATGTGGGAAATATTATTTATTAGTGTTTTGCTATGGTATGACTATCTGAATTAGGCCGGCGTCACACTGGCGACATAATCGGACGACTGCAATGCGATGAAAAATCGTATTGCAGTCTGCCCTATGTTAATCTATGGAGCAGCTCCCAGTATCCGTTATTTTGTGGTCCGTTTTAAACGTCCGTGTACAATCGCAGCATGCTGCGATTGTCACCGATTGTGGGTCGACAATCGCCAATGCAAGTCTATGGGAGCGATGAAAAATCGGATTACAAACGGACCACACTGTGTGACTTGCGATGAAATCACATCGGTGTCCTTTAGAAAAGCCGGCAATTCATCCCCGGCTATACTGTAAAATCACACTGACAGCTTTAATAAAGAATAGAAAGAATAGATATACACACATAGAATACATATATATATATATATATATATATATATGTAATTGTGACATGTATATATATATATTTATATTTCCTAGACTTCTACATACTGTAATAGCCGCTAATTCAATTGCCGGCTTCTGTGAAATCACAGAAGCCGACATGAAATGATACATTGTTTCCACACAGTTAACCATGTCATTTCCTGTATTTTGATATTTGTTTAGAACTTACAATTACATGAGTGTATTGTGCAAAATTTCAGACATGTAGGGGTTAATTAAAGGTGCAATTTCGTTGAAAAAAAATGCGTGGGCTCCCGCTGTATTTTCTCCACCAGACAGACAAAGCAAAGCGAGTGGGGGCAGATAATAACAGCCTAGGGAGGGTACATTTTTTGTGCCCCCCCTGGCTACTAACATCTGCCCCCAGACACCCCAGAAAGGGCAAATCTATAATTAGATTCGCCCTTTCTGGCACTTTGCCCGTCTATTCCCATTGCCCTGTAGCGGTGGCGAATGGGTTAATAATCTCACCTTACTGTCACCTTAGTATTGAAAGGTGACCTTAAGGCAGGTTAATAATTGAGAGCTGTCAATTAGACAACTATCAATTATTAATCCTATTGTATGAAAGAAAAATCAAACACACACAGTTTAATAAAAAATAAGTTTAATTAAATAATCACACAGTTTTTGAACATATTTTATTTTCCTGCTAAAACCATTTCCTGTAATAAAAATAAAATAAAAAAGCAAAATTATACTTACCAATCCGATGTACAGTCAGGTCCCACGGTGTAATCCATCAGAAAGGGTTAAGAGGTTACAGTTAGCAGGGAGATAATTCTGTCTCCTAGCTGTAACCCCCTGAATGAATAAGTTCCTCTCCCAGCGAAAGTAGAGGAATAGATTCATGAATGGAGCTTAATTGATTTATTGGCAATTTAACTTTAGTGACCTGACCTAAAGGGAAAGTGGACACAATCAATTAAGCTTCATTCATGAAACACATCCTCTCCTGTCGCCAGGAGAGGAACTTATTCATTCAGGAGCTTTGAGCTGAGCATGCAGGATTACTTGCACTGCTTGGCTCAAAGCTAGTTAACCCTTTGTGAAGGATTACAGCGTGGGACGTGACAGATCAGCGGAATAGGTAAGAATAATGTTTTTTTATTTTTTTTTTCTTTATTTTAGGAGATCAATGGCTTCGCACGGATTAAGTGTAAAATAAAATATGGTCAAAAAAATGTGTTTTTATTTCATTAAAATTAATTTTTATTAATGTGTCTGTGTTTTTTTAATTTACTTCAATAGGATTAATAATTGATAGTTGTCTAATTGACAGCTCTCAATTATTAACCTGCCTTAAGGTCACCTTTCAATACTAAGGTGACATTAAGGTGAGATTATTAACCCATTCGCCACCGCTACAGGGCAATGGGAATAGACGGGCAAAGTGCCAGAAAGGGCGAATCTAATTATAGATTTGCCCTTTCTGGGGTGTCTGGGGGCAGATGTTAGTAGCCAGGGGGGGCCAAAAAAAAAGTACCCTCCCTAGGCTATTATTATCTGCTCCCACTCGCTTGCTTTGTCTGTCTGGTGGAGAAAATACAGCGGGAGCCCACGCATTTTTTTGTCAACGAATTTACACCTTTAATTAACCCCTACATGTCTGAAATTTAGCACAAATACACTCATGTAATTGTAAGTTCTAAACAAATATCAAAATACAGGAAATGACATGGTTAACTGTGTGGAAACAATGTATCATTTCATGTCGGCTTCTGTGATTTCACAGAAGCCGGCAATTGAATTAGCGGCTATAACAGTATGTAGAAGTCTAGGAACTATAAATATATATATATATATATTATATATATATACATGTCACAATGACATGTGTATATATATATATATGTGTTCTATGTGTATATATCTATTCTTTTTTTGTGATTGAAATACTATTCTTTTGGATCCATTATATGTCAGTTTTGCAAGCCTGCGAGAAAATCTCGCAAGTCGGATGAAAATCGCATGTTACAAGGTACACACACATGCGACTAAATCGCATCTTTGAAGGAAAATCGGATGAAAGAAGGATGTGTGATGTTTGCATTTTGATCCGACAATCGACCGTCTAAAACGGACCGATTTTTTGTCGTTGTGTGTGACGCCGGCCTTAAAGAGATAATCATTGAAAGTGTGAAAATTGCTATTTTTTTTTACATTTTTGTCAAATTTCTGATATTTTTTTATAAATAAACAAACCATATCAACCTAAATTTACCATTATCATAAAATATAATGTGTCAGGAAAAAAACAATCTCAAAATCACTGGAATTTGTTGAAGCGTTCCAGAGTTATTACCACATAAAGTGACACTGGTCAGATTTTTAAAATTTGGCTCTGTCACTAAGGGGTTAAATATCACTGAGATAATCGTAAGAAGACATCCAGATATCAGGCCCACAATTGGAAAAAATAAATATTCTTGTTGCTAGAAATACAAAAAAAAGTTCTCTCACTGTTGGATTATGCTAATGTCTGTTTTAAGAATAAATATCTTAATGCATGGTTTCCAATGCTTATTTAACCCCTTCATCCCGAAGCCTGTTTTCACCATCCTGACCAGGCCAATTTTCTCAATTCTGACCACTGTCACTTTATGAGGTCATAACTCTGGAGCGCTTCAGTGTATCCCACTGATTCGGAGAATGTTTTTTTCGTGATATATTGTACTTCATGATAATGATAAAATTTATCTGATATGACTTATGTTTGTTTGTGAAAAAAATCGGAAATTTGGCAAATATTTTGAAAATTTTCAACCTTTTATTTTCATGCACTTAAATCAGAGAGCTATGTCACATAAAACAGTTAATAAAAATATTTCCCACATACCTACTTTACATCAGCACAATTTTTGAAACATAACGTTGAGCTGTGAAAATAAAAAATCACATCTTTCCCCCAAAAATGATTCTTACTCCAAACTTTGCATTTTCATAAGTGTAACTGGAAAAATTGCGCCAATTTGTGTAATTTCTCCTGAGCACGCCGATATCCCATATGTGGGGAAAACCACTGTTTGGGCACACGACAGGGTTCAGAAGGGGAGCGTCATTCGACTTTTTGAATGTAAAATTTGCTAGAATAATTTTTGGACATCATGTCGCGTTTAGAGAGCCTCTGATGTGCCTAAACAGTGGAAATCCCCCACAAGTAACACTATTTTGGAAACTAACCCCTAAGGGAAGTTATCTAGATGTGTAGTGAGCATTGAAACCTCAGGTTCTTCACAGAAGTTTATAACGTTTATAACGTTGAGCCATGAAAATAAAAATCACATTTTTCTCACAAAAATGTTTTTAGCCCAAAGTTTTGTATTTTCACAAGGGTAACAGGAGAACATGGACCCCAAAATTTGTTGTGCAATTTCTCTTGAGTTCACTGATGCCCAAAATACCCATATGTGGTCAAAAACTACTTTTGAGGCACAGTGCAAAGCTCAAAAGGAAAGTAGCGCCATATTACAGCACAGATTTTGCTGCACTGGTTTGAAGGTGCCATGTCACATTGGCAGAAGCCCTGAGGTGCCAGAACAGCAGAACCCCCCCATAAGTGACCCCATTTTACAAACTAAACCTCTCAATGAATTAATCTACGGGTGCAGTGATCATATTAACACCACAGGTGTGTCACAGAATTTTATACCATTGGGCAGAGAAAAAAAAAACAATGTACAATTTTATCACCAAAATTGTGTGTTAGCCCCAAATTTTACATTTTCATACTGGGAAATGAGTAAAAATGGCACCAAAATTTGTCCCACAATTTCTGCTGAATGTAGAAATACCCCATATGTGGCTGTACAGTATTGCTTAGCTATATGAAGATACTAAGGAGGGATGAAGCTCTATTTGCCTCCTGGAGCACAGATTTTCCTAGATTAGTTTGCAGACTCCATATACAGAGCTCCTAAGTGTTAGAAAAGCAGAATTCTCCCTCAAGTGACCCCATTTGGGAAATTATACCCCTTTGGGAATTTATCTACAGGTGTAGTGATGATTTTGGCTCCATGGGTGTTTTCCAGAAATAAGCAGCAGTTGATGTTGCCGAGTGAAAATTGCAAACTGCCATTGTAGTGCCCAGTACGTTATAGTGACCAGCACATTATGCCCAGCTTGTGCTTCTGGAGACATGCGCCTGTAAATTAGGTGGTCTCTCATAACTACAGAAATGACAAACATGTGGGAGCTATATGTGGTTTAGACACACTGGGGCTCAGAAGGGAGGGGGCATTTGGATTTGGGAATTTGCTGAATTTCATTTGAGGGGCAAGGAGCCATTTTGCTTTTCCAGAGCCTTTGTATTACCAGTACCGTGGAAGCCCCCTACATTTCCGTTAACAGATAACGGACCTGAGTGGGGACTTGCTTTTTTGGTGGATAGAATTGAAGCTTTTATTAGAAACATTTTACATAATGTTTGGGATCACATTTATCCTGTGCTCTTTGCTGAGCACTTACTTTGGAATTTCTACTTAAATCTCCAAGTGACGTGATTCAGATGAAACACCTGAGGGATCCACTCACTATAATGAGGCAGCAGAGTTACACTGGGTGCCCCCTGGCATCTGTTCAGCATTGTTCTTCTTTGCAACAGTGCACAAAACTGTAGTCGACCGCACATTTATGTTCGCCTAACAACTCAGACACCGCCAGATCACAGGTCAGACGGCGTCCACAGTGCCTACATCTGTGTCATTATAGGGAATCTTCTGCTAGAGGTTCCATCTGAATCACGTATTTTAGAGACTTACACGGAAACCCCGGTGTAAAAGCTCAGCTCAGAGCGCAGGATAAATGTGTAACAAGCAATTCAGGAATTGTTTATTTTTTTTATACCGTTCCACATGAGGTAAAATTGATAAGGCAGTTTTATTCTTTGGGTCAGTACGATTACAGCAAAACCCCATGTATATTGTTTTTTTAATGTTTTGGCGCTTTTGCACAATAAAAAAACAATTTTATAGAAAAAATTATTTTTGCATCGGTTTATTCTGAGAGCTATAACTTTTTTATTTTTTGGCTAATAGAGCTGTATAGAAGCTTTTTTCAGCAGTTCCATTTTTATTTACATTCATGTTTTGATCGCGTTTTATTTAACTTTTTGAATGGCAGTATGATGATAAAGCATTGTTGTTTGCCTCTTTTTTTTCCCCCTTTACGGTCTTCACTGAAGATGTTAACTAGTGGGACATTTTTATACAGTGGGTCGCTATGGACATGGCGATACCTAATATGTATACTTTTATTGTTTATTTATTTACATAAATAATTTTTTTTATTGGAATAATATTTGTTTCTCTTTTTTTGTTCTTTATTTGAGGATTTAAAAAAATTATTTTTACACTTTTTAATGGGACATCATTGTATAGTAACAGATCACTGATCTGATACTCTGCAATGCTTCTACAATGCAAGGTATCAGATCAGCTTCTGACAGGCAGGGAAGGAAGTGACTCAGGTCCTGCTCTGAGCAGGCACTGACACGCCACCTTCCCTGAAGGACCTTGAGGCCATCTTGCAGCCAAGGGTTTCCATCAGGGCCGGCTCCAGGTTTTTATGGGCCCTGGCGAAAGAGCCTCAGTGGGCCCCTTTAACACAGACCACAATTCATGATGCACAGATACGGCAGAGAAATATAGGTATAGTACAATGCCAAACACTTCACTTCTTCCATTACATGAGTGATATCTATTGTAAATTGTACAATAGCTCAAAAACCGCCAAATCCTCGCAGCGCACAGTACAGACTGGACAGTACAGTCCTCCATACAATATTATGGGCACCACATAGTCTCCCCCTCATCACCCATATAATACCCCATGCAGGATGTCACCCCCCCATCCCCCATATAATACGCCATACAAAATACTGGACCCAATTAATGCTCCATACAAAATACTGGACCCAATATAATGCTCCATACAGGATACTGGTCCCCATATAATGCTCCATACAGGATACTGGTCCCCATATAATGCTCCATACAAAATATGGAACTCTCCTCTGCGCTGTGCTGCGTTCTGCACTGTTACGGCTCAGGAAAGGGCGCTGTGGAAAGACTCCCCATTATCATCATCATTGCCTCCCCATCATCATCATCGCCTCCCCATTATCATCAATACCTGCCCATCATCATCATGTTCTCCCCATCATCATCAATGCCTCCCCATCATCATCAATGCCTGCCCATTATCATCAATGCCTCCCCATCATCATCATGGCCTCCCCATTATCATCAATGCCTGCCCATCATCATCATGGCCTCCCATCATCATCAATGTCTCCCCATCATCATCATCAATGCCTGCCCATTATCATCAATGCCTCCCCATCATCATCATGGCCTCCCCATTATCATCATGCCTGCCCATCATCATCATGGCCTCCCCATCATCATCAATGCCTGCCCATTATCATCAATGCCTGCCAATTATCATCATCGCCTCCCCATCATCATCAATGCCTCCCCATAATCATCACTGCCCTCCCCCCACCACCATCACACAGACAGCACTGCGGCACACAAGCACTCTCTCACATACATACACACACACATACACAAAGCACCGCACTACATACACACACACTGTTACACACAGACACACACACACAAACACACACACACACACACAGACACATACACATCACATCTCACCTGTCCGGCTCTCTTCCACAGCCGGTTGCTGAATGATGATGTCATTCAGCGGCGCTGCTGTGAGAGGAAGCGCAGGCGCCCCCTGGAGCCCGGAGCTGCGGCAGCGGAGGCACGGGGCTCAGAGGTAAGTATTATGCCGGCTGCTGCCGGGGCCCTGAGCAAGCGGGGGGGGCCCAGTGGCAGTGCTGGCACCGCTAACGGGCGCCAGGGTGCCCGACGGCGAGTGGGCCCCCCCACCTGCTCAGGGCCCAGGCACTTGCCCGGGTGTGCCGGGTGCTGATGCCGGCCCTGGTTTCTATGGAGACCATCAGGACAATGCAATCACTTCATGTTGTCCTGATGGAAGCACGCAGGGAGCCCACTCCCTGCACGATGCTCCTCAATGTCACTGTCACTACTGACAGCGGCATCAGAGGGGTTAGATGCCCGCGATCGGTGCTAGCACTGATTGTGGGAGTTGCTGCAGAGTGTCAGCTCTCACGTATATTAGGGATTTACAAACAATGCAAACAAACCTGCATGGGAAGCAATATGATCCTGATTATTTATTTATTTTACTCCCTTATACAATGGCATTAGTTCCACAGCTCTTTAAAATCATGATCCTCGCTCTCCCCATTGGGACTCACAATCTAATTCTCTACCAAAATATCTTTGGAGTGCGGTATGAAACTGTTGGCAGTGGATTAATCTCTGTACTGTTCAGCCATTCACCAATGAATATATATTTATTCAGGAACAAAGACACCACAGCTTACAACTGGTATTACTTATAGCTTGGGATCTTATCATCTTGTCTGTCAGCTTGCAAAATGAAATTAAAATGTTCTCCAGCTACACACAGTGAAAGAGCAAAGAGGGTGTAGAGAATCTCGCTTGCAAACTACAAAAATCTCTCTATGGTCTTATAGGGGTTGTTCCACCATAAAGAATAAAGAATACATTTAACTAAGCAGAAAAGGTGGAAATAAATGGTTTTGTTATTTATAGCTATTAAAAAATAACAAGCTTTCATCTGCTGAAATTTGCCACCCTGGCACACCCTAGCAATATTCTGTCTGCAAGCTTTATCCGTCCTCCAGTGGCTGATCAGCTGGCCGAGCTTGCGCAGTACCTGTCATCATAAGAGATCCCCCCAACTCCCTACCCCCAGTGTGCACAAGGTATGTGAGATGCTCCCTTCCTGCGCTCACAAAGGTCTGACAGCTCAGGGAGCAGATAGCTGAGAAGCAAGCTTGCTTCAGACGTTTCCCGCACTCACACATCTCTGAACGATCTCACCCAGAGGTCATTCTCTTCACCCTCAGGTTGAGTTTTGTACAAGTCCTCTTCAATGTCACCATTTAAAAAGGCAGTTTTTATGTCCAAATATCTGATAAACATATTTTGTACAGCAGCTATTGACCTTAGAGTCCTGAATGTGGTCTGCTTAGAAACTGGAGAAAATGTGGCAATATTCACCATATTTCTGAGAATATCCTTTTGCAACTAATCTTGCATTAAATGTGTGAACCATGCCTTCAGAGTCATACTTAGGCTACTTTCACACTTGCGTTTTATCGTGCAGCGCATCGTGCGCTATTTTTAACATGGCAGGCGCAGGGTCTAACGCTTGCACGCGTTCATCTGCGTCTGCGTTTGTCGTGCGCTGCGCATTTTCCAGGTGTGCGCCCATACGCCCTAGACGCTACATGTTGCACTTTTTTTTCTGCCCAACCACTTTAAAAAAGCATGTGCGCATGTGTGCGCACGCTATGTGCAAAAAAATAACATTACAGTCTATGGGAGATGATAAATGATTGAGACAGAGATGATAGAGACAACCCATGCGCCGAAAAAACGCAAATGCGTGCAAAAACACTTGAAATCACATACAATCTCATCTAAACACTGCGTTTTTGTCGGAATGCGCACACTTATGCAACTAAATATCGCAGCGTTTACAAGCGTTTGCACGCGTTTTTTTAATGCGTTTGATGTGTGCTCGAAACGCATCGAAAAAAAACAGAAGTGTGAAAGTAGCCTTAAGCCCCCGTCTCACACAGCGATCTCACTAGCGAGATCGCTGCTGAGTCACTAGTTTTGTGACGCAGCAGCGATCTCCCCAGCGATATCGCTGTGTGTGACATTCAGCGACGATCAGCCCCCCTGCCGGGTATCGCTGATCGTCGCTGAATGTCCTGAACATTTTTTTGATCGCTGGTCTCCCGCTGGCCAGCACGCATCGCAGCATGTGACAGGCGGGAGACCAGCGATCCGCTGGTAACCAAGGTACACAGTGGGTTACCAGGCGCGGGGCTGTGCCTGGAAACCCGCTGTGTACCTTGGATACCAGCGCCCTGATGCAGGGAGCTGGTAACCAAGGTACACAGCGGGCTTCCAGGCACCGCGCAGCGCCTGGAAACCCGACGTGTACCTTGGTTACCAGCTCCCTGCATCAGGGCGCTGGTATCCAATGTACACTGCGGGTAACTAAGCGATGTTTACCCGCAGTGTCGCTGTGCTGATCACTGCCTGAGCTGCCTGTTTGGCAGCTCAGCAGCGATCATGTAGCGACACACCAGCGATCCTTATCGTTGTCGGGATCGCTAGTGTATCGCTATGTGAGACCCAGCCTTTAGTCTTAAAATTCAATTTACATTTGATTGCTTCCAAGCCTTGTGGTAGTTTGGTGAGTTTCCAAGTTTGAAGTTGATGAAGGAACTTAATTTCCTCATTAGCAGCGGTAATCAACTTCAGTTTTTCATGGACAGGTAGTTGTTGCATCTTATCTCATAACTGCGGCTTTGACTCTGGCAGTTTTTTGACAAAGTAGGATAGATGCTTAGCTGATATACCCTTGTTTGATCTCAACGGTCTCCTGAATTCAGGTTCACCTTATTTTTCTATTGTTTCCTCAGTGGTTGAAGAACCTAACCAAACTTCTACATCCTTTTTATTAATATTTTGAAATTGTGACTGAGATTTTTGTTGTGTAAACTGGGACTACTGATATGATGTCATAAAGCTTGAGCGACACAAAATTCTCCTCAATCATTACATCTCTGTTTATTGTGACCTTGTTCATTTCAGGGTGCAGTGTTATATATTCTTTCTGGGTTTCACTGTAGATCACCAAGATACCCTTTTTTCCTTGAGATTTACAGTTTATATGTTTCTCTTTGAGAATATGTGCAAAATACTTTACTTCTGAATATTCTTATGTCTTGTAGTTCCGGCTTCTTGCTATTCCATTGCTGAAATGGAGTTTTCTCAGTAGCTTTACCTGGTAGTCTGTTTTGAAGATAGCAAGCTGTCATGATTGCTTCACTTCAATATGTTGTTGGCAAATCTGCGTCAAATAGCATACTTCTTAGGCTATGTGCACACGTTCAGGAATTTTCCGCTTTTTTTGCGTTTTTGCAGCGGTTTTCCGCTGCAAAAACGCATGCATGAAGCATCCTATTGTTTCAATGCATTCCGCAATTTTGTGCACATGCTGCGCTTTTTTCCGCGAAAAAAACGCATCGCGGAAAAAACGCAGCATGTTCATTCTTTTTCCGGAATCGCGGCAATTCTGCCGCCATATGAATGTATTGAACCGCTTACTTTCTGCATGTGGCTATGCCCACTATGTGCTAAGTGAGCGGTTCATGTGCGGATGGTACCCAGGGTCTGGAGGAGAGGAGACTGTCCTCCAGACCCTGGGTACCATATCCCTGGTAAAACAATAATTAGAATAATAAATCGTGATATTCTCACCTTCCGGCGGCCCCCGCAGCTTTCCCGCTCCTCAGCGACGCTCCCGGTTAATCCCGTTCCCAGTGATGCCTTGCGAGAATCACCCAGATGACGTAGCGGTCTCGCGTAATGCTACGTCATCTGGGGTCATTGTCGCCGCCAGGCATCACTGGGAACGGAACTTGCGGCTACATCGCGAGGACCTGGAAGGCTGCGGGGGCCGCCGGAAGGTAAGAATATCATGATTTTTTATATTTTTTTTATTATTTTTAACAATAGATCTTTTTACTTTTGATGCGGCATAGGCAAAGTTGCTCACGTTGTTTGACTCGTGTGACCAACCTGTCAATCAGTTTTCCATGCGATGCTACAGATTGCTTGGAAAACGCTAGCATTCTGCAAGCTAATTACGCTTGCAAAATGCTAGTTTCTGGCGGGAATACGCATACCTATAAAATGCATATTTCCCACTGCAGAGAGGTGCGGGATTGCCGTGGAACTTTCCACAGCAATTCTCCTATGTGTGCACATAGCCTTACACTTTCACAAAGTGTCCGGTTCCTTCTTTCCACTACAGCATTTTGTTTAGGGTTGTATGGTACAGTGGTCCGAAACACAATTTTTCCTTAAAACAGTTTGTGTCTCATTACTTGTGTATTCAGTTCCATTATCTGCATGCAGAATTTTTGTCATTCTTCTAAATTTGTTATAAACGTCAGCGAGAAATATTTCAAGTTTCTGTGGAAATTCACCTTGTCAATTGAATATCTTGAATAATCATAGACAAACGGTAAAGAAATCTCTTCTTTCCAGGAATTTGAGTACTTATTGGACCACAAACATCGATGTGTATTACGTTCAGAAGCTGTTCTGATTTTGTAGTACTATTCCTAGGAAAGGTTTTTCTTGACATTTTCCCTTTAAGACAGCTAGTACAATTCATTCAGTTTGACTGTAATATCATCAGTTGTTTTTTATCTAACTTTCTTATTGCTGCCGGGTCTCTATATGCAAGACCCTTTGCCATACATTGATACAATTCTTGTGCTGTTCATGTTTAGCAGTGTATATACTTTCCTTGCATTTTAGCTGGTTCTGTCTGTGGTGTTGTTGTGCAGATGAAGGGAACTCCAGAAGGCCACACAGAGATGCTGGATGGTAGGTTTAAACAGCCATATTTTATTTTCGTTCGTCTCTCCTGCTCCCCTTACCCAGGACTTCCTGCTCCTGCCTTGTCTCCTCCTCCCCATTACATCATTGTTACTAGGCAGAAACTGAAACAAGAATAACAGCAAGCCAATCACAGATATAGTAACAACATCACATCTCTCCTCTTCTCACCAAACAAAACAACATTATAACTGGATAACGGTCCAAAAGTTCACATTAGTACGAAGGATTTTTTTTTCTTTTTACTGCAGAACATAGTCCAAGAGGTGGGCTGGCGGTCTACGATTTGCCCTCGCTGGATAGCGGTGAGACATCACAGTCCCAGATGAACTTTCTGAGTCCCCTGAGGTATCCTCCCTTGGAACTGCTGAGCTCTGGGGATCCAGCAGGACGTCATCGCTATCTGCCTCGTCTGTTTCTGGGACATAGTCGCAAAGTTTTTTAAAATGGGACACGTTCCTTGTGACCTGGCGACCGTGATCTTGAGCAGTAACCATGGTGCCTTTGACTTGTGTGACCTGAAAGGGTTCAGGATAGTATTGTGATGCAAACTTGTCTCTAGGTCTTAGCCTTTTTACCAGGACCCAATCTCCCACCAATACTTCCGGTGGCTTGCAACGATGACTGCTCTTATCTGCATACCTCTTCATCTTCTGTTTGGATATGGCATCCTTAGTAGCAATTGGGGTTTGAACAGGGCTCTGCGGAACGCTCAGGAGTTTGACACGCATAGGCCTGTTGAACAGCGCAGTGGCAGGTGGTATCCCAGTAGTAGAATGGGGTGTAGCTCTGTACTGTCTAAGAAATCTGTGTAACTCTTGCTGTAAGTCCTTGTGCTCCATGGTAGCGATCCTCAAAGTTTTGTTGATTGATTGCATGAACCGTTCCACTTCACCATTGGCCTGAGGCCAGTAAGGAGTTATTTTCCTGTGAGTGAAACCAAGATAGGTTGCGAATGATCGAAAGTCTGTGCTATTAAAAGGTGGTCCATTGTCGGACTTCACTGTTTCCGGTATGCCATATGCCGAGAAGATCTTGTCTAATTTTGGTATAACAGCCCTGGCAGAGGTTGTCGAAACATGTTCAATGACTGGGAACCTCGAATAGTCATCCATGACAACCAGCAGATAGGAGTGATCCGGTAAAACACAGAAATCAACACTAACAGCAGACCACGGGCCCTCTGGCAGGGGTGTCATTTGTAAGGGTGCGCGTCTATGGTCAATTGTAGTTGCTTGGCAAGGTATGCAATTTTCAATGAGTGCCTCTACTTTTTTGTCCAGTCCTGGAAACGAGACTTTCTCTCTCAGTAATTGCTTTGTTTTCACCACCCCTTGATGAGCCTCGTGGGCCAGATCCAGTACTCTGCTTTGAAGTTTCTGGGGTATCACCAGCCGATTGTTACGCAACAGTAGATTTGAATCAGACACGGAGAGATCATGTCGTGCATTAAAGAAGGCTGTCAAGTACGTTGTTTGATCCGGTGTTTGGAGGCGGGCTTCAGCAAGAAAATTGCTCCAATTTTTAGATCGAACAGTCTCTATAACTAACTGAAGTTGGTGATCGGAATCCACCGTTTGTTGTATTTCCTCCATAGTCATAGCTTTTGGCACAGAATGTGCAACAATAAAATTGATATGTTCCTCTGCAAGGATAGTTGCTGGATGTCGTCCTTGGTAGTTTGTGGTGTTGGGTGTCTCGAAAAGTAGTCAGCCGGATTACCAGCTCCTGCCTCGTATCTCAACCGAAACTGGTAGTTCTGTAGGCGGAGCAACCAGCGTTCAAGTCGTGGGGGAGGCTTTGAAGAATGTTTGTTGAAAAGCGGAATGAGCGGTTTGTGGTCGCTTATCACTGTGAATTTATGTCCCATAAGGTACAGATGAAAATGAAGGCATCCCCACACAACCGCAAGAGCTTCCCTTTCACTTTGTGAATAGCGTTGTTCTGTCTCTGTTAAGGCTTTGCTTGCATAGGAAATGGTAGAAACGTTGCCTTCTTTGGACACTTGTGTGAGAATTGCACCCAGGCCCACCGGACTAGCGTCCACGATCAGCTCTGTGGACTTTAGAGGGTCAAAATAGGCCATGACGGTGTCGCCAGTCAGACCGGACTTCATGGAATCGAATGCTGCTTGGTGTTCAGTAGTCCATGTCCAAGGAGTGTCTTTTTTCGTGAGTAGTCGCAGGGGTTCGGAGATCGTGGCCAGATCAGGCATAAATCGCCCACAGTACGTGACTAGTCCTAGAAAACGGCGAACCTCTGACACATTTTGAGGTTGGCTAGCTGACTTTATGGCAGCAACTTTCTGAGGATCTGCTGAAACTCCTTGCTCCGAAAAGATATATCCAAAGAAGCTTAATGACTTTTGGTTAAACTCACATTTTGACGGATTGACAGTTAGATTGCAGGCTTGCAGTCTCTGAAACACTTGCTCTAAGTGACTGTCATGCTCCTCTTGGGTTGTACCATATATAAGAATGTCATCACTGACGTTTAGAACTCCTGCTATTCCAGATAGAACCTGACTGATAATGTTCTGAAATATTTCTGCCGCAGATGAGATACCAAAGTTCAACCTCTTGAATCGTCGTAAGCCCACATGGGTACTAAAAGTTGTAATGTACCTGGAATCTGGATGCAACTCAAGTTGATGATAACCTGATTTTAAATCAATTTTAGAAAATACTTTTGCACCATTCAGGTCTGTGATAATGTCATCAATAGTGGGCGTGATGTGCCTTTCTCTTTGAATAGCCAAATTGGCATGCCGCATATCCACACATAGCCGGATTTTACCAGGCTGCTTTGGTTTTGGTGCAACAACAATGGGCGATACCCAAGGAGTCGGGCCTTCAACTCGTTCAACAACATCAGACGCTTCCAGATCCTGCAGTTCTTGCTCCACAAGTTTGCGGACATGAAATGGGATGCGCCTGTGAGGTTGAACAGACGGCTGTATTGACTGGTCAATATGCAATTTTATCTGAACGTCTTTTAGCTTACCGAGACCTTTAAAGAAATTGGGGTATCTCTGCATGATGTGTTGGGCCGAAGGACCTGTGACGCTATTGACCAGGTTGACCAGACCCAGAGATATAGCACTCCTGCAGCTGAGAAACGTGTCTGCGGAGCACTCTACTACATATACAGTGTCGGTGATGGACTTCCCGTCAGCTGCAAGTTCTGACTGAAATTTGCCACACAGGGGTAGTGCAGATGCTGAACCATAAGGAAAAATCTTTAGGCTAGTGCTTTGTAGAGCAGGTCTGTTCGGGAGTTGGCTATAGACTGCACGGCTGATGACGTTTACTGATGCCCCCGTGTCTACTAGGGCTTCCACCGGACTACCATTTATCAGGATAAGTCGCCTTGGACTGGTAAGTGCGTGCAGTGTTTGAGATCCCTCTGCAGTCACTGAGAATAGATAAGTACTGTGAGGCTCGTCAGTAAGCTGCAGCGTTTGGATTTTCTGTGACCTGGGTTGTACTGTGGAATGAGGGGATTGTGGTTTGGATCTACACACTTTTGCAAAATGGTTTTGTTTTCCACAATTATGGCAGGTCCCCCCTTTTGCTGGGCAGACATTTTGGTGAGGATACGACCCTCCGCAGTTGTAGCAAGTTGCCCCCTGCATACGAGGCACAGGCGGTCTCTGTGTCAGCTTTGCTATACAAGATGGTGCTTCCGCCTCGCACTCAATGTTCTCTATGAGTTTAGTTTGTTTTTCGGCGGTATCATTTACACGTGCTGTTTCAAGCAGTTTTGCTAAAGTCATGGTGGGATCTCTGAGTGCTTGTCTCCGTAACTTAGAGGAGATGCAGCCTTGTAAAATCTGCATTTGGATCTCTTTGTCGACATCTGTAAATTCACAGTAAGCTGCAAGGTGCCGTAGTCGGACATGATATTCATCAATGCTTTCTGTTGCTGACTGCTTTAATTGTCTAAACTTGAAGATTGCAAATGCTGCATTTCTGTGTGGGGAGAAATACTTGCTTAATGCTGCCTTACTGAGCTCATAGTCTTTATCTTCTCCTGTATTAGGCAGAGTAGTGAAGATATCATAGACTTGTTCCCCTGTATAATGTAATAGCATGGCTTTCTTCCTGGTATCATCTGATATGTTCATGGCTTGTAGGAATATATCAAAACGCTTCAGCCATTTCTCCCAACATGCTGCTAGGTTAGCTGGGGACTGATGCACATCAAAAGCAGGGAAGGCAGGTAAACAGGCCATTGTTGTAGAGCTGAAATACCTTTAGCTGATGATGAACGCTTCCTCGTCGCCAGTTGTGGTGTTGTTGTGCAGATGAAGGGAACTCCAGAAGGCCACACAGAGATGCTGGATGGTAGGTTTAAACAGCCATACTTTATTTTCGTTCGTCTCTCCTGCTCCCCTTACCCAGGACTTCCTGCTCCTGCCTTGTCTCCTCCTCCCCATTACATCATTGTTACTAGGCAGAAACTGAAACAAGAATAACAGCAAGCCAATCACAGATATAGTAACAACATCACACTGTCCATCTTTGATGTTTCCTTCTGAATTCATAGACTGGCCAATAGCGAAGATCCCTTTCTCTGACTTACTTTGGTCAAGAATAGAGAAGTTTATGTAATTAGTCATATGATTAGTTGCCCCATAGTCTATACACCGTGCATGCTTTGATGTACTTGCCTTAACAGTAAATGCAGTTTTAGTACTTGAAGTATCATATGCTTCAGTAATGTAATTTTTAACCCTTTGATGATTATTTTTCTTTCTCAGCTGATTCATTCCAGCTTTCCAAAGTCTGCAGTCAGTTTTTAGGTGCCTTGATTTCTTGCAGACAAAACATTCACGTGTTTCCTTCAACTTTTATTTTTGGGTAGATCTTGGGTTTTTAAAGCAGATACTGGTTTGGATACTCCACTGCTGCTTACACTTTCTTTCTTTGGCTTATACTCATCTACAGTCGTACAAGAAACTTGGCACTCAACATAAATGTCTTTTCAAGAACTTTTTCTATTGCAGTCTGCAATAATAAAAAGTTCTTGAAAAGATATTTAAGTTGAGTGCCAAGTTTTTTGTATTACTGCACATTGGTTTGTGTGAGCTGCTTGAGCACCTCACAGTAGTGCCACGTTATACTCTATATACTCATCTAAAAACTTTCCCCTGACATACTCCAATGTAAGCTCATTATCTGGGCGTGCATCTAGTGCAGTTACAAGTGTGTCATAGCTTTCTGGTAGACCACTTAGTAGTAGTGCTGCTTCATGGAAATCCTTTAGATCTTCCCCAATGCCCTGTAGGCGCTCCACAATTTGTAGAGTATTTCTTTTGTAATAGAAATGGCCCTTATTTAGCTTAGTCTGATACAACTTTCTCGTTAAATAGAGCTTATTGCTGAGATTTATCATTTCATGCACTTTCTGCAGCTGTTCCCACATTTCTTTTGTGTTTCACATTTAAATGCTCGCATAATCTGGACATCATCTATACTGAGGGATAGAGTGCTTTGTGCTTTTTGGTCCTTCTCTACCCATTTTTCTTGTAGTGGGTCAGGTCTAGACTCCTGTGTGTATTTCATGTACCTTCTCTTATCAGCAGCATCTGTACCTTTAATTTTCAGGATTGATAGGTCTGGTTAGTCAGATTCAGCACTGTGGATTTCACAGACTTGCTGCTGGCGGCCATCTTAGCTTCTTCTTAGTACACTGTTGTTCTCTATCCTCTGTGTCTTTTGGATTCTGCGTCACTGTGTTCCTGGGCTCATAACTGTTGGCAGCAGATTAGTCTGTGTACTCTCCAGGCATTCAACAGTGAATATATATTTATTTAGGTACAAAGATAACACAGCTTACTACTGGTATTTCTTATAGTTTAGGATCTTAGCATCTTGCCTGTTACATTGCAAAATGAAAGTAATATGTGTTCCAGGTACACACACACAGTGAACAGGAACTTCTTGTTTTTTGCTTTTTTTCAACAATGCATTATTGGCAATACAGCACAACTGCTGGAGACAGAAACTCATGCACTATTAAACAGTAGTAAATAGTAGTTGTTGCAGTATATACAGCGATAAGCATTATTTCAACAGAAACCCATGCAAACACGGAGAGACCATGCACACTCATTGCAGATGTTGTCCTGATTCATCAAAGCGATTATGCAACAGTTCTGGCATAAATCACTTTGAAAAGTCGCAGAGTTGCACAAAAATGTTGTGACATTTGGTGTTTTTATGCTAGTTTAATCCAGTTCTGGCAAAATGGTACATGACGCAATAGCTTGTTCAATTCATGATGAGCAGTGGCTTTCCTTACGCCACAAATCTTATTCCAGTCCCTGACTGGAATAAATTTTGTTGCAAGACACACGGAGGTGCATATCAGTTGTCAGAGACTCCTTATTCATTGAGTGATCCTAATCAATCAGCAAATTCTGACCTAAAACATACCCTCTTCAAGACCTGCCTGAATAACATCAGTCTTGTAACTAATAAGTCATGTCAGACTAATTTAATTTCCTTCTATGACAGAATCACTGACTGGGTGGATCAGGGAAATGCTGTAGATATATTATATCTTGACTACAGCAAAGCATTTGACAAAGTATCTCACACAATCCTTATTAAAAAAATGACTATGGACAAGGCAACTGTTAGGTGGATTCATAACTGGCTTAGTGATATGACCCAAAGAGTGGTAGTTAATGGCTCTACATCCAGTTGGAAGAATGTATCAAGAGGGGTACCACAGGGCTCTGTCTTGGGCCCTGTATTGTTTAACATCTTTATCAATGATTTAGATGAAGAAATTGAGTGTAAACTGATTAAATTTGCTGATGACACAAAGCTAGGAAGGATAGCTAATACTAGAGAAGAGAGAGAGAGGATTCAAAAAGATATAAATAAACTGGAGCAGTGGGCAGCAACTAACAGAATTGTTTTTAACAGGGAAAAATGCAAAGTACTACATCTGGGAAATAAAAATGAAAAAAGCGTATACAGAATGGGAGGAATAGGCTAAGCAACAGCACATGTGAAAAAGACTTGGGTTTACTAATAGATCACAGACTGAACATGAGTCAACAGTGTGATGCAGCAGAAAAAAAGCAAATACAATTCTGAAATGTATTAACAGAAGCATACAGTCTAGATCACGTGAAGTCATTATTGCCCTCTACTCCTCTTTGGTCAGACCTCATCTGGAATAAGGTGTCCAGTTTTGGGCACCACATTTTAAAAAAGATATCAACAAACTGGAGCAAGTTCAGAGAAGAGCGACCTGAATGGTGTCCGGTCTGCAAACCATGTCCTATGAGGAACGTTACAGGATTTGGAAATGTTTAGCTTGCAAAAAAAAAAAGACTGAGAGGAGACTTAATAGCTGTCTACAAATATCTCAAGGGCTGTAACATTGTAGAAGGATTATCTTTATTCTGATTTGCACAAGGAAAGACTAGAAGTAATGGGATGAAACTGAATGGGAGAGACACAGATCAGATATTAGAAAAAACTTTTTGACAGTTAGAGTGATCAATGAGTGGAACAGGCTGCCAGGAGAGGTGGTGAGTTCTACTTCAATGGAAGTGTTCAAACAGAAGCTGGACATACATCTGTCTGGGATGGTTTAGTGAATCCTGCTTTGAGCAGGGGGTTGGACCAGATGACCCTGGAGGTCCCTTCCAACTTTACCATTCTATGATTCTATGATGAATCGGGACCCAAATCTCATTGATTCATGAGCACAAATAATTACATATTTAAAATGACAATTTTAAGAATTGTCAGCATTTTTGGCAAAAACACCTCAAGTCTTGTACATTGACTCTGTTTAGTATTGTAATTCATTGCCATTCACTTCAAGCCCATGTAGAAAAATCAAGGTTTTTTTCTGGGAAAACTCATAATCTTTTTTTAACTGAAATTGGCAGATTTTATGTATTACCAAATTAATTTGCACCCTGCGATAATGATGTACAAGTTCTTTGCGATGGCAAACTTTTACTGTAAAGTTTTGTAACTACTGTGCCACTGCTCTCATGTTTTTGTGAAGACTAAAATTTGGTTTATCAAAATAAAATCTTTCAGCTAAGAGCAATGACGAGATCCACCAGGGATGAAGGTGGAAGATTAATCTCTGAAAAACAGGGAGGAGAACAGATTGACAGTATTTGATGGAATGGGCAGGGGAGGTCATCTGAGAAAACACCAAACAAGAGCCTCTTAAGTTGCTAGTAGATAGAGATAAATGAGGCCAGATGAGTAGAAGTCAATGTGAAAATAAAGTGGTCAAGTGAAAATCAAGTGGCAAATTGTTATTGACAGTCTGTGGCCCTGTTGAAGAGCTAATACTCGAAGCTGTCAGTTTTTTTCATCATTACTTTATAGCTATTATAACAAGAAAAACATACATCACAAGTGAAACTCATAATATTTCTGACAGCAGAAGAAAACAAGAAGATATGTACAAAATGTAGTCATAGGAAAAGATGTATCAAACTAATTAACTTACAAATATATAACAACTCCATAAAAAATAAATGTCCCCTAGATTTCTATGAGCTAATCAGATAAATGTGGAAATTGTTTGACAGCCCAGGCTTCTGTAGGAAGAAAAAATAACAACACTATAATACTAAGTAGACTATCAAAACTATTCCAAAAATGTGATCTAGAACATATTCTTGTCTCAGATCTCAAATGTCACACAATTTCCAACCATATTACGATGTATGCTGCACAAATATTATCAGGACTCTACTGTTCAACCACTGAGCATATAGTTGGAAGTCAGAAGTTTATATACACTTAGGTTAAAATAATTATAACTCATATTTATCCCTTCCACAGATTTCAGGTTTCAGCAAGTGGTTTAGGATGTCTTTAATGAGCATGACACAAGCAATTTCTCCAATAATATAAGTGAATAGATACTTTCATTTATAAATCTCTATATCTAAAATCAGAAGTTTACATACATCAAGTTGACTGTGCCTTTAAATAGTTTGGAAAATTCCAGAAAATTGATGTCATTTCTTTAGAATCTTCAGATAGGCTAATTGATATCATTTGAGCTAATTGGAGGTGTACATGGGCAGTATATTAAGGCCTACCTTAAAGGCCAACTTCCATCTGTGCTTAAAGGGAACCTGACAGCTGATACACACTGCTCGAACCATGGGCAGCATGAATCAAACGCTGGCTGTATAATAATAATAATCTTTATTTATACAGCGCCAACATATTCCGCAGCACTTTACAGTTTAACAGTTTCAAAACACAAGTCATAAGTAGCAACGTTAACAATACAATAATTAAAGCAAAATAAGATGAGATGACCCTGCTCGTGAGAGCTTACAATCTACAATGAGGTGGGGGAGATAAAAAAGTACAGGTGTGTATATACAATGGTATATTTACAATGATGGTCCAGCCATCTTGAGGGAGGGAGTGAGGGAGGGATGGATGGAGATAGTGAATGGACTACACACACAAACTTACACATAGAATGACTTTGATTAGTGAATGTGATAGGCCGCTCTGAACAAATGTGTTTTGAGGGAGCGCCTGAAACCATGCAAATTGTGGATAGTCCTAATTTCTTGGGGTAGAGCATTCCTGAGGATTGGCGCAGTGCGGGAGAAGTCTTGGAGTCGGGATGGAGGTACGATTAGTGCAGAGGTTAGTCGAAAGTCATTTGCAGAGCTCAGCAGTCGATTAGGCCGATGGATAGAAATGAGGGAGGAGATGTAGGGGGGTGCTGCACTGTGGAGAGCTTTGTGGGTGAGAACAAGTACTTTGAATTGATCCTATAATGAATGGGCAGCCAATGTAAGGACTGGCGAAGAGCGGACGCGTCCGAGTACCGATTAGCCAGATGGATGACCCTGGCTGCTGCATTCAGTATGGACTGGAGAGGGGATAGTCGAGTAACGGGGAGGCCAAGTAATAGAGCATTACAGTAGTCCAGGCGGGAGTGGATCAATGCTACAGTGAGGGTTTTTGTTGCTTCCATGGTGAGAGAAGGGCGGATTCTGGAGATGTTCATTAGGTGTAGGCGGCAAGAGTGGGCAAGAGATTGAATGTGGGAGGTGAAGGAGAGATTGGTGTCAAACATAACACCCAGACAGCGAGCCTGCTGCCGGGGTGTTATTATGGTGCTGACCACGGAGAGGGAAATGTCAAATTTAGGGAGGTTAGTAGACAGCGGGAGCAGAAGAAGTTCAGTTTTGGAGAGGTTGAGGTTCAGATAGAGAGCGGACATGATGTTGGAGACTGCGGACAGACAGTCGGTGGCGTTATGTAGTACAGCGGGGGTAAGGTCAGGGGATGACGTGTATAGTTGTGTGTCATCAGCATAAAGATGGTACTGAAAGCCAAATCTGCTGATGGTCTGTCCAATTGGGGCTGTGTAGAGAGAGAAGAGAAGGGGGCCAAGGACTGAGCCCTGAGGTACCCCGACAGCGAGAGGAAGAGGAGATGACGTGGAGCCAGAGAACAAAACACTGAAGGAGTGGTCAGAAAGATAGGAAGAGAATCAGGAGAGAGCAGTGTCATTAATGCCTAGTGACTGGAGCCTAGAGAGTAGTAGACTGTGGTCAACCGTGTCGAAAGCTGCAGAAAGGTCGAGAAGAATAAGCAGAGAGTGGTCACCGTTACGTTTTGCTGTCAGAAGGTCATTGGTCACTTTGATGAGTGCAGTTTCAGTCGAATGTAGGGGGCGGAAACCGGACTGTGAAGGGTCTAGGAGGGAGTGAGTGGAGAGGTAACAGGTAAGGCGGGAGTAGACAAGGCGCTCCAAAAGTTTAGAGATGAAAGGGAGATTGGAGACTGGTCTGTAGTTGTTTGTGCAGGAAGGGTCGAGAGCGGGTTTCTTTAGTAATGGAGTAATGATGGAGCGTTTGAAGGAGGATGGGAAAATGCCAGAGGAGAGTGAGAGATTAAAGATTGTAGTTAGATGAGTTGTGACAACTGGAGAGAGAGACTGGAGGAGATGTGAGGGGATGGGGTCGGTAGTGCATGTAGTCGGACGAGAGGAAGAGAGGAGTCTGGAGACTTCTTCTTCTGTGATGGGATCAAATGTGGAAAGTGAGCCGGGGAAATGCAGGGAGGGATGGGAGTCACATTACTTGGTGGTTGAGAGCAGATTTCCTGACGGATATTATCTATTTTTTCTATAAAGTGGGAGGCCAGGTCATCAGCACAAATGTCTGTGACAGGGGCTTGTGCTTTTGGCCTGAGAAGGGAGTGAAAAGTGTCAAAAAGTTTCTTGGGGTTGTTGGCTAGTGAGGAGATTAGGGTGGTGAAGTAGGTCTGTTTGGCGAGGTGAAGGGCAGCGTTATAAGTTCTTAACATAAATTTAAAGTGGATGAAGTCTTCTGGTGTGTGGGTTTTTCTCCATAGGCGTTCAGCACTCCTAGAGCATCGCTGGAGAACTTGAGTTTGCGATGTGAGCCAGGGCTGTTTTACTGTGTGTTAGGAAGTTCTGAGGGTGAGCGGCGCTACTTAGTCAAGGGTGCTTCTAAAAGTGTCATTGTAGTGATGAACAGCCAGATCAGGACAAGAAAAAGAGGAGATTGCGGACAGTGATGAGTGTAGGGAGTCTGAAAGTGTCTGAGGGTTAATGGCTTGTAGATTTCTGAATGTGTGGTAGGTAGGAGTGCGCTGGGGTGGTCGAGGATTTGTGAGCATGAAGGAGAGAATGTTGTGGTCAGAGAGTGGAAGCGGTGAGTTATTTAGGTGGGAGACTGAACAGAGCCGGACAAAGACCAGGTCAAGGGTGTTACCGTCCTTGTGTGTCTCAGAGGTTGAAAGCCGTGAGAGGCCTAGAGAAGTGGTTAGTGATAGAAGCTGAGATGCAGATGTGGAAGTAGGGCTGTTAATGGGGATGTTGAAGTCTCCAAGGATAAGGGTTGGTAGTTCTGAGGACATGAAGTGCATCAGCCAGGCTGAGAAGTGGTCAAGGAACCGGGTGGGTGAGCCTGGGGGCCGATATATGACCGCTACTCTGAGGGAGAGGGGACGGAAGAGCCTGATGGTGTGGACCTCAAAAGAAGGGAATGAGAGTGATGGAATTGGGGGGATGACCTGGAAAGTGCATTGTGGGGACAGGAGTATGCCGACTCCACCATCATGTCTGTTTGTGGGTCTCGGGAAATGGGAGAACTGTAAGCCACCATAGGTGGCAGCAGGGGAGATGGTGTCAGAATTCTGAATCCAAGTTTCAGTGAGGGCTAACAGATTAAGAGAGTTGTTCAGAAAGTAGTTGTGCAGGAAGGGAAGCTTGTTACATACAGACCGTGGATTCCAGAGGGCACAATTAAAAGAAGGAGATGAGGGAGTGCAAGTAATATTAATAAGATCATTATGGTTTTGATAAGAGGTAGGGTAGGGGTTGAGGTTGGGGGATGGTGGACCAGAGTTGGGGGAGATGTCCCCTGAAATCAGTAGGGGTAAGAAGATAAAGAGCAAGTAGTTGTTGGAATTGTAAGTAGGTTTTTTCTGCGATGTGTTTGGGCAAGATGGGCTGAGGTTTTTCAGGAAGGTAAGGAGTGCATGGGAGCTGTACATGGGAGAGGGAAGTATAGAGGGGCTGATGTGTATGAGTCATGATGAAGGGGGGATGGGGTGATGAATGTGGATGGCAAGGGAACACAGGAGGAGAGAAATAAAGCACATGGTGAAAAGGGAAAGCAAAGTGTGGGTTACCTGATTCCTGCCCTGATTAACTGCCATGGATAACTGCCGTTCACATGATGCTTAGCTTCTGTGATGCTTTGCTTTATGGGATGCATGCGCCCCACACTGCGTGCGCCCCTTAGAATGCTACTAAATAAATAGCCCACACTACAGGGACAGGAGAGAGGGATTGTGGGAGCTGGTTTGGGATAATTTGGCAGCAGCGGCCAGCACACCAGGGGGTGGTTAGATGATCAAAGGCACTAGACCTGGCTACATCTATATGCTATAGCACCTTCCACCTGATAAGATCTGGAGAGGCCTCAGTCACAGATATAACACAGTAAGTATTAAATACAGTGCAACAAATTAATTATACCAAAGCTGTAGCAGGCACATTAAAATATGTAGCAAAATGATAAAGCAGCAGATGACAGCAAGCAGAAGTATGGAGTTGTTCCATTAGGATATATTGCAGCAGGAAAGATAGCCAGCAGAGGTGGGGATTGTACCATTCAGCTGCTTGCTAGTAATGAATGGAGTGCGTACCATTAGGATATATTGCAGAAGGAAAGACAACCAGCAGAGGTGGGGATTGTACCATTCAGCTGCCTGCTGTATGATGTCAGCCAAGTATGTTTGATAACCCAAGAGTGAGGTAGTGAAGTGTCCCACAAATTTGTGCATATTATGCTGAAAACAAGACACTGAGATTCACCCATTTGCCTTCAGGTTAATTTAGCTGTAGAAATATTTAAGTAAGTGAACCTACCTAGAAAGACTATGAAATTTTTAAGTAAAGTTATCGACTACATGTAAACTGTATGATGACCTTGTTTCCTGAATGAGAACGAATACAAGGTGAGAGCATCATACTAAATATATCGGGAACTAGATACACTCCTCAATATTGAAATGGCAACACCAAAAAAGAAAAGTCGGTGGTGAGAAATCAGGGTGAGAGTCAGGAGAGCCGGAAGTGCAGTGTCCACCTGTCACGCTGTCTAGCAGATGTATAAATATATAATGTCAGTAATCTATCAAGTGGGACAACATACTATCTAACATATAAGTAGGTAACATTAACATGTATATATAGCATAGTATTACCTGACATAATATCCTGTGAGTCAATACTGAATCCTTTTCACGCTGTCTCTGGCTAGAGGTGGACCGGGGTCTATGCTGACCCTAAACTGGGGTCCTGACTAGTCCCTCTACCTGGAGGTACTGTTAATGGTACAGAGGTCCAGGCCACCAGCGTAAACCCTGTCTCCTACTAATCCCTGACCACTGTAATCTAGTCCTTAGAAGGACCCTGATTACCACCAAAGGGAATGGACAGGTAAAGGTTAACAAACAGTATAGACAAACGAGACAGACAGGGGATAAAGAAAATACTGTCTTTCATACAACATATAAACACAGAGGGAACACCAAAGGTCTAGGAGATAAACTATAAGCAAGGAGGGGATGAACAACAAAAGAGCTCTTAGCTTAAGTCTTCTCAGAACCGATCCTATCTGCAGTCTGTATGAATGCTTTCACCGGCATCTAACACCCAGACTGGCAGGGATATAAAGGAAGCTAATTAGAACATAATCAAAAGCAGCCGGGCGAGGCTGGACCTAGTCTTAGCAAAGAGCTAGGTAAAATTAACTCTCTCATTACCAAACACAAAGTAACAGCAACTCAGCTGCGAGAAGTCAGAATGTGCAATCGCGACGATCCTCGTGGCGATGCACCCATGACAGTACCCCCCCTTCTACGAGGGGCCTCCGGACCCTCAGGGCCAGGTCTGCCTGGGTAAGTTGTGTGGAAGGTCTGAACCAATCGATCTGCGTTAACCTCCGACGCAGGGACCCACGTCCTCTCCTCAGGACCATACCCCTTCCAATGAACCAAGTACTGAAGGGACCGACGATTCAGACTGAGTCAATGATTTTCAACACCTGAAACTCCAAGCTACCATTGACCACCACCGGAGGAGGAGGCAGAGGCGACGGTATAACTGGCGCCACGTACCTTTTAAGCAACGATTTGTGGAACACATTGTGGATTTTAAACATAGGAGGGAGGTCCAGACGAAATGCCACAGGATTAACTATAGAACTGATCCTGTATGGACCGATGAACCTGGGACCCAGTTTCCAGGAGGGAACCTTGAGTTTTATATTCTTGGTAGACAACCACACCAGATCGTTCACACCTAGGTCCGGACCAAACACTCTCCTCCTATCAGACCTCCGCTTGTAACGGTTCCCCATAGCACTCAGACCATTCAGCACTCCTCTCCAAACTGAAGCAAGTGACGACGAGAATCGTTCCTCCTCAGGAACCCCAGATGGACGGGTTTGTGGGGTCTTAGAGCGAGCACAAACTCCACAGGACGTGACAAACTTTATCACCTCTTTATTTAAGTTAGGCCGCCAAAACCGGCGAGAAAGGAGATCCACAGTTGCTCTACTCCCTGGATGTCCTGCTAAAGCAGAACTATGATGTGCCTCGATAACTTTTTGTCTTAACTGATTAGGAACAAACAGTCTCCCTGGAGGTCCTACAGGAGTGTCCCCCTGAGCCTCCAACACTCCTCCTCCTCAGAGCTCAAGCGACACCACCACTCCCTCCTGCATGATAGGAACCGGGCCATCCGTCTTTCCGGCCCCTGGGACACTATGAGATAAGGCATCAGGAAGCAATTTTATTGAGCAGTCATACGTGCGATGAGGAGGTAACTCTTGACACCCCTCCTCTGAGAACATCTCCCCAAAGTCCTCCAGAAAAGGAGGCAAAGTCTTAGGCACGACCGCACCGATGACCGTGTTCATGCAGTTATTCTTGCAAAATTCACCCCACTGGCTTATCTTTCTGGATTGCCAATCAATCACTGGGTTATGTTTAGTCAACCAAGGAAGTCCCAACACAATAGGAGTAGGAAGACCCTCCAACACATAACAAGACAACCGTTCTTTATGTATTGCCCCTACTCGAAGGTCTATGCTATGAACAGCTTGTACAAAGCTACCTTGATGAGAGGTCTGGCGTCAATAGAAAGTATAGGGATCAGTTTGGCCAATACACTCAGTTGCATACCTTGCACCTGGGCAAACGAGCGTCCACCATATTAGCCCCAGACCCACTATCAAGAAGAACAGAAATCCTCTCAACTCTCGCACCAACCACCACCTCCGCAGGCACGAGAAATTGAGACGGACCCGGGGACGAAATACCTACTCCCAGGTTGTCGTCCACCACACAACCTGGGATTAACAGTTTTTCGGTGACTCCTTTGCTCAATGAGGCACGGGAGGGACACCCCCCAACAAAATGCCCCTCTCTCCCGCAGAAGAAACACCTTCTTGTCTTGCGGCTCACCGCTGATTCCCTCCTACAAATTGATGTCCCTCCCAACTGCATAGGTTCCTCAGAACAGACCAGGGGAAGTCAGAATGTGCAATCGCGACGATCCTCGTGGCGATGCACCCATGACACCACCCCCTGCACTTGTGAGTGAAACGTCAAGCCTGGATTTCTCTAAAATTTGCAAATGTAATACTACGGGTGAAGTATTTATTTAATAGGAGTTAAAGGGTCTTTACACATAACTTTAGTTAGGGGTCGAATATACCAATGACAGGCTCACTTTAATGTACAAAATTTAAATCCACCAGCACAACGGATAAACAATGTCTGAAGAATAACCTATGACTTTGCTTACAAGCTTCAGGAAATAGGCTGACTTTTCATTGTCATTTGTTTGGCTTAGAGATACATTCATAAAGGGAAGATAAATCTTGTACAGACGAGGCTGCATCTTCTAAAATGCAGGGTCACCATCCAGCAGCCTCTTCCACGGCTAATTATTCTGTTTGTATAAAATACTAGTAGACAAAGCACAGAATGTTTCGGTGCTCAAAATTGCCAAGCCCTCAGGTCAAGGGAATCCACGTTCACTGCTCCACACAAAATGTATTTCATAGACTGAAAAACGCTACTTAAGCAATAATGTGGCCATAATTTATCTTGCAAAGTTTTGTAGGCGGCAACATTGCATTTTCACCCTAAAATGTGACAAATTACTATTTACGTTGCTTAACCCATTCAGTGACAGGAAGTGAAATCTTGTAAGGCATTTACATTTCAGGAGGATTTGCAGAATTTATAGGATTCTCCATATACCTGTCAGACAGTCGTACTACGAGTAGATTTCGGTGTCAGAGCGACAGCAGCTGTTCTAATGAAATTAGTTTAAAAGACTGTAGATTTCAGGTGTCGCATAGTGGCTTTATAACGAGGACCTATTACTGGAGATAATCTAGTACAACCCTTTAATCTGTTCATGGAGGAAAATAGTTTTTTTTAAGATTATGCATAGATTCAATACTGTCCGGTAGTAGGAATTATTGTCAATGTTATACAATTTTTCTGAAGTGTAGTTTTATGCAGAACACGTGCAGCAAAAGTCTATTCAATGCCAACCGTCTGTATTTTAAAAAAGCGTGAATTTATAACATCTGTCACACACAAGTTGGAAGAGTATTTCCATAAGCATTGTGCATTTGCATTGATTGTTGAAGGTTATTTGCCCTATTCAAACTGTATAATCATTTCTTAGCATGGTTGAGGACTCATTTCCAAAATTGCCTTATGAATTCCATGCCTTACGGCCATTCAGTATTGCTTATTATCTGTGCCTAATTTCTAGAAGTGTAAATACATTTCTTCTGCAAATGTAGTTTTCTTACAATAGAGAAATACTATAAGAGAGAGAAGCTCTAATAGGGTCTTATCTGAGGTAAGAGAATTAGTGTAAAATCAGATTGCACTCACCTGATATACCTTTACACTCGTGCATGGAAACTCGTCAGAGTTGACAGCTGCTGCAGCTCCACTGGTCGAACCGGTGACCAAGTCATAGTATTAAACAGAAGAAGTTTGTGGATAATACCTGCGCTGCTGTATAAATCCGGTCCACACAATTCTGAGATGAAGATGATGGTTTATGTAATCTTATTAACTCAACGCGTTTCGAAATCCAAAGACTTCTTCTTCAGGAGATTGTACATCTATACATTAATACAATGTAGTTTTCTTATGTTATGCTCTGCTCAGGTACGGTAAGGGTACGCACATGTACCTCCAATGCAGGTGCAATTGTGCATTATGATTAGAGATGAGCGAATTTGTTCGAATTTTGGCCCCGAATCTGGTTTTGACATATTCGGGCTATATTCAAACAATATTTGTACTGAATGCATATCTTATGATCGGTTCCAACCATATTCGGTATATTCGTTTTTTTTTACTGCCATTGACTCTGAAGTTCGGCTGTGCTTGATGAATATTGCAAAAACAATATTCGAGTTTGATTGTATTTGGAACCAAATCAGAACAAATTCGCTCATCTCTAATTATGATGAGCTATTGGACAAAAAAGGGTGTTTGTTTGCACAGGGTCTATGTCCACCTCATAGAGCAGTGCACACAATGTCTGTGCCAGCACTAGAAGTGATGATAAGCCACAGAGGTCAGGTAATTTCATCCGCAAGTCATTGGAAAAACATCCTGTGATGCACCGTTCAGATCATTTGACTGCTGCAGTCTTTCATCTTTATTCTCATTTGCACAAGGAAAGACTAGAAGCAATGGGATGAAACTGAATGGGAGGAGACACAGATTAGTGATCAATGTGTGAAACAGGCTGCCAGGAAATGTGGTGAGTTCTCCTTTAATGGAAGTTTTCAGAGGCTGGACAGACATCTGTCTGGGATGATTTAGTGAATCGTGCATTGAGCTGGGGGTTGGACCAGATGACCCAGGAGGTCCCTTCCAACTCTACCATTCTATGATTCTATGAATGGTGGCACCATCACTTCCAGTACAGATGCAGATCACTAAGCGGCCTGCTCTAAAGCCAAGAAGACAACATCAAGTCAGCATGATGCACAAATAAAAAAGAAAAAGTGAGCTTATTTTGTTTGCATACACAGTAGGTGTCCAGGAACCTTGAACAGGTGGGTGCCGGATCCTGTTGAAAGGAGCAGCAAAAGCATGGAGAAAGTATGGGCAAATTCAGCACAACCAGCAAAAAAAAAGTTAAAAGTCTTTATCTGTAATCTATTAAAAGTTTAAGGTCCACATGATGAGGGCAAAATATAATTAATGGATTACAAATACATTTTTTAAAAATTTTTAAAGGTTGGTTGTGCTGAGGTTTGCTCTACAGTCATGGCCAAAAGTTTTGAGAATGACACAAATATTAATTTTTACAAAGTCTACTGCTTCACTTTTTCTAATGGCAATTTGCATATACTCAAGAATGTTATAAAGAGTGATCAGCTTAACAGCAATTACTTGCAAAGTCAATATTTGGCTAGAAAATGAACTTTATCCCCCAAAACACATTTCAACATCATTGCAGCCCTGCCTTAAAAGGACCAGATAACCTCTTTTCAGTGATTGCTCCATTAACACAGGTGTGGGTCTTGATGAGGACATGGCTGGAGATCAATCTGTCATGATTAAGTAAGAATGACACCACTGGACACTTTAAAAGGAGGCTGGTGCTTGGCATCATTGTTTCTCTTCTGTTAACCATGGTTATCTCTAAAGAAACACGTGCAGTCATCATTGAAATGCACAAAAATGGCCTAACAGGGAAGAGTATCGCACCTAGAAAGATTGCACCTCAGTCAACAATCTATCGCATCATCAAGAACTTCAAGGAGAGAGGTTCCATTGTTGCCAAAAAGGCTCCAGGGCACCCAAGAAAGACCAGCAAGCGCCAGGACCGTCTCTTAAAAGTGTTTCAGCTGCGGGATCGGGCTACCAGCAGTGCAGAGCTTGCTTAGGAATGGCAGCAGGCAGGAGTGAGTGCATCTGCATGCACTGTGAGGCGGAGACTCTTGGAGCAAGGCCTGGTCTCAAGGAGGGCAGCAAAGAAGCCACTTCTCCCCAGAAAAAACATCATGGACAGACTGATATTCTGCAAAAGGTACAGGCAGTGGACTGCTGAGGACTGGGGTAAAGTTATTTTCTCTGATGAATCCCCTTTTCGATTGTTTGGGACATCAGGAAAACGGCTCATTCGGAGAAGACAAGGTGAGCGCTACCACCAGTCTTGTCTCATGCCAACTGTTAAGCATCCTGAAACCATTCATGTGTGGGGTTGCTTCTCAGCCAAGGGAATCGGCTCTCTCACAGTCTTGCCTAAGAACACAGCCATGAATAAAGAATGGTACCAGAATGTCCTCCAAGAGCAACTTCTCCCAACCCTCCAAGAGCAGTTTGGCGATTAACAATGCCTTTTCCAGCATGATGGAGCACCTTGCCATAAAGCAAAGGTGATAACTAAATGGCTCAGGGAACAAAACAGAGATTTTGGGTCCATGACCTGGAAACTCCCCAGATCTTAATCCCATTGAGAACTTGTGGTCAATCATCAAGAGACGGGTGGACAAACAAAAACCTAAAAATTCTGACAAAATGAAAGCATTGATTGTGCAAGAATGGACTGCTATCAGTCAGGATTTGGTCCAGAAGTTGATTGAGAGCATGCCAGGAAGAATTGCAGAGGTCCTGAAGAAGAAGGGTCAACACTGCAAATATTGACTTGCTGCATTAACTCATTCTAACTGTCAATATAAGCTTTTCTTACTCATATGTTTGCAATTATTATATTTCTGTCTGTGATAAAAACATCTGTCAAACACACATAAAAACCAGAGGGCAGCAGATCATGTGAAAATATAATATTTGTGTCATTCTCAAAACTTTTGGCCATGACTGTACTTTCTTCAGATGAGCATGATATAATTCAGATTTTCTTTAGTGAATCCAAGCCACATGGCAACATTTCAATTATCTCCAATAACCCCGTTACTGAAGTTAATTTGTATTACTCTTATTTGTACTTTGACTTGTGAATGTAGCCTGATGCCATATTCATAAAATAGTCTGTATATGTTGTATTTTATTCAAGCTTGATTTTTGAATGCATATGAATACTTTGAGTGGTCTTATTAAATAAATGACATATATCTCTACCTACACAATCATACAGGGAAGACTGTCTGAATAAGACCACCTACTGGACTCATAAACATACAGACACCAGGGATTTCAATGAACAAAGTGAAAGTTTTGCTGAAAATTTCCCCACAAAACTGGTTTAAAGTACACTGGGGTGGTAGCCTGGCAGTACCTCGATATTCTACACTTGTCCTCTTTTTCCTATGGCAACCAGCATAGTCATTCGCACTCTGGATTTCTCAGGATCCGTATGCAAAGAGGAGACTACTACTACTACTACTAAAGTACTACTGAACCACAGTAATAAACTAGATGGGCATTTCCTGAAGGAAATACATGGTGCTTGAACAGCGCTGCCGGCTTTACAGCAGTGTATCAGGTGTCGACTGTAAGAAAGTAAAGTTAGAATATGAAATTGTGTATAGCCTTGGCACAACCTGGGATGGGTTGTATATGGCCCCTTGGTAGCCACTTTGATGTGCGGGGCCCCTTGTTAGCCACTTTGGCCCCTTGGTAGCCATTTTGGTATGCAAGAATCCTTGGTAGCCACTTTGGTGCACACAGCCACTCGGTAGCCACTTTGGCCACTTGGTAGCCACTTTGAGACATTCGGCACCTCAGTAGCCACTTTGGCCACTTGGTAGCCACTTTGGCATATTCAGCACCTTGGTAGCCACTTTGGCTGCTTGGTAGCCACTTTGGCACATTCGGCACCTCAGCAGCCACTTTGGCCACCTGGTAGCCACTTTGGCACATTCGGCACCTTGGCAGTCACTTTGGCCACTTGGTAGCCACTTTGGCACATTTGGCACCTCGATAGCTACTTAAGCCACTTGGTAGCCACTTTGGCACACTCTGTACCTCAGTAGCCACTTTGGCCACTTGGAAGCCACTTTGGCACATTCAGCACCTCAGTAGCCATTTTGGCCACTTGGTAGCCACTTTGGCCACTTGCTAGCCACTTTGGCACATTCGGCACCTCAGTAGCCACTTTGGCCACTTGGTAGCCACTTTGGCACATTCGGCACCTCGGTAGCCTCTTTGGCCACTTGGTAGCCACTTTAGCACATTTGGCACCTTGGTAGCCACTTTGGTCTCTTGGTAGCTACTTTGACACATTCGGCACCTCGGTAGCCACTTTGGCCACTTGGTAGCCACTATGGCACATTCGGCACCTCTGTAGCCACTTTGGCTACTTGGTAGCCACTTTGGCACATTCCATACCTTGGTAGCCACTTTGGCCACTTGGTAGCCACTTTGGCACATTCTGCACCACGGTAGCCACTTTGGCACATTCGGCACCTCAGTAGCCTCTTTGGCCACTTGGTAGCCACTTTAGCACATTTGGCACCTTGGTAGCCACTTTGGCCACTTGGTAGCCACTTTGGCATATTCGGCACCTCGGTAGTCAGTTTGGCCACTTGGTAGCCACTTTGGCACATTCGGCACCTCGGTAGCCACTTTGGCACATCGGTACCTTGGTAGTCACTTTGGCCACTTGATAGCCACTTTGGCACATTCTGCACCACGGTAGCCACTTTGGCCACTTGGTAGCCACTTTGGCACATTCTGCACCACGGTAGCCACTTTGGCCACTTGGTAGCCACTTTGGCACATTCGGCCCCTCGGTAGCCACTTTGGCCACTTGGTAGCCACTTTGGCACATTCGGCACCTCGGTAGCCACTTTGGCCACTTGGTAGCCACTTTGGCATATTCGGCACCTCGGTAGTCACTTTGGCCACTTGGTAGCCACTTTGGAACATTCGGCACCTTGGTAGCCACTTTGGCTGCATAGTAGCCACTTTGTCGACTTGGTAGCCTCTTTGGCACATTCGGCACCTCGGTAGCCACTTTGGCCACTTGGTAGTCACTTTAGCACATTCGGCACCTCGGTAGCCACTTTGGCTACTTGGTAGCCACTTTGGCACATTCGGCACCTCGGTAGCCACTTTGGCCACTTGGTAGCCACTTTGGCACATTCGACACCTCTGTAGCCACTTTGGCCACTTGGTAGCCACTTTGGCAGATTCGGCCTCTCGGTAGCCACTTTGGCCACTTGGTAGCCACTTTGGTCACTTTGTAGCCTCTTTGGCACATTCGGCACCTCGGTAGCCACTTTGGCCACTTGGTAGCCACTTTGGCACATTGGTAGCCACTTTGGCACATACAGCACCTTGGTAGCCACTTTGGCTACTTGGTAGCCACTTTGGCACATGTGTGCTGCCTGGGGCCCCTGTGTGCTGCCTGGGGCACTGCTCTGCACCTTTAAGACCTTGAATCAGCGATCTGTCAGCTTCTATTAGCTGATACAGGTCATGTGTGGAAGCTGCATTTGCATAGCTGCCATCTTTGTAAGTCACTGCACCTGTGCTGTGGCTTCAATCCATGTCAGTTGGGGGTCATGGAAAGGTCGCCATTAATTCCTATGGGAAAATTTTTGCTTAAAATGTGATTTTTTATAAAAACTAAAAATCGGATCGACTCCAAAAATACATAGCACACCTGTCCCCACCGAGGGCTTCGAAACGCCGCCTGAACGGGGTCTCTGCGCCAAGCGGTTCGGGCCGCATTAATTGCAGAAAACGCGGAGAAGAAGAAGAAGAAGAAGAAGAAGAAGAAGAAGAAGAAGAAGAAGAAGAAGAAGAAAGAAGAAAAAATATAAGAAATCGGATTACAATATGTTGCTTGAACCTAGGAGGTTCAAGCACCATAAAAATATATCCAAGTTGCATAAACGATTCTGCCACTGGATATTAAAGTGTCAGCAGTGTTGGAGGTATTCTAAAAGCTTGACATATTACTTTACTATACTGGGGCTCCACTACTGGGACACCCAATGATAAGGAGAATGGGGAGCATGTGTAACTTTGTCCAATGAGTAGGCTCAAGTACTCTGTCCATTTATTGTCTAGAGAACTTTCAGAGATAGCAGAAAGTACATTTATACAGTATATGATGCTAAGACAAGATGCTAATCATTTAGAGAGAGTACAATTAGAAGCATGCTAATAATACAATTAGAATTACGCTAATAATAGAGTCTAATTTATCTATAAAGAATGTATTTAGCTATTATATTTCAAAATCCTAAATCTAACCTTACCACCCGCTATTAAAGTTCCCTGCCACTAGATGTTCTGGTGCAATAAGAAATTATTTATAAATTCCTGGGTACACAACTGTCATTTCGCTGTATTCATCCTTTCATAGCTGCCATATTTTAAGTTCCATTCTCTGCGCCCATATCTATTTGGAGTCTCCTTGTAATTTTGCTTGGATTAGCACTCCTCTACATGGTTTCTTGGCTCTCAGTTGTAAATCAGATCCTGTTTAAGTGGCTTGTGACAACAATAATGCCGCCTAAAGTTTGGAACATAAAGGCGGCGTTGCTGTGGTCTTGTGATGGACTACAGCATTATAGTAATTGGTAACTGCAGAGGGGGAAAAATGATGAAACCACAATTAGCACATACGTCTCACAAAAGGTCAGATATGGAGGATTAGCGCTTTTGATTATAACACTGATATTATCCAATGTCGTATTTTATAGGTGTTTTATTTTATTTGTCCTATTTTAGAAAAACATGGCTACTTTTCTCCTGAGACAGTGACACATCTGTCCATGGATTGAGTCTGGTATTGTAGCTCAGCTCCATTGATGAAACTGAGCATGTGCTGCACAGTTTTGGAGGAAAACATCTGGTTTTCTGTAATACTGGAAACCAACTTAAAGAGGACCTGTCACTAGGAATGAGTGGACCTGTGGAAATTTGGGTTCTGGTGCCCGACCCAAACTTTAGTTCACAGGTTGGTTTCGGAACCAGAACTGTACTCGAAGTTGAACAAGAACCAGAACTCCATTGAAAACAATGGAGACTCGAACTTTGGATCTGGAAAAAAATTCTCTCTCTCTCATACAAATCCCGGACTTCCTTGCAGCACCCATCAGCATAGATCCAGGACATCTTCAGAGAGCAGCAATACAAGAAACTGCAGCAAGCAATTGAAGCAACGCATCCTGATGACGTCCTGTTGTAGAAGGGGTGCTAGACACTGCGGGGAGTGAGTGCAGCCCCAGCTTCCTGTGTCATTCTGTTTGAGACTCTTCTTAAATGAAACATCACAGGAAGTTAAATAAAAACAATATAATTAGGGATTAGCTAGATAGGCTTCTGTGATTGATTGTGGCTCCAAGGAGAAAGAAACTTCCACAGAATTTAATGTAAACACCTCTCTTGAGACCTGAGCATGGTTATTAATGTTGACCTAGAACAGATTAGAAAACTTGAACATTGTAAAAGCCCCTATTCATATTAGACAAAAGTTGACTGAACCTGTCAATGTCTATGGGGGTTCTGGCCAACTGATCATTGAGGCATCTGTCGGTATTGCATGTTCGATTTTGTATTGTTCTCCTGAAGATTAGCTGATGGCCGATATGTCAGTCCAAGGCTTTTTCACAGAGAACACAGGAGCACTTGGCCAATCGAGCGCTCCTGTGCATAGGAAAGTCGGTTGAGATGGTTGTCAGCTGAACGATCGTTTGACCAAAAGCAATTTACTATGTAAGAGCTCTACAATATATGATGATGATATTGAAACTATATGGAATGCTATATTTACTCACGGATCAAGAGTAAAAGGTGATCTCTAGCAATACAATAGCTGGTCCAAAATGCATCTCTTTGCTCAGAATTAAAGCCAAGAGTTCATCCGAAGCAAGAAGTCCAATGTACTGTCCCCACCCTGTATCTAAATATCCCAGCCTCGACAAAGTGGCTTACTGATGCCCCCTGATATTTAGCTCCTGGAGCAAATGCATATCCTTTGCTTAAAACTTATTGGAGCATCTGTTATGTTTCGGTAGCTGAGGAGTGCAGGTAAAAAAGGCAATACACCAGAGAAGTTGGAATCTATGAGATTGCAGTACCCTGACTAACCACCACAACTAGAGGCAGCCGTGGAGCGTTCCTACGTTGGTCCTAGACGCCTCGTCACAGCCTGAGAAACTAACTACACCTAAAGATAGATATAGGAAAGCTATCTGCCCCGGAGCAGATCCCCAAAGAACATAGAAAGCCCCCAAACATGTAATGGCGGTTAGACAAGATGAAATACTGACACAGACAGAAAATAGTATGAGCAAACGTTGGGGCCCAAACTACCTAAATAGAAAAGGATAGGAAGGGCACTTACTGCAATCCCAAAAAACCCTGAAAAGCACCAACTCTACTAATTTCAAAATCACCTGAGATCACACGACCTCTACCACCTAAATTAGTTCTCTGGTGTAACAAAATCAAAACAGCAGCCACTGAAAAAACTGGAAAAAGCAAAAGTACAAACATCAGTGGCTGAACTAAACTGAGAGGGCAAACGCCCCCGGAGGGGACCCTGAAGGCCCCCACAGAAGTGCAGGACAAAATGCAAAAATCAAGCACAAAAACAAAAAGAAGAAAATGTCTTATCTGTTAGCAGGAGATGCAGACACGTCACAGCAGGCTACAAAGGAAACAGGACTCAAGGATTGAGACCAGAACAATTGATCACCGGCAACCCTGATGGGAAGGCGACTCCCTTATATAAGACCAGTCAGTAACACCTGATTCCCACTCCTCACAATCTTCACTGGACAGTCCAGTACCGCTTGTAACCACCAGAGGGAGCCTCTGCTCAGAACTCATTTCAAGTCCATTCACAACAAGCATCCTTAGAGGTGTGAGAAGATAGAAAGCAGTGAATATGACTGTTCATACTCACAGGCTACTCCTGGACCTGAGAGAAGCAAAAGCATATTTTACTGACTCAGAGATTTTTTTCTGACAAAAGGAATTGCAGCCATTTTAATTGTTACATTAAAAAAACCTTCTAAAATGTACTGTATTTAGTTGTATGACACAATTTGGAGCATGCAGCTTTAATTAACCACTTAAACACTGAGCCTTAGATGATACTATTAACTAGCTGTAGTTTTCATTAGTTCTACTTGTGTATACATACAGCGTTTTGACAACTTTTCATTTATTTTTTTAGCAGGCAGAATCAATAAAAAGCAGCAATGCTTGATTTGGTTTTTGTCACTTTTTTACAGTGATTATCATGATAAAATTGTTTTGATGATACCAAATTTATGTCATTTAAGCAGTGAAATGCATGAAGATTTACTTGATTAGGCTGTCAGTCACAGCTTATGAGCCTGAGCAATCATCGTGATTTACCGTACATGTATACTATGGTGTAATGGGTTTAAAAATGAGTAGCCTTTGTCCAATATTAAAAGCCTAAAGGTACTGCCACACTAAACAATCCCGCTAGTGATCTCGTTAGCGTCGCATACTAATGAGATCGCTAGCGGGATTGTTTTAACATCGCTAGTAGCTGCCTAATTTAGCGATGTCGTTAAGGACGCTAACACAGTTAGCGATCTCCTTAACGACACCGCACATCACACTACCTCCACGTCAACAGATCCTCCTTGCAGTCAGTGACAGCGGCTACGGGCGGCGGCCGCTCCGTGATGTGGTCTGCTGTGCTGGGAGGGTTCCGGTGCTGTCCCCCTGCTCCGGGCCTGGCGCTCCTGTGGGGGATGGGTGGTCGGTCTCCTCCTCTTCCCGGCTCGCAGCGCTGGGAGATGCACGGCTGACACCCAGCGCTCAGTGCGCACAATCACCGGATATTCCGCAGGCCGGTTCTCCCCGTCATACAGCTGCTGTGAGGAGGACGTCCCCGGTGCAGATGTTACTGCCCCTCCCAGGAGCAGACGGCCGCCGTGCTACCAGGTGCCACACTCAGCGATATATGCTCATCAGCGGGACACCAACGATAAAAATAGGGTCCAGAACGATGAGAACTATGAACGAGATCACAGCAGGATCTCAGCAGGGGCCACGTCGCTAGTACATGCCACACACAACAACGTCACTAACGAGATCGCTAAATAGTGACGTTTTTTAGCGATCTCGTTAGCGACGCTGTTTAGTGTGGCATACCCTTTAGTCTATTTAGTTTTCTAAACTTTAGATATGAATGAGATTAGAGAGTTGGAATTCCAGGTTGCTTGCCCTCAATACAGGGCTCCCCACCTACCATGTGAGCTTGATAATACTCCTGTTTTCCATACTTATTAACATATATAAAGGTAAAATAGGGATGTTTAAAGGGGTGGTCGAATACGTAAAAAGTCCATTAAAATATCTATTTTACAGAAACAATTACCACTGCTTCTTTCATCGCCACCCTCTGTAGACGTCCTGAATTCATGGTGCTGGTAGAAGCTTTGGCAGAAGTGACTGAGGCTTCTGCACTCTGCTGCCTTCAGCTGCAGCTTCTTACTGTGAAAAGAGATGTCATTAAAGGGAATCTGTCACCCCATTTTAGCCGTATGAGATAAAGATATCATTGTGTCCCATAACTAATCTATGGGTACCTATGATATCTCCTGACACCCCAGTTTTCATGTAAAAATATCTTTGTAAAGCTTGTTTTCTAGTATGCAAATCCATGCAGTCCGGTCCGATGGGCGGCGTTTTTTTTTTTCACCCGACACTCGGCTTCTCTTACGTATGGCCGTCTGTGAATAGCACAGACGGCATTCGGCATGCCGCGATTGCGCTTTTCAAAATCCCCTCGCGCATGCACAGTGTGCTATTTTCCTTACCTTTCCTTGCCCCAGAAATGACTGCTTGCCTTGGACGACTTCCGGGGCAAGGAAGGTGCAGGAAAATAGTTTGCACATGCGCTGTAATGATTTTATGCTTAGCACACTGCGCATGCGCGAGGGGATTTTGAAACGCGCAAGCGTGGCAAGCCGACAGTGAAGAAAAAAAAACTGCATAGGGCAAGAATGGAGGCGGGGAGAGAAAAAAACGCTGCCCATCGGACCGGACCGCATGGATTTGCATACTAGAAAACGAACTTACAAAGGTATTTTTACATGAAAACTGGGGTGTCAGGAGATATCATAGGTACCCATAGATTAGTTATGGGACGGACTATGCAATGATATCTTTATCTCATATGGCTAAAATGGGGTGACAGATTCCCTTTAAGGAGTGGTGATAGAAGCAGGGTGAGTGATGGCAGCGCCACCCCACAGCTTCAATCACTGCTCTCAAATTAATTGTCATCAGTGGGTGTTGATAAAAGCAGCTGCGTGTTTCAAGGGAACCTTTCACTATGAAAATGGATTATAATCTCTAGGCATCGTGTTATAGAGCAGTACAACATCTGTTTTAATTATTTATACTTCCACTCTTTCAGGGATTTTCGGTCCAGTGGGCAGTCCTATCAGCGACTGACAACTTTCTTTGCATATGAGTGCTTACATAGATAGCTGTCAGTCATTGATAATGCCACCCCCTGGGATGTACAATACAGACTAAAAGTTTGGACACACCTATTCATTCAAAGATTTTTCTGTATTTTCATGACTATGAAAATTGTACATTCACACTGAAGGCATCAAAACTATGAATTAACACATGTGGAATTATATACTTAACACCGGAAATGGTCTTCCAACAGTCTTGAAGGAGTTCCCAGAGATGCTTAGCACTTGTTGGCCCTTTTGCCTTCACTCTGCGGTCCAGCTCACCCCAAACTATCTCGATTGGGTTCAGGTCTGGTGACTGTGGAGGCCTGGTCATCTGCCGTAGCAGATGTGCTTACCACATTTTTAAATAAATTCCTTGAGGGTATAGTTTCCAAAATGAGATCACCTGTGGGGGTTTCCACTGATTAGGTACATCAGGAGATCTGCAAACAGGACATGGCATCTGCTATCTATTCCAGCCAAGTTTGCACTTCAATGGTCAAATGGTGCTCCTTCTTCTGACCCTTGTGAAAATAAAAACAATTATTATTATTATTATTATACATTTAAATAGCACTTTACAATTCCATGGCGCTTTACAATTGAGTCTAAACAGCAATTTTGTGGGAAAAATGTGATTTTTACGGCTCAATGTTATAAAAATCTGTGAAGCACTTGTGGGTTCAAGGTGCTCACCTTGCAGCTAGAAAAATTCCTTGAAGTGGGTATTTTCCAAAATGTGTCATTTGTAAGGAGATTCCACTGTTTAGGCATATAAGGGGCTTAGCAAACTCGACATGGCGTCAGCTATCTATTCCAGCCGTATTTGCTCTGCAAGAAGTCAAATGGCACTCCTTCCCTTTCGAACCTTGCCATGTATCCAAACAGTAGTTTCCCACCACGTATCAGGTAATCAGGTATTGTCTTACTCAGGAAAAATTGCACAGCAAATTGCATGGTCCATTTTCTCCTGATACCCTTGTGAAGCTTGGGGCTAAACCAACATTTTTGTGGGAAAAAGTAAAATTTTCATTTTTTCCTTCCAAATTGTTTTCATTCCTATGAAGCACCTGAAGGGTTAATATACTTCTTATATGTGGGTTTGAGCACTTTATGTGATGCAGTTTTTAAAATGGTGTCACTTTTAGTATTTTCTGTCACATAAGCCCCTCAAATCCATTTCAAATGGGATGTGGTACATAAAGAAAATGGTATTGTACATTTTGTTGGGAAAAAAAGAGAAATTGCTGATAAAATCCTAAATTCCTAACAAAAAAATGATGCTTATGTAAAGTATACATATGGCAAATGTTATTTATTAGCTATCTTGTGTGATACAACTCTGTTTTAAGGGCATAAAACTTAAACGTTTGAAAATTGCAAAGTTTCCAAGATTCCAATATTTTAATAAATAAATGTAACAAATAATAACCTAAATTTACTGCTAACATAAAATACAATATGTCATGAAAAAACTATCTGTGTGATAAGTTGATGTATTCCAGAGCTACCACATAAAGTGACACTGGTTAGAATTGTATAATTTGACCTGGTCAGGAAGGTGGGCTAAGAGAAGAAGGTACAAAAAAGGGTGTTGAGGGTTACTATAAATAACCCTTATAAAAAATAACTTTTATTAAGTATATAGAAAAATAATTGACCCAAAAGAGTGAATAAAGTGCAAAGGTGCAAAAAAGGTGATTTAGGCTAGTAACTAATCTGACAGGGGGTGGTCTGATCAGATGAATCAACTCCCAGAACATGCTTCCCTATCTACAGAGGTGGATATAACATCAATAGATTAATGCCTCTGTGGTCATCGACTATTCTTAACCTAAGAAGATAGACCTAAATAAGGGTCAGCGATAGCCCTAATAAAAATGCCTCAACTATAGAAAAATGTTCACAAAGGAATGTATAGCATGGATTCAGCAGGACTGATAAAATTGCAGTGCAAATCAGTGCAACACATACACACAGAAAGCCGGTGTGAAGAAGAGGTGCACTGTCCCTGTAACTGCAGCCTCATCTTTAGGACATTGATCCGCTATTATGCACATCCATTTTTGAATCTCCTGATGAACCCAGCTATGGGGGGAAACGCGTTGAGATCGCTACTCTTTATCTGATGAGGAGCATTGCCAACCAGAGGCGTAGCTAGGGTTTCGGTTTAGGGGGAGGGCGAAATATCTGAGTGGGCCCCTAACCAGAGAACCTCAGCAAATGACCACGCTGTTGCCAAAAATAATCTATATATAAAAAGACCAATATTGATATCACCACCATATGGTCAGTGGTAAATAACACCAGTCCTACAGAACATATAAGAGATCATAGCAGAGTTACAGATAATGACTTACCGCTGATGTTCTTTCTGATGGAATCGTTCACTTTTCATGTCTTTTCCATCTGGCCCCAGACCGACATAACGACTCCTCCAGCCAGGACTCGACTACAGAGAATACAACAAAGACACGTTTCACTTCTCATATTGTCAGCACTGTCATGTTCACAAATTGGACTATTCTCAACCTGCACAAACTCCTCATCCTGCTGATACCCCAATACTGAGCCACTGCTGCCGTATGTGTCCCTATTACTGCACCTGATACCCCAATACTGAGCCGCTGCTGCCGTATGTGTCCCTATTACTGCATCTGATACCCCAATACTGAGCCTCTGCTGCCGTATGTGTCCCTATTACTGCACCTGATACGCCAATACTGGGCCGCTGCTGCCGTATGTGTCCCTATTACTGCTCCTGATACCCCAATACTGAGCCTCTGCTGCTGTATGTGTTCCTATTACTGCACCTGATACCCCAATACTGAGCCGCTGCTGCCGTATGTGTCCCTATTACTGCCCGATACCCCAATACTGAGCCGCTGCTGTCATTTGTGTCCCTATTACTGCACCTGATACCCCAATACTGAGCCGCTGCTGCTGTATGTGTCCCTATTACTACACCTGATACCCCAATATTGAGCGGTTGCTGCCATATGTGCCCCTATTACTACACCTGATACCCCAATACTGAACCGCTGCTGCTCTATGTATCCCTATTACTGCTCCTACTGTGTGGTTCTGTGTGACCTCTAAATTCTAAAGCAACCCTCTATAATATAGTAATGCCAGGTGCAAGTGCCCTAGAAAACAGTGCCCACATGTTGTCCCCTAGAATGTAATAATGCCCTGTGTGCCCCTATGACAGTCACAGTAACCCGAGTTCCCCTATAACAATAAGTGCCCACTTTACATTTAATAATGTCCCGAGTCTCCCCACTGTACAGCTCCCCTATACACAGTATGATGCCCACAGTTGGTGGAGTTTATTGGTATGTGATTGTAGAGATCTACCAGATCTGGCAACTTCTCTGGCCAATGGTTTCCCTCTTCCAAGGGCAAGGTCTTCAATAGGTCGATTACCACTTGGTTCATTTTCTCACAAATGCCATTTGTCTGTGGATGATACAGCGTTGTCCTGATTTTCTTGCAGCCGTACGTTACAGAACTCCTGGAACACTTCTGCTTCAAAGGATGGGACTTGGTCAGTAAGCACTCGTTCAGGGTAACCGTGCTGTAGACAAAAGTGTTGTTGAAATACTTTGGCCACTGTCTTTGCTGTTTGGCCCTTGACAGGCACGACTACCAGGAACCTTGAGTAATGGTCAACGATGGTGAGGGCGTAGACATAGCCTGAACAGCTTGGGGTCAGCTTCACGTGGTCCAACGCTACCAATTCAAGTGGCTGTTTGGTGATTATTGGCTGCAATGGGGCTCGCTGGCTGTTACGATCCTTCCTGCGCAAGTTGCATGGCCCACATTCCTGGCATCAATCTTCAATGGCCATCCTCATACCAACCCAGTGGAATCTCTCACGAAGTAGGACCTCCAACTTCTTCCATCCGAAGTGTCCTGCTCCATCGTGGTACGCTTCCAGGACCATTGACGCATCTCGCCTCGGGACTACCACCTGCCAGACCAGTTCGTGAGTTCAGGTGTTGACACTCCTCTGACACATCTTTCCCTCGTAGATGAACAGCCTGGCCTTTTTCTTCCACAACTGTTGGGTCTCTTGTGGAGCATCTGGACCGGGGTGCGAGTCAGCTTGCGTCAGTAGTTCCTTTACCAGGCGGACTGCTGGGTCGCTATCCTGCATCTCTGCCCACTCATGGTGGGGCAATGAGTTTAATGTGGCCTCTTTCACGATGTAGCACTTGTTTTTCACCCCTTGCGGAGCGTTTGGCCCCAACTGGATGGTGGAAGGCTGGTAACTCAATTTCTTCGAATGCTTCAGGATCTTCTCCCCCATCTGGTAAGTTGGGCATTCTGGACAGTGCATCGGCATTGGCGTTCTTATGCCCCGCTCGGTACTTAATGGTAAACTCGTAGTTGGACAGCCGGGCCATCCACCGCTGCTCCAGCGCACCTAGCTTTGCGGTTTCCAAGTGAGTCAGTGGATTGTTGTACGTGAAGATGGTAAACTTTGCCGCGACTAGGTAGTGTTTGAATCGCTTGGTCACAGCCCAGACGATGGAGAGGAACTCCAGCTTGAAGGAGCTGTAGTTGTCAGGGTTCCTTTCATTTGGACTAAGTTTCCTGCTGGCGTAGTAGATTACTCTTTCTTTGCCTTTCTGTACCTGCGACAGTGCTGCTCCCAGTCCCACGTTGCTGGCTTCAGTATAAAGGATGAATGGTTGGTTATAGTCTGGGTAGGCCAGAACTTCATCTCTCGTAAGAGCCAACTTCAACGGAGTGAAGGATCTTTCCAGTTCGTCATTCCAATCAAACATAGCACTCTTTTCCTGGCCTTCTTGGGCTGGACCACGAGGAGGTTTTGCAGAGGTGCGGTTATTTCAGTGAAGCCCTTGGTGAACCTTCGGTAGTAGCCTACCAACCCGAGGAACTAACAAATTTCATGAATATTGCTGGGCCTCTGCCAGTCCCAGATAACAGTGACTTTGTCGGGGTCTGGTGCCACGCCTTTCGCGCTCACTACGTGGCCTAAGCACTGTACCTTGGGCTTCAGGAGGTGGCACTTGTACGGTTTCACTTTCAGACCAAAGTTGGACAGGGCTTCGAACACCTCGGCCAGGTGCTCCAAATGATCTTCGTAGGTCTTAGAGAAGACAATGACGTCATCTAGGTACAACAGAACTGTCTCGAAGGTCTTGTGTCCGAGGCAGCACTTCATCAACCCCTGGAATGTTCCTGGCGCGTTGCAAAGCCCGAACGGCATGTAGTTGAATTCTGAGAGGCCCATTGGTGTTGCAAAGGCAGTCTTCTCTTTGTCTGCCTCTGCCACGGGAACCTGCCAATACCCATTAGTGAGATCTAAGGTAGAGACGTAGTTAGCAGTTCTGAGTGCAGCTAGTGATTCCTCTATCCTAGGTAAGGGATAGGCGTTTTTGTGGGTAATGCTGTTAATTTTCCTATAGTCAACACACATCCTCATTGTACCATCTTTCTTTCTAACGAGGACTAACGGAGCTGCCCAGGGGCTACAACTGTCTCTGATCACCCCAGCCTCCTTCATCTCTCGTAACATACTCTTAGCACATTGATAGTGAGCTGGGGGTACAGGCCGGTACCTCTCTTTAATGGGCGCATGATTTCCAGTGGGGATATGATGTTGGACTCCTTTTACCTGCCCAAAGTCTAAAGGGTGTTTTCCGAATACCCGTTCAAACTCTTGGACTACTAGGTAAACCCCATTCTTTTGGTGTGGAAGGATGGAGTCAGTGCCTATGTGCAGCTGCTGACACCAATCCTCCAGCTGTTTTGCAGAGCCATTGTCCTGTCATTCGAGGCCATGGGTTCTGCTGTCTGAATTGCGTTGTGATTGACAGAGAACAGCAACGGTGGCATACCGAGGTAGTTTGGCCTCCTCTTCCCCACAATTTAAAATGCGTACAGGTACCCTCCCCTTGCGGACATCGAGTACCCCTCTGGCTGTTAGGACAGTGGGCCTTCTATCAGAGTACACTGGTTCTACCAGGGCTTGGTAATCTCTTCCCTCTCAGTCCTATGGCTGCCTGACACCAAATTAACATTTCACTCCTTGGGGGTATTGCAATGGGGAATGAATCACTCACTCTGACACTTCCAACTTCTCTGCCAGATAGTAAGATCAGAGTCAGCCCAGTACCGTTTGTAAAGAATATACGGAATAGTCGTCACCTGAGAGCCAGTGTCCAGTAAAGCGTTTATTGGGATGCCATCAATCACAACTGGGAGGACCGGTCGTCCTTCGATGTACTTGGCTCACAAGTTCTGTGGGCCTAATCATCCTACTCCTGGGGGTTGGCCCTTGCCCCAAGGGTTGCTTTTTTAAATGGCAGAATCTTGCGATGTGTCCTGCTTTGCTGCAGCGGCGGCAAATGGGTCGTCTGTCCTGGTCGTATCGATCTTTGTCTCTTCGTCTGATCGGTGGGATCCTCTTTCGCCGTCAACACGGGAAGTCATCTGGACTAGAGGCCAACTCTATCTTCTCCTTCGGGGGCACTTGCAAGGACTGCACGGTTTTGGCTAGTGCAGCCACACATTTGGTCAGCTCCTGGACCTGAAGACATAATTCTGCAGATGGATCATTATCCAGGGTCTGTGATTCGGCCTCAGCGGGGGCCTGAAGGAAGGATGCCGCCTCCTGATGGTATATAATTGCTAGGCGCCTAGGGGGCGCTGGGCGGCTGACATATGGTTCGTGCAGCATCCGGATAGCACTATCTTTAAAGTCTGCAAAGTTCATATCAAGGTTTTGTAGGGCCATGATGCGCAGCTGTGTCCTGTGGGTGCTGGATAGGAGTCCCTCAATAAATTGCTCCTTTAACAGTCTGTCTCCGTCCTGCATGCTGTCTGGGTGAATCTGCTTTATGGCCCGCAGTGCCTCCTGAAGGTTAAGAGCATAGTCCCGTATACTGTCCTGCACCCTTTGTTTGCACCCAAGAACCTCATTTTTATTTCTGCTGCAGTGTGGGTGTCAAAGGTGTCCCTCAGCTTAGCCAGAATTTGCTTAACATTCTCTCTATCAATGTCCTGCCAGGACTTTACTTCTCTTTGAGCTGCACCAGTTAACTGTCCAATAAGAATGTTTACTTTTTAGCTTTCAGAAAGGGGGTACACTTCAAATAAATTGCACAGTCTCTCCTTGAAATCGCTCAGGGTATGCGACTCCCTTGAGTATTGCGGTAACCAGGCCGCTCCCGGTATATGTGGCATTGATAGCGGCATTATAGGGGCTGCAGAGGGGTCGCCAGATCTTGCTGCGCTCTGGGGGCTGTGGCTGCACCTGCCTCTAATTCTTGTGGCGACATGGGGGCTGCGGCGGCATCCGACTCTAGATCTTCTCCTGCATTAGACATTCTCTTCCCTGTTATGTTTCTGGAGCTGAGGAGAAATAGCAAAAATAGCAAAGTAGCAATACACCAGAGAGGCTGGAACCTATTGGATTGCAGGACCCTAAACTAACTGCAACACTAGAAGTAGCCGTGGAGCGTACCTACGGTGATCCTAGACGCCTCGTCACAGCCGGAGAGATAGCTAAACCTAATGGCAGAAAGATGAAAGCTATCTGCCCCGTAGCAGAACCCCCAAAGAAATAGGAAGCCCCCAAACATGTAATGGCGGTTAGACAAGAAGAAAATACGGACACAGACAGAAAATAGAATGAGCAAACCCTGGAGCCCAATCTATCTAGAAAGAAAAGTATAGGAAAGAATTCTGATTGCAACCCCAAAAAAACCTGACAAAAATACCAACACTTCTGATTAACAAAAAACCTGAGATCACACGATCTCTACCACCTAAATCAGATCTCTGGTTTAACACACAGCAATTCAGCAAACAAAAAGTGACAAAGGAACAGAGCAAAAGTGCAAATACAAAATGAGCACGATTGCAGCGCCAGGTCCCAACAGGGGACCAGGCTGAAGCCCACTGCAAGCAGCAAACAGCAAGGAAAATACAACCAGAGGAAAAAAACCAGCAAATAACTTATCTGAATGAGAGCAGGAATGCAAGCTGAGCTCCAAGAAAGACCAGGAAGAACAATTGATTACCAGCAAGGCTGATGGGAACTCAGGTCACTTATATCAGACCATGCAGAGCCAGCTGAAGGCCATTCAGCAATTAGTTCATTACCCTCAGCAACCACCGGAGGGAGCCCCAGCTCAGAAGTCACCTCCAGAGTATTTACAACACTTCCCCCCCTAATTAATCTTAGCCAGGCTCTCATTTTCCACTGGCTTACCAGGTTGTTGCTCCGTCGGCTGGATGAACAGTGTGCACCGGGATTCCAGGCCTCAGAGCCCTGTTCTCTGCCAGCTACTGTCTCCGCACGCAGCACTTCTCTTCACGCTCTCTCTCTGGCTCTGCCCACGACGGCACACCCCTTCTTCTCCTGCGCGCCTCGTGACACTGTAATGGCGGCAATGACACAGTTCAATACAGTCTATGGTGCACAGTACTGGCTAAGCCAGGGTACGTATCCTGTTCATGACACCAAGTTGGATTGCCCACCAGGGCAGTGGGGTACTTGGTTCCGGGCCGCTTCTTAAAGGGGAAGTGTCACAGCGGCAGTGACCCTGTCCGTGGCCCTTGGCATCCTATAAAAGGGGATAATAGAGTTTGTAATAAAGTGTTTGTGACGCCACCTGTGGTACTCGCCAATAAAGATGTTAGCCGACGGTGCAGATGCAGTCCTCTGGGACAGTTGGTGATGCAGCAGAGATGGTAAAGCTCCTGCAATAACCATTCTGCTGTCTCGCCACCATCCGAGCTTCCGCCTTGCCACCACCACCCTAGCTGCTGCCTCGCCACCATCACCCGAGCTGCTGCCTCGCCACCACCACCAGAGCTGCTGCCTCGCCACCACCACCAGAGCTGCCGCCACGCCACCACCACCAGAGCTGCCGCCTCACCACCACCATCAGAGCTGCTGCACCCCCGCCTACCTTCTGTTTCTTCCCCATTATCCCGTAGAATGTAAGTCCGCAAGGACAGGGTCCTCTCCCCTGTGTAACAGCCTGTCATTGTAAATTTGTCTACTGTAAACGACATCTATAACTTTGTATATGTAACCCCTTCTCATGTACAGCACCATCGAAGTAATGGCGCTATATAAATAAATAATAATAAAGCTCCTGTTAGGGATCGAGTTCCCGCTTCTGCACAAGGGGAATCTCGAGCCATTCCAGCTGCGGTCTCCCATTCGTCTCCGGCCGCAGTGGACTCTGCTCAGCTTAGACTCGGTCGCAGAGTCTGGCAGTGTGTAGAGGATTACTGTTGCTCCTCCAGGCTCTGCTATTGTGGCCAGTACTGGTTAGTGGCGAGCAGACATCTTTAGGACAAATTCCTTGTTTTCCCTTTCAGAGCATGCCCAGGGTGAGATCTCTCATTGGAGATCAGGGGTCACATGCTCAGGTACTGCAGCAGCTCCTATTGGTCCGCCAGGAAGGTCCTGTGACTACTGGTGTTCTGGAACAAGTTTTATTGGTCCTTGTTTCTGGCAGGTCCTGTAGCTGTTACTATAAAAGGGTGGCATGGCTGGGCCACCATGCGCTAATATCAATTGCATTATGTGCTATTGCGCCAGTGTGATCATGCATGCATGTGTTTAGGGACCCAGCTGAAATAAGCCCCTAGAATACCGGCACCTCCGGTGAGGAGATTTAAGTGCAAGTGTTTATGGACCCGGCTGAAATAAGCCCCTAGAATAACGGCTTCTCCGGTGAGGAGATTGCTTGCTTGTGTTGCTGTCTTCATGATCACGGACTGCTATCCGCACAGCAGTTACCTGTGTATCCCTGTGGTGTTAACAGGACACAGTCTTGTTTCTCAGCGGCTCTGTGACGCAACAGGGTTCGCTTTATAACGCTGGTTCAGCGCCTTAGCGTTTTACTTTGCGGCTCACTGAAGTTAAGTGAGTTCGTACTTATCGCCATATAGCGCTGTGGCATTCCCGTTAGCGGCTCTGAGGATTAACAGAGTTTGCACTAACTGCCACAGCGTACTACGGCGTTTATTTTAGTGACTCTGCGGGATAACAGAGTTCGCTACCTTTGCCATCTTGCTAGCAGTGGGCTTCGCCTGCACGGTGGACCCCGGGCTGCGAATGCACCTCTCTACAATATCTATTAGGGTGGGACCGCCCTGTTTCTGAATTGAGAAATCCATCCTGTCTGGCCTATGTTTCAACTGGTGGGTTCAGTCCCTCTGCCTTGTTCACATTTACGTCACTTGACAAGTGGAAAGGTTTTTAATATTAGAGTAGGACTGTCCCACAAAGGGTTGCCTTGACGTGGCGGGATGGCTTGTACATTCTTTTGATCAAAATTATGTTTACTAAATACTCTTATAATTATTTCTACCTTCATGCAATTTTTGCAAAAAAGATTTTTTTATTTTTGGACATTTGTTTTTTGTGCCTGTTTTCTGTGTAATGGTCATGTGTTAATATGCATTTACATTTTGCATACACATCAACTTATTTTTTCAGTTCAGATCTAGTTTTCTATGTAGTCCAGAGTGCATTCTGTGCATATAAGGGTGGGACCGCCCTGTTTCTGAATTGAGAAATCCATCCTGTCTGGCCTATGTTTCAACTGGTGGGTTCAGTCCCTCTGCCTTGTTCACATTTACGTCACTTGACAAGTGAAAAGGTTTTTAATATTAGAGTAGGACTGTCCCACAAAGGGTTGCCTTGAGTGGCGGGATGGCTTGTACATTCTTTTGATCAAAATTATGTTTACTAAATACCCTTATAATTATTTCTACCTTCATGCAATTTTTGCAAAAAAGATTTTTTTATTTTGGACATTTGTTTTTTGTGCCTGTTTTCTGTGTAATGGTCATGTGTTAATATGCATTTACATTTTACATACACATCAACTTATTTTTTCAGTTCAGATCTAGTTTTCTATGTAGTCCAGAGTGCATTCTGTGCATATAAGGGTGGGACCGCCCTGTTTCTGAATTGAGAAATCCATCCTGTCTGGCCTATGTTTCAACTGGTGGGTTCAGTCCCTCTGCCTTGTTCACATTTACGTCACTTGACAAGTGGAAAGGTTTTTAATATTAGAGTAGGACTGTCCCACAAAGGGTTGCCTTGACGTGGCGGGATGGCTTGACATTCTTTTGATCAAAATTATGTTTACTAAATACCCTTATAATTATTTCTACCTTCATGCAATTTTTGCAAAAAAGATTTTTTATTTTTGGACATTTGTTTTTTGTGCCTGTTTTCTGTGTAATGGTCATGTGTTAATATGCATTTACATTTTGCATACACATCAATTTATTTTTTCAGTTCAGATCTAGTTTTCTATGTAGTCCAGAGTGCATTCTGTGCATATAAGGGTGGGACCGCCCTGTTTCTGAATTGAGAAATCCATCCTGTCTGGCCTATGTTTCAACTGGTGGGTTCAGTCCCTCTGCCTTGTTCACATTTACGTCACTTGACAAGTGGAAAGGTTTTTAATATTAGAGTAGGACTGTCCCACAAAGGGTTGCCTTGACTGTGGCGGGATGGCTTGTACATTCTTTTGATCAAAATATGTTTACTAAATACCCTTATAATTATTTCTACCTTCATGCAATTTTTGCAAAAAAGATTTTTTTATTTTTGGACATTTGTTTTTTGTGCCTGTTTTCTGTGTAATGGTCATGTGTTAATATGCATTTACATTTTGCATACACATCAACTTATTTTTTCAGTTCAGATCTAGTTTTCTATGTAGTCCAGAGTGCATTCTGTGCATATAAGGGTGGGACCGCCCTGTTTCTGAATTGAGAAATCCATCCTGTCTGGCCTATGTTTCAACTGGTGGGTTCAGTCCCTCTGCCTTGTTCACATTTACGTCACTTGACAAGTGAAAAGGTTTTTAATATTAGAGTAGGACTGTCCCACAAAGGGTTGCCTTGAGTGGCGGGATGGCTTGTACATTCTTTTGATCAAAATTAGTTTACTAAATACCCTTATAATTATTTCTACCTTCATGCAATTTTTGCAAAAAAGATTTTTTATTTTTTGGACATTTGTTTTTTGTGCCTGTTTTCTGTGTAATGGTCATGTGTTAATATGCATTTACATTTTACATACACATCAACTTATTTTTTCAGTTCAGATCTAGTTTTCTATGTAGTCCAGAGTGCATTCTGTGCATATAAGGGTGGGACCGCCCTGTTTCTGAATTGAGAAATCCATCCTGTCTGGCCTATGTTTCAACTGGTGGGTTCAGTCCCTCTGCCTTGTTCACATTTACGTCACTTGACAAGTGAAAAGGTTTTTAATATTAGAGTAGGACTGTCCCACAAAGGGTTGCCTTGACGAGGCGGGATGGCTTGACATTCTTTTGATCAAAATTATGTTTACTAAATACCCTTATAATTATTTCTACCTTCATGCAATTTTGCAAAAAAGATTTTTTTATTTTTGGACATTTGTTTTTTGTGCCTGTTTTCTGTGTAATGGTCATGTGTTAATATGCATTTACATTTTACATACACATCAACTTATTTTTTCAGTTCAGATCTAGTTTTCTATGTAGTCCAGAGTGCATTCTGTGCATATAAGGGTGGGACCGCCCTGTTTCTGAATTGAGAAATCCATCCTGTCTGGCCTATGTTTCAACTGGTGGGTTCAGTCCCTCTGCCTTGTTCACATTTACGTCACTTGACAAGTGGAAAGGTTTTAATATTAGAGTAGGACTGTCCCACAAAGGGTTGCCTTGATGTGGCGGGATGGCTTGTACATTCTTTTGATCAAAATTGTTTACTAAAATACCCTTATAATTATTTCTACCTTCATGCAATTTTTGCAAAAAAGATTTTTTTATTTTTGGACATTTGTTTTTTGTGCCTGTTTTCTGTGTAATGGTCATGTGTTAATATGCATTTACATTTTGCATACACATCAACTTATTTTTTCAGTTCAGATCTAGTTTTCTATGTAGTCCAGAGTGCATTCTGTGCATATAAGGGTGGGACCGCCCTGTTTCTGAATTGAGAAATCCATCCTGTCTGGCCTATGTTTCAACTGGTGGGTTCAGTCCCTCTGCCTTGTTCACATTTACGTCACTTGACAAGTGAAAAGGTTTTTAATATTAGAGTAGGACTGTCCCACAAAGGGTTGCCTTGACGGGCGGGATGGCTTGTACATTCTTTTGATCAAAATTATGTTTACTAAATACCCTTATAATTATTTCTACCTTCATGCAATTTTTGCAAAAAAGATTTTTTTATTTTTGGACATTTGTTTTTTGTGCCTGTTTTCTGTGTAATGGTCATGTGTTAATATGCATTTACATTTTACATACACATCAACTTATTTTTTCAGTTCAGATCTAGTTTTCTATGTAGTCCAGAGTGCATTCTGTGCATATAAGGGTGGGACCGCCCTGTTTCTGAATTGAGAAATCCATCCTGTCTGGCCTATGTTTCAACTGGTGGGTTCAGTCCCTCTGCCTTGTTCACATTTACGTCACTTGACAAGTGGAAAGGTTTTTTAATATTAGAGTAGGACTGTCCCACAAAGGGTTGCCTTGACGATGGCGGGATGGCTTGAACATTCTTTTGATCAAAATTATGTTTACTAAATACCCTTATAATTATTTCTACCTTCATGCAATTTTTGCAAAAAAGATTTTTTTATTTTTGGACATTTGTTTTTTGTGCCTGTTTTCTGTGTAATGGTCATGTGTTAATATGCATTTACATTTTGCATACACATCAACTTATTTTTTCAGTTCAGATCTAGTTTTCTATGTAGTCCAGAGTGCATTCTGTGCATATAAGGGTGGGACCGCCCTGTTTCTGAATTGAGAAATCCATCCTGTCTGGCCTATGTTTCAACTGGTGGGTTCAGTCCCTCTGCCTTGTTACATTTACGTCACTTGACAAGTGAAAGGTTTTTAATATTAGAGTAGGACTGTCCCACAAAGGGTTGCCTTGACGTGGCGGGATGGCTTGTACATTCTTTTGATCAAAATTATGTTTACTAAATACCCTTATAATTATTTCTACCTTCATGCAATTTTTGCAAAAAAGATTTTTTTATTTTTGGACATTTGTTTTTTGTGCCTGTTTTCTGTGTAATGGTCATGTGTTAATATGCATTTACATTTTGCATACACATCAACTTATTTTTTCTGTTCAGATCTACGGTAGTTTTCTATGTAGTCCAGAGTGCATTCTGTGCATATAAGGGTGGGACCGCCCTGTTTCTGAATTGAGAAATCCATCCTGTCTGGCCTATGTTTCAACTGGTGGGTTCAGTCCCTCTGCCTTGTTCACATTTGCGTCACTTGACAAGTGGAAAGGTTTTTAATATTAGAGTAGGACTGTCCCACAAAGGGTTGCCTTGACGTGGCGGGATGGCTTGTACATTCTTTTGATCAAAATTATGTTTACTAAATACCCTTATAATTATTTCTACCTTCATGCAATTTTTGCAAAAAAGATTTTTTTATTTTTGGACATTTGTTTTTTGTGCCTGTTTTCTGTGTAATGGTCATGTGTTAATATGCATTTACATTTTACTTACACATCAACTTATTTTTTCAGTTCAGATCTAGTTTTCTATGCAGTCCAGAGTGCATTCTATGCATATAAGGGTGGGACCGCCCTGTTTCTGAATTGAGAAATCCATCCTGTCTGGCCTATGTTTCAACTGGTGGGTTCAGTCCCTCTGCCTTGTTCACATTTACGTCACTTGACAAGTGGAAAGGTTTTTAATATTAGAGTAGGACTGTTCCACAAAGGGTTGCCTTGACGTGGCGGGATGGCTTGTACATTCTTTTGATCAAAATTATGTTTACTAAATACCCTTATAATTATTTCTACCTTCATGCAATTTTTGCAAAAAAGATTTTTTTATTTTTGGACATTTGTTTTTTGTGCCTGTTTTCTGTGTAATGGTCATGTGTTAATATGCATTTACATTTTGCATACACATCAACTTATTTTTTCAGTTCAGATCTAGTTTTCTAAATATCATATTAGGTGCGTTCCGCAGACCCTAACCTAATATTAGCGCCAGGGTTTGGCTAGTAAAATGGCGGACGACCAGCGTCTACAGCAGTACATTCAGCAGCTGGAGGGTAGGTTGACGGCTCTAGAGCGCACAACCTCAGCTGTGGATGTTACCGCTGTCGCTGTTCAGGCTGCTTTCGTGGCTGCAGCCAGTTTGTCCTCTGCCACCCCTGCTCCAACTTTATCCCGTCTCCCGCTTCCAGACAAGTTTGCTGGTGACAGCAAACAATGTCGGGGATTTCTGAGTCAGTGCTCCATTCATCTTGAGCTTCTGGCTGCACGTTTTCCCACGGAATGGGCGAAGGTGGGTTTTGTCTTATCCCTCCTGTCCGGCAGGGCGTTGGAGTGGGCAACGCCGCAGTGGGAGCGCGACGATCGTGTGGTACAGAGTGCTTCTCTCTTCCTGGAGGCTCTGAGACAGGTCTTCTTAGGACCTCGTGTCACCCACGATACGGCGCTCCAACTGCTGGCAATATCACAGTGTTCATCCATGGTCAGCCAGTTCGCCGTCCAATTTCGGACTCTGGTCTCTGAGCTAGAGTGGCCGGATAAAGTCCTCATTCCGGTGTACTGGAGAGGACTGGCGGATCATGTGAAGGATGCTTTGGGAACCAGGGAGATTCCCGCCACACTGGAGGAACTCATTTCCCTATCCACCCGCATTGATCTCCGTTTTAAAGATCGGAGGTTAGAGCGGACACAGTGCAGGCAGAGGTTTCGGTTGGCTCCCACCTTCGCCAAACCTCTGGAATCTTCCGTTCAGGCGTCCGATTCCTCCGAAGCCATGGAGGTTTCTCGATCGGGACCTAAGTCCCGGACCGCTCGAGAAACGGTGCTCTGTAATTTTTCTCAACAGGCTGGACACTATAATAACAGATGTCCACAGCGATCGCAGAGGCGATTGCGTCTAGTGACCCTGGGAGGAGGCTCACTAGAGACAGCGGCATTTTCCTCCAAGATGACACTTAAAGGGACAATCACTGTACGCACTTCCACTCTCACAGCCGATCTTTGCGTGGACTCAGGAGCAGAGGGAACTTCATGTCCTCTAACTTTGCTCGCCGTCACGCAATACCTCTGGTGGCGGTTGACAAATCAGTGACTGTCCGGGTAGTGAATGGGTCAACATTGCCCTCACAAATTACACACCAGACTGTTCCTCTTGCATTGTTTGTACCCCTTCCCATCAGGAGCTTATTTCCCTACTCGTCCTTCCCGAGGGAATAAACGAGATCCTACTAGGAATACGTCGGCTCCGTTTCCACTCCCCACATATAGAGTGGACTTCGGGTAGGATACTGGGTTGGAGTGATGCATGTAGAGGCAGATGTGTCAGGAGTTGCGTTCAGGTTACCACAACTGAGTTACCTGCAGATCTTACTCCACTTCCCATGTGCTATTGGTCATATGCAGACGTGTTCTTAAAGAAGTCTGCGGAGACTCTTCCGCCTCATCGCCCCTATGATTGTCCTATCGACCTCTTGCCTGGCGTAGAACCTCCTCGGGGAAGGGTCTATCCCCTCTCTATTCCTGAGACAGAGGCCATGTCGCAATATATTCAGGAGAACCTGGCAAGAGGGTTCATTAGGAAGTCGGTGTCACCGGCAGGGCGGGATTCTTCTTCGTGCAGAAGAAGAATGGAGAATTACGTCCGTGTATTGATTACAGGGTCTTAATGCCATCACCGTTAAGAACAAGTACCCGTTGTGTTATGATTTGGTAGCTGAGGAGAGCAGGAAAAAACGGCAATACACCAGAGAGGTTGGAATCTACTGGATTGCAGTACCCTGATTAACCACCACAACTAAAGGCAGCCGTGGAGCGTTCCTACGTTGGTCCTAGACGCCTCGTCACAGCCTGAGAGGTTAACTACACCTAAAGATAGAAAGAGGAAAGCTATCTGCCCCGGAGCAGATCCCCAAAGAACATAGGAAGCCCCAAAACATGTAATGGCGGTTAGACAAGAGGAAATACAGACACAGACAGAAAATAGTATGAGCAAATGTTGGGGCCCAATCTACCTGGACAGAAAAGGATAGGAAGGACACTTACTGCAATCCAAAAAAACCCCTAAAAAATACCAACTCTACTAATTGCAAAAACACCTGAGATCACACGACCTCTACCACCTAAATTAGTTCTCTGGTGTCACAAAACTAAGCCGCAGCCACTGAAAAAACTGGAAAAGACAAATGAACAAATAACAGTGGCTCAGATAAACTGAGAGGAGCACAAGCCCCCGGAGGGGACCTGGCTGACCTCCACAGAAGTGCAGGGAACAATGCAAAAAACAAGCACAAAAATAAAAGCAGAAAATATCTTATCTGATAGCAGAAGATGCAGGCAAGACTCAGCAAGCTTCCAAGTGAACCAGGAACCACAGTTGAGACAAGAACAATTGATCACCCGCAACCATGATGGGAGGGAACCTCCCTTATATAAGACCAGTCTGTAACTCCTGATTGCCAATCCTCATTGAATGGTTCAGTACTGTTTGTAACCACCAGAGGGAGCTTCTGCTCAGAATTCATTTCTAACACATTCACAACAGTACCCCCCCCCTTGAGGAGGGGTCACTGAACCCTCATTTGGGCAACCAGGTCGGTCAGGATGAGCTCTGTGATATGCACGGATCAGTCTCCTAGCATGGATGTCAGAAGCAAACACCCAAGAATTGTCCTCCTGACCATAACCTCTCCACTTAACCAAATACTGGAGTTTCCGTCTAGAAAAACGAGAATCCAATATTTTCTCAACCACATACTCCAGATTGCTCTCAACCAAAACAGGGTCAGGAGGCGCAGCCATAGGAACCACTGGCTCGACAAAACTCTTCAATAAGGACTTGTGGAACACGTTATGAATCTTAAATGTCCCTGGAAGAAGTAAACGAAAGGAAACAGGATTAAGAATCTCCAAGATCTTATAAGGTCCAATGAACCTAGGCTTAAACTTAGGAGATGCAACTCTCATAGGGATATTTCTTGAGGACAACCAGACCAAGTCCCCCACTTCAAACTGAGGACCATCAGTCCTATGCCGGTTGGCAAACCGCTGGGCCCTCTCCTGAGAGAGAGACAACCTCTCCACTACCTGGTCCCAAATCTGCTGCATACGCTCCACAACAGAGTCAACACCTGGACAGACAGAAGCCTCCGTCTGTCCCGAAGAAAATCGAGGGTGAAACCCAAAATTGCAGAAAAATGGAGACATCAAAGTGGCAGAGCTAGCCCTATTATTAAGAGCAAACTCAGCCAAAGGCAAAAAAGAGACCAGTCATCTTGATCAGCAGACACAAAGCATCTCAGATAGTCTCCAATGTCTGGTTTGTTCTCTCAGTTTGTCCATTGGTCTGAGGATGAAAAGCCGAGGAGAAAGACAACTGAACACCAAGTTTAGAACAAAAAGTCCTCCAAAATCTGGAAACAAACTGGACTCCTCTGTCAGACACAATGTTCTCAGGAATGCCGTGTAACCGAACCACGTGCTGAAGGAACAAAGGCACCAATTCGGAGGAGGAAGGCAACTTAGGTAATGGCACAAGATGTATCATCTTGGAAAACCTATCACAAATCACCCAGATAACGGTCATTCTCTGAGAAACATGGAGGTCGGAAATGAAATCCATAGAGATATGGGTCCATGGTCTCCTGGGCACAGGCAATGGCATCAACAAAGCACTAGAGCGAGAGCAAGGCTTGGAGCGAGAGCAAGTCCCGCAGGACTGCACAAATTCCCTGACGTCACGAGTCAAAGCAGGCCACCAAAAGGACCGACTAACCAAGTCTCTGGTACCAAAAATTCCGGGATGACCGGCCAACGCGGAACAATGAATCTCAGACATCACACTCTTTTTCCACCGGTCTGGGACAAACAACTTCCCAATAGGACAGCGCTCGGGTTTATCCTCCTGACACCCTTCCAGAGCCAGTCTCAAATTGGGCGAGATGGCGGAAAGAACTACACCCTCTTTCAAAATAACAGCAGGATCAGATAACTCAGGAGAGTCCGCAAGGAATCTCCTCGAGAGGGCATCCGCCTTAACATTCTTAGTGCCAGGAAGAAAGGAAACCACAAAATTAAAACGTGTGAAAAACAAGGCCCACCTGGCCTGTCTAGGATTAAGTCGCTTGGCTGATTCCAGATAAACCAGATTTTATGGTCCGTGAGGACCACCACCTTATGTTTGGCTCCCTCCAGCCAATGTCTCCACTCTTCAAAAGCCCACTTCATGGCCAATAACTCCCGATTACCCACGTCATAATTACGTTCAGTTGGAGAAAATTTTTGAGAGAAAAAGCCACAAGGGTTACTTTTAGAGGTCTCTGGATCTCTTTGGGACAAAACGGCACCTGCCCCAATTTCAGAGGCATCAACCTCCACCTGAAATGGCAGAGAAACATCAGGCTGCCGTAGAACAGGAGCAGAAGTGAATCTCTGCTTAAGTTCCTGAAATGCAGAGACTGCCTTAGGAGGCCAATTCACCACATCAGAACCCTTTTTGGTCAAATCAGTCAATGGTTTAACAATAACAGAGAAATTACCAATAAATTTACGATAAAAATTGGCAAAACCCAAGAATCTCTGAAGAGCCTTTAATGAAGTAGGTTGGACCCAATCACAGATGGCCTGAACCTTGACCGGGTCCATTTCAATAACAGACGGAGACAAAATGAATCCCAGAAATGAGATCCTCTGTACGCCAAAAAGACACTTTAATCCCTTCACATACAGAGCATTCTCTCTCAAAATCTGGAACACAGTCCGAACATGTTTCACATGAGTGTCCCAGTCATTGGAAAAAATCAAGATATCATCCAAATAAACAATCAGAAATGTATCCACAAAATCCCTGAAAATGTCATTCATGAAGGACTGGAAGACAGAAGGAGCATTAGTGAGCCCAAAGGGCATCACTAGGTACTCAAAATGCCCCTCTGGGGTATTAAACGCCGTCTTCCATTCATCCCCGTGCTTAATGCGAATAAGGTTATACGCCCCCCTGAGGTCAAGCTTGGTAAACCAAGTAGCACTTTTCACCCTGGAAAACAGGTCAGAATTCAAGGGTAACGGATATTGATATTTCACAGTGATATTGTTCAACAGACGATAATCAATACACGGCCTTAATGAACCATCCTTTTTGGCCACAAAGAAAAAACCGGCACCCAAGGTGAAGAAGATGGTCTGATATGACCCTTCTCCAATGACTCCTTGATATAAGACCGCATAGCGTCATGTTCAGGTACAGACAAGTTAAAAAGGCGACCTTTAGGGAATTTACTACCAGGCACTAATTCAATAGCGCAGTCATAGCTCCTATGGGGGGGCAAGGATGCAGATTTACTTTCGCTAAACACATCAGAAAAATCAGTCAAAAAGTCAGGAACATCCTGAGCCTGGGGAGAGGCAGAAAAAACAGGAGTGTTGGCATTATCTCATTGGCAGCCCCAACTGGTCACAGACACAGATTTCCAATCCAAAACAGGATTATGAGACTGTAACCAAGGGAAACCCAGTACAACAATGTCATGCAGATTATACAGCACCAAAAATTTGCAACTCTCCTGATGATCAGGTTCAACCCTCATTATCACCTGAGTAGAGAACTGGGGTTTATTCTCAGCCAAAGGGGTAGAATCAATCCCCAGTAGGGGAATAGACTTCCGTAGAGGTATCAAGGGAAACCCACAACGTTTAGCAAAATCAAAATCCATCAGGTTAATAGCTGCTCCCGAATCAACAAAAGCCTGAGCAGAAAATGTGGACAGGGAGCAAATCAGGGTAACAGTCAACAGAAATTTAGTCTGAACACTACCCAAGACAACTGAGCGTGCAAAACGTCTTCCCCCGCTTAGGGCAGACTGAAATAGCATGAGAGGCGTCACCACAGTAGAAACATAACCCATTGCGTTTTAGAAACTCATGACGCTGTGCCCCAGAAGCCACTCTATCACACTGCATGGACTCAGAAGCTGGTTCACAAGGCAACACTATTCCACACATACCTCTACGCTCACGCAAACGTCTGTCAATTTGAATCGCTAATGACATAGAATCATTGAGACCAGAGGGAGCAGGGAAACCCACCATAACATCTTTTACATTCTCTGACAGACCCTTCCGAAAAAGGGCTGCCAAAGCATCATCATTCCATTTGGTCAGGACTGCCCACTTTCGGAATTTCTGACAGTACAACTCAGCGTCCTCAAGCCCCTGATTTAATGCCAACAAGGTTTTTTCAGCTTGATCAGTGACATTAGGTTCATCGTACAATAACCCCAGAGCCAGAAAAAATGCATCAACATTACTCAAAACAGGGTCCCCAGGTGTCAGGGAAAAAGCCCAATCCTGAGGATCGCTGCGCAGGAGAGAGATTACAATTTGAACCTGCTGTGCTGCGTTCCCTGAGGACTTAGGTTTTAAGGCAAAAAACAACTTACAGTTATTTTTGAAATTCAGAAATTTAGCTCGATCCCCCAAAAATAAATCTGGCATGGGGATCCTAGGTTCCACAACCGGCAACCTAGCAAGATAGGTAGCAATACTCCGAACTTCAGTGGCAAGCTGATCCACACGGCCAGACAACTGTGCAAACTCCATTGAGAGAAAAAAAAATCCTCCTCAGCACCCAGAGAAAAAAGGGAAAAAATTCAACAAACAGAGAAAAAAAATTCTGACAACTTCCTTTTTTCTTTTTCCTTTTACTATTTTTCCCTTCTGTTGACTACCATATAATTTTCAGTTTGGGTCGGTGATACTGTTATGATTTGGTAGCTGAGGAGAGCAGGCAAAAACGGCAATACACCAGAGAGGTTGGAATCTACTGGATTGCAGTACCCTGACTAACCACCACAACTAAAGGCAGCCGTGGAGCGTTCCTACGTTGGTCCTAGACGCCTCGTCACAGCCTGAGAGGTTAACTACACCTAAAGATAGAAAGAGGAAAGCTATCTGCCCCGGAGCAGATCCCCAAAGAACATAGGAAGCCCCAAAACATGTAATGGCAGTTAGACAAGAGGAAATACAGACACAGACAGAAAATAGTATGAGCAAATGTTGGGGCCTAATCTACCTGGACAGAAAAGGATAGGAAGGACACTTACTGCAATCCAAAAAAAAACCTAAAAAATACCATCTCTACTAATTGCAAAAACACCTGAGATCACACGACCTCTACCACCTAAATTAGTTCTCTGGTGTCACAAAACTAAGCCGCAGCCACTGAAAAAAATGGAAAAGGCAAATGAACAAATAACAGTGGCTCAGATAAACTGAGAGGAGCACAAGCCCCCGGAGGGGACCTGGCTGACCTTCACAGAAGTGCAGGGAACAATGCAAAAAGCAAGCACAAAAATAAAAGCAGAAAATATCTTATCTGATAGTAGAACATGCAGGCAAGACTCCGCAAGCTTCCAAGTGAACCAGGAACCACAGTTGAGACAAGAACAATTGATCACCGGCAACCATGATGGGAGGGAACCTCCCTTATATAAGACCAGTCTGTAACTCCTGATTGCCAATCCTCATTGAATGGTTCAGTACTGTTTGTAACCACCAGAGGGAGCTTCTGCTCAGAATTCATTTCTAACACATTCACAACACCGTTGCCCCTAATTTCTGAGCTCTTTGATAGGCTTCGGGGAGCAAGGGTATTCACAAAACTACATCTGCGCGGTGCTTATAACCTGATTCGCATCCGTGAGGGGGACGAATGGAAGACGGCTTTTAATACCAGGGATGGGTATTACGAACATCTGGTGATGCCCTTTGGGCTCTGTAATGCCCCAGCTGTTTTCCAAGACTTTGTCAATGACATCTTCCTTGATATGCTCTCCACCTCGGTCGTAGTCTATCTGGATGATATACTCATCTTCTCTCCAGATATTGACTCCCACCGGAGAGATGTCTGCAGAGTCTTCGACCTCTTACGGGCAAATTCCCTTTATGCTAAGTTAGAGAAATGTATGTTTGAGCTGGAGTCTTTACCTTTCCTTGGTTATATCATCTCAACCCAGGGATTGGTTATGGATCCGTCCAAATTACAGGCTGTGATGGACTGGCAAGAACCCCACTCTCTTAAAGGGGTGCAGCGCTTTATGGGGTTCATTAATTACTATCGCCAGTTCATTCCCCATTTCTCCATCTTGGTAACTCTCTTGGTAGCCCTCACCAAGAAGGGAGCAAATCCCAAATTTTGGTCGGAAGAGGTCTCCAAGGCTTTCACTTCTATTAAGTCTCATTTTGCTAGCGCTCTCATCCTACATCGCCCCGATGTTGATAAGCCATTTTTATTGGAGGTGGATGCCTCATCCGTTGGTGCTGGAGCAGTCCTCTTCCAAAAGGATGCTCAAGGTCGGAAGCATCCTTGCTTCTTCTTCTCTAAGACCTTCACATCAGCGGAGAGGAATTATTCCATCGGGGATAGGGAGTTGCTAGCCATGAAGTTGGCCTTCTCTGAATGGAGACATCTGTTGGAGGGGGCCCGCTTTCCCTTCCAAGTCTTCACCGACCACAAAAATTTGGTGTATCTTCAGACAGCCCAGCAGCTTAACTCTCGCCAGGCCAGATGGTCCTTGTTCTTCTCATGGTTTCATTTCACCCTACATTTTCTCTCGGGAGAGAAGAACATCCGTGCCGACGCTCTCTCTCGCTCTGTGGTGTCCTCTGAGGAGGAAGAGGAGGAGCCTCGGCTTATTGTCCCCACAGAGAGCCTGAGAACAGTGACCCCGGTTTCGCTAGAGTCTGTGCCCCCAGGCAAGACTTTTGTGCCTACCAATTTGTGACCGGAGGTACTCTCTTGGGCACATTCGTCCAGGGTGGATGGACACTTTGGGGCAAAGAGGACATCTGAATTGCTGGCGAGGACATACTGGTGGCCACATATGGTCCGTGATGTTGGGGACTATGTTCGGGCGTGTGTCTCCTGCGCCAAGAATAAGTCTCCACGACAAAGGCCAGCTGGGTTACTTTACTCTTTGCCGGCGGCAGACAGGCCCTGGGAGATGGTTGGGATGGACTTTGTGGTGGGCTTGCCCAAGTCTCGGGGTTGCACCATCATTTGGGTAATCACCGACCATTTTTCCAAAATGGTGCATCTTGTGCCGCTACCACGGTTAACTTCTGCAGGGCTGTGGCAGCGTTGTTCATTAGGCACATCTTCTGTCTACACGGCATGCCGGACAAAATTGTCAGTGACCGAGGTCCCCAGTTTGCGTCTCGGTTCTGGAGAGAGCTTTGTCGTCTACTCAGTACTGAGTTAAATCTCTCTTCAGCGTACCATCCTGAGACGAATGGGTTGGTAGAGAGGGACACCAGACCTTGGTCACCTATCTACGACATTTTGTCTCAGCCAGGCAGGATGACTGGGCATCCTTGCTACCGTGGGCTGAGTTTGCACTAAACAATGCTGTGGCTGACTCCACCGGACAGACTCCATTCCTCCCAGACTACGGTCAGCATCTGCGGATTCCGGTGCCCATGCCCGTGTCTTCCACTGACTCCAGGGTAGCAGACTGGGCTGTGGAGGCACGGGACATTTGGGACCATACCCAGGATGCCATTCAGGCATCCAAGGAGAGGATGAGGTCCTCCGCCGTTGCACATCGGCGCCCCGCGCCAACATTTGCTCCTGGGGACTTGATGTGGCTCTCCGCCCGTAACATTAGTCTGCGAGTTGAGTCCACTAAGTTGGCACCCCGCTACCTGGGTCCTTTCAAGGTCCTTGAGCAGGTTAACCCGGTGGTATACCGTTTGGCTCTTCCACCACGCCTGGGTATCTCCGACACCTTTCACGTATCCCTCCTGAAACCCGTGCTCATGTCCCGGTTTTCCGAGTCATCTGTCAGGACATCGGGTTCATCTACGGATGACCATGAGGTGAACGCCATCGTAGGGTGTAAGGTGGTACGGGGCAAAAAGTTTTATTTGGTGGACTGGAGGGGCTATGGGCCTGAGGATAGGTCTTGGGAGCCTGCCGAGCATGTTCACGCTCTGCAGCTCATCGCTGCCTTTGAGCGCAGCGAGGCCCAGAGAAGGAGGGGCGGTAATGTTAGGGGTCGAGTTCCCGCTTCTGCACAAGGGGAATCTCGAGCCATTCCAGCTGCGGTCTCCCATTTGTTTCCGGCCGCAGTGGACTCTGCTCAGCTTAGACGTCGGTCCCAGCGTCTCGCCCAGTCTGGCAGTGTGCAGAGGATTACTGTTGCTCCTCCAGGCTCTGCTATTGTGGCCAGTACTGGTTAGCGGTGAGCAGACGTCTTTAGGATAAAAGTCCTTATTTTCCCTTTCTGAGCATGCCAAGGTTGAGATCTCTCATTGGAGATCAGGGGTCACATGCTCAGGTACTGCAGCAGCTCCTATTGGTCCGCCAGGGAGGTCATGTGACTACTGGTGTTCTGGAACAAGTTTTATTGGTCCTTGTTTCTGGCAGGTCCTGTAGCTGTTACTATAAAAGGGTGGCATGGCTGGGCCACCATGCGCTAATATCAATTGCATTATGTGCTATTGCGCCAGTGTGATCAAGCATGCATGTGTTTAGGGACCCGGCTGAAATAACCTCCTAGAAAAATGGCACCTCCGGTGAGGAGATTTGAGTGCAAGTGTTTAGGGACCCGGCTGAAATAAGCCCCTAGAATACCGGCTTCTCCGGTGAGGAGATTGCTTGCTTGTGTTGCTGTCTTCATGATCACAAACTGCTATCCGCACAGCAGTTACCTGTGTATCCCTGTGGTGTTAACAGGACACAGTCTGTTTCTCAGCGGCTCTGTGACGCAACAGGGTTCACTTTATAACGCTGGTTCAGCGCCCTAGCGTTTTACTTTGCGGCTCACTGAAGTTAAGTGAGTTTGTACTTATCGCCATATAGCGCTGTGGCATTCCCGTTAGCGGCTCTGGGGATTAACAGAGTTCGCACTAACTGCCACAGCGTACTACGGCGTTTATTTTAGCGACTCTGCGGGATAACAGAGTTCGCTACCTTCGTCATCTTGCTAGCAGCGGGCTTCGCCTGCACGGTGGACCCCGGACTGCGAACGCACCTCTCTACAATATCTATTAGGTGCGTTCCGCAGACCCTAACAGCTCCCCACAGGTGGAGCTTAGTCCCAGGACAGATATAATATAAGATGGATGGTAATCATGTAGTATTTGGCAAGAGATGCAGCAGTGTGGAGTGGGTGTTGTAGAAAAAACTTGAGAAGACACAGTGAGATGCAGTTTCCAAAGCTTTACTCACAGTTCTGCAGGTAAAGCGTCCAGAGCACTGGTTACAGATGGTTCTGGAGTCGGTCAGCCTGAAAGCAATTTGGGAATCTCCTTGTTCTGGTGGGTTGTGAGGCCTCCTTTCTAGCGCTATTCTCTGAGGTACTTGCTGCTGTAGACTCTGTTCAAGTTCCTCTCTCTGTCCGCTACTTAAGTAGAACTCCAGTCAGAAAAAACAAGAAACAAATATCCTAAAATAAAATAAAAAATATATTGCAAAAAATGCATGAAGGTAGTAATAATAATAAGGGTATTTGGTAAAAATAATTTTGATCAAAAGAATGTACAAGCCATCCCGCCACGTCAAGGCAACCCTTTGTGGGACTGTCCTAACTCTTGTATTAAAAACCTTTCCACCTGTCAAGTGACAAATGTGAACAAGGACAGAGAGACTGAACCCACCAGTAAAAGCATAGGCCAGACAGGATGGATTTCTCAGCTCAGAAGCAGGGCGGTCAGACCCTTATATGCACAAGATTCACTAAGAAACAAATATCCTAAAATAAAATAAAAAATGTATTGCAAAAAATGCATGAAGGTAGTAATAATAATAAGGGTATTTGGTAAACATAATTTTGATCAAAAGAATGTACAAGCCATCCTGTCTGGCCTATGCTTTTACTGGTGGATTCAGTCTCTCTGTCCTTGTTCACATTTGTCACTTGACAGGTGGAAAGGTTTTTAATACAATAGTTAGGACTGTCCCACAAAGGGTTGCCTTGACGTGGCAGGATGGCTTGTACATTGTTTTGATCAAAATTATGTTTACCAAATACCCTTATTATTATTACTACCTTCATGCATTTTTTGCAATATATATATATTTTTTTTTTAGGATATTTGTTTCTTGTTTTTTGCTTACTCTGTGTAATGGTCATGTGTTAATATGCATTTACATTTTGCATACACATCAACTTACTTTTTCAGCTCAGACCTAGTTTTTCATTTAGTTCTTAGTGCATCTTGTGCATATTAGGGTGTGACCGCCCTGCTTCTGAGCTGAGAAATCCATCCTGTCTGGCCTATGCTTTTACTGGTGGGTTCAGTCTCTCTGTCTTTGTTCATATTTGTCACTTGACAGGTGGAAAGGTTTTTAATACAAGAGTTAGGACTGTCCCACAAAGGGTTGCCTTGACGTGGCGGTTTGGCTTGTACATTCTTTTGATCAAAATTATGTTTACCAAATACCCTTATTATTATTACTATCTTCATGCATTTTTTGCAATATATTTTTTATTTTATTTTATTTTAGGATATTTGTTTTTTGTTTTCTCTGTGTAATGGTCATGTGTTAATATGCTATGCATTTACATTTTGCATACACATGAACTTACTTTTTCAGCTCAGACATAGTTTTTCATTAAGTAGAACTCCACTCACATGACAGGCAGCTGTAGCCTGTTTCAGGGATCGCTCCTATCTGGCGTCTCCGGCTCACACGTGTTGCTGTGTCGTCGAGTATCAGTTGAGGACAGAGGACCTGCTGTCTTTTGCCCTCCGGATTCTGCTGCTGAGGCTTTAGTACCCACTCAGCCTTGGACTCCGGGGTCCGGTCTCTGGCGCTCAGGACTGGTGGTGAGCTCAGCTATAGCTCCTGTCCCCCAGCTCCTAGCCACACGTCCTCTCTCACCCCTGCTCACTAACTACTAACCTCTTGCTTCTGACCAGAGAGTAGACTCAGGTTAGAACTCCCCCTGCTGGCCCTGAGCAGGAACTGTGATGTGTGCTGGAACTACCTATTAAATGGGATCCCTTCCTTGCTTCCAGGCATGACATCATTCCCCCCTGGAGGGAGGCAAGGCCATTGTGGCAACTGAACTCCTGGGGTGCCACACAATTATACCACTGATGTAGGAAAAAGACAGTGACTGTACATCTAAATATTCTGCTACATCTAGTTACTATTATGATCAAAATACATAAACCCACTGCTGTTGTGGTGATTGTAAAGAAAATACGGGCTGGAGGACCACTGCCAGGAAGGAGGTATCCATTGTGGTAAGTATGAAAGGTTTTATTTAAACTATGCGTTTTTGGGGCAATCAGACCCCATTATCAGATTTGATAAAACAGGAAAAAGCCTGACCTTTATAAGCGTTACTATGTGACGAAACAGGCTCAACATACACAGTAAAAAAAAAGATTATAAAAAATATGTATAATATTGCTTAATCCCACAGTATCTGTTAATCACCAATATTTTTTGACCATGTGCTTCGGAGCATAGACATTGTGACCAGGCCGTATTTGCCACTAGGCGCTTGAGGGCACGTGCCTAGGGCGGGACTCTGCGGGGGGGCGGCACCTGAGCATGACTTTTTTTTAAGTCTGGGTGGTCGGCCCTCCCCTTGCTTCCCTCACCTCCCCCATCATCATACTCACCTCCTCCTGCTGCCTGCAGCTCCAATGGTCCAGCGCCGATATCTTCCTGTATGAGCGCGTGGACCACTCATGGTACCGCTCTTTAAGCTCATGAATATGGATGACACTCCACTCTCATAGGCGTGGCGTCCATATTCATGACCTTAAAGAGCAGTACCACGAGTGGTCCGAGCGCTCATACTGTACAGGAAGAAGATATCGGCGCTGGACCATTGGAGCTGCAGCAGGATGAGGTAAGTATGATGACGAGGAGGAATGAGCAGGGAGTAACATAGTAACATAGTTATTAAGGTTGAAGGAAGACTTTAAGTCCATCTATTCAACCCATATCCTATCCTAACCTGCCCTAACATGTTGATCCAGAGGAAGGCAAAAAAACCCCAAGTGGCAAACAGTAAGCTTCACATTGGGGAAAAAAAATTCCTTCCCGACTCCACATACGGCAATCAGACTAGCTCCCTGGATCAACGCAATATCTAGGAAACTAGTGAATATAGCCTGTAATATTATACTTTTCAAGAAAGGCATCCAGTCCCTTCCTAAATTTTAGTAAGGAATCACTCATTACAACATTAGACGGCAGAGAGTTCCATAGTCTCACTGCTCTTACAGTAAAGAATCTGCGTCTGTGATTATGGCTAAACCTTCTTTCCTCCAGACGTAGAGGATGCCCCCTTGTCCCCGTCACAGGTCTAAGAGTAAAAAGATCATTAGAAAGGTCTTTTTACTGTCCCCTCATATATTTATACATTGTAATAAGATCACCCCTAAGCCTTCGTTTTTCCAAACTAAATAACCCCAAGTGTAATAACCTGTCTTGGTATTGCAGACCCCCCAGTTCTCTAATAACCTTGGTCGCTCTTCTCTGCACCCGCTCCAGTTCAGCTATGTCTTTCTTATACACCGGAGAACAGAACTGCACACAGTATTCTAAGTGTGGTCGCACCAGTGACTTGTATAGAGCTAAAATTATGTTCTCCTCATGAGCATCTATGCCTCTTTTAATGCATCCCATTATTTTATTTGCCTTGGCAGCAGCTGCCTGACATTGGCCACTAAATGTGAGTTTGTCGTCCACCCATACACCCAGGTCTTTTTCAGTGACAGTTTTGCCAAGTGTTTTACAATTAAGCACATAATTATACATCTTATTTGTTCTACCCAAGTGCATGACCTTACATTTATCCCCATTAAAGCTCATTTGCCATTTATCAGCCCAAGCTTCTAGTTTACATAAATCCTCCTGTAATATAAAATTATCCTCCTCTGTATTTATTACCCTGCAGAGTTTAGTGTCATCTGCAAATATTGAAATACTACTCTGTATGCCCCCTACAAGGTCATTAATAAATATGTTAAAGAGAAGCGGCCCCAATACTGACCCCTGTGGTACCCCACTGCTAACCGTGACCCAGTCCGAGTGTGCTCCATTAATAACCACCCTTGTTTTCTATCCATGAGCCAGTTCTTAACCCACTTACACATATTTTCCCCTATCCCCATTGTTCTCATTTTATGTATCAACCTTTTGTGTGGCACTGTATCAAAAGCTTTTGAGAAGTCCATGAACACCACGTCCACTGCATTCCCTTGGTCCAGTCCTGAACTTACACCTTCATAAAAGCTTATCAGATTAGTCTGACAAGAACGGTCCCTCGTAAACCCATGCTGATACTGTGTCATGAGGTTATTCAGCTTCAGATACTCCAATATAGTATCCCTTAAAAAACCCTCCAGGATTTTACCCACAGTAGACGTTAAGCTCACTGGCCTATAATTTCCAGGTTCAGTTTTTGCCCCCTTTTGAATATTGGCACCACATTTGCTATACGCCAGTCCTGTGATACCGACCCAGTTATTATGGAATCTTTAAAGATTAAAAATAATGGTCTATCTATAACTGTACTTAATTCCTGCAGTACTCGGGGGTGTATCCCATCCGGGCCCGGGGATTTGTCAACTTTAGTGATTTTTAGACGCCGCCGTACTTCCTGCTGGGTTAAGCAGGTGACATTTAATGGAGAAATTTTTTTATCTCTGATCATGTTATCTGTCATGGGATTTTCTTGTGTAAATACAGTTGAAAAAAAGTCATTTAGCATATTGGCTTTTTCCTCATCCTCATCCACCATTTCACCCAGACTATTTTTAAGGGACCAACACTATCATTTTTTAGTTTCTTGCTATTTATGTAGTTAAAGAATATTTTGGGATTATTTTTACTTTCTCTGGCAATGAGTCTCTCTGCCTCAATCTTTGCTGTCTTGATTTGCTTTTTACAGAATTTATTCAGTCTTCTGTATTTATTTAATGCCTCCTCACTACCTACTTGCTTTAATTCCCTAAACGCTTTCTTTTTGTCCCTTATTGCGCCCCTTACAGCTCTATTTAGCCATAGTGGTTTCCTCCTAATTCTAGCATGTTTATTCCCATAGGGTATATACTGTGCACAGGTCCTATTCAGGATACTAATAAACGTCTCCCATTTTCTTTGTGTATTTTTATGTCTCAGGATATCGTCCCAGTTTATTGCACCAAGATCATCTCTCATCCGTTGGAAATTTGCCTTCCTGAAGTTTAGTGTCCTTGTAACCCCTCGACTACACATCTTATTAAAGGATACATGAAAGCTTATTATTTTGTGATCACTATTATCCAAGTGACCCCCAACCCTTATATTTGATATGGGGTCTGGCCTGTTGGATAATATTAGGTCTAGCAGTGCCCCCCCTCTTGTTGGGTCCTGAACTAGTTGTGAAAGGTAATTGTCTCTCATAGTTGCCAAAAACTTATTACCTTTACTGGAACTACAGGTTTCTGTTCCCCAATGTATTTCAGGGTAGTTGAAGTCCCCCATAATAAAGACTTCTCCTTGAGTTGCTGCTCCATCTATTTGCTTCACGAGGATATTCTCTGTTGCTTCCATTATTTTAGGAGACTTATAACAAACCCCTATCAGTAATTTATTATTTTTCCCCCCTCCCCTAATCTCCACCCACAGAGACTCTACATCTTCATTAGATTCACAGATATCACGCAGGATGGGTTTTAAGGATGATTTTACATATAAACAAACACCCCCACCTCGATTATTTTTACGGTCATTCCTAAACAGACTATAGCCCTGTAAATTAACCGCCCAGTCGTGGTTCCCATCCAGCCAAGTCTCAGATATCCCCACCATGTCATAATTATGTTCCAACAAAATTAATTCTAATTCCGCCATTTTGTTTGTGAGGCTTCTGGCATTAGTATACATGCACTTTATGTATCTCTCTGAACCTCTATTCTTTCTTAAATTATTAACTGTTCTAACCCCACCCCCCATGCCACCTCCACCCCCAATTTCATTATTTGTGCCCAGGTCTCTATCTGCACTGCCTTCCCCTCCTATAAAATGAATACCCTCCCCCCTAGTCCCTAGTTTAAAGACTCCTCCAACCTTCTAGCCATTTTCTCCCCCAGCACAGCTGCACCCTCCCCATTGAGGTGCAGCCCGTCCCTAGCATAGAACCTGTAGCCAACTGAGAAGTCGGCCCAGTTCTCCAGGAACATAAAACCCCTCCTTCCTACACCAATTCTTGAGCCACTTATTAACCTCCCTAATCTCCCGTTGCCTCTCTGGTGTGGCACGTGGTACCAGCAGTATTTCAGAAAATACCACGTTGAAGGTCCTTGCTTTAAGCTTGCAGCCTAATACCCTGAAATCGTCTTTAAGGACCTTCCACCTACCTCTAACTTTGTCATTTGTGCCAATGTGCACCATGACCGCTGGGTCCTCACCAGCCCCTCCCAGTAATCTGTCAACCCGATCAGCGATGTGTCGGACTCGAGCGCCAGGTAGGCAGCACACTGTTCGACGATCCCTGTCTTTGTGACAGATTGCCCTATCTGTTCCCCTAATAATTGAGTCCCCCACTACCAGCACCTGTCTGGCCTGCCCTGCTCTCCTAATTCCCCCCTTACTGGAGCAGACACTCCCCTGGCTTTCAGAGGACATGCCTGGCTGCAGCAGTGCTACCCCTGTACTGACAACCCCCTCATCTGCCAACTTTGCAAACTTATTGGGGTGTGCCAGATCAGGACTAGCCTCCCTGGCGCTCTTCCCTCTACCCCGCTTTCTAACTGTCACTCAGCTTCCTACTTCAGTGTCCTACAGCTCCACCCTAGCATCCCCCCCTCATCTATCCCATTGAGCGTCTGCTCAGTGAGCAGAAGACTCCTTTCCATATTGTCTATGGATCTCAGTGTTGCCAGCTGCACATTTAGATCCAAGAATTGGGCTTCCAAATGCACAACGTGCTCACATCTCACACAGCAGTATGCACCCTCGACCGGCTGTTCAAGGACTTCATACATGTGGCAAGATGTACACTGGATGGCATTGGCAATAGTGGAGCACATTTCTAATGGGGATTTCACCAGACAGCAAAGATAAGTAAAAATAAATAAAAAGTATTAATAAAATATACCAGCAATTCAGTAATTCCTCCCTTATCAACTCCCTGAATCCAAAGTCACTGAATCTCAAGTCACACTTACCACCGTTCACACTTGCGCACCGGCCACACTCAGCTCGCTCACACTCGCTGACGCAGAAGATTTAAAGAGAGTTTTTTTTTTTTTTCTCCTTCAGCAGCAAATCACCCTGCTGCTCAAATGCACTTCCAAAAAAGGGAGGACAGTGAGCACTGGGGCTGGAGGAGTTAGTGAGTGCTGGGACTGAGGGGGCAGTGAGCGCTGGGGCTGGGGGTGCAGTGAGCTCTGGGGCTGGGGGGCAGTGAGCGCTGGGGCTGGGGGGACAGTGAGCGCTGGGGGGCAGTGAGCGCTGGGGCTGGGGGGTAGTGAGCACTGGGTCGGGGGGGGCAGTGAGCGCTGGGGGGGCAGTGAGCGCTGGGGGACAGTGAGCACTTGGGGGGCAGTGAGCGCTGTGGAGGCAGTGAGCTCTGTGGGGCAGTGAGTGCTTAGGGGCACTGAGCGCTGTGGGGCAGTGAGCACTGGGGGGCAGTGAGCGCTGTGGGGGCAGTGAGCACTGGGGGAGTGAGCACTGGGGGCAGTGAGCGCTGGGGAATGAGAACGGGGAGGAATGAGCGCTTGGGAGGAATGAGTGGTGGGGAATGAGCACGGAGGGGAATGAGCGCTGGGGGAGGAATGAGCGCTGGGGGGAATGAGCGCTGGGGGAATGAGCGTTGGGGAGGAATGAGCGCTGGGGGGAATGAGCACTGAGGGAGTAATGAGTGCTGGGGGAATGAGGGCTGAGGTGGGGAATGAGCGCTGGGGGGAATGAGCACTGAGGGAGTAATGAGTGCTGGGGGAATGAGGGCTGAGGTGGGGAATGAGTGCTGGGGGAATGAGCGCTGGGGAATGAGCGCTGAGGTGGGGAATGAGCGCTGAGGTGGGGAATGAGCGCTGGGGTGGGGAATGAGCGCTGAGGTGGGGAATGAGCGCTGAGGTGGGGAATGAGCGCTGGGGGAATGAGCACTGGGGGAATGAGCACTGAGGTGGGGAATGAGCACTGGGAGAATGAGCGCTGAGGTGGGGAATGAGCGCTGAGGTGTGGAATGGGCGCTGAGGTGGGGAATGAGCTCTGAGGTGGGGAATGAGCGCTGGGGAGAATGAGCGCTGGACTAATGTAAAAGAGAAGGTTGGACAGAAATTACATCACAAATTTTTTTTTTGTTAAATAACATCTTTATTTAGCTTACAAAAAGGCATACAAATCCGCATGTAAAAAACACATTAAATATGCACCTGCGTTTTCTGCCAAGAGATGAGGATTATGTACGGAAACTTCTGCAGACAAATCTGCAATGTGCGCACATACCCTAAGGCTATGTTTCCACATTCAGGAAACACTGCAGAGAGGACATAGCTTCGTCCAAAGCTTTTCCGGCTTTTATACGCACGGTGATTCCACATGTGTTCCGTGTGGAATCACCGCATCCTATACATAGGACGGTGCTATTTTTCTCGCTCAGACTGAGCGTTTCCGCGAGATAAATAGACATGCTGTGGTCTAGAAAGACGCGCCGCATGTGCATATACGCAGAGCAAAAAACGGACCAAAAATTCAATATCGATGAAATGAATAAATAAATCCGCATGAGAAAGGAGGATTTTTTGTGCAAAAATATATAATTTATTAAATAGAATTATTAAAGCTAGACAAAGAAGATATAAACATGAGGTAATTTATATAAGCAGCTTAATGATTGGCAAAATTATGAGATGTTAGATATTTGGCCAGACAGAAAACAGTGTCCCATTGGCACATACCACTAATATTGTAAAATATCTGGTAGTCAGAAAATGGTATAATGATAAGTGGGGGATAACAGAGACCTGAAAGGAAAAGTTAATCAAACAATGTAATGAAACTCCACTGATCTCTGTTCAATCGTAAGTATCAGGTGCTGCAATAATCAAAGCATATAACTATGCAGCAGCACCCACAGTCCAGGCTAAAGAAATTTCCTAAGATACTAGCCCCATAACGTCCTACCAGATGACGACAAAATAGCAGAATAATATATATCAGGCTATCATAATGATAATGTTGCTATTTACCTTGCGACATAATAGGCTCAAATAGCAGTGCCGATGGGACAGAGAAAACAGCCCGACGCACGTTTCACTGTCCTCGGTTTCTTCAGGAGGCGAAGAAAGTTGTCAGTCAGAAACTCTACATACTTTGCAGAGGTCATTTTCACACCTTCAGGAACCTTAAAGGGCCCTACCAGCTGTTTCCCTATAATTCCGGCCCAAAACATGACTCCTCCACCTCCTTGATTTCGTCGCAGCCTTGTTGGGACATGGAGGCCATCCACCAACCATCCACTACTCCATCCATCTGGACCATCCAGGGTGGCTCAACACTCATCAGTAGTGTTGAGCGATACTGCTCGATATCTAAAAATATCGGATCGGAATGGTATCGCCGATATCACTAAATATCGCCGATATCCGATTCCGATACCGGAAGTCCCATGTAAGTCTATGGGAACAAAATATCGCAACTAAAAAAAACCTTTATTTCCTTGTAAACACTAAATATACACACATAGAATACATATATATATATATATACATGTCATTGTGACATATATATATACATATATGTATAGTTTATACACTTCTACATAGTAAAATATCCTCTGATTCAATTGCCGGGTAAAGCCGGCTTCTGTGAAAAGACAGAAGCACCCGACATGAAATGACACTTGGTGTACATAGGGTTAACCATGTCTTTTCATGTCGTTTGCAATCTGATTTGCACAAACAATTACATCAGTCTATGTGTGCAAAATTTCACACCTGTAGGGGTTAATTAAAGGTGTAAATTCGTTGTAAAAAAAACGGACTTTTTTGCTACGAATTTACACCTTTAATTAACCCCTACAGGTGTGAAATTTTGCACACTTACACTCATGTAATTGTTTGTGCAAATCAGATATCAAACTACATGAAAAGACATGGTTAACTCTATGTAAACCAAGTGTCATTTCATGTCGGGTTCTGCATTTTCACAAAAGCCGGCAACTGAATTAGCGGCTATTATACTATGTAGAAGTGTATGAACTATAAATATAAATATATATATATATATGTGTCACAAATTTAATGACATGTATATATATATATATGAGGTGTAAAATTGCTGAAAAAAAAGGCAACCAGACAGACAAAGCCAGTGAGTGGGGGCAGATAATAATAGCCCAGAGAGGGACCATTATTTTTGGCCCCCCCCGGCTACTAACATCTGCCCCCAGACACCCCAGAAAGGGCAAATCTCTAATTAGATTTGCCCTTTCTGGCACTTTGCCCGTCTATTCCCATTGCCCTGTAGCGGTGGCGAATGGGTTAATAAGGGGTTAAAATGACCTTGCAATTGAAAGGTCACTTTAAGCCAGGTTAATAATTGAGAGCTGTCAATTAGACAACTATCAATTATTAATCCTATTGTATGAAAGAAAAATCAAACACACACACTTTAATAAAAAAGAAGTTTAATGAAATAATCACACAGTTTTTGACCATATTTTATTTTCCTGCTAAAACCATTTCCTGTAATAAAAATAAAATAATAAAGCAAAATTATTCTTACCAATCCGATGTACAGTCAGGTCCCACGGTGTAATCCTTCAGAAAGGGTTAATGTTTACTGCAGGGACCGCAGCTAATGCTGCAGCCTCACAGTAAACCCCCAAATGAATGAGTTCCTCTCCTGGCTGACAGGAGAGGAAGTGGAAAGCTTAATTGATTGCTTTCCACTTTCACTTCAGGTCAGCCAGGGACACAATCAGTGACGTCAGAGGGAACTGGTTAACAAAAATAGGGGATCCCCTCGAAAAAAATTGGCGTGGGGTCCCCCCTATTTTTGTTAACCAGCCAGATGAAGCAAACCGCTGAGGCCTGGTTTTTCAGGCTGGTAAGGATCCAATATCCATGGACCTTGCAAGCCTGATAATACCAGGCCACAGCAGTCTGCTTAGCTTGGCTGGTTAACAAAAATAGGGGATCCCCTCGAAAAAAAAAACGGCGTAGGGGTCCCCCTATTTTTGTTAACCAGCCAAGTAAAATGCAGACTGCTACGGCCTGGTATTAAAAGACTGTCAAGGCCCATGGATTTTGGCCCTCAACAGCCTGATAATACCAGGCTACAGCAGCCCCACATTTGGCGCATCAAAAGATGTGCCAATTGTGGCACTTTACCCGGCTCTTCCCACTTGCCCTGTAGCGGTGGCAAGCGGGGTAATAAGGGGTTAATGTCACCGTTGATTGCACGGTGACAATAAGCCCGGTTAATAATGGAGAGGCGTCAATAAGACACCGATCCATTATTAATCCCAAAGTTATTAAATGCATAAAAAAAGACAAAGCAAGAAAAAAGTATTTTAATGAAATAAAAGAGACAACACAGTTTTCATTTCTTTTATTGTACTCTCATTCCTGCGACGCCATCGATCTCCTGTAAAAAAAGAAAAAAAAAAAAACAACAGTATACCACCTGTCCGACGCAGTCCATAGTAACGACTGTCCCACGGCGATCCAGCTCTGCTACATCGCAATGACAGGCAGAGCCTGTCATCCCGGCGCAGCACAGCTGCTTACCAGCTTCCCCGGCGGTGACGTCATCGGACTGACTGATTTACGGCCGGGATTACCCAGCAGTCACTGCAGTTATCGCGAGAAACTGCATGTGACCGCCGGGGAAAGATGATGGCGGCCATGAAGCAGTCCAGGCCGTGACCGCCGGAGATCTTCTGCCAGGTAAGTGCCGCTGACTCCTGACAGACCCGACCGACGGACACTGACAGTGACAGACCCGACCGACGGACACAGACAGTGACAGTGACAATCCCGATTCCGGTATCCGATATGACGAAAATATCGGTATTCGGAATCGAAAGCCCGATACAGCTAATATCGGCCGATACCCGATATTTGCAGTATCGTATCGCTCAACACTACTCATCAGTAAACAAGACTGTTTGAAAATTAGTCTTCATGTATGTCTGGGCCCACTGCAACCCTTTCTGCTTGTCAGCACTGTTTGGGGTGGTCGAATCGTAGGTTTATGCACCACAGCAAGCCTTTGAAGGATACCACACCTTGTGGTTCGAGGGAGCAGCTGCTCTCTTAATCCAATGATCTTGCCTGGCAGAAACCTTCCTCATTCTGCCTTTATCAGCACGAACACGTCTGTGCTCAGAATCAGCCACAAATCTCTTAACATTTCGATGATCACGCTTAAGTTTTCGGGAAATATGTAATGTTTTCATCCCTTGACCAAGGCATTGCACTATTTGATGCTTTTCAGCAGCAGAGAGATCCTTTTTCTTTCCTATTTTACTTGAAAACTCTGGCCTGCTTAATAGTGTAGTACATCCAGTTTTCCTTTTATTGGGCTCACATGGCAAACTAATTATCACAGGTATCTGAGGTTGATTTCAGTGATCCAAAGAACCCTGAGACACAATACCATCAATGGGTTTCATTTACAAAAAAAAAAATGCTATGACACTTAAAACCAATTTGCATAATAATTTGGAACATAGTGTATATAGTATAGATTTGCCTGGACTGTACATTATTATAAATCTACTACCTGAGCATTATATATTATAGATCACCCTGGACATTATATAAAATAGATTGTACATCATATATTTCAGATAATTCTGGACATTTTATACTCTAGGTCTCCTTGTACATTATATATTATAGATATGTAATAAATACAGTAATATATCGGGAGATCTATAAGAAATTGTCCAGATTTATATGTAAATATCTGTTTAAACCCAGACATATGAATAAGGCCTTAGTCAGAGATTGGGCAGTAATAGAATAATAAAATCCATCTAGTAATCCTCCAATGTCTGCTGGACATGGTGTGGGGAGAGTTTCTAGTTCAGATAGTACACAGACACCAGACTTCTTGCTGTTAACCAGTTAATGTTTTCTTGTCCACCACACTGCAGTGTCAAAAGAGGAAGACAGCGAGACAGGCAGCAACATCGCATCAGAGAGCGCTTGACCTCGAAACAGAAAATCCTCAGATCCTGGTATTGTAACCTAATATTAAGAATAATATTTATTCATTGATATTGCACTATTAACTCCACAGTACTTTACATACATCATCAACACTGTCCCCATTGGGGCTCACAATCTAAACATCCTATTTGTATGTCTTTTGAGTGTGGTTGGAAACCACTGTCTAGCTACATGGGCACACACATAGATTCGGTCTCATTCATTCCCTATGGGACTTGCAAACATGTGCGGCACTTGCGGTGAGACAAAAAAACACTGCTAGTAGCATTTTTTTTTTCCGTTGCTTGCAAGTATCGGATTTGGGGATCGCGTCAAAACCGCAAGTGTCGCACATGTCTGCAAGTCGCATAGGGAATGAATAAGGCCGAATGCAGTGTTGCCATAAGTGATCCGTTAGGTGGCAGATGCAGAAAAACTGCTGGATCTGCCGCGAATGGCAAAAATCGCTGATGTGCAAGTAGCCTAAGTCACTGACGACAGTGTCTGCATTAGTCATACTCACCAATGGGGAGGCAGAGCGAAAAGTGCCTAGGGCAGCAGAAACTCTAAATACGGCCCTGATTGTGACATAGTACTATCTTTATTATGTTCCATCAAATAGTGTTTAGATAAAGAGTGCTTAATTATTCCATTCCGTATATTATGTCTGTGTTTATATCAGCTACTCTAGCATGTAATATGGAACATTATCAACAGAACAACACAATAAGACTCAATAAGGGTTAACACTGAATGTGTTGTTCACTAGATGGGTTTACGAACTAATCAGCAGTAGTACTATGTCAAAATGTTTATGCTACGAATCACATAGTCAAAAAATCTTAGTGACAAATAGATCAGTGGGATTGTGAAATATTATATATTTTTTATAATAGTTTTCTTTTATGTTTTTTATTGTGTATATTGGGTCTGTTACATCACATGCAAACCCGTATAAAGATCGGGCTATTTCCTGTTTTATCATAACTGACGCTTACCTCCATGAATACCTCCTTCCTGGCATCTCTCCTCCAGCCTGTATTTATTTTACAATCACCAGTTCACAGTTCCGGTGCTCCCAAGCCCAGGAATCAGCGGGCATAGGTGCAACTTTTAGAGTAATTTTGCATGCGATTCCCAGTGTTGTACTTGCCTTGCACAACAAGAATAGGTGAGTGGAACCATCTACTCCTATTCTCCTCATCTTGTCTGATCTATACTAGGACAGCCTTCCTTCTCTTTTCTAGTTACACTGCAACGTTATGACAACCTCTTTTTAAGTGGGTCTCTACTCAATTAAGTGTAGTGCTGCATGGCGGCTACACTGACTTCTGAACACCCAAGCTCAACACACAGACATAGCATCACAGGAGCAATGGTGCAACACATCAAGACAACTGATCTCAGAAATTCAACTTTCCATACATGGTTTTAGACAAGAAACTGAGTGTAAGTTGCTGTCTCTTGCTAGATTAAACATGTCTTGGCTTCTGTTTCCAAAAATTAATATGAGAGTCTTAATGTTTCTGTGGGATTTTTAGCAGGAACGTGGGATGCAATGATGAGCAGGAGGCAGAGCAAGAGTTAAAGGGTATTTTATGAAGTAAATGAATGATCAATCAATACTCCGCGCAGGGAATTAGCGGGTTCAAAACAATGCAGATACAGGGAAGTTAATCAATGAAGAAAAGCGTAGATAAACGGGCAGTAAAAGATTAGATCAACTTATCAGTCTGTGGCCTCCGGATGGTGGAGGTTGGATGATCCCACGACGTTCACGCAGGTGTCCAGAGAAGTCTCTAAAACGATCCCAGATGTAGTTGAAACAATGTCTATGTAAGGAAATGGCGGTTCCTGGCTTCTTCTGGTATGGAGTCCCGGACCTAGTACACGGTGTTGCACGGGGAATAGAAGTCGGAGAAACAAACGAGGCACAAGGTCCCAGAGAGGAGACCGCAGCGGGGCCCGAAGAGTGAGTGAGCTGCGTGAGGACGGCACAGCCACAACCATCAGCAACCAAGCGAGGCACTGAGCAGTCAGAGTTCTCAGGTACAGGAGTCTGAAATGTGATCAAGTCTTTTGGCACGCAGGATGTGCTCGTCAAAGGGGATAGGCCATAGGGAAGGCCTTCTGAGTGGCATGGGACAGTGGAGATGGAGTCAACCTTCTCCTCACATGTCATCAGTCTTCCCACCAGAAGTCCCTTCTTCCCGCGCTCAGCTCCTTTTATCTCCACCCACGCCCCCTGCAGTCAGGTGCCCAGGTCTGCTAAGGTCAGAAATACCTTTCCCCTGCAACAATGGTGACAGCCCCGGTGGTTTCAGCCCATATACACACGAAACTGCCCTAGCACTGTCCATCTTCCTACATTTCCATGAAAGGTGAGTTGTCTGTGGCGAACATTGTTGCTGTTGTGTTTTGTCTGTAGGGTTGATGAGGGGTATGAGGCCCAGGGATCTTTCCCATTCAGGAGAGCTGCTGTTGAGTACCTGGGTATCTCTTTCTGAAGGTTCAGTGTTCCATTGGCAGTGGCTGCTATCAAATGTTAAACTTAAAGGTGTCCTGTACTTTTATATTGATGGTGTATCCTTAGGATAGGTCATCAATATTTGGTCAGTGGGGATGGGTGGGATTCGCACCCTACACATTCACGTCTATTGACATGAATAGGTAATGGACAACCCCATTAATACAGTAGGGTCCTACTGCATGACAGTGGGCTTAAATACTTTAATCAACTTTGATTAACTAAGAACCTCAAGTTCGTTTTGAAAATGTAGACTCAGCCACAGAATGTCAATGTATGATTTTTCAGGTGCAGGCCATGTCTTTTTTTACTAGTTTTATTATGTTAAGACTTAAGACATTAACTTGACCTAATTTTCCTGAGTTCACCTGGGTGAAGACCTCAAGTATCCTTTATACTGAGTCCTAAGCAATACAGACATGCTAAGTCTAGCTGTCAGAGGTCAAATCATACTTCACATTAGATGTTATTTTTTAGAGAAAAGTTTTTAGTATAGTTTATAAGAATAATTGAAGAGACTTAAAAGAATCCTTTTAGTACACAAAGGAGGGAACATTCCAGGGTGAGAATACATGGTAAATGTCCTGCTCAGAACTCTTTAGTACTATGGTGGATAAAACGTTATTTTTAGTGTGAATCTTTAAAGGTTTATCCAACCCATAAAATGTGTCCACAATATTATTTTGCACATCAAACATCCTCCCACAGATCTCTTTAACTACAGTTGATATACTCTAAGCTAAATATACAGATTAATCCAAACACAACACACTTTTTAACTCTCTTGCAGCAATTTGTCATGCTTAAGCTTAATACACTGGATCTCTTAACTTTACACTATAAAAGGTGACAATTTTTATATTGCACTTACCAGCAGGACATGTTCATGCCGCTTATGGAGTTTAATATAAAAGATAGCACTTTATTTACAACGTAAACTGTCAAAGAGTTGGCTTTAAGGTTACAGAGCAGAGATAACGAAGATAAAAAAATGCTTGCAAAATGATAAATATTTTCATTAAAAAAACTTTAAAACTCCAAAGTTCAAAGATATGTTTTTCACTCCTTATATCTTCTCCCAAACTAATCTAGTTTCAATTTAATTCCATATTTCAGAGCTGTCAGTGTTCGTACTACAGGTTTTCAAGCACAATCCATTTTTTATGAGGCTGATCTTGGCGACAGCTTTATTTCACAAAGCAATCTTAAACTTTGTCTGGCAGGAGATGGGTCACAAAAGGTCAAATATTCTGTGCTGGTAGGCAAAGGAACGTATTAAATATGGCGTTTGTTAAACTGATGGGACAACTTCAGGATGGATGACATGTGAATGTTTTGAAATGAGAACTATATACTCAAACTGGTTTCTGGACATAACATAGAATGGACATGACATAGAAAGGCCTTAAACGAGTGTAACCAGAAAGAACTGGTCAGTTGGTGTGAACAATAAAATCATGGACTTCAACAAAGCCAACCTTTTGTACTAAGAGAAGCACAGAATGCTGGCCTTGATGTGTTTTCATGAAGTGCCTGAGAATGAGTAGCTAAGTTACCGCAGTAGGCACATTAATGTATATTCTACGTATATATCTACTCTGTTTAACCAGAGGAGGACAGCTAAAAAAACACTACGTTTTTAGCCTGCATCCCCTGCTCAGGACTTCCATCTAAAACTTTCGAATGTGATGATGCAGAGCAATGGTCATTATAGTAAACAAGAGATATGGAAACTTATCACATTACTCCATTTCTATGTCTCTCATAGACTATGATAGAAAGTGGGTATGCAACAATTTCCCTAATTCAAAAAAGAACATAGAACATTGAATATATCGTGAAGCGAGGGGTTGTTTCAAGGGTCACATATGAGGCTCTCATTATGTGATAGCCTGACCTTTATAGCTCAGGTCACTTTATATACGTCTGCATCTACATTTCACCATGAATGGATCACATATATGGAATATCCAAAGAGACACAGGAAATAGAAAGATAATTTTTAAATATGGAGGGAAATAACAGGAAACCTGTCAATAGGCCTTTATACCCCAAACTAACGTCATTTATGTAAAGTCCCCGTAATGTTGATTACATCCAAACTTTTGTTTGTGTCTGTGGTGTGGTATTCCCTGGAATTATGGGGGTTCAGCCTTGCAGCATGGGTGCTGCGGGGCATTAGATTGCTCACCTTGCTGAGGCAATTGTTGGCACATTTAAAGTTAGGGATCCACTGAGAGGTTCACTGTGACATGACAATGGGCTTCAGTCTGATCAGAATGTTAAACTAAGAACTTTATGTTCAGTTTTCCAAAATTTTGCTTAGCCACAATAGATTACTGTATAAGTATTGGATGTGCAGTCTATGTCTTTTTGTACAGCTATGGTATAGAACATTGAACGTTTCGTGAAATGATGGGGTTGTTTCAAGGGCCATATTTGAGGCCTTCATTGTGTGATAGATTGACCACTACTGCTTTGAACAGTATGATGTGGTCAAAATACTCACTTGCCTAATAATTGTGCACGCAGTGAATGGATAGGTTATTAATATAATGTGACCGATCAATTCCTCAAGAACCTCATAGTCATAGAATCATAGAATGGTAGAGTTGGAAGTGACCTCCTGGGTCATCTGGTCCAACCCCCTGCTCAAAGCAGGATTCTCTAATTCATCCCAGACAGATGTCTATCCAGCCTCTGTTTGAAGACTTCCATTGAAGGAGAACTCACCACCTCTTGTGGCAGCCTGTTCCACTCATTGATCACCCTAACTGTCAAAAAGTTTTTTCTAATATCTAATCTGTGTCGCCTCCCATTCAGTTTCATCCCATTGCTTCTAGTCTTTCCTTGCGCAAATGAGAATAAAGATGATCCTTCTACAATGTGACAGCCCTTGAGATATTTGTAGACAGCTATTAAGTCTCCTCTCAGTCTTCTTTTTTGCAAGCTAAACATTCCCAAATCCTGCAACCGTTCCTCATAGGACATAGTATGCAGACCGGTCACCATTCTGGTGGCTCTTCTCTGAACTTGCTCCAGTTTGTTGATGTCTTTTTTAAAATGTGGTGCCCAAAACTGGACACAGTATTCCAGATGAGGTCTGACCAAAGAGGAGTAGAGAGCAATAATGACCTCACGTGATCTAGACTGTATGCTTCTGTTGATACATCCTAGAATTGCATTTGCCTTTTTTGCTGCTGCATCACACTGTTGACTCATGTTAAGTCTGTGATCAATTAGTATACCCAAGTCTTTTTCACATGTGCTGTTACTTAGCCCTATTCCTCCCATTTTGTATATGCTTTTTTCATTTTTATTGCCCAGATGTAGTACTTTGCATTTTTCCCTGTTAAAATCCATTCTGTTAGTTGCTGCCCACTGCTCCAGTTTATGTATATCTTTTTGAATCCTCTCTCTCTCTTCTCTAGTATTAGCTACCCCTCCTAGCTTTGTGTCATCAGCAAATTTGATCAGTTTACCCTCAATTCCTTCATCTAAATCATTGATAAAGATGTTGAACAATACAGGGCCCAAAACAGAGCCTTGTGGTACCCCACTTGAGACATTCTTCCAACTGGATGTGCAGCCATTTACAACCACTCTTTGGGTTCGATCACTAAGCCAGTTATGAATCCACCTAACAGTTGCCTTGTCCATTCCATACTTAGTCATTTTTTCAATAAGGATTGTGTGAGATACTTTGTCAAATGCTTTGCTGAAGTCAAGATATACTATATCTACAGCATTTCCCTGATCCACCCAGTCAGTGATTCTGTCATAGAAGGAAATTAAGTTAGTCTGACATGACTTATTAGTTACAAACCCATGCTGACTCTGTTTAATCACTTCATTCTTATCCAGGTACTTGCATACATGTTCTTTAATAATTTGTTCAAAGATCTTTCCTGGTATAGAAGTCAGACTCACCGGCCTGTAGTTCCCTGGGTCCACCTTCTTCCCCTTTTTGAAGATAGGAACAACATTTGCTCTTCTCCAGTCTTCTGGGACTTCTCCTGTTCTCCAAGAATTTTCAAAGATTATGGACAGTGGTTCAAGAATTTCTTCTGCTATCTCCTTCAGTACCCTGGGGTGTAATTCATCTGGACCTGGAGACTTGAATTCATTTAGGTTAGCTAAGTGTTTCCTCACTGTCTTTCTGTTTATAGATATCCTGGATTCTTCTATTCCTTTAATAGGACAGTGAAGATCAGTTGATGTTACATTTCCTTTCTGAGAGAAAACAGATGCAAAATAGGAATTTAAAAGTTCAGCCTTCTCAACATCCTGACTTACCATTTCATCATTTTCATCCTGTAAAAATCCTATAGCATCTTTGACTTTTCTTTTACTTTTGACGTATCCCCAAAATCCTTTTTTGTTGCTTTTGACGTCACTTGCAAGCCTTAATTCATTGTCAGCTTTAGATAATCTGATTTGTGCCCTGCAGGTTCTGCAGACAGCATTATATTCTTCTTTAGATATGCCTCCCTCTTTCCATTTGATAAACATTTCTTTCTTCCTTTTTAGCATGTGTTTAAGTTCTATGTTCATCCATCCTGGATTCCTTAAATGCTTCCCATTCTTCCCTCTTTTCGGAATTGTTAACGATTGTGCTTTGAGAATCTCATTTTTCAAGATTTTCCATCCTTCCTGGACATTTTTGTCCTTAAGGATATCCAGCCATTGGATCCCTCCAATTCTCTTTCTGAGTTCCTTAAAATCTGCCTTTCTGAAATCTAACCTTGACGTCTGAGTCTTCACAGGTCTTCCTCCTCTTGTTATCCAAAATTGTAAAATAGTATGGTCACTACCTCCTAGGGTCCCAGCCACTCTTACCTCCTCCACCATTTCCTCCCTGTTTATGAGGATTAGATCCAAGGTAGCAGATCCCCTTTTTTCTCCATTACCTTTTGGAAGATAAAGTTGTCAGCAAGAGAGGATAAGAATTTCCTGGACCTGTTAGTTTTGCCTGAGAGAGATTCCCAACAAATGTCTGGATAGTTGAAATCTGCCATGACCACTAGGTCATATTTTTTGGAGAACTTGGCCATTTGATGCATAAAGAGTTCATCCATATCTTCAGCTTGCACAGGCGGCCTGTAGTAAATGCCTACAATGGTGTCCTTTCCATTGTTCTGTCCTTGTATTCTTACCCAAACAGTTTCCACAGAACTCCCAGTCTCTGAAGCTTCAATCTCTGTGCAGATATACGCTTTTCTAACATACAATGCAACACCTCCTCCTTGTTTATCAAGTCTGTTTCTTGCAAATAAGTTGTAACCTTCTAGCCTTGTATTCCAATCATGTGTATCGTCCCACCAAGTCTCAGTGATTCCAATTACATCATATTTCTCTCCTGCGTTAGTAGCTCCAGTTCTCCTTGTTTGTTGCCCATGCTTTGTGCATTCGTATAGAAACACTTTAGTTTGTGATTGGTTTCTCTTTCTTCAATATTTTTATTATGTAGATTTTTTTGTCTTTGTTCTTCCCCTTCACTTCTAATAGCAGAGTTCTCAATAGCATTTGTCAGGTGTATGGCTTTTGCTGGCGTTTTGCTTCCCTTCCCACATTGTTCTAGTTTAAAGCTCTCCTGATGAGTGTAGCAAGGCGACTTCCAAATACATGTTTTCCAGTCTTCGTAAGGTGCACCCCATCTCTAGCAAGTAGTCCATCGTACAGGTAATTCACTCCGTGATCCAGAAATCCAAATCCTTGCTGACGGCACCATCGACGTAGCCAGTTGTTCACCTGCAGAATCTTATTCCACCTCCTTGTTCCATGGCCATCCACTGGAAGGATGGAGGAGAAGCCACCTGCGCTCCCAGTTCTTTCACTTTCTTACCTAAGTTTTCAAAGTCACTGCAGATGGTTTCCAGGTCACTTCTTGTGGTGTCATTTGTCCCCACATGTATTAGCAGGAATGGGTAGTCATCTTTAGGTCTGAAGAGTCCTGATATCCTGTCAGACACATCTTTAATTTTTGCACCTGCTGAACCTGCTAATTCTGGTGGAACTGTCCAACTATCTAATGCAGGGTTAGGCTACATAAAAGAGGTGGAGATCTCGGGGCGGAGCCTGGACGTGCATGGAGAAGGAGGCTTGAGCCACAGCTCCTCTCCACACTGTATCCTGCCTAAGCGTCTATCTGCTTTCTAACTGCTGGTGATGGGCAAATCTGACAAGATTAATACTGGGTGCACCCCCAGGAACACTAAGACCCCAAAAACACAGCGGGGACTGGAGGCTTTCCTGCTGAAAGGCTCAGCTACCTCAGGCTCCCAGCTACCAGACATGGCGTCGGTTCCCGCCACTGACACAGATTGTGAAGGTGACTCCACTGATGATGGGAGAGCCCTGAAGAACCGTTCATCAGGTTCAGAACAACTGACGATGCGTAACTTAAAGAAGCTGCTCGTTCAGACACATGCTCCGATCCGTGCAGATTTGCAAGATATAAAGCAGGAATTACTTAAGATGGGTAACAGAGTGGAAGCCCTGGAAACTGGCCATGCGGCCGTCCTGCATTACAGCCATGTCTCTAAGACTAAGCTACAGTCACAGCATCGACATTTGAATACTGCAATCCTCCAGCTGGAGGACTTGGAGAACCGAAACAGACGATCTAATCTACGTCTGAAAGGCTTACCTGAGTCTGTGCAGCGTGAAGACCTGGAATCCACTGCCAAAGTTCTCTTTTCCTCCTTGCTTGGCACTGAACGGGGGCAGAATATTGAAGTAGAACGGATCCATCGTGCCCTGAAACCACGACCAGCTGAGGGTAATCCTCTCAGGGATGTAGTATGTGGACTCCTACGCTATGTGGATACCGCCGCAGTCCTGTCTGCTGCACGGGAGAAGGGCTCTCCAACTCTGGGTGAATATACCGTGGACTTTTACCCTGATCTATCGCCGGCGACACTAGCAAAGAGGCGTCTGGTTAAACCTCTTTTGGATCATCTTAGGACCCACAACCTGCCTTACAGATGGCAGTTCCCCTTTGGGATTCTGGTGCTTAAAGGAACTCTTAAAGTCTCAATTCGCCATCCTGATGATCTGGCACAGGCCTGGACTAAGCTTGACATCCCTCCAGTAAAAGTTCCGTCCTGGCTGCCGATTCCTGATGAAGAGGACCTGCCACAGTTGCCTGCCGTGGACATTTGGAGCACCCCCAAAAGGAAGAATAAGTCTGCAAGAAGTCGGCGACGGGACACCGCTGAAATAGAGTGAAGGTTGCCGGCATTAGTTCCGTCTGCTGTGCTGCTCTTTATTTGGTGAGCCTCACTCACAATGAGCCCATCGACCCGGACACTCAGGGAGAGGAGTTTTTCTTTTAGGTCCCTCTTATTCTCTGGCGGCAGGCGAGGACCCTCTGCATCAGCCTGAAGTTGGCTGCTTGCTGCTTCTCCTGACTGGGGCTGCAGGGCTCCTCAAAGTCTATTTGCCTTGCTCGCAGTGGCCCGGTGAGTGACACACATTCATTGCTGTTCTTCCTATCTATGCCATGGACTTCATCCTCCTGCTAGTACTGCTGCTTACCAGTGGTTGTTATTGTTATTTTTCTTTTGGGGTTTGCTGTTTAACTGAGTGCGCAATATGTGTTTTACAGTTTAGGGGTTAACTATTCACTGTTGTTTTACTGCTGTCACAGTGTTATGGTTCATTACCGTGTGCCTATTGCTACACCTAATTTTGCATGCGCATAACGTGAACCACGTGTTCATTTGCGCGCGGGACCATTTGCTATCTTTGGGCGCGCCACAGCCCACAGTTCACATTTTCTTGTTTGTTACTTGTTTGAGCACATTCATAGATACTGAGGGTCCTACTATTGCTATTTGCGCGTGAACTGATCACGTTTTACCAGCCGCTTGAACTGGTTTAGAGTGACTAATGACTGCACACGCACATTGATTCCCCTGTATTTCAGTTGCATTTATGCGCGAGTCCCCTTCCTCTCCGTGACGTGATCTCCCTGATTAGGTTGCATCTCCAGACGGCGCCCCCTCCCCGTGTTACAGTGCCTTGGTTGGTGCTCTTGGCCAGTTCTGTTAGATTACTGGACGGCCTCGCGCACCTCCCCTCCCTCCCCCCCTCCTCCCTTCTCGCGCAGGCGCTCCCTGTGGAGACGGGAGGAAGATGAACTGCCTTCAGTTACAAGTGTTAGCTGGGGTCCATCTTTCCTCCATCTTTCCTTTGTTTGCTAACATAGCTTGTCTGTTTGCCTGTCTCAGCACCCCCTGCTTCAGGCAGACGGTGCGGTGCGACTAGGTTCTTATGGGTGGTTTTTCTTTTTATACCGCCCCCGGTTTGACTAGGCTGATGCCCATTGCCTGCATCAGACCTATCCAGACACTCCTCAGGCATGTTCA
>JARQOD010000009.1:136600195-136624422 GCA_033576555.1 Oophaga sylvatica | reverse complement strand
GGGAAAGCCAGTGAGTGGGGCAAATAATAATAGCCTAGGGAGGGTGCATTTTTTTTGTGCACCCCCCTGGCTACTAACATCTGCCTCCAGCCACCCCAGAAAAGGCACATCTATGATTAGATGCGCCTTTTCTGGCACTTAGCCCGTCTATTCCCATTGCCCTGTAGTGGTGGCTAATGGGTTATAATGGGTTAAGGCCACCTTGCTATTGGAAGGTGACATTAAGCCAGGTTAATAATGGAGAGTTGTCAATTAGACAACTATCGATTATTAATCCTATTGTATGAAAAGGTTAAAAAAAACTCACACATTAATTAAAAATCATTTTCTTGAAATAAATACCGGTAACACATTTTTTGACCATATTTTATTTTACTGGTATTCCTTCCGAATCCCTTGTTCTCCTGTAATAAAAATAACATAATAAAACAACCATATTCTTACCTCCGGCGTTCAGTCAGGTACCCAGCTGTAATCCATTGGAAAGGGTTAACAGATTTACAGCGTGGCCCGCTGATAATGCTGACAGCATCGCTGTAAACCCCCGAATGAATGAGTATCTCTGCGGCTGGCAGGAGATGAAGTGATTAGCTGGGAAGCTTAATTGATTGTTTCCCACACTAATCAGTTCACTTCAGGTCAGCTGGGAATTCCCTCTGACGTCATTGACGTCTGACCGGGGTCCCCAGTTTGCTTCTCTGTTTGGAGAGAGCTTTGTCGCCTTCTCAGGATTGAATTAAATCTCTCTTATGCCTATCATCCTGAGACGAATGGGTTGGTAGAGAGGGCCAACCAGACCTTGGTCACATATCTGCGACATTTTGTTTCAGCCAGGCAGGATGACTGGGCACCTTGCTACCGTGGCGGAGTTTTGATTAAACAACGCTGTGGCTGATTCCACTGGACAAACTCCATTCCTCCTTAATTACAGTCAGCATCCGCTGGTTCCTGTACCTATGCCCGTGTCTTTCCGCCGACTCTAGGGTGGCAGACTGGGCTGTAGAGGCACGGACATTTGGGGACCGCACTCAGGATGCCATTCTGGCCTCCAAGGGAGGATGAGGTCCACCGCTGACGCACATCGGCGCCCCGCTCCGACTTTTGCCCCTGGCGACTTAGTGTGGCTCTCCGACCGTAACATCGGGGCTGCGAGTAGAGTCCACTAAGTTTGCACCTCATTTCTTGGGTCCCTTCAAGGTCCTCGAACAGGTTAATCCTGTGGTTATCGCCTAGCCTTCCACCACGCCTGGGTATCACCGACACTTTCCCATGCCCTCTCCTGAAACCCGATACTTGTCCCGGTTTTCCGAGTCATCTGCAGGGACATCGGGTTCGTCTACGGATAACTATGAGGTGAATGCAATTTTGGGGTGCAAGGTGGTACATGGCAAAAAGTTTTATTTGGTGGATTGGAGGGGTTATGGGCCTGAGGATTAGGTCATGGGAGCCTGCTGAGCGTATTCAGGCTCCGCAGCTCATTGCTGCCTTCGAGCGTAGCGAGGCCCAAGGAAGGGTGGAACCTAGGGGGGGATAATGTTAGAGGTCGAGTTTCCCGATTCTGCACAAGGGGAATCTCGAGCCATTCCCACTGCGGTCCCCCATCCGTCTCCGGCCGCTGTGGAGCCTCCTCAGCAGAGACGTCGGTCCCAGCATCTTGCACAGTCTGATACGTACAAAGGGTTACTGCTGCCTTCCGGTTCTGTCATTGTAGCCAGTATGGTCAGCGGCCAGCAGACGGCCTGTGAGATTAGTCCTGATTTTCCCCCAATCTGAGCATGCCCAGGGCAAGGTCTTCCATTGGAGACCAAGGGTCACATGCTCGGGTACTGCAGCAACTCCTATTGGTCCACCAGGAAAGTCCTGAAACTGCTTGTGTTCTGGAACAGTTTCTCATTGGTCCTTTTCTGGAAGGTTTTGTAGTTGCTGCTATAAAAGGGTTGCATGGCCGCACCGCCATGCGCTAGTATCAATTCTGTTATGTGCTTTGCGCCAGTGTGGTCATGTACGCATGCGGTTAGGGCTCGGCTGAAATAAGCCCTAGAATACCGGCACCTCCGGTGAGGAGTTTTTGTATGCACGTGTTCAGGTCTTGGCTGAAATAGCTCTAGAATACCGGCTACTCCGGTGAGGAGTTGGTTGTTTGCATTACTGACTGCATGACCACAGACTGCTATCTGCTCAGCAGTTTTCTGTGTACTCCTGTGGTGTTAACAGGACGCAGTCTCTATTCTCAGCGTCTATGTCAGCGACTCTTTTGAAGTAACAGAGTTCGCTCATACCGCCTTATAGTGCCACAGTGTCTATGTCGCGACTCTGTGAAGTAACAGAGCTCGCTTATACCACCATATCCTGTCATCTTACTAGCAGCGTTAGACCACGAGCTGCGAACGCATCCATTATTATATTTATTTGGTGCGTTCCGCAGACCCTAACAGCGTGCGTGTCTGTGTGTGTGTTCATTTTTTGTGCTTATGTGAATGTTTGTGAGTGCCTACATTATGTGTGCATGCCTGCGTGTGCATGTCTGCATGCGTGTGTTGTGTCTGTTCATGCCCGCATGTGTATGTTTACATGCCTGAATGTGTATGCCTGTGTGTGTGTGTGCTTGTGTGCATGTCTACGTATGTGTGTATCTGTGCATTTTGTTTGTGCATGTTTGCTTGCTTCTGCAAGTTAGTGGGTCTGCATGTGTGTCTTTGTACATGTCTGTGTGCATGTATGTCAGTATGCTCATCCAAAGATTTATTATAATATGGGGAGAGGTGAAGAAATTTGAGAGACAGGCAGATAGTTTTATTCAGTAGTATTATAATCACACTGCTACACTGCTTTATAAGGTATCAGATGTAAATGTTTATTTGATATACTGCCTGCGTCTCAGCAGTGCTGTGGTTTCGGTATGGTCTGCAGTCTGAAGTTAACTGGCAACAACTGCCAGCATTTCCTTACCATTGTTAAGTACATACTGTGAGTTGTAGGTTCATGCGATACAATATATCGCCCGGACATTACAATTGATATAACCATGTACTGATGGTGGTTCAGGTGATGTATTCTGTACTGATGTTTGCGTGTTTGTGCATGTCTGCATATATCTCTGTGTATTTGAAATTGTATGTTTTTTTGTAGGATCGTGTATGTATTAGTTGTAAAGAATGAAAGAAAAGGTACTCCAGCGAAGAAAAATATAAAACTTCCTCTTTAATGGAAAAAAATTCATAAAAGCAGGCACAATGCGTAAAAACAGGCCCAATGCGGAAACATATAGATCCCAGAGTGCTACCAACCGACGTGTTTCTACACTCCGTCTTAACCCCTTAACCCCTTAACCCCCAAGGGTGGTTTGCACATTAATGACCGGGCCAATTTTTACAATTTTGACCACTGTCTCTTTATGAGGCTATAACTCTGGAACGCTTCAACGGATCTTCGTGATTCTGAGACTTTTTTCTTTGTGACATATTGTACTTCATGATAGTGGAAAAATTTCTTTGATATTACTTGCATTTTTTTTATGAAAAAACTGAAAATATGGTGAAAATTTTGCAATTTTCAAACTTTGAATTTTTATTCCCTTAAAACAGAGAAATATGTCCCCCAAAGTAGTTGCTAAATAACATTTCCCACATGCCTACTTTACATCAGCACAATTTTGGAACCAAATTTTTTTTTGTTAGGAAGTTATAAGGGTTAAAAGTTGACCAGTGATTTCTCATTTTTACAACAAAATGTACAAAAACCATTTTTTTTAGGGAACACCTCACATTTGAAGTCACTTTGAGGGGTCTATATGGCAGAAAATACCCAAAAGTGACACCATTCTAAAAACGGCACCCCTCAAAACCCCAAATTCAAGAACTTTATTAACCCTTCAGGTGCTTCACAGGAGCTGAACAACATAGAAGGAAAAAATGAACATTTAATTTTTTAGTCACAAAATGATCTTTTACAAACAATTTTTTTATTTTTAACAAGGGTAAAAGGAGAAAATGGACAAATAAAGTTGTTGTGCAATTTCTCCTGAGTACGTCGATACCCCATATGTGAGGGAAAACCACTGTCTTGGGCACACGGCAGGGCTCGGAAGGGAAGGAACACGTTTGACTTTTTCAAACCAAAATTGGCTGGAATTGAGATTGGACACCATGTCGCGTTTGGAGAGCCCCTGATGTGCCTAAACAGTGTGGAAACCCCCCACATGTGACCCCATTTTGGAAACTATATCCCCTAAGGAAGTTAATTAGATATGTTGTGAGCACTTTGAACCCCTAAGTGTTTCACTAAAGATTATAATGCCTGGGTGTGAAAAAAAAAATTCCACAAAAATGATTTTTTAGTTCCCAATTTTTTTATTTTTCCCAAGGAAATTGGACCCCAAAACTTGTTGTCCAATTTGTCCTGAGTACGCTGATACCCATATGTTGGGGGGGGGGAAACTGTTTGGGCACACGGCAGTGCTCGGAAAAGAAGTAATGACGTTTTGGAATGCAGACTTTGATGGGTGTTATGTTCAGTTTGCAGAGCCCCTGATGTGCCTAAACAGTGGAAATCCCCCACAAGTGACCCCATTTTGGAAACTAGACCCCTAAGGAACTTATCTATATCTGTGGTGAGCACTTTGAATCCCCAAGTGCTTCACACAAGTTTTAATGCCTGGGCATGAAAATGAAAAATCCTATTTTTTTTCACAAAAAAAATATTTTAGTCACCAATTTTTTATTTTCTCAAGGATAACAGGAGAAATTGGACCACAAAAGTTGTTGTCCAATTTTTCCTAAGTATGCTGATACCCCATATCTGGGGGGAACCACTGTTTGGGCGCACAGCAGAGTAGGAAGTGGAGGAGCGCCATTTGACTTTTTAAACCAAAATTGGCTGGAATCGAGATTAGACGTCATGTCTCGTTGGATAGCCCCTAATGTGCCTAAACAGTGGAAACCCCCACAAGTGACCCCATTTTAGAAACTAGACCCCATAAGGAACTTATCTAGATCTGTGGTGAGCACTTTGAACCCCCAAGTGCTTCATACAAGTTTATAACGTAGAGCCGTAATTTAAAAAATCATATTTTTTTCCACAAAAATGATCTTTTCACTCCAATTTTTATTTTCCCAAGGGTAACAAGACCTCAAAAGTTATTGTGCAATTTGTCCTGAGTACGCCGATATCCAATATGTGGGGGTAAACCACTGTTTAGGTGCATGGCAGAGCTCGGAAGGGAATGAGCGCCATTTGACTTTTTCAACGCAGAATTGGCTGGACGCCACGTTGCGTTTGGAGAGCCCCTGATGTGCCTAAACAGTGGAAACCCCCCACAAGTGACATTATTTTGGAAACTAAACCCCTGAGGAACTTATCTAGATTTGTTGTGAGTATTTGAACCCCAAAGTGTTTCACTAAAGTTTATAATGCCTGGGTGTGAAAAAAAAAATCCACAAAAATGTTTTTTAGTCTCCATATTTTGATTTTTCCCAAGGAAACTGGACCCCAATAGTTGTTGTCCAATGTGTCCTGAGTACATTGATACCCCATATGTAGGGGGGGATACTGTTTGGGCGCACGGCAGGGCTCGGAAAGGAAGTAATGACGTTTTGGAATGCAGACTTTGATGGGTGTCATGTTCAGTTTGCAGAGTCCCTGATGTGCCTAAACAGTGGAAACTCCCACAAGTGACCCTATTTTGGAAACTAGACCCCCAAAGGAACTTATCTAGACCTGTGGTGAACACTTTGAACCCCCAAGTGCTTCACAGAAGTTTATAACGTCTGGGCATGAAAATTAAAAATAGCATTTTTTTCCCATAAAAATTATCTTTTAGTCACCAATTTTTTATTTTCCCAAGGGTAACAGGAGAAATTGGACCCCAAAAGTTGTTGTTCAATTTGTCCTGAGTACGCTGATACCCCATATGTTTGAGAAACTTACTGTATGGGCACACGTCGGGGCTCGAAATGGAAGTAGTGACGTTTTGCATTGCAGACTTTGATGGAATAGTCAGCGGGCATCATGTCCGTTTGGAGAGCCCCTGATGTGCCTAAACAGTAGAAACCCCCACAAGTGACCCCATTTTGGAAACTAGACCCAAGGAACTTATCTAGTTGTGTGGTGAGAACTTTGAACCCCCAAGTGCTTCACACAAGTTTATAATGTAGAGCCATAAAAATAAAAAATCATATTTTTTTCCACAAAAATGATATTTTGCCCCCAATTTTTTATTTTCCCAAGGGTAACAGAAGAAATTGGACCCCAAGAGTTATTGTGCAATTTGTTCTGAGTACGCTGATACCCCATATGTGGGGGTAAACTACTGTTGGGCGCACGGCAGAGCTCAGAAGGGAAGGAGCACTGTTTGACTTTTTCAATGCAGAATTGGCTGGAATTGAGATCAACGCCTCGTCACGTTTGGAGAGCCCCTGATGTGCATAAACAGTGGAAACCCCCCAATTCTAACTCCAACCCTCTCCCCAACACACCCTTAATCCTAGTCCCAACCTTAACCATAACTGTTGTGAACGTGTTGGAGACAACTTCAGAGCTGAGGCTCCCTCTGGTGATTGCTGAGGGTATTGAACCTATGTGGAGCAGCAAAAGTCCACCACCTGCAATTGATGAATTGTTATCAGGGGGACGGACTGGCCTGATATAAGTGAGCTGACCTCTCATGATCCTCGCCGGTGATCAATTGTTACTTCCTGGTCTTGGTTGGAATTCAGCTAGCTTTCTGCTGTCTCCTGCTATCATTCAGATAAGTTTCTTTCTGTTTTTTTTTTCTGTGGTTTGATTTTTCTTGTTTTTGCTGCCTTGCTTGTCGAGTTCAGCCGGGTCCCCTTTGGGGGCTTGTGCTGGTCTTTGTTCTCTTTTTGTATTTGTTCATTTGCTCAGTTCCTGTGATTTTTTACTGCTGGGTAGCTGTGTGTTCACACGAGAGATCTGATATAGATGGTCGAGACCGTGTGGTCTCAGCATTTTTGAATCAGAAGTGTTGGAGTTTTTCCTAGGTTTTTTTTGGTTTGCAGACAGTATTCTCTCCTGTACTGTCCTATCTAGACAGTTTTGGGCCCCAGTGTTTGTTCATTCTATTTTCTGTCTGCGTTCGTGTTTTCATCTTGTCTAACCGCCATTATATGTTTGGGGGCTTCCTTTTCCTTTGGGGCTCTACACCGGGGCAGTTAGCTTTCCTCTTTCCATCTTCAGGGGTAGCTAATCTCTCTGGCTGTGACGAGGCGTCTAGGGCACCATAGGAAAGTCCCACGGCTGCTTCTAGTTGTGTGGTTAGTTTAGTGGTCTGCAACCTATTAGATCCCAACCTCTCTGGTGTTTGGCTGCCTTTGCGGTTTTTTGCTCCTGCCCTCCTCAGCTACCAAAACATAACACATAACCCTAACCACAAACCTAACCCTAACACACCCCTAACCCTAATCCCAACACTAACCCTAATCCTAACTTTAGCCCCAACTCCAACCCTAACTTTAGCCCCAACCCTAACCCTAATAGGAAAATGGAAATAAATACATTTTTTAAATTTTATTATTTTTCCCTAACTAAGGGGTGGTAAAGGAGGGTTTGATTTACTATTTATAGCGGGATTTTATGTTTGGCAGCTGTCACACGTTAAAAAACGCTTTTTATTGCAAAAAATAGTTTTTCCATCATCACATTTTGAGAGCTATAATTTTTCCATATTTTGGCCCACAGTGTTGTGAATATGCTGGAGGCGACTTCTGAGCTGGGGCTCCCACCGGTGGTTGCTGAGGGTAATGAACTGAATACTGAATGGCCTTCAGCTGGTGCTGAATGGTAGGATATAAGTGGCCTGAGTTCCCAGCAGCCTTGCCGGTTATCAATTGTTCCTTCTGGTCTTGCTTGAAGCACTGCTAGTTTCCTGCTCTCCTTCAGATAAGTGTTTGCTGTTTTTTTTTCCTCTGTTTGATTTTCTCTGCTGGTTTGCTGCTTGCAGTGGACTGCAGCCTGTCCCCTTTTGGGGGTCTGGCGCTGCAATTGTGCTTCGTTTTTGTCTGCACTTTTGCTTTGCTCCTTTGTTACTTTTTATTTGCTGAATAGCGTTTTGTTACACCAGAGATCTGATTTAGGTGGACAAGATCGTGTGTCTCAGGTTTTTTGGCAATCAGAAGTGTTGGTATTTTTGTTAGGGTTTTGTTGGATTGCAGTCAGAATTCTTTCCTGTACTTTTCTGTCTAGACAGATTGGGCCCCAGCGTTTGCTCATTCTATTTTCTGTCTGTGTCCGTGCTTTCTTCTTGTCTAACCGCCATTACATGTTTGGGGGCTTCCTATTTTCTTTGGAGATCTGCTCCGGGCAGATTGCTTTCATCTTTCTGTATATATGAGCAATGGCAATCGTATTCAATCCAAGAAATGGTATGAAGGGTAGCTGATTGAAATATTAAAACTTAACCTTTAATCTATTATTGTAAAACAGAACACAAAGTGCAATTAGTGCTAAAGTGCATGTGCAAAACAAAAACCAAACCAAAACACAGTGTCTATGACCTTAAAAGACAAGAAAAACCAATGGTTTACCAAAAACCTAAGAATGGACAATAGTGCATCTATACCAACAATTTAACCGCACTATTAAATGGGACTGTTACAAAAATCTATTTCCCTTGTATTGGTGATATTTGTCAAGAATATTGTTCCTTTCTTATGGGTAAGCCTTTTTGTACTGAAATCAGCGTTTTGTATCACTGATAATGGCCCCTTATATGCACTTCGTCCATATATATATTATATAATTGGTTTTTATGGACATGAGTAAAATGCTCCTTACAAGTTTGGAGCTATAAATAACTATGCACCTGCCATATAGATATATAAATTAACATGCCCCTCATAGATGAATAAGCGCAATACCATCAGGGGAGTAACAGGGTAAATTGAGCTCTGTCTATATTAACCCCCACTGTGGTTTTCAAATATTTGCGATACTCATCTGCGGCTTCATGATATGGGCATGATTCCTCTCTCCTGGGGGAGATCCGTTCCGTACACATATGTCATGTTAGGCGGTCTTGACCCTAGGGGCGTCTCCCGACGCGTTTCATCACATTAAGAATCTTCAGGGGAGATTTTAAAGCATTTGTGCTGAGACAGGACTTAGCGGCGTGTGCGCGATCGTGCCTTTTATAGATACCGAGTGTATCGTTCAGTTTCCTGTTCCGGACGCTAAGAACGTCATATCCGGTAGTTGGAACGCATGTTCATCTTTCTGCCATTAGGTTTAGTTATCTCTCAGGCTGTGACGAGGCGTCTAGGATCACCGTAGGAACCTCCATGGCTACTTCTAGTTGTGTGGTTAGCTCAGGTTACTGCAATCCAATAGGTTCCAGCCTCTCTGGTGTATTTCCACTTTTGCTATTTTTTTGCTATTTCTCCTCAGTTACCGAAACATAACACCACATAGTCATGGTCTTATTTTTTGCGGGACGTGTTGACGTTTTTATTGGTACCATTTTTCAGCACATGACATTTTTTGATCGCTTTTTATTACGATTTTTGGGAGGCAGAATGAACAACTAGCAATTCATGAATTTCTTTTGAGGGGGCGTTTATACTGTTCCGCGTGTGATAGAAATCGATAAAGCAGTTTTATTCTTCGGGTTAGTACGATTACGGCGACACCTTATTTATATAATTTTTTTATGTTTTGGCGCTTTTATACAATAAAAACAATTATTTATAAAAAATAATTGTTTTTGCATCGCTTTATTCTGCGAGCTATAACTTTTTTATTTTTTCATTGATGATGCTGTATGGCGGCTACTCTTTGCGGGACAAGATGACGTTTTTTAGCAGTATCATGTTTACTGATATCCGTCTTTTCGATCGCGTGTTATTCCACTTTTTGTTTGGCGGTATGACGATAAAGCATTTTTTTGCCTTGTTTTTTTTTTTTTAAGGGGTTCACTAAAGGGGTTAACTAGTGGGACAGTTTTATAGGGCGGGTTGTTACGGATGCGGCGATACTAAATATGTGTACTTTTATTGTTGTTTTTTTTTTACAATAAAGAAATGAATTTATTAGGGAATTTTTTTTTTTTTTTCATTATTTAGGATTTTTTTTACACAGGTTTATTTTTATGTTTTTACATTTTTACTTTATCCCAGGCTGGGACATTATTGTATTATATCAGATCACTGGTCTACAGTGTGCACAGCACTGTGTCACACCAGCGATGTGACAGGCAGTGCTGCAGGCTTCCTCAGCGCCTGCTCTCAGCAGGCACTGAGGAAGCCGCCTCCCTACAGGACCCCGTGGCCATCTTGGATCCGGGGTCTTGCAGGGAGGAGGGTCTCTCGGAACAGCGCGAAACATCGCGCTGTTCTGAGGGTCTCATGGAAGCACTCAGGGAGCCCCCTCCCTGCGCGATGCTTCCCTGTGACCCGGTACACCGCGATCATGTTTGATCGCGGTGTGCCAGGGGTTAATGTGCTGGGAGCAGTCCGTGACCGCTCCTGGAACATAGTGCCGGGTGTCAGCTCCCCCGGGAGCGCAGCTGATCGCCTATGATGTACTATCCTGTCCTTGGGAATTAAGTCCCAGGGCACATGGACAGGATAGTACGTCCGATGACAGAAAGGGGTTAATCATGGTTAGTATAAGTTGTCAGACTGGAGGCTTAAAAACCTTTTGTGAAGCAAATAGGTGAAAAAGTCAATGCTAATTATTAATTAATTTTCTACTAACATCCAATTATTTTTCTTTCAGCCAACAGTTCTTCCCCCTCCCTTGCTAACATCACAGTAGGTGTCTGGGAGGAGAAATATTTATTCAGCGAAAAACATATTTTCTTCTGATTCTATAAATTTTACGGCAGATAATAGATGATTTGATCATCATCTGTAAGAGGCAATACTGCTGAAATAGAACCATTCATCAAATTTTTGAATGAGAATAATTTTCATTTAAATTTCACCCATGCTTTTTCACAGACCAAAATTAATTATTGAGATATCACTTTAATAGGTTGCCTGGAATCTAAAACCATATTAATACATCCATACAGGAAACCCACTGATACAAATAATATTTTGGAAGCCCACTCTTGTCACTCAAAACATGTGATTCATAACATCCCACTTGGAGAGCTAAAACAGATTAAAAGGAATTGTTCATCTCCAATTGTGCTCCATAAAGAATTCCAAACAGCCCTGAACAGGTTACAATCTAGAGGCTATCCACAGTGGAGTCTGAATAAAGCTAGAGCAATTGTAGATCAAATACATATAAAAGATCTGATAGATCATGATTAGTGATGTGCGAGTATACTCGTTGCTCGGGTTTTCCAGAGCATGCTCGGGTGATCTCCGAGTATTTGGAAGTGCTCGGAGACGTAGTTTCTGTTGCCGTAGCTGCATTATTTGTGGCTATTTGACAGCCTGAATACATGTGGGAATTCCCTAACAAACAGACAATCCTCACATGTATTCAGGCTGTCAAGTAGCCGCAAGTCATGCAGCTGCGGCAACAGAAACGAAATCTCCGAGCACTTCCAAATACTTGGAGACCACCCGAGCAACGTAAATCATGCACCAGCAGCAACAGAAACTAAATCTCCGAGCACCTCCAAATACTCGGAGACCACCCGAGCAACGAGCATACTCACTCATCACTCATTAATCATGATAAAAGTTTTATTCCTGAAAAAAACGGAAATCGCCAGAGTAAAACACCAGTGACTTTCACTACTAACTATAATCCACAGTTTAATAAAAATGTTAAAATTATTAAAAAATTATTAAAAACATGTGCCGATTTTATATCAGGACAGGAAACTAGCTGATATTATAAAAAACTGTGAATTGCGTTTTTCTGCCAAAAAAGGCGCCCACATTGGGTGGAACTCTCTCTCCTTCCTTTTTTCGACTAAATAAAAATATAAATACATATAAAACATGGGTAGATTTCAAAGGATCTTATAACTGTAGTATCCATCCGTGTAAAACTTGTACCCATATGAATAAAACCACCACTTTTTCCTCGAAATCCTCAGGTGCTACCTTTCCCATTAGCTGGAGTCACACTCAACGTATAAAAAATCTGTCCGATTTTGACGGCCGAGAATCGCAGGAGTGTTCTCCGTATGGTGATCAGTATGTAATCCGTTTGCAATGCGATGATGCGATTTCCTTGCATCTAGAATCCATATGATATCCGTTTGCAATCCGTATGCAATGCAGTTTCAAGATGAGGTTTTACATACAGCAGTTCTCTGTCATTGACACATCATTTTAAAACTAAGTATTCTTCAAAACACACACACACATACTGTATATATACACTGCTCAAAAAATAAAGGAACACTCAAATAACATATCCTAGATCTAAATGAATGAAATATTCTCATTGAATACGTCAGTCCGTAGCTTCAATGCCTTCATCTTGCATAAACTGCTGACACACTCCAGCCAAATGAGGTCTAGCATTGTCCTGCGTTAGGCAGAACCCAGGGCCAACCGCACCAGCATTTGGTCTCACAAGGGGTCTGAGGATCTCATCTCGGTACCTATGGAGCATACCACATCTCCTGGGCAGAGGAGAAAGCAAAACACAATACTGACATTACAGCAGAGGATCACAGAGGATTCATTTTGTGAGGTAAAATATTTCACTGACTGTTTTTAAACAATATTTTACCTCACAAAATGTATCCTCAGTGACAGGAAGGAGAGAGACAGCAGACAAGGGGGATAGCACATGGGGTAGATAGGTCAAAAAAGAGAGCACAGACGGGAGAAGTCAGCACATGGGGAAAGAGAGTGGATAAGTGGGTGAGCAAATGGGGGAGAGATTCTCAATGCTGCAAAGCCTGCCCCCATTGTGACATTACTGCCCTCCCGATGGGATATCATCGGGTCTCCATCTAGAATATATATATACACACATATATATATATAACTATTCTATGTGTATATACAGTGCCTTGTGAAAGTATTTGACACCCTGGAACTTTTCAACCTTTCCCACATATCATGCTTCAAACATAAAGATATCAAATGTAAATTTTTGGTGAAGAATCAACAACAAGTGGGATACAATTGTGAAGTTGAACGAAATTTATTGGTTATTTTACATTTTTGTGGAAATACAAAAACTGAAAAGGCGTGCAATATTATTTGGACCCTTTTATTTTCAGTGCAGCAAACTCACTCCAGAAGTTCATTGTGGATCTCTGAATGATCCAATGTTGTCCTAAATGACTAATGATGATAAATATAATCCACCTGGGCCTGCTTTTCCTCAGCAGGGACAGGGAAGATGGTTAAAATTGATGGGAAGATGGATGGAGCCAAATTCAGAACCATTCTTGAAGAAAACCTGTTGGAGTCTGCAAAAGACCTGAGACTGGGACGGAGATTTGTCTTCCAACAAGACAATGATCCCAAACATAAAGCAAAATCTACAATGGAATCAGGGGCGGAACTATCGTGGAAGCAGGGGAAGCAGCTGCCATAGGGCCCGGGCTAGCAGGGGGCCCGTCCCTGCTGCAGCTGTCTCCCCTGCGGCTGTGTTCCGCCGCCCATGGCCTGAGAGTCGGCGGTTCCCTGTGCTGGCTGTCATGCTGACAGCCGGCGCAGAGAAGCTGCTGCGTGCCGTCTCCCAGGAATCAATTGCACTGGTGTCTATACAGACGCCAGTACAATTGAAGCTCTGACCGCCGGGTCAGAGCGACGTCTGCAGCGTGATCATGTCATGTGATCACGCTGCTGACGTCACTCGTCGGTGGCGCCCAGAAGGGTGAACACTGGTGGTGAGTGTGCTCCACTGTGGAGCTGAAGATACCACCAAGATTAACGGGGGCACATACTGTGTGAGTGATAACTCTGCATTCTTGGCTGCATTACTACTTGAGGGGCACATTACTACTGATGGGACTGGGAGAATAAGAGGGCTTATTACTAGTTATGGGGGCATAATGTGCCTGCATTAATAGTTATGCGGGACATGGTTACTAGTAATGGTAGCATAAGGGGGCTGCATTGCTACCAGTCCATTATATTATATTGTGTTTCCATAATGTCTGCTTTAAATACAGCTCTGATTTGGGCAAAAAGCTGGCCGTTATGAGACTGAAGAGTATTTTTTGGGCCTAGAGAATTGCTGTGATTTGCTCCGCCCACTGCTATTGGCTCCGCCCACTATCAGAACCCGCCCCGCCGCCCGTTTGGGAGAGGGGCCCCGTTCAAAATTTTGCTGTGGGGCCCCGCCATTTCTAGTTACGCCACTGAATGGAATGGTTCACAAATAAACGTATCCAGGTGTTAGAATGGCTAAGTCAAAGTCCAGACCTGAATCCAATCGAGAATCTGTGGAAAGAGCTGAAAACTGCTGGTCACAAACGATCTCCATCCAACCTCACTGAGCTCGAGCTGTTTGCCAAGGAAGAATGGGCAAGAATTTCAGTCTCTCAATGTACAAAACTGATAGAGACATACCCCAAGCGACTTGCAGCTGTAATCGCAGCAAAAGTTGGCGCAACAAAGTATTAAGTTAAAGGGGCCAAATAATATTGCACACCCCAATTTCAGTTTTTGTATTTCCACAAAAATTTTAAATAACCAATAAATTTCGTTCAACTTCACAATTGTGTCCCACTTGTTGTTGATTCATCACCAAAAATTTAAATTTGGTATCTTTATGTTTGAAGCATGATATGTGGGAAAAGTTGGAAAAGTTCCCGGGAGCCGAACACTGTCGCAAGGCACTGTAGGCATAGAAAAAGTGGTTAAACCATTCAGAGGTGGCGATATGAGAAGAAAACTATTAAATAGGGAGTCATACTGGATTTTTAAATTACAGACAAGGACTCTGTAAGGTTTGAACGTGCGACAAGATCTCATACTTCAGTATGAGCCATACTTTTTTTTTGCTTAATGTGTTTTTTCGTGTTTGATTTCTTATCAGTTTGAATATGCATTGGAATAAGAGTCTGTCTCATCCATGGTATTGGTAATTTTGTGGTTGCATAAATTTATTTTTATTTGCTCAGTTTTTCTTTTCCAAGTCTGATTTCTTATTAGTATGAATATGCATTGGAACAAGAGTCTGTCTTATCTATGGTATTATTTTGTGTTTGCATATAAATATTTTTTTTTCTCAGTTTGTTGTTTCCATGTCTGATTTCTTATCAGTCTGGATATGCATTGGAATAAGAATCTGTTTCATTCATGTTATTATTTTGTGTCTACATATTGTCTTTTCATGAGGTATTGCTTTTATTTCATATGGTACATGCATGTTGTTGAAGTGCTTTCACAAAGAGTTAAATCTACTTACCTTGTGATTTAATTAATAATTAGCTCTGACTAATTCACCTGTTTGCTTAATGAAAGGTTTTTAAGCCTCCAGTCTGATAACTTAGGGTGAGTTTCCACGGTCAGGAAACGCTGCGTGTTTGGCGCTGTGCGCTGGCGCAGCGCCAAACACGCAGCGTCCAGATGTTACAGCATAGTGGAGGGGATTTCAAGAAATCCCGTCTCCACTATGCGTAACAATACGCAGGTGGCAGACCTGCGTAAACGGACATGCGGCGCGTCTTTTTAGACCGCAGCATGTCCTCGCGTATTGCGGCGACGGTGCGTCGCCGCAACAGAATTAACACAGGGCTATGTAGCCCTGCGCTCTTTCCGGAGGTGTTCCGGAGGTGTCCTGAACACCTCCGGAAAGATCGCGCGTCATAAAGGGGGCGGGGCTTAGACGGAGCGGAATTTCCGCTCCGTCCAAAGCGCTGTGGTTCCGGACCGTGGAACCACAGCCTTATACTAACCATGATTAAGACCGGAGTGTCAAAACGCGTCGATTGGTAGCTCTCTGGGATCTATATGTTGTCTGCATTGTGCCTGTTTTTATTATTTTTTTTCCATTAAAGACGAAGTTTTATATTTTACCTTTTTTCCTTCATTCTTTGGAACTTCACTCCCAGCCCAGGAGGCTCCGTGCGTGGAACTCATTCTTGGAAAGAGACTGCAAATGGTGAGCTGACTTCTTCCATTCCCCATTCCCCCTTTTTTCATATATGTATTAGTGTAAACTAGTTAATACAAATTTATTGTCCTTCATTTTCCTTCCACTCAAACCAATTCCCCACTTTCCTTCTGTGGTTAATCTGCCATCATTGGCTCTTCACCCACTCCACCCTGAGAGTGCTACTATTGTGTTTCTACATTTTTTTCTTAATGGGGTATTTTCAAGTTCTTAAATTGCTTTACTTCCTTAACGACCAGAGGTATTTTTGTTTTTGTATTTTCATTTTTTGCTCCCCTTCTTCCCAGAGCCACAACTTTTTATTTTTTGGTCAAAATGGCCTTGTAAGGGCTTGTTTTTTGCGGGACGAGTTGTGCGTTTGAACGACATCATTGGTTTTAACATATTGTGTACTGGAAAACAGGAAAAAAATTCCAAGTGCGGTGAAATTTAAAAAAAAAGTGCAATCCCACATTACCATGTTCACTAAATGCTTAAACTGACCTGCCAATATGATTCTCCATGTCATTACAAGTTCATAGACACCAAACATGTCTGGACTCTTTTTTATTTAAGTGGTGAAAAAAAAAATTCCAAAATTAGTTAAAAAAAATAAAAATTGCACCATATTCCGAAACCCGTACCATTTCTATTTTTCGTGATCTCGGGTTGGGTGAGGGCTTATTTTTTGCGTGCTGAGCTGATGTTTTTAATGATACAATTTTGGTGCAGATATGATCTTTTGATCAACTGTTATTGCATTTTAATGCAATGTTGCAGCGACCAAAAAACCATAATTCTGGCGTTTTGACTTTTTTCTCGTTACTCCGTTTAACGATCGGGTTATTTTTTTTTATATTGATAGATTGGGCGATTCTGAACGCGGCAATACCAATATGTGTATGTTTGATTTTTTTATAGTTTTATTTTGAATGGGGCAAAATGGGGTGATTTGAACTTTTAATATATATTTTTTTAAAAATATGTTTAAAAACATATTTTGTTTTACTTTTTGCATACGTCAATAGTCTCCATGGGAGACTAGAAGCTGCCATAATTCGATCGGCTCTGATACATACAGGTGATGCTCAGATCGCCACCTGTATGTAGTAGAAATGCTCACATGCTATGAACGCTGACCACCAGGCAGTGCTCATAGCAATCTGGCAGTGACAACCATAGAGGTTTGCTGGAGACCTCTGGTTCTCATCCCAACCCATTGGCGACCCGCGATCTTGTGACGGGGTCACCGATGTGCGGGACTTCTGGCGCGCTTGCCAGAAGAGTGAGTTAAATGCTGCTGTCAAAGATTGATAGCAGCATTTAATGGGTTAACAGTTGCGGGTGTATCGCGATTCCACCCGCGGCTGTTGCAGGCACATGTCAGCTGTATATTTCAGCTGTCATGTGCCTGGAAAGGTGCAGGCTCAGCGCCGGAGCCCGCACCAAATCGGGGAATCCGATATCGGCATACTATTACGCCTGATGTCGGAAAGGGGTTAATTAATTAGACAGCATGAAAGTAAGCAAGTTTGCAATTATATTGTTTTTTCCATTTGCTGTTATTCTACTGCATTGACAGGTTTTCTTTTTTATGGTGTACAGCTCGTTTTCATGGAACTTGGCCTCCAGATTCTGGCTCAGTATGCCCAGTAGTTACATTCTAGGAGAGGAATTAACTTTTGTCATCCCAATCACCTTTCTCTAGTCTAATTTGCCATTCACTCCCCCCACTAATTCTCACCTTTTGACCAGAGATGCTGTTATAAATCTTGCAAAATTACCAGCATGCAGCTTTCAGAGCAAGTTTCCTAATCATGGCTCTCTGCTCTCGCTGTCTGGAGCTGTGAGCTTGTTCACATGTTCTTTTATCTCTATGTGCAAATGTAATTAGAGAAGTCACATCAGAACAAACCCCTGATAGATGAATGTGTTACAGCAGAACTTGTGCTGAGCTTCGGTGCTCTACTAATACTACAGTTCTACTGTTCACCAGAGCTGTCACTCAAGTAGCAGAGCCCGCAATGCCAGAAATCAGAAAGGAAGTAGATTAACCACAATGCATTGCTCTGAGCTGCTCACGAGATAACTTGACTATACGTTTTTAAATACAGTTAAGTCATATTCCAACAATCTAGATCAAACAGCTCCTTTTCTATCAAACAGCTCCTTTTCTATCAAACAGCTCCTTTGGATGGCTAGATAGTTCATTGGCTTAGCTTATATAGGGGAATGAGTACGAAGCCAACTGTCTGTAAGATTAGTAAGCCTAATTATAGCCTGATGGTGTTTTTTTATTTTTGCTGTGAGTGGTTCTGACTGAATGTAGAGCTACAGGAAGACATTCAGTCCATGATTTACTTGTGCAACCATTCTCTGAATCTTTAACCTCAGTGTCCCATTCAGTCTCTCAACTGTTCCACTGTAATGAGGTATGGGGTGGGTGTGCAATGCCTCCTATGTTCCAAAATCCTCTAAAATCTTCCTCATTGCTTCACTTTTGAAGTAGACTCCCATATCCCTTAATTTACCTCTGGAACCTCATATTAACATACCACTTTTGACATCAGATTATTGGCTCCTGCTTTACGATTTCATTTGTACAATTTGAGACCTCAGGCCACCCTGAAAAGAGACACAGGCACACACGCATGCAAGCACACACAAACACACACACACACACCAACACACACACAGAAAACTTATATGAGCCTAAATGTATACAATCAATATTCAGTCACTGGAATGGGTACAATGGCCTTGGACTCCATCCTTGCAGGACAGTACAGGCAGAAACATATGGAGTAGCTGCCACATTGAACCATTGAGTTGGGAAATGTTGATTTGAGATACTTACCATAGTTTCTTTAGCATAGTGAGTCAGATCATGCATCAAATAGGACATACAATTGAAGACTTGTCTGGCAAGACAACACTTCTCACCTAATCTCCACACATCACAAACTTATATGGCTCCATTATTCATCTAATTTTTCTTTTTCTTTATTTAATGACTAATGCTGTAGTTTACCCAACAGCTCAAAGTCCACAAGCAATATTCTTCTGCATACTACATACACAATTTTCTGATCGTGGTATAATAGCAGCTGCTTTAGCAGCAGCATCCACATGGCATTGCTCTGAGCTTCTATTTGTGTGAGACTGGCCTTTTAGTAGCTTCGAATCCATAAACAGATGCCTGATACTTTCACCATTACTTACAGGTTTACCTGGTGGAGACCCAAAGAACCCTTGCTCTTCCAGATGGGTCGATGGTCATGTGCCACTCCAAAATCATTGCTGGAATTGGTGTAGATGTTTGCTGCCCTACCTTCTGTGTCACACAGGTAGACAGGAGAATATCCTGCAACAACACATCTTCCAAGGTGGTCACCACCTATTCCATGTGTGAACCTTTTGAAAGTACTTGGAACCATCTACTAAAAGCTCAAAATCTGTATTAGCATTTGGGGTTTTAACAGCATTCTTAACTTCTTCTATTTCAGTTTTCATTAGTTCCTATCATGATAGTCATCAGGATTTGAAAAAGGAAACCTTTTGTGTGAAAAAGAATAGATCCCATCCTCCATTTCTATCCCTTTCTTCTTAAATGATCTATTTGCTAAAATGTCTTTTGGAACCATTTTTTTCATATTCTATTCACTGTTCCTGCTCTGTCTTTCCTATGTGTCCCTCTTTTGGAACCAGTAGCAACCATGTAGCTGGGTTCAATAGTACATAACTTGTAATAGTCACGTTGTTGGTGATTAGTAGAACTGCCTCATATTTGGTATAAATTTTGAATAGCAGCAGTTCAAGCACAAGATGGAATCTTTAGTATAAACCCTTAACCAGTGATACTCGTATATGATTGAAAAGAAAATATAATCATCTTCATGTTATTTAAACAAGTACATGGGTGAAACTTTTTTGTCTTTTCTTCATGAGGATGCTAGTGGTTGCCTGTTTTAATGGAGAAGCATAAGGGAACTGTATGTGTAGTATGTCCCTCTATGTTTGCCAACACCATTTTGGTCCACTTGGTTGTTACTTCCATATATATCTCAGATGCGCTCCACCTTTATCTGGTATACTATTATGACACTTTATTATGCAACACGTACAAAATAATACAAACATAGAAAGTTATAGCTTTTCATCCAACATTTACTCTAAAGAGTTCCTGTGTACTCAGAAAATACAGTACAACCAAAAATACATAAATAAAAAAAAAAAAAATTTAAACATTACTCTTCTAATCTGAATATTCAGTCCTGAAATATAAAAATAGATCGTGAGCACAACCTTAATAGAAATGGTGCTTAAAGTCTAGGTTCCCACACCGGTACTAATGACAAAGAAAAGACTAGAAAAATATTTAGAGTTGAGAGTCCTCAGTGGTTGATACCTTTTAATGGCTAACTGAAAAGATGGTAACAAATTGATGGTAACAGATACAGTTACCTCTAGTGGATAGTGATGCCAGCCCCAACGTAGTTTCGGCTCTGCGGCCTTCCCAGAAGAAGGCCGCAGAGCCGAAACGTACGTTGGGGCTGGCATCACTATCCATTAGAGGTAACTGTATCTGCACTCCTTTATTCCTATTCTATTATTTACCCTTTGACTAACTTTGTGTCTGTGTAATTGTTATAGTTATTATTGTTATCACAGTCTGAGGGCCAGTTATTTCTCTGGGCATATATCTATTTGTGCAAACCTCATGTAGTATATATTGTGGATAGTGGTGCCTCTGTTTTCTGGATCTCCCACTTTTAATAATTTTTGTATATATGTGTTTAATTTTCTAATAAAAAGATTTGTACTTTCATATTGTTTAGGTTCATATTTCTTTATCGGTTTTTAATAATTTATTAGTAGTATCTTCAAAACGTTTCGGTCTTGGTGACCTTCATCAGTACTACTGAAATAACAATTCAAATGCATAAGAATTTGTACAGACAAAAAAGGAAAAAGCATAATAAACTAAAGTATATACAAAATATGTCTATATGGGTCTAAATCAAGAACAAAAAGAAAATGAGTGGATTGGCTACGAGTATGCATAGACAGTCGTGGTGGTATCCTAAATAGGAAAAATCAGGAAAAAATAGTGCCATACCTTATATGTATATAGAAAATGGCTCCTAGAGAGACAGGTGCCCCAAGTGAAGAATGCTGCCTAAATAAGGGTATAATAATTGTGAAAATGGCTCGGAGTATCGACCGTGAATAGATAGTTACCAAATAGGCAGTACTTACATAAAAATAAGCGTGGCTTATGACAAAGCTGAGAAAATTGAGAAATTGACAAAAATCAGTGGTGTATTGTCAAAGTAGAAAAGAGCTTAATAGCATATGTATTAAATTACCTCTGTGGTAATGCCGAGTGTCTAATATTGCGGTATCCACCGCTATGAAGACTGGGGCTGTACAAGAAAAAAAATATATATTTTTTTTTTCAATTTTTTTTTTCTACCTCTGGACACGCAGCGCTGGATCAGCACCTGGATCTGCCACTACTACGTACATTCCCCTACAGGCACATGCAACTCCTAAATGGATACCAGTAATGCGACACACACCCATGGACATGAATGTAATGCAACCACTACCAACTACAGTTCCACAATACACACAGCTTCAACCTTGTTGGTTACTGATGCAGCCATCCGTGTACAGAGGAGAACACTGGAAACAGTCAGATATGGCACGGACTGGAGAAAAGGACAGGGACACTGATGTGCTGGTTGCCCCTAAGTCTGTCACTAAACGTGTTGTGTATTCAAGGGATCGACTTCTGGAGCTGAGCAGGATGAAGGCTACTACAGCTGTGGACATACCACTTATTCCCCGTGAAGTGTGGTGACCTTTCAGAGGCTGCAGAGCAGAAAAAAAGGTGAAGTCCAGGAGAAGAAGGTTTAAAACCTGCAGTCCCATCCATTATCATGGGTAATGTACGCTCGCTGGGAAATAAGACGGATGAACTTCTAGCTCTGTGTAAAACCCAGATGGAGTTCAAGGAATGCAGTCTCATGTGCTTCACAGAAACCTGGTTACATGGGGATGTTCCTGATTCAAGTGTTTTGATTCCAGGGTTTCACATGGTCCGGGCTGATAGAGACAAAGCTAAGTCTGGTAAGAAGAAGGGTGGTGGGGTGATATTATACATTAATAACAGATGGTGCAATCAGCGTCATATTACTGTTAAGGAAATTCACTGCAGTCAAAACAATGAATTCTTAGCAGTTGGCCTCAGGCCCTACTATTTACCTAGAGAATTTTCCATTTGCATTACAGTAGTCCTGTATATCCCTCCATCCGCAAACCAAGAGGCGGCTGGGGAAGTATTGTCAGGGTGTTAGACCGCATTCAGACAAAGCACCCAAACTCGTTAACTGTAATCTCTGGGGACTTTAACAGAGCCATGATCTCAAAGGCTCTTGCAAAGTTCTATCAATAAGTAAAATGTGCCACAAGAGACAGCAGTATATTGGATCTCCTCTATGCGAATGTTAAAGACACCTATTCATCGTCTGCATTACCCCCTCTGGGAAATCAGACCACAACCTCATACTTTGTCTCCATCATACCAACCTGTTGTCAGTAAACAGCCAGCCACAATAAAATTAATTAGGAACTGGACTCCAGCGGCAGAGGAGGCGCTACGAGACTGCTTTGACCTCACAGACTGGGAGGTGATATGCGACAGGGGAGAGCATGATGATGTAAATGATATTGTCGGGCGAGTAACGGATTATATAAATTTTTGTACTGACACTGTTGTACCAGCTAAAAAGATTCGATGTTATGCAAATAACAAGCCTTGGATTACAAAAGAATTGAAACACTTACTAAACAAGAAAAAACTGGCATTTAAAATGAAGGATACTAAGAAACGAAATTGATACAAAGGGACTTAAATGGGAAAATTAAAAATGCCCGTGAGGCGTTCCGAAAATTTAAAATTATAAAATAAATTGTCACAGAACAATTCCATGGAGGTGTGGTCGGGCATGAAACACTAACTTGGTTTAAGGCAAAGTCGGAGCATGGGGAAGTGGATCTGCCCTGGGCTAATGAAAAAGAATGAGTTTTTCAACAGATTCACCAACAAAGCACAGTGTCATCAGAAATGGGGGATGGATCCGGGAAAAAAATCTGCAGCATTGACATTGGGGATAAGCTGCCTGCTTTCACTGTCTCCCAAAGCGACGTGAGAAAACAGTTTAGCAGACTTGTTATTGGCAAAGCAGCTGGGCCTGATGGCCTCACCTCGTGTCCTCAGAGCATGTGCAAACCAACTGTGTACTGTTCTTCCAGCACCTGTTTAACTGGAGCCTTCAATCACAGGGGGTACCAGAACTGTGAAAGACCACCTGCCTGGTGCCGGTTCCCAAGACCACTTTTTCAACTTCCTACAACATCTCCAGTGGCCTTAACATTGCATGCTATGAAGTCCTTGGAGAGAAAAAATACTCGCCTACTTGTGCCCGAGGGTGAGGGCCTACACTGACCCCCTGCAGTTTGGGTACCCCCAGAATTGGGGGGTGGAGATGCTTTTAGTGTCTCTGCTACATACAATGCATTTGTTCTTGGACAATGATGGAACTGCAGTGCGCACCATGTTCTTGACTTCTCTAGGCTTTCAATACCCTACAGCTGCTCTTACTACGTAATAAGTTGACTGTATGCGGTAGATGTGTCATGTATAGTGTACAGTTCCTATAGCGTCTTGTGCTTGGGGCGAGGAAAAACCAGAACACGGTTTGATAGAAATGTTTATCTTCATACAAGCATGCGAAAAGTCACACGTTTGCGGAAAAGGCAGGGACACAGCAGGCCGAGTAATTCAAGCTCTACAATAACTTCCAAAGAGGTTAGGATTCTTCTCTGTACCGAATTCCTCTGCAAACATGGATTCCCAGAAGCATTCCAAGTCCAAAAGTGTTTCCAAAGTTCCTCAGTAAAATAGCTGGAGTCCAAAATCCGTTTCCAGGAATTCGGTCAAGGCTGACTGAACTTTTCGGACAGATTGTTCGCTGAGCGTTAAGAAGCAAGAGGAAGAATCGGGCGGGAACATAAAGCGGAACCTCCAATTAACTGAGGGCAAGATACTCAGCAAGACAGAAAGCAAAATGGCCGAGGAAAAACTGGTTTCAAGGAAATGTCAAAGAGACAAAGAACCTTAATTTCTCCCCCCTTAGGGACCCTCCGATGACCCAGACCAGGCTTGTAGGGTACCT
>JARQOD010000009.1:136553173-136600095 GCA_033576555.1 Oophaga sylvatica | reverse complement strand
GTCTTGGGTAGTGTTCAGACCAAGTTTTTATTAACTGTCACTCTGATATGCTCTCTGTCCTCATTTTCTGCTCAGGCTTTCGTTGATTCTGGAGCAGCTATTAACCTGATAGATTATGATTTTGCTAAACGTTGTGGGTTTCCTTGATACCCCTACAGAAGTCTATTCCCCTACTGGGGATCGATTCTACCCCTTTGGCTGAGAATAAACCTCAGTTCTCTACTCAGGTGATAATGAGATTGAACCTGAATATCAGGAGTGCTGTAAATTTTTGGTTCTGTATAATCTGCATGATTTATCGTACTGGGCTTCCCTTGGTTGCAGTCTCATAATCCTGTTTTGGATTGGAAATCTGTGTCTGTAACCAGTTGGGCTGCCAATGTGTTAATACCAACACTCCTGTTTTTTCTGCCTCCTCCAGGCTCAGGATGTTCCTGACTTTTTGATGATTTTCTGATGTGTTTAGCGAAAGTAAATCTGCATCCTTGCCTCCCCATAGGAGCTATGACTGCGCTATTGAATTAGTGCCTGGTAGTAAATTCCCTAAAGGTCGACTTTTTAACTTGTCTGTACCTGAACATGACGCTATGCGGTCTTATATCAAGGAATCATTGGAGAAGGGTCATATCAGACCATCCTCTTCACCCTTAGGTGCCGGTTTTTTCTTTGTGGCCAAAAAGGATGGTTCATTAAGGCCGTGTATTGATTATCGTCTTTTGAACAATATTACTGTAAAATATCAATACCCATTACCTTTGATTTCTGACCTGTTTTCCAGGGTGAAAAACGCTACTTGGTTTACCAAGCTTGACCTCAGGGGGGCATATAACCTTATTCGCATTAAGCATGGGGATGAATGGAATACGGCATTCAATACCCCTGAGGGGCATTTTGAGTACCTTGTGATGCCCTTTGGGCTCACTAATGCTCCTTCTGTCTTCCAGTCCTTCATGAATGACATTTTCAGGGATTTTGTGGATAAATTTCTGATTGTTTATTTGGATGATATCTTGATTTTTTCTAATGACTGGGACTCTCATGTGAAACATGTTCGAACTGTATTCCAGATTTTGAGAGAGAATGCTCTGTATGTGAAGGGATCAAAGTGTCTTTTTGGCGTACAGAGGATCTAATTTCTGGGATTCATTTTGTCCCCATCTGTTATTGAAATGGACCCGGTCAAGGTTCAGGCCATCTGTGATTGGGTCCAACCTACTTCATTAAAGGCTCTTCAAAGATTTTTGGGTTTTGCCAATTTTTATCGTAAATTTATTGGTAATTTCTCGGTTATTGTTAAACCATTGACTGATTTGACCAGAAAGGTTCTGATGTGGTGAATTGGCCTCCTGAGGCAGTCTCTGCATTTCAGGAACTTAAGCAGAGATTCACTTCTGCTCCTGTTCTACGGCAGCCTGATGTTTCTCTGCCATTTCAGGTGGAGGTTGATGCCTCTGAAATTGGGGCAGGTGCCGTTTTGTCCCAAAAAGATCCAGAGACCTCTAAAAGTAACCCTTGTGCCTTTTTCTCTCGAAAATTTTCTCCTACTGAACGTAATTATGACGTGGGTAATCGGGAGTTACTGGCCATGAAGTGGGCTTTTGAAGAGTGGAGACATTGGCTGGAGGGAGCCAAACAGCAGGTGGTGGTCCTTACGGACCATAAGAATCTGGTTTATCTGGAATCTGCCAAGCGAATCAATCCTAGACAGGCCAGGTGGGCCTTGTTTTTCACACGTTTTTAATTTTGTGGTTTCCTTTCTTCCTGGCACTAAGAATGTTAAGGCGGATGCCCTCTCGAGGAGTTTTCCTTGCAGACTCTCCTGAGTTATCTGATCCTTCTGTTATTTTGAAAGAGGGTGTAGTTCTTTCCGCCATCTCACCCAATTTGAGACTTGCTCTGGAGGGGTGTCAGGAGGATAGGCCCGAGCGCTGCCCTGTTGGAAAATTGTTTGTCCCGGACCAGTGGAAAAAGAGTGTGATGTCTGAGATTCATTGTTCCGCGTTGGCTGGGCATCCCGGAATTTTTGGTACCAGAGACTTGGTTAGTCGGTCCTTTTGGTGGCCTACCTTGTCTCGTGATGTCAGGGAATTTGTGCAGTCCTGCGGGACTTGCTCTCGCTCCAAGCCTTGCTCTCGCTCTAGTGGTTTGTTGATGCCATTGCCTGTGCCCAAGAGACCATGGACCCATATCTCTATGGATTTCATTTCCGACCTCCCTGTTTCTCAGAGAATGACCGTCATCTGGGTGATTTGTGATAGGTTTTCCAAGATGATACATCTTGTGCCATTACCTATGTTGCCTTCCTCCTCTGAATTGGTGCCTTTGTTCCTTCAGCACGTGGTTCGTTTACACGGCATTCCTGAGAACATTGTGTCTGACAGAGGAGTCCAGTTTGTTTCCAGATTTTGGAGGACCTTTTGTTCTAAACTTGGAGTTCAATTGTCTTTCTCCTCGGCGTTTCATCCTCAGACCAATGGTCAAACTGAGAGAACAAACCAGACATTGGAGACTTATCTAAGATGCTTTGTGTCTGCTGATCAGGATGACTGGGTCTCTTTTTTGCCTTTGGCTGAGTTTGCTCTTAATAATAGGGCTAGCTCTGCCACTTTGATGTCTCAATTTTTCTGTAATTCTGGGTTTCACCCTCGATTTTCTTCAGGACAGACGGAGGCTTCTGTCTGTCCAGGTGTTGACTCTGTTGTGGAGCGTATGCAACAGATTTGGGACCAGGTAGTGGAGAGGTTGTCCCTCTCTCAGGAGAGGGCCCAGCGGTTTGCTAACCGGCATAGGACTGATGGTCCTCGGTTTAAAGTGGGGGACTTGGTCTGGTTGTCCTCAAGAAATATTCCTATGAGAGTGGCATCTCCTAAATTTAAGCCTAGGTTCATTGGACCTTATAAGATCATGGAGATTATTAATCCTGTTTCTTTTCGTTTGCTTCTTCCAGGGACATTTAAGATCCATAACGTGTTCCACAAGTCCTTGTTGAAGAGGTTTGTTGAGCCAGTGGTTCCTACTGCTTTGCCTCCTGACCCTGTTCTGGTTGAGGGCAATATGGAGTTTGTGGTTGAGAAAATATTGAATTCTCGTTTTTCTAGACGGAAACTCCAGTATTTGGTTAAGTGGAGAGGTTATGGTCAGGAAGACAATTCTTGGGTGTTTGCTTCGGACATCCATGCTAGGAGACTCATCCGTGCGTATCATAGAACTCATCCTGACCGACCTGGTTGCTCAAGTGAGGGTTCGGTGACCCCTCCTCAAGGGGGGGGGGTACTGTTGTGAATGGACTTGAAATGAGTTCTGAGCAGAGGCTCCCTCTGGTGGTTACAAGCGGTACTGGACTGTCCAGTGAAGATTGTGAGGAGTGGGAATCAGGTGTTACTGACTGGTCTTATATAAGGGAGTTGCCTTCCCATCAGGGTTGCGGTGATCAATTGTTCTGGTCTCAATCCTTGAGTCCTGTTTTCCTTTGTAGCCTGCTGTGTCGTGTCTGCATCTCCTGCTAACAGATAAGACATTTTCTTCTTTTTGTTTTTGTGCTTGATTTTTGCATTTTGTCCTGCACTTCTGTGGGGGCCTTCAGGGTCCCCTCCGGGGGCTTTTGCCCTCTCAGTTTAGTTCAGCCACTGATGTTTGTACTTTTGCTTTTTCCAGTTTTTTCAGTGGCTGCTGTTTTGATTTTGTTACACCAGAGAACTAATTTAGGTGGTAGAGGTCGTGTGATCTCAGGTGATTTTGAAATTAGTAGAGTTGGTGCTTTTCAGGGTTTTTTTGGGATTGCAGTAAGTGCCCTTCCTATCCTTTTCTATTTAGGTAGTTTGGGCCCCAACGTTTGCTCATACTATTTTCTGTCTGTGTCAGTATTTCATCTTGTCTAACCGCCATTACATGTTTGGGGGCTTTCTATGTTCTTTGGGGATCTGCTCCGGGGCAGATAGCTTTCCTCTTTCTATCTTTAGGTGTAGTTAGTTACTCAGGCTGTGACGAGGCGTCTAGGACCAACGTAGGAACGCTCCACGGCTGCCTCTAGTTGTAGTGGTTAGTCAGGGTACTGCAATCTCAAGATTCCAACTTCTCTGGTGTGTTGCCTTTTTTGCCTGCACTCCTCAGCTACCGAAACATAACAGTCAGCATACTTAAGCTAGAAGATACAATTGCATTATACATTATAAGCAAAATGTATCTCTGTTCTCCAAAGCACTTTTTCAACTTTAGGGACAGAATCAAATAAAATGTCATAGAAAAATAATTTAATTGAATAATGTTTCAAAATATTTTAACATGATTTGAGAAATATGTTATTAAGTACAATTATAATAACTTCTTATTGATTCCTTCTTCCAATTCTGCAAGCACAACCCTACAATAATCCTGGAATATGGGCAAGTACTGTTTGTAGTGTGTATTGGAGTTTTAAGACCCCAAATGGGATGTAGCATTGATGTATTTAGTATTTTTTAACATAGGGTGCACTCTCATATAACCCAGGGATTGCTTATACACATACATTTCATAGGTGTTCACCGTGCATCCGCTCAGCATGAAAAGAGTTAATGATCCATGTTAATTAATAGAAGACTGTTGAAGAATCACTTACTTAACAAGAAAAAGAAGAGGGGAAAACAGCCATTTCAAAGAATCCCAGAGGTGCTGACATTTATCTTTTATAACTGGGCCACAGAGGTTATGTGATGATGCTGGTGGTGCAGATATTTCTGAACTTGCTGAGAGGGGCAGAACCTTTTCTAAACCTTTTGTCTTGGGCTATGAATTAGATCAGTTATGTTCTTTAAGTTGGAACCATCAGTTACATTCTATTTATGAACATTAATGAAAACACAAAATGCCTTTTTTTCTAATTTGGAAAACGTATTATTAAAAAAGATATGCTACACATTCGTACAGATCATATAATAGCAAATAACTGCTAAATTGTATTTTAGCCATAAATATATACATACGAGATTGTGAAACCTTTCTTAAAATAATCCTTAAAAGAACTCTGTTAGACCTGGCACAGGGTGTTCTTTGATTTTTTTTTTAATCAAACACTACATCCTTAGGCAGGGCACTAAGAATATTAGAGTTTAAAGGTTTTGCCTGGATTGTTCCTTTAAGTGTATGTTGAGCTGATAGAAGAGGTTTCTTACATCAGCGCTAGCATTGGCTTCCCCGTCATTTCCAATGCATGCTTGACCACAGGGAACCCTCAAACAAAAAAGGGGTTGTGAATCTTGTGAGACATTTTTTTTACATGGTTTTTCCCCTAATATAACTTATGGTATATCAATAGGCTATGCCATAGATAATTGATCATTGGAGGCTTCAACTGTTTAAAATTGTAAAATTTGGAGATGTGACGTAAAATAAAATAATAATAACACAATTATTTCTTGATTAGCATCCTGCTACCAAGATAATCTAGTGAGTGATAAGAAATATTTCCATTTAGGTTAAATGTTTGTGAAATGAATACAGGCAATCTCTGGGTCACAAACTAGTTAGGGACCATAGGTTTGTAATGTGAATTTGTACATAAGTTGGAACAAGGCTGAGAGAAAGAAACAAAAAGAACTACTGCCTCATTGTTGACCTCTTTGGCTGCCCCTCTGTTTCCCACTGTCTCATCTTCTTCTTTCCGTCATAGCGCGCCGCATCCCCGGTCTCTTCACTATACCAGACGACTTCTGGCCGCATCTATTATTATTATTATTATTATTATACATTTATATAGCGCCATTTATTCCATGGCGCTTTACATATGAAAAGGGAAAAATATAGACAGATACAATAAACATGTGCTAGACAAGGGACACACAAGTACAGAAGGAGAGAGGACCCTGCCCGCGAGGGCTCACAGTCTACAGGTCTATGCCAGAGATGTTGCCGTCGTGACCTTGTGTTGTGCAGTAGCTTCCGAGGCATAGACATGACCGAAAATCCTGGGCCATAGGAAAAAGGACATTAATGTGACTCATGACTCTGGAAAGAAATGCACAGGACAGTGGGCAACATGACACCTGGATAGATAAGAAGTGAGGTGCTCAGGTGAGTATTAGTTGTTTTGTTTTCTTGAACATCCGAGGTTCGTATTCACGAGTTGTACAAAGTCAGATGTTCATAAGTGAAGGACTTCCTGCATTCTTCTTTTTTATAGAAGAATAAAAAGTACACAGAGGTAAAGAATTATTTCAATCCATCCTCTTACCACAACCAAAATTAAATAGCAGAAAGCTTTTTCTTCCAAAGAGGTAAATCTTTTTGAAAGTCTGATAATTCCAGTGCAATTAACAACCAACTATCTGGAGTGAAAACAAGTTAGACTTTGTTCACATTGTTATAAATGGAAACCACAACTCAGAGTGGGCTTCATCAAATGGTGGACACTGGCAAGGTGGTCCATCGGGTTTTGGGCATTGTTTAAAAAATAATGATGCAAGTGGCATTATCCTTACTAGCAAAATACCTGAATATGTAATGTAAGCCCCTAATGTAATTGGTACAATATCCTAAGGAAGGTGTAGACAATTACATATGACATAAGACAATTCCCATTTTCAATGTATCAAACGTACTAGCAAAAAAAAGAATCTTTGTAATATATCTTGCTTCACTTATCAGGTTATCAGGCACTTTTGCCCTCTTCCCTCTTCCTCCTGCACTAATCATTTACTTTGAATTGCCTGATAAAATCAACACAATTGAGACAGAGGGAATGGATTTTCATCTTCACTGAGAGATCAGGTTACATCTGCTACCTATATAAGTCAGAGATGAATGACGTGCAAGAAAGAGGAGGAAACAGCTTCTGCTTCTGCTAAAGAGTCTATAGACTACAGAAATGGATGTAATTTCTTTGCTGTAGTAAAATTTGTCATCTTTGTTTAACCACTTTGAGATCAAGGGGAGTTGTAATGATTTTTCAAGAGGATAAATTAGTAGATTTGTTTCTGCTAAGACATGTAAGATTAGTTATAATTGAATGTTTATTTAGGTTATAAATTTGGCAGCTGGCTCAGTGATTACCACTTACTTTGTAGCTCTGGGGTCCTGGGTTCAAATCCCACCAATGACAACATCTGCAAGGAGATTGTATGTTCACCCCATGTTTGCGTGGGTTTCCTCCGGGTTCTCCGCTTTCCTCCCACATTCCAAAGATATACTGATAGGGAATTGAAATTGTGAGCCCCATTGGGGACAGTGATGATAATGTCTGTAAAGCGCTGCGGAATATGATGATACAATATGAGTAAAACATAATAAATAATAAGCTTATGCATGGATGATCTTAGGAAAATGATGTTGAAATAGGTTTGATCTGAGACAATGTGAATGTCAATGATTATATCACAGGAGGTGTTTAGAAGTGGCTACAACAATCATATGTGTAGCTCCTTTTTTCTATATTACATCTTTACCATGTACAGTATTTAGCGAAAAATGTTCAGACTCACCTCTTAACTAGGGTTGAGCATTCCGATACTGCAAATATCGGGTATCGGCCGATATTGGCTGTATCGGAATTCCAATTCCGAGTACCGATATTTTCGTCATATCGGATACCGGAATCGGAATGTCACTGTCACTGTCAGTGTCCGTCGGTCGGGTCTGTCAGGAGTCAGCGGCACTTACCCGGCAGAAGATCTCCGACGATCACATCCCGGACTGCTTGATGGCCGCCATCCTCTTCTCCCTGGCGGTCACATGCAGTTTCTCACGATAACTGCAGTGACTGCTGGGTAATCGCGGCCGTAAAGCAGTCCGATGACGTCACCGCCGGGGAAGCGGGTAATCAGCTGTGCTGCGCCGGGATGTCAGGCTCTGCCTGGCAATCCGATGTAGCAGAGCTGGATCGTCGTGGGACACTCGTTACTATGGACTGCGTCGGACAGGTGGTATACTGTTGGTTTGTTTTTTTCTTTTTTTACAGGAGATCGATGGCGTCGCAGGAATGAGAGTACAATAAAATAAATGAAAACTGTGTTGTCTCTTTTATTTCATTAAAAGACTTTTTTCTTGCTGTGTCTTTTTTTTAAACATTTAAAAACTTTGGGATTAATAATGGATCGGTGTCTTATTGACGCCTCTCCATTATTAACCGGGCTTATTGTCACCGTGCAATCAACGGTGACATTAACCCCTTATTACCCCGCTTGCCACCGCTACAGGGCAGTGGGAAGAGCCGGGTAAAGTGCCACAATTGGCACATCTTTTGATGCGCCAAATGTGGGGCTGCTGTAGCCTGGTATTATCAGGCTGTTGAGGGCCAAAATCCATGGGCCTTGACAGTCTTTTAATACCAGGCTGCAGCAGTCTGCATTTTACTTGGCTGGTTAACAAAAATAGGGGGGATCCCCACGCCGTTTTTTTTTCGAGGGGATCCCCTATTTTTGTTAACCAGCCAAGCTAAGCAGACTGCTGTGGCCTGGTATTATCAGGCTTGCAAGGTCCATGGATATTGGATCCTTACCAGCCTGAAAAACCAGGCCTCAGCGGTCTGCTTCATCTGGCTGGTTAACAAAAATAGGGGGGACCCCACGCTAATTTTTTTCGAGGGGATCCCCTATTTTTGTTAATCAACCAAGATATGCAGACTGCTGTGGCCTGGTATTATCAGGCTGGCAAGGTCCATGGATCTTGGCTCCTTAACAGCCTGAAAATCCAGGCCTCAGCGGTCTGCTTCATCTGGCTGGTTAACAAAAATAGGGGGGACCCCACGCCATTTTTTTTTCGAAGGGAACCCCTATTTTTGTTAATCAGTTCCCTCTGACGTCACTGATGGTGTCCCTGGCTGACCTGAAGTGAAAGTGGAAAGCAATCAATTAAGCTTTCCACTTCCTCTCCTGTCAGCCAGGAGAGGAGCTCATTCATTTGGGGGTTTACTGTGAGGCTGCAGCATTAGCTGCGGTCCCTGCAGTAAACATTAACCCTTTCTGAAGGATTACACCGTGGGACCTGACTGTGCATGGGATAGGTAAGAATAATTTTGCTTTATTATTTTATTTTTATTACAGGAAATGGTTTTAGCAGGTAAATAAAATATGGTCAAAAACTGTGTGATTATTTCATTAAACTTCTTTTTTATTAAAGTGTGTGTGTTTGATTTTTCTTTCATACAATAGGATTAATAATTGATAGTTGTCTAATTGACAGCTCTCAATTATTAACCTGGCTTAAAGTGACCTTTCAATTGCAAGGTCATTTTAACCCCTTATTAACCCATTCGCCACCGCTACAGGGCAATGGGAATAGACGGGCAAAGTGCCAGAAAGGGCAAATCTAATTAGAGATTTGCCCTTTCTGGGTGTCTGGGGGCAGATGTTAGTAGCTGGGGGGGGGCAAAAATAATGGTCCCTCTCTGGGCTATTATTATCTGCCCCCACTCACTGGCTTTGTCTGTCTGGTTGCGAAAATAGGGCGGGAGCCCACGCATTTTTTTTCAGCAATTTTACACCTCATATATATATATACATGTCATTGAGTTTGTGACACATATATAAATATATATTTATAGTTCATACACTTCTACATAGTATAATAGCCGCCAATTCAATTGCCGGCTTTTGTGAAAATGCAGAACCCGACATGAAATGACACTTGGTTTACATAGAGTTAACCATGTCTTTTTATGTAGTTTGATATCTGATTTGCACAAACAATTACATGAGTGTAAGTGTGCAAAATTTCACACCTGTAGGGGTTAATTAAAGGTGTAAATTCGTAGCAAAAAAGTCTGTTTTTTTACAACGAATTTATACCTTTAATTAACCTCTACAGGTGTGAAATTTTGCACACTTACACTCATGTAATTGTTTGTGCAAATCAGATATCAAACTACATGAAAAGACATGGTTAACTCTATGTAAACCAAGTGTCATTTCATGTCGGGTGCTTCTGTCTTTTCACAAAAGCCGGCTTTACCCGGCAATTGAATCAGAGGCTATTTTACTATGTAGAAGTGTATAAACTATAAATATATGTATATATATATGTCACAATGACATGTATTATATATATATATATATATATATGTATTCTATGTGTGTATATTTAGTGTTTACAAGGAAAGAAAGAGGTTTTTTTAGTTAGGATATTTTGTTCCCATAGACTTACATTGGATTTCCGGTATCGGGTATCGCCGATATTTTAATGGTATCGGCGATACCATTCCGATTCCGATACTTTTGGATATCGGAAAGTATCGCTCAACTCTACTCTTAACCCCTTTCTGACATCTGACGTACTATCCCGTCCATGTGACCTGGGCCCCTATGACTATGGACGGGATAGTAAGTCATAAGTGAACAGCCGTGCTCACGGGGGGAGCACGCCCGATCGTGGCCAGGTTAGCTGATTCTTACAGCTGACACCCGGCACTAAGTGCCAGGAGCGGTCACGGACCGCACCCGGCACTTTAACCCCCGGAACACTGCGATCAAACATGATCGCAGTATTCCGGAGCAGGCAGAGGGCCCCTCTGCCTTTGGATCAGAGACCCCACGGCATGACGCGGGGTTCCGATCGCTGCCATGGAGACCCGATGTCGTCATGATGACATCCAGGTCTCCAGGCCTGAGAGGCATCCTGTCATGCGCAGTGATGACCAGGAAGTCTCTCAGATCAGTGAATTGAAGCTGCAGCGCTGACAGTTTCTATAGCATGCAGATCTGCAGAAAATGAATGAAAATATTAAAAAAAATAAAAAATAAAGAAATCAATATTTATTCTATCATTAAATCAATATTTGGAAAAAAAAATCTAAACAATAAAAGTACACATATTTGGTATCGCCGCGTCCATAACGACCCGACCTATAAAACTGTTCCACTAGTTAACCCCTTTAGTGAACACCATTAAAAAAAATACAAGGCAAGAAAACAATGCTTTATCATCATACTGCCAAACAAAAAGTGGAATAACACGCAATCAAAAAAACGGATATAAATAAATGTGGTACTGCTGAAAACGTCATTTTGTCCCACAAAAAACAAGCTGCCGTATAGCTCCATCACCGGAAAAAAACAAAAGTTATAGCTCTAAGAATAAAACGATGCAAAAATAATTATTTTTTATCTAAAATAGTTTTTATTGTATAAAAGCGCCAAAACATAAAAAAAGATATAATTGAGGCATCGCTGTAATCGTACTAACCCGAAGAATAAAGCTGCTTTATTAATTTTATCACACGCGGAATGGTATAAGGCCCCCCCCCCAAAGAAATTCATGAATTGCTGTTTTTTGTTCATTCTGCCTCACAAAATAAAAATCGATTAAAAAATGTCATGTGCCCGAAAATGGTACCAATAAAAACTTCAACTCGTCTCGCAAAAAACAAGACCTCACATGACTCTGTGCGCCAAAATATGGAAAAATTATAGCTCTCAAAATGTGGTGATGCAAAAACTATTTTTTGCAATAAAAAGCGTCTTTTATAGAGTGACAGCTGCCAAACATAAAAACCTGCTATAAATAGTAATCAGACCCCCCTTGATCACTCCTTAGGGAAAAATAATAAAACAAAAATATGTATTTATTTCCATTTTCCCGTTAGGGTTAGGGCTAAAGTTAGGGTTAGGGTTGGGGCTAAAGTTAGGATTAGGGTTGGAATTTGGGTTAGGGTTGTGATTAGGGTTAGGGGTGTGTAGTGGTTAGGGTTTGAGTTAGAATTGGGGGTTTCCACTGTTTAAGCACATCAGGGGCTCTCCAAATGCAACATGGCGTCTGATCTCAATTCCAACCAATTCTGTGTTGAAAGTCAAACGGTGCTCCTTCCCTTCCTAGCTCTGCTGTGTGCCCAAACAGTGGTTTACCCCCACATATGGGGTTTTGGCATACTCAAGAGAAGTTGCACAACAACTTTTGGGGTACAATTTCTCCGGTTACCCTTAGGAAAATAAAAATTGGAGGCGAAAACATCTTTTTGCGAAAAAAAAATGAGTTTTTTATTTTTACGGCTCTACAGTATAAACTTCAGTGAAGCACTTGGGGTTCAAAGTGCTCATCACATATCTAGATAAGTTCCTTAGGGGGTCTACTTTCCAAAATGTTGTTACTTGTGGGAGGTTTCCACTGTTTAGGCACATCAGGGGCTCTCCAAACGCGACATGGCGTCCAATTTCAATTCCAGCAAATTTTGCATTGATAAATCAAACGGCGCACATTCCCTTCTGAGCTCTGCCATGCACCCAAACAGTGGTTTACCTGCATATATGGGTTATCAGCGTACTAAGGACAAAATGTACAACAACTTTTGGGGTCCAGTTTCTCCTGTTACCCTTGGTAAAATAAAAAAAAATTGAATCTGAAGTAATTTTTTTGTGAAAAAGTTAAATGTTCATTTTTTTTAAACATTCCAAAAGTTCCTGTGAAGCACCTGAAGGGTTAATAAACTTTTTGAACGTGGTTTTGAGCACCTTGAGGGGTGCAGTTTTTAGAATCGTGTCACTTTTGGGTATTTTCTATCATATAGACCCCTCAAAGTGACTTCAAATGTGATGTGGTCCCCAAAAAAAAATGGTATTGTAAAAATGAGAAATCGCTGGTCAACTTTTAGGCTAAGTGCACACGATCAGGAATAATTGCGTTTTTTTCGCGGTTTTTCCGCGGTTTTCCGCGGTAAAAACGCGATAAAAACGCAAGCATTAAGCATCCTATACATGTTAATTGATTCCGCATGTTTTGGCCACATGTTGCGTTTTTTTCCGCGAAAAAAACGCTTTGCGGAAAAAATAGCAACATGTTCATTAATTTTGCGGAATGTAAGCGGTTCATGTGCGGTGGTACCCAGGGTCTGGAGGAGAGGAGACTCTCCTCCAGGCCCTGGGTACCATATCCCTGGTAAAACAATAATTAAAATAAAAAATAATGATATTCTCACCTTCCGGCGGCCCCCGCAGCCTTCCCGCGGCCCCCGCAGCCTTCCCGCCTTCAGCGACGCTCCCGGCAACTTCCGGTCCCAAGAGTCCTTTGCGAGAATCACCCAGATGGCATAGCGGTCTCGCGAGATGCTACGTCATCGGTGTGATTTGCCGCAAAGCATCCTTGGGACCGGAGTTGCCGGGAGCGTCGCTGAAGGCGGGAAGGCTGCGGGGGCCGCCGGAAGGTGAGAATATCATTATTTATTATTTTTACATTAGATCTTTTTACTATTGATGCGACATAGGCGGCATCAATAGTAAAAAGTTGGTCACACTTGTCAAACACTATGTTTGACTCGTGTGACCAACCTGTCAATCAGTTTTCCAAGCGATGCTACAGATCGCTAGGAAAACGCTAGCATTCTGCAAGCTAATTACGCTTGCAAAACGCTATTATTCTGGCGGGAATCAGCACACAAAAAACGTGCGTATTTCCTGCGGGAGAAGTGCGGGATTGCCGCGGAAATTTCCGCGGCAATTCCGCAACGTGTGAACTTAGCCTAACCATTATAACTTCCTAACAAAAAAAATTTTTGGTACCAAAATTGTGCTGATGTAAAGTAAACATGTGGGAAATGTTACTTAAGTATTTTGTAATGAAAAAAGGCTTAAGCACTCAACTTAAAAGGTTTATTAGTAGTATCTCCAAACGTTTCGGTCAGAAAAGACCTTCATCAGTGACTACTTATTTTTATATAGAAGATTGTCTCCTAAAAAGGGGAGAGGTGCGTGCCCCAAGGAAAGTGTGCTGCTTAAAGACAAACGTAGCTTATAAGAATGCTCAGTAGAAATATCCAGTGACTAATATCCAGGGACTTCCGCCCCACATACTCATGGAAATCAAATCAGCAGGCTCAGACAGCGTCCTTGCAGAGCTCCAGTCTACATAGCGGTGGATACCGCAAGCTTAGTCACTGGATATTTCTACTGAGCATTCTTATAAGCTACGTTTGTCTTTAAGCAGCACACTTTCCTTGGGGCACGCACCTCTCCCCTTTTTAGGAGACAATCTTCTATATAAAAATAAGTAGTCACTGATGAAGGTCTTTTCTGACCGAAACGTTTGGAGATACTACTAATAAACCTTTTAAGTTGAGTGCTTAAGCCTTTTTTCATTATTAGTACCCGGTGTGGGAACCTAGACTTTAAAGCACCAGTTTCATTCAGGTTGTGCTCACGGTTTTCTTTCATAACACTTAAGTATTTTGTGTGAGATTTCTCTGTTATTTAAGGGCATGAAAATTCAAAGTTGGAAAATTGCTAAATTTTCAAAATTTTTGCCAAATTTCCATTTTTTTTTCACAAATAAACGCAAGTCACATCAAATAACTTTTACCACTGTCATGAAGTACAATATGTCATGAGAAAACATTCTCAGAATCACCGGGATCTATGGAGGCGTTCCAGAGTTATTACCTCATAAAGGGACAGTGGTCAGAATTGTAAAAATTGGCCTGATCATTAACATGCAAACCACCCTTGGGGGTAAAGGGGTTAATCATTGAATTTAGATTTATCATTTAGACCCATTGTCACAGGTGTATAAAATCCAGTCCCTAGCCAGGCAGTCTGCCTTTACTAACATTTGTAAAAAAATGGATGATTGTAAAGAGCTCACCGATCTCAACTTTAAAAGCTGTGGTGCTGTAATAGGATGATACCACAATGCTATCTTGAGTGGCCGCAACCATTTGTACACAAATGTTTTTCTGTATGTGACTCCTCACATGTAGTTCCAATGTCAGAGAGAGGAGACACAGAGCTCAGAAGCAGGATGGGTAAGTACTCATCGAGTACTGTATAGACATCTTCAGTTCTCCCAAAAAGCAGGATAATTAAATCACTTGACTCCTGTTTGGTCCGGCAGAATAGAATATACAAGTTAGAGAGGTTGCTGACTATGCAGGTGACTATAATTTATAGGAATGATAAGCGGTTAACACAGCAAATATGATCCTCTAAAACAGACAGCCACGAAAGACCAGGCTATGCATTACTGCTCTAGAGCAACAGGAATGTTACCCCTAACTCTTTTACCACCCTAGATTAAAGTCATCTCTACAACCTTCCTATGATGTGTAGCGGTTTGCAGTGATATTATTGTGACATGAATTTGCAGTATTTGTTTTAGGCATTGTAGAGTGGCATTACTTGGGCACTCTAGGTAAGTAGATGAACGGATGGCACTCAGAATCCAGTAAAAAAAACCTGTTCTTTATTAGATAAACTTAAAACATGGATGCAGTGGATTGGGTCACCTCTGGGAAGATGGCAGTTTCGTGTCGAACCGACACTTCAATGCGTCGAGGTACCAAGTACCATCCCGGAGGTGACCAGCTCCCTGCATCCATGTTTTAAATTTATCTAATAATAATAATAATAATCTTTATTTATATAGCGCCATCATATTCCGCAGCGCTTTACAGTTTAACAGTTTCAAAACACAAGTCATAAGTAACAACGTTAACAATACAATAATTAAAGCAAAATAAGCCGCCCCTGCTCGTGAGAGCTTACAATCTACAATGAGGTGGGGGAGATACAAAGTACAGGTGTGTATATACAATGGTGTATTTACATTGATGGTCCAGCCATCTTGAGGGAGTGAGGGATGGATGGATATAGTGAATGGGCTACACACACACACTTACACATAGACTGACTTTGATTAGTGAATGTGATAGGCCGCTCTGAACAAATGTGTTTTGAGGGAGCGCCTGAAACCATGCAAATTGTGGATAGTCCTAATTTCTTGTGGTAGAGCATTTCATAGGATTGGCTCAGCGCGGGAGAAGTCTTGGAGTCGGGAATAGGAGGTACGGATTAGTGCAGAGGTTAGTCGAAAGTCGTTTGCAGAGCGCAGCAGTCGGTTAGGCCGATAGATAGAAATGAGAGAGAAGATGTAGGGGGGTGCTGCACTGTGGAGAGCTTTGTGGGTGAGAACCAGTACTTTGAATTGGATCCTGTAATGAATGGGCAGCCAGTGTAAGGACTGGCGAAGAGCGGACACGTCCGAGTACCGATTAGCCAGATGGATGACCCTGGCTGCTGCATTAAGGATGGACTGGAGAGGGATAGTCGAGTAATGGGGAGGCCAAGTAATAGAGCGTTGCAGTAGTCCAGGCGGGAGTGGATCAATGCTACAGTGAGGGTTTTTGTTGTTTCCATGGTAGAAAAGGGCGGATTCTAGAGATGTTCTTTAGGTGTTAATAAAGAACATTTTTTTACTGGACACTGAGTGCCACCCGTTCATCTCGGGTACTTCCCTGAATTCTATGAGACATTGTTTGTCTGGGGTCAAGCACCTGTTGTTCATGAAGTCGAGCGGCTGCGATCAATCCACTGAGGTTGCAACAAGGTATGCTACTTTGAATGGCACCAGTGATTTTCTTCCTTCTGCATTACTTGGGCACTGATTTGCAGCATTGTGTGGCATTGCAATTACATTATCATGATAAAAATGTTATAATAAAACAAGTGTACATACTATTACATGCTTTTAAATAGTAGAAAACATTGATTTTCTGATGTACCGTATGTTTTCCTCTCAACAAAAGGCTTAGAATAATTCCAGTTTGTGGTTTGTATTCACACATCGGTTGAAAGGAAATTAAGTCTTAAGTGGAAGATTCGTCTCAACAGCTTCTTAACCTGCCCTTCACGAAAGTATACCTAACAATGTCAGTTGTACCTTGTCCTCCAAGGCCATAGATCAACAGTGGGATCTTGCTATGACAGCCTATAACATCCCTTTTTTCTTTTCAGACAAGGATAATAATTTCTTAACCTCTTGGGACAGATTGTAGAAGACGGTAGTCACGAGCTGTGAAGCAGGTAGACCAGAGGGACTGAATATTGAAAGAAAGAGGGGGGAGGAAGGTGATGAGTTTTAAAAACTATTTTTGTTAACCTTTTTCTAACCAACTGGAGCTATAAAGTATTTTAAATACCTTTAATACAAAATATCACAAATGAAATGTGACTTATAACATTCAACAACCAATCAAACAGAATAAATTATTAATAAAATGACAGACAGGTATAAATTATATTGCACGTCTATTCTAATGCACAAATCAGAAATATAAAACTAATAAAAATGTGGAAAATGTGAAAAACCAGCAGCAAACAACTTAAAACATACCTTTTCAAGCCTACTCGGCGGACCAGCAGTGTACGGTTTGCAAAATCCCGGGTGCAACATCTTAAACAATCCTTTCTTTAGTCAATGCAAGTAGTACATGGATGCAGGGAGCAGGTGCCATGGAGGACGACGGCCGCTTCGCGTCGATCAGATGCTTCAACGGGTCCAGGTACCTGATCGATGCGAAACGGCCGTCGTCCTCCACGGCACCTGCTCCCCTGCATCCATGTACTACTTGCATTGAATAAAGAAAGAATTGTTTTACTGCATCAGGGAGTGCCACCTAGTTTTTCCTCCTTGATCTGAACTTTATAAAACTAATAAAATATTAGACATATTTCTATTTTTTTATGCTTGAAAAAGTCACATGTGCGGCATTGAAACTCGTCCAATACAAGAACCTTCATCTACGATTGATTGCAGCAAGGGATGTTCATCCAGCCTATTTTAAAGTTTTTTTCTTCTGGTGAATTTTACCTGGGGGGATTCCCCCAACCATGAGGCAGCATTGGAGAAAATGTTATAGCATGAGGTCCAGGATGGGGCACATCATTACGGGAAGGGACCAGGATGGAGAGATTATTACTGGAAGGGTCCCAGCATGGGGGAGATTATCAAAAGGAGCCAGGATGGGGGACATTATTACATTAGGGGACACATATGTATTTATAGCATCTAAATACTAGAAGAAAGACAGGCACTACTGCTCCTAAAGTTCACGTGCTTGAGGAAAGGACCGCAGTCCTAATTTAATGTAGGTAAAAAACCTCAGCACTGAAATGATGATAGAGAATGAAGATGTTGATGCAGTAAGTTAATATTTTGTTTTGATCTGGCAAGAAAAGGTTTTATCACTTGAGCTCAAGTGGTAGGACATTTTCTTGCCTGATCAAAATAAAAGCTTCATTCATTTCATCAAGTTCTTTATTCTCTATCATCATTTCGGTGCTGAGATCTTTTGCTTACTTCATATGATCTTGAATGCTACAAGGGACCATACATCTGGCCAACATGCAGGTGGGGGCCCAGGTCCAAATTTTGCACCGGAACTCATCAGACTCTAGTTACAACAGTACAGCATCTCTGGACTTGTTTCTTATCGAGCCCATCTTTGACCTCATAAGTCGGCAATTGCTAAGGGAGCTGCCAAGTGCATTCAGTGTGTCAGACCATTCCTTGCTGGAGATCCATTAATAACCTCATTGATAGCAGCCGAGGCGTTTGAGCGCAGGAATTTCTGCACGTGCAACTTACATCAACATTTTTATCCTCTTAATATATTGCAGTCATCATATTATATATTACTTTGTACTTACAATTGCTCATATTGCTCTTCAACCCTGTTTATTCTTCTGTTTTTCATTAGGTCAATGACATCACGTGATCATACACAGACTAGCTGAATCCTTTTAAGCTCTATGTAGAAACAGGAGGACTCTTTTCTTTGAATGAGTCATTATTAGAAATACAATTCTATGTCACTGCAAAGTCCCTGGCAGCCCAGCTCCACCTTTTCTTCAACTCTTGAAGCTGTTCCACTCCTCCCTCCTGCCAGGGACTTTGCAGTGATGTAAAATTGTAGTTCTAATGATGACTCATGCAAGGAAAAAAGATTTCCTCTTTCTACATAGCGCTTAGAAGGATTCAGCTAGTCTGTGTTTAATCATGTGACATCATAGACCTAATGGAAAAGAGGATAATTAACTGGATAGAAAGGCAAAAATGAGCAATTGTAAGTGCACAGTGCTATATAATATAACTGCAATGTATTGAAAGGATAAAAACTTTAATGTGAAGAGCGCATCTTTAATATTGAATACATCAAGATGTTTTGAAAATTTTATTTCTATTTTTTAATCATTTGCCTATCATTAATAAGTCTATCCATCCTGTGATTACCAGAATTCTTTGACTTTTCCTTATTGGTGTTGCAATTTTAATGTTGAAAGTGTATACCTTCTGAAACCTAGTGTTCATATGAGAGGAATGTTAGGGAAGTATGGCAATCTCTGATCATTTTTCCTCTCAATACTTCACAGAACATATTCACATGGCTCATATTCTGTACAAATCCAAAAGGAAGAAATGAAATAGGGGCATACAGAGGTAAAGTATGGCCCCATTGACTTCTATGGCTGCTGTGTAAGGGGTTGTAGGTTTAACCCCTTTATGTCCTCTATGTTGCTAATGTAGATATTCATTTATATATATATATATATATATATATATATATATATATATACACTGTATATTTGTACCATTTTTCGTAAGTTCGTGTTACATATGTAATTTTCATGTTATTCCACTATGTATATTACAGGGACAGTGCAGTCTGGTTTGAGGGCAGAGAGGTCACTACTGTAGAGTTAGTAATATAGGAGTTAACTATAGGAGGAGTTAGTTGGGGAATAGTCAGGAAGGTCTTCCTGTATGTAGTCAGTCGGGGGCCTGACCCCTTTGTGCTCGAGAGGGTTATATGCCCAAGCTGCCTAACTACCCCATAATGTTGAAGCTCATGCCCAGCCATCCAGGGGGTACACAGAGAGGAGCAGAGTATAGCAGAACCAGCAGTAAAGAGGAAAGGGAAAGGAAGGAAGAAAAGGAAGATTAAAGGTCACCATAAAAGTGTACGGGCAGGCCACTACAGAATGTGGTGGATAGTTACGTGGGCTGAATCTCTGATGTCTGGGGCGAAGCAGGCAGATGAGTGCTTCACCGTGGTGATGCTTTCCAGGGAGGAGACTGAGAGGTCGACTGAGATGCCTTGCCCTGCGGAAAAACTTAGTGACAAAAGGAACAGTGAAGGGAAAGACGAAGTGATGTGCCATCTTGACTGCTATGGAAATTGTTGTGAATGTGTTAGAAATGAATTCTTAGCAGAAGCTCCCTCTGGTGGTTACAAACAGTACTGAACCATTCAATGAGGATTGGCAATCAGGAGTTACAGACTGGTCTTATATAAGGGAGGTTCCCTCCCATCATGGTTGCCGGTGATCAATTGTTCTTGTCTCAACTGTGGTTCCTGGTTCACTTGGAAGCTTGCTGAGTCTTGCCTCTTCTCCTGCTCTCAGATAAGATATTTTCTGTTTTTTTGTTTTTGTGCTTACCATTTGCATATTTCTCTGCATTTCTGTGAGGTTAGCCAGGTTTCCCCCCCCCCCCCCCGGGGGGCTTGGGCTCCTCTCAGTTCTTCTGAGCCACTGTTATTTGTTCATTTGCCTTTTCCAGTTTTTTTAGTGGCTGCGGCTTAGTTTTGTTACACCAGAGAACTAATTTAGGTGGTAGAGGTCGTGTGATCTCAGGTGTTTTTGCAATTAGTAGAGTTGGTATTTTTTAGGGTTTTTTGGATTGCAATAAGTGTCCTTCCTATCCTTTTCTGTCTAGGAAGATTGGGCCCCAACGTTTGCTCATACTATTTTCTGTCTGTGTCTGTATTTCCTCTTGTCTAACCACCATTACATGTTGTGGGGCTTCCTATGTTCTTTGGGGATCTGCTCCGGGGCAGATAGCTTTCCTCTTTCTATCTTTAGGTGTAGTTAACCTCTCAGGCTGTGACGAGGCGTCTAGGACCAACGTAGGAACGCTCCACGGCTGCCTTTAGTTGTGGTGGTTAGTCAGGGTACTGCAATCCAGTAGATTCCAACCTCTCTGGTGTATTGCCATTTTTGCCTGCTCTCCTCAGCTACCAAATCATAACAGTACCTCTCTGGTGTATTGCCGTTTTTGCCTGCTCTCCTCAGCTACCAAATCATAACAGTATCACCGGCCAAACTGAAAATTATATGGTACTCAACAGAAGGGAAAAATAGTAAAAAGAAAAAGAAAAGAGAAAGTTGTCAGAAATTTTTTCCCTCTTTTTCTCTGGGTGCTGAGGATTTTTTTTTCTCTCAATGGAGTTTGCACAGTTGTCTGGCCGTGTGGATCATCTTGCCATTGAAGTATCTTGCAGGGTTGCCGGTTGTGGAACCTAGGATCCCCATGCCAGATTTATTTTTGAGGGATCGAGCTAAATTTCTGAATTTCAAAAATAACTGTAAGTTGTTTTTTGCCTTAAAACCTAAGTCCTCAGGGAATGCAGCACAGCAGGTTCAAATTGTCATCTCTCTCCTGCGCGGCGATCCTCAGGATTGGGCTTTTTCCCTGACACCTGGGGACCCTGTTTTAAGTAATATTGATGCATTTTTTCTGGCTCTGGGGTTATTGTACGATGAACCTAATGTCACTGATCAAGCTGAAAAAACCTTGTTGGCATTAAATCAGGGGCTTGAGGACGCTGAGTTGTACTGTCAGAAATTCCGAAAGTGGGCAGTCCTGACCAAATGGAATGATGATGCTTTGGCAGCCCTTTTTCGGAAGGGTCTGTCAGAAAAAGTAAAAGATGTTTTGGTGGGTTTCCCTGCTCCCTCTGGTCTCAATGATTCTATGTCATTAGCGATTAAAATTGACAGACGTTTGCATGAGCGTAGAGGTATGCGTGGAATAGTGTTGCCTTGTGAACCAGCTTCCGAACTCATGCAGTGTGATAGAGTGGCTTCTGGGGCACAGCGTCATGACTTTCGAAAACGCAATGGGTTATGTTTCTACTGTGGTGACGCCTCTCATGCTATTTCAGTCTGCTCTAAGCGGGGAAGACGTTTTGCACGCTCAGTTGTCTTGGGTAGTGTTCAGACTAAATTTCTGTTGACTGTTACCCTGATTTGCTCCCTGTCCACATTTTCTGCTCAGGCTTTTGTTGATTCGGGAGCAGCTATTAACCTGATGGATTTTGATTTTGCTAAACGTTGTGGGTTTCCCTTGATACCCTACGGAAGTCTATTCCCCTACTGGGGATTGATTCTACCCCTTTGGCTGAGAATAAACCCCAGTTCTCTACTCAGGTGATAATGAGGGTTGAACCTGATCATCAGGAGAGTTGCAAATTTTTGGTGCTGTATAATCTGCATGAGATTATTGTACTAGGTTTCCCTTTGTTACAGTCTCATAATCCTGTTTTGGATTGGAAATCTGTGTGTGTAACTAGTTGGGGCTGCCAATGTGTTAATGCCAACACTCCTGTTTTTTCTGTTTCTCCCCAGGCTCAGGATGTTCCTGACTTTTTGACTGATTTTTCTGATGTGTTTAGCGAAAGTAAATCTGCATCCATGCCCCCCCATAGGAGTTATGACTGCGCTATTGAATTAGTGCCTGGTAGTAAATTCCCTAAAGGTCGCCTTTTTAACTTGTCTGTACCTGAACATGACGCTATGCGGTCTTATATCAAGGAGTCATTGGAGAAGGGTCATATCAGACCATCCTCTTCACCCTTGGGTGCCGGTTTTTTCTTTGTGGCCAAAAAGGATGGTTCATTAAGGCCGTGTATTGATTATCATCTCTTGAACAAGATCACTGTGAAATATCAATATCCATTACCCTTGATTTCTGACCTGTTTTCCAGGGTGAAAAGTGCTACTTGGTTTACCAAGCTTGACCTCAGGGGGGCGTATAACCTTATTCGCATTAAGCACGGGGATGAATGGAAGACGACGTTTAATACCCCAGAGGGGCATTTTGAGTACCTAGTGATGCCCTTTGGGCTCTCTAATGCTCCTTCCGTCTTCCAGTCCTTCATGAATGACATTTTCAGGGATTTTGTGGATACATTTCTGATTGTTTATTTGGATGATATCTTGATTTTTTCCAATGACTGGGACTCTCATGTGAAACATGTTCGGACTGTGTTCCAGATTTTGAGAGAGAATGCTCTGTATGTGAAGGGATCAAAGTGTCTTTTTGGTGTACAGAGGATCTCATTTCTGGGATTCATTTTGTCCCCATCTGTTTATCACGAACACCGCACTGCACTTGCTCACTGAGCCAGTGCGCGTGTCCTGAATAAGACAGACTGCACTCAGAGATACCTGTGGAGCGGGGCAGTAGCGGTGAAGATGCGTGCTTCAGACTAACAGGACCCTAAGCACGTGACTGCAAAGGGGCGGCGCCGGCCACAGGTCTCTCAGAGAAGGCAGTAACAGACAGAGATTGTTTCAGGCCAGAGGACCTTAAGCACGTGACTGCTGGTGGGCGTGGCCTAAGCTCCAGAGAGCTATGAGCAGAAGGAAAACTCCTAGAAGGGTAACTACTGGACAGAGTTACCAAGGGGCATAAACAAAACGGATAGTCAGGATAGCTAGGTCATACACAGAGGGAGCAACGCAGTACAAGAGGAGCAGGCAGAGAATAACCAGAAACGTAGCCAAGGGATCAGAAAACCAGAACGGGCAAATACACAGTACCAAGACAGTAGACAAACTCACAACGAAGAGACGGACCGGGTCAAAACCAAACAAGCAACAAGATCAGGCACAAGGCACAGGCACACAGGAGGTCAACTAACTCAGCCGAGGGCAGGAGTATAACTGACACCAGACCTAGGTCAATTGGCAACTAAATAGCCGCCCTCTGCCAGAGAGAGGCTGAAACCATTAACCCCAGTCTGACCATGACGGGGCAAAGACAAAACCCCGTCCTGGGTCATGACACTGTTATTGAAATGGACCCGGTCAAGGTTCAGGCCATCTGTGATTGGGTCCAACCTACTTCATTAAAGGCTCTTCAGAGATTCTTGGGTTTTGCCAATTTTTATCGTAAATTTATTGGTAATTTCTCAGTTATTGTTAAACCATTGACTGATTTGACCAAAAAGGGTTCTGATGTGGTGAATTGGCCTCCTGAGGCAGTCTCTGCGTTTCAGGAACTTTAAGCAGAGATTTACTTCTGCTCCTGTTCTACGGCAGCCTGATGTTTCTCTGCCATTTCAGGTGGAGGTTGATGCCTCTGAAATTGGGGCGGGTGCCGTTTTGTCCCAAAGAGATCCAGAGACCTCTAAGAGTAACCCTTGTGCCTTTTTCTCTCGAAAATTTTCTCCAACTGAACGTAATTATGACGTGGGTAATCGGGAGTTATTGGCCATGAAGTGGGCTTTTAAAGAGTGGAGACATTGGCTGGAGGGAGCCAAACATCGGGTGGTGGTCCTCACGGACCATAAGAATCTGATTTATCTGGAATCAGCCAAGCGACTTAATCCTAGACAGGCCAGGTGGGCCTTGTTTTTCACACGTTTTAATTTTGTGGTTTCCTTTCTTCCTGGCACTAAGACTGTTAAGGCGGATGCCCTCTCGAGGAGTTTCCTTGCGGACTCTCCTGAGTTATCTGATCCTGCTGTTATTTTGAAAGAGGGTGTAGTTCTTTCCGCCATCTCGCCCAATTTGAGACTGGCTCTGGAAGGGTGTCAGGAGGATAAACCCGAGCACTGCCCTATTGGGAAATTGTTTGTCCCAGACCGGTGGAAAAAGAGTGTGATGTTTGAGATTCATTGTTCCACGTTGGCCGGTCATCCCGGAATTTTTGGTACCAGAGACTTGGTTAGTCGGTCCTTTTGGTGGCCTACTTTGTCTCGTGACGTCAGGGAATTTGTGCAGTCCTGCGGGACTTGCTCTCGCTCCAAGCCTTGCTCTCGCTCTAGTGGTTTGTTGATGCCATTGCCTGTGCCCAAGAGACCATGGACCCATATCTCTATGGATTTAATTTCCGACCTCCCTGTTTCTCAGAGAATGACCGTTATCTGGGTGATTTGTGATAGGTTTTACAAAATGATACATCTTGTGCCATTACCTAAGTTGCCTCCCTCCTCCGAATTGGTGCCTTTGTTCCTTCAGCACGTGGTTCGGTTACACGGCATTCCTGAGAACATTGTGTCTGACAGAGGAGTCCAGTTTGTTTCCAGATTTTGGAGGACTTTTTGTTCTAAACTTGGTGTTCAATTGTCTTTCTCCTCGGCTTTTTATCCTCAGACCAATGGACAAACTGTGAGAACAAACCAGACATTGGAGACTTATCTGAGATGCTTTGTGTCTGCTGATCAAGATGACTGGGTCTCTTTTTTGCCTTTGGCTGAGTTTGCTCTTAATAATAGGGCTAGCTCTGCCACTTTGATGTCTCCATTTTTCTGCAATTTTGGGTTTCACCCTTGATTTTCTTCGTGACAGACGGAGGCTTCTGTCTGTCCAGGTGTTGACTCTGTTGTGGAGCGTATGCAGCAGATTTGGGACCAGGTAGTGGAGAGGTTGTCCCTCTCTCAGGAGAGGGCCCAGCGGTTTGCCAACCGGCATAGGACTGATGGTCCTCGGTTTGAAGTGGGGGACTTGGTCTGGTTGTCCTCAAGAAATATCCCTATGAGAGTTGCATCTCCTAAGTTTAAGCCTAGGTTCATTGGACCTTATAAGATCATAGAGATTCTTAATCCTGTTTCCTTTCGTTTACTTCTTCCAGGGACATTTAAGATCCATAACGTTTTCCACAATTCCTTATTGAAGAGGTTTGTTGAGCCAGTGGTTCCTATGGCTGCGCCTCCTGACCCTGTTTTGGGTGAGGGCAATCTGGAGTATGTGGTTGAGAAAATATTGGATTCTCGTTTTTCTAGACAGAAACTCCAGTATTTGGTTAAGTGGAGAGGTTATGGTCAGGAGGACAATTCTTGGGTGTTTGCTTCGGACATCCATGCTAGGAGACTGATCCGTGCGTATCACAGAGCTCATCCTGACCGACCTGGTTGCCCAAATGAGGGTTCGGTGACCCCTCCTCAAGAGGGGGGTACTGTTGTGAATGTGTTAGAAATGAATTCTGAGCAGAAGCTCCCTCTGAGGATTGGAAATCAGGAGTTACAGACTGGTCTTATATAAGGGAGGTTCCCTCCCATCATGGTTGCCGGTGATCAATTGTTCTTGTCTCAACTGTGGTTCCTGGTTCACTTGGAAGCTTGCTGAGTCTTGCCTCTTCTGCTCTCAGATAAGATATTTTCTGTTTTTTGTTTTTGTGCTTACCATTCGCATATTTCTCTGCATTTCTGTGATGTTAGCCCGGTCTCCCCCCCTCCCCCCGGGGGGCTTGGGCTCCTCTCAGTTCTTCTGAGCCACTGTTATTTGTTCATTTGCCTTTTCCAGTTTTTTCAGTGGCTGCGGCTTAGTTTTGTTACACCGGAGAACTAATTTAGGTGGTAGAGGTCGTGTGATCTCAGGTGTTTTTGCAATTAGTAGAGTTGGTATTTTTTAGGGTTTTTTGGATTGCAGTAAGTGTCCTTCCTATCCTTTTCTGTCTAGGAAGATTGGGCCCCAACGTTTGCTCATACTATTTTCTGTCTGTGTCTGTATTTCCTCTTGTCTAACCGCCATTACATGTTGTGGGGCTTCCTATGTTCTTTGGGGATCTGCTCCGGGGCAGATAGCTTTCCTCTTTCTATCTTTAGGTGTAGTTAGCTTCTCAGGCTGTGACGAGGCGTCTAGGACCAACGTAGGAACGCTCCACGGCTGCCTTTAGTTGTGGTGGTTAGTCAGGGTACTGCAATCCAGTAGATTCCAACCTCTCTGGTGTATTGCCGTTTTTGCCTGCTCTCCTCAGCTACCAAATCATAACAGGAAATGCTGTAAACTACGTGCAAGTGCTGTGTCCTGAAGTAATTTAATCTGTTCAGTTAAGAGTTGCCCTGGACTGTGTCTCAATTTGTTGGAATCCAGAAGCAGTGTCATGCCAGCGCAGCAAAGCGTATGCTGACAGCACAGTGAGTACTGATCGTACCATGCAAGTAAAGAGGTACCGCTTCCCTGTAGAGGGAGACCAGGGTACACAATGCCCACAGAACTCAGCCATGACTACTGCCCTGGCCCGACTCTACAGCTGCATTATGGCACAGTACAAGCTTTACAGGCTCTAAGTCACCTATGTGAATGAGGTTGTCCTCTAGCATTGTTGACCTATCCTTGGTATAGGTAATCAATGTTTGATCTGTTGAGGTGGCCTTCGTCTGATAGTGGCCGTGACTTGGTACTACACATCCGCTTCCTATTAAAATCAATAGGAGGCCGATGTTTAGTACCCTGCAGCTGCCACTATCAGAAGACGGAGCAGCTTCGTTAGTAAGTGGCCGCCACCATCGATAACAGCTGATTGGTGGGGATACCGGGTTTCGGACCCTGACCAATCAAACATTGATGACCTATCCTAAGGATAGGTCATCAATGCTAACGTAGAGGACAACCTCATACACATAGGTGACGTAGACCCTGTGAAGCTTGTGCTGTGCCATAATGCATCAGCCTTAGAATGTCCTAAGGATAGGTCATCAATGCTAAAGTAGAGGACAACCTCATACACATAGAAGACTTAGACTCTGGGAAGTTTGTGCTGTGCCATAATGCAGCAGCCATAGAATATCCTGAGGATAGGCCATTAATGCTAAAGTAGAGAACAACGTCATACACATAGGTGACTTAGACCCTGTGAAGCTTGTGCTGTGCCATAATGCAGCAGCCATAGAATATCCTGATAGGTCATCAATGCTAAAGTAGAGGACAACCTCATACACATAGAAGACTTAGACCCTGTGAAGTTTGTGCTGTGCCATATAATGCAGCAGCCATAGAATATCCTGAGGATAGGCCATCAATGCTAAAGTAGAGGACAACATCATACACATAGGTACTCAGACCCTGTGAAGCTTGTGCTGTGCCATAATGCAGCAGCCATAGAATATCCTGAGGATAGGTCATCAATGCTAAAGTAGAGGACAACCTCATACACATAGAAGACTTAGACCCTGTGAAGTTTGTGCTGTGCCATAATGCAGCAGCCATAGGATATCCTGAGGATAGGCCATCAATGCTAAAGTAGAGGACAACATCATACACATAGGTACTCAGACCCTGTGAAGCTTGTGCTGTGCCATAATGCAGCAGCCATAGAATGTCCTAAGGATAGGTCATCAATGCTAACGTAGAGGACAACCTCATACACATAGGTGACGTAGGCCCTGTGAAGCTTGTACTGTGCCATAATGGAACAGCCATAGAATATTCTGAGGATAGGTCATCAATGCTAAAGTAGTGGACAACCTCTTTAATGCTATCATATGCATGTGAACAGGTTTTTTAAAAATGTCATTCATATGCATATTTTACCATTGTAATGGAAAAAAGCATTCACACAAAGCATAACATATCTATGGTAAAGCATTGATCAAAAGTATGGATCATGCCTGAAAAGACCAAGATAATACATGTATATGGCTGTGTATGGAAGCATCTGTGCACAAGTCGCAGCATCTGAACTGATATGATTATATAGATGAGCCATACTAGCACAGTCTCTTTAACATCCACAGTTCTGGCTGACAGATATAGTTGTTGCTGCGGACCCTGCAGAGTGGACATTGTCAGTTCACATCCTTCTCCTTTCTGATTGAGTGAGGGTGACAGGACATTGGTAGGACGCACTTCAGCAGGAGGCTGTAAATTGTGCAGAGGCTGGCAGGCTGATCTTGTTAAGGAGAAGTCAGTAGTGGGGTCAGCCGAGAGGAGGAGGGGAGCACTTGTGGTGTGGGTGGTTGTCTGTTGATGATTGAGGAAACTGGGAGTAAATTCATTTTGCTTGGGGCATTTTGTCAACTGCCAGTGTCACCATTCAAAACCAGTCACCCATCCCAGTCTCTCCTTTTCAGAGGTCAATGGTTTGCCATAAATCACAGCTCTGCATAGGAATCAGCGCATGAAATAACAGTGAAGGGGGACTTATTCTGAATCAAAATGACTTACAATTTTCTCTTAGCTCTTTTAAAGAGGATGGATAACCTCTTCAGTGCCAACTAGCAGGCATGCCGAACTTAACTTGCCGGTGTCTTGTGATGTGTCGGAATAATTTCTGGTTTCAGGGGGTTAAATATTTTATCTTCATAGGTTTGAGTATGACATTCCTACATTCCGTAATCAGTTCTCTTATGTTTTTGGAGCTCCGCTTTTCCAATAAAATCTGTATTTAAACAGTGTCGATTGTTACAATACATGAATAAGACTAGTTTGGGACAGGCGGGTGTCAGGTCATTTAAAGGATTCATTTCTAATTAATTTTTAAACCATTTACAATTATATTGTTCATGCTGCTGGGCAAAACATGGAGTTGTGAATAAGAATAGGCTATAGCAAAACTACAACTAGAAAATAAGACCTGCAGGAGATGGTTAAATATCAAATCATATCTATATACAAATTGTCATTTGGGACAATAAATTCCATACTTTTACCTGCTGGTCAATAATTATTATTAAATAATAACCTATGTACTACTAACATTTAAACTTCAGTGGTTAGCATTATATCCCTGCACCACTGGGGTCCTGGGTTTAAATCCCACCAAGGACAACATCTGCAAGGAGTTTGTATGTTCTCCCCATATGTTCACTCCAGTTATCTCCCACACTGCAAAAATACTGATAGGTAATTTATATTGTAAGTCCCAATGGGGACAGTGATGAAGATGTTAATGGTGCTATGGGAAAGAGTAAAATAAACAAATACATTCTACAAATAGTAAAAATTGCAGCCTATATATTGTATTTCATTAATTAGTCTTAATAGAGAAAGTAAAAACCTGCATAGAAACTCATAACTGATGGTGCATCTCCAACCAGCAGATAAATAACTACTCTAGCAGAACTGTTGGCAATGACCTTTTTTATATTAGATGACAGGAATATCTGCAGTACATGGCAGCTATAGATTATTAGCATTGGCAGCGAGTAAAAGAAATGAGTACGCCCCCAACATGTTTCACAACTCCTATGGCTGGTCACGAGTCTGCTGTCAGCTGTCCCGGGACAAGAGGCTCCTTCCCTGTCCCTAACACTAGGGGCGCCCTTTCTCCCCCTGTTCCTGGATTACTTCTGATGGTGAAGACGACGGGGCCACTTACCTTGCCTTAGCTCCTGAGTCGGCACTCAGTCTGTACCCTTCCACCACCCAGAGAAGAGGGGAGTAGTAGTGTACTGTAGTACACCAACCAGACTAAGAAGGTAATACGAACAGGTGTAACAAAAATACAAATCATATAAATATACACACATAAACAACAGAGGTAAACACCAGGGAGTGAAGGATTAGGTTTAACCAAAGTAGGAGAAGAAAGGGAATTATCACACGCTCAAAACCTAGCAACAGTCACAGATAAATCCACCAAACGCTTCTCTAATAACAATTACCAACAACCTCCAGGAAAGCAGCATAAGCTATCTCTTAAGGGTTATGCCACACTAAACAACATCGCTAACGGGATCGCTAAAAAACGTCACTATTTAGCGATCCCGTTAGCGATGTTGTTGTGTGCGGCATCTGTCAGCGACGAGCTCCCTGCTGAGATCCTGCTGTGATCTCGCTTGTCGCTGGAATCGTTCCGGACCCTATTTTATCGTCGGCGCTCCCGCTGGGTAAGTATTATCGCTGAGTGTGGCAACCTTTTTTTAGCGATTTAGCGGTACTTTTGTACCGCTAAAGTCGTTAAGGAGATCGCTAACCGCGATAGCGTCCTTAACGACATCGCTAAATGTGGCCGACACTAGCGATATTGTAAACGATCCCGCTAGCGATCTCATTAGTATGCGACGCTAACGAGATCGTTAGCGGGATCGTGTAGTGTGGCAGTACCTTTACAATGAGTGCTAGTTAGGGCCCAGATTATATAGGAGATTGGAGTAGCTAACAGTACACAGCTGAGTCTTAATGCAGGAAAGCTTCCCAGGAGCTCTCAACTGAGCAGATTAACCCTGCACTGCTAAAAGAAACCTGCACGTTTAATATGAAGTTGAAGTGCTTCTAATTGATGCAGGAGCAGGAGAAATGCGGTCTTTTGGCTCCTCCCTGTTGCGGTAAACCAGTGACATGGCATTATTAAGAGGTTATGGCTTGGAACATCAGTGAGTAGAGGCTTCTTTAGGCATCCTAGACCTTCCCATGCTCATTGTACCAACAGAGATATTTCTCAACATAGGTTTATCCTCTTAGAATAATTATCTACCATCAGTAACCAATGATATTAGTGATTATTGTCAATTAATCTTAGAAAATTTAACCTTGGAGGGTCTAGAAAGTTGAGAAAAGCCTCCTTCACTGGTGTTCCATGCCAAAGACCTATAGCCCTTGATAATGCCACAGCAGTGGTGAAACATGTTGGTCGTCTGTATAATAATAATAATCTTTATTTATATAGCGCCATCATATTCTGCAGCGCTTTACAGTTTAACAGTTTCAAACACAAGTCATAAGTAACAACGTTAACAATACAATAATTAAAGCAAATAAGACGACCCTGCTCGTGAGAGCTTACAATCTACAATGAGGTGGGGGAGATACAAAGTACAGGTGTGTATATACAATGGTGTATTTACAATGATGGTCCAGCCATCTTGAGGGAGTGAGGGATGGATGGAGATAGTGAATAGGCTACACACACACACACTTAAGGGTATGCCACACTAAACAACATCGCTAACGGGATCCCTAAAAAACGTCACTATTTAGCGATCCCGTTAGCGATGTTGTTGTGTGCGGCATCTGCCAGCGACGAGCTTCCTGCTGTGATCTCGCTCGTCGCTGGAATCGTTCCGGACCCTATTTTCATCGCTGGCGCCCCGCTGGTAAGTATCTAATCGCTGAGTGTGGCACCTTTTTTAGCGATTTAGCGGTACTTTTATACTGCTAAAGTCGTTAAGGAGATCGCTAACCGCGATAGCGTCCTAACGACATCGCTAAAATAGGTAGCTACTAGCGATATAGAAACAATCCCGCTAGCGATCTCATTAGTATGCGACGCTAACGAGATCGCTAGCGGGATTGTGTAGTGTGGCAGTACCTTTACACATAGAATGACTTTGATTAGTGAATGTGATAGGCCGCTCTGAACAGATGTGTTTTGAGGGAGCGCCTGAAACCATGCAAATTGTGGATAGTCCTAATTTCTTGGGGTAGAGCATTCCAGAGGATTGGCGCAGCGCGGGAGAAGTCTTGGAGTGGGAGGTACGGATTAGTGCAGAGGTTAGTCGAAAGTCGTTTGCAGAGCGCAGCAGTCGATTAGGCCGATAGATAGAAATGAGGGAGGAGATGTAGGGGGGTGCTGTCACTGTGGAGAGCTTTGTAGGTGAGAACCAGTACTTTGAATTGGATCCTATAATGAATGGGCAGCCAGTGTAAGGACTGGCGAAGAGCGGACGCGTCCGAGTACTGATTAGCCAGATGGATGACCCTGGCTGCTGCATTAAGGATGGACTGGAGAGGGGATAGTCGAGTAATGGGGAGGCCAAATAATAGAGCGTTGCAGTAGTCCAGGCGGGAGTGGATCAATGCTACAGTGAGGGTTTTTGTTGTTTCCATGGTGTGAAAAGGGCGGATTCTAGAGATGTTCTTTAAGGTACTGCCACACTAAGCTATCCGCTAGCGATCTCGTTAGCGTTGCATACTAATGAGATCGCTAGCGGGATTGTTTCTATATCGCTAAATGCTACCGCATTTAGCGATATAGTTAACGACGCTATCGCCGTTAGCGATCTTCTTAACGACTTTAGCGGTACAAAAGTACCGCTAAATCGCTAAGAAAAGGTGCCACACAGCGATTAGATACTTACCCAGCGGGAGCGCCAGCGATGAAATAGGGTCCGGAGCGATTCCAGCGACGAGCGAGATCACAGCAGGAGCTCGTCGCTGGAAGCTGCCGCACTGAACAATATCGCTAACGGGATCGCTAAATAGTGACGTTTTTTAGCGATCCCGTTAGCGATATTGTTTAGTGTGGCATACCTTTAGGTGTAGGCGGCAAGGCGGGCAAGAGATTATATATGGGAGGTGAAGGAGAGATTGGTGTCAAACATAACCCAGATAGCGAGCCTGCTGCCGGGGTGTTATTATGGTGCCACCCACGGAAAGGGAAATGTCAGCTTTAGGGAGGTTAGTAGACGGCGGGAGCAGAAGAAGTTCAGTTTTGGAGAGGTTAAGTTTCAGATAGAGAGCTGACATGATGTTGGAGACTGCGGACAGACAGTCGGTGGTGTTCTGTAGTACAGCAGGGGTAAGGTCGGGGGATGACGTGTATAGTTGTGTGTCATCAGCATAAAGATGGTACTGAAAGCCAAATCTGCTGATGGTCTGTCCAATTGGGGCCATGTAGAGAGAGAAGAGAAGGGGGCCAAGGACTGAGCCCTGGGGTACACCGACAGTGAGAGGAAGAGGAGATGATGTGGAGCCAGAGAACGAAACACTGAAAGAGCGGTCAGAAAGATAAGAGGAGAACCAGGAGAGAGCAGTGTCCTTAATACCTAGCGACTGGAGCCTAGACAGTAGGAGACGATGGTCAACCGTGTCGAAAGCTGCAGAAAGGTCGAGAAGAATGATCAGAGAGTGGTCACCGTTACGTTTTGCTGTCAGAAGGTCATTGGTCACTTTGATGAGTGCAGTTTTAGTCGTATGTAGGGGTCGGAAGCCGGACTGTGAAGGGTCTAGGAGGGAGTGAGTGGAGAGGTGAGGCGGGAGTAGACTGTATGTCATATAATTGCAAATCTATGAATTCCTGATAACATCAATGGAATGCAGCTCTGTGACACCAGCAGTACTCATGCAGCCCCACATAAGGACACTGCCACCACCATGTTTCACTGTAGACACCATGCATTTAGAAAAATGCATGTTTACAAAGGCCACTGAATAATGGCAGCATCTTCCCTTCCCATATAGAGCAGTAGATCTGTGACTTCATGATACCATCAAAGAAATGTAGCTCCCCGACCCTAGGAACAGTCATGTAGTCTCACATAAGAACACTGCCACCACCATGTTTCACTGTAGACACCATGCATTTAGAAAAATGCATGTTTATCAAGGCATCTGAGTGATATCAGCATCTTCCCTTCCAATATGGAGCAATAGATCTGTGAATTCATGACACCATCAAAGAAATGTAGCTTCCTGACCCTGCTAGCAATCATGTAGACTCACATAAGGACACTGCCATCGCCATTTTTGACAGTAGACACCATGCATTTTTCTAAATTCATTTTCCTAAATGCATGGTGTCAACAGTGAAACATGGTGATGTCAGTGTCCTTATGTGGGGCTACATAAGTGCTGCTGGGTGTCGGGGAGCTACATTTCATTGATGATGTCATGAATTCACAGATGTACTGCTCTATATTGAAAAAAAAGATGCTACCATTACTCAGTGCCCTTGGTAGACGTGCACTTTTCCAACATGACAATGTTCCAAAAACACATCTAAGGCCACTTTTCTATTTCTGAAGCAGAAAATGATGAAAGTGATTCATGTCTCCTGATCTGAACCCAATTGAACATCTATGGAGAATTCTGAAGAGACAAGTTGAGCATCACTCTCCATCCAGCATCCAGGCTCTAAAAATGTTGTTCTTGAGGAATGGAAAAAGGTAGATGTTGCAGTGTCGTCAACTTGTTCATTCTATACCTAGAAGACTTGGTAATGTCTTTAAAAATCATGTAGGTCATACAAAATACTAGATGTAGTTGTCTTTAATGTGTGGTGTATTCCCTTTTACATTAACTAATTTAAGTAAAACTGAAAATTCTGTAATGCAAGTTATATTATTAACCTTACTTTCAGGTTATAAGTTAAAAAAAATTCTCAGTCTTGTAAAAATGTACCAAATGATTCTTGTATTCAGTAAGATATTGACTAAAATCTTACTTTTTAAAGATGATGTACTCATTTATACGGAGCACTGTATATAGTGCAACTTCTTTAATTTCAACACCCAAAATTGCATTACAAAGAAATCTGTGGGATGGTGCTCTCAAAGTAGATGGCTAAGTAATAATAATAATTGTATTTCTATAGCACCAACATATTCCACAGCACTTTATATTTTAGAGCAGACTTGTACAAACAATAGACATTACAGCATAACAATAATCACAGAAACAACAGATACCAAGAGGAATGAGGGCCCTGCTCGCAAGCTTACAATCTATGAGGAAACAGGGAAGACACGAAAGGTGGATGGTAACAGAGGGCTATTAAATGCCTAAAGCGTGTGAGAAAACATGATACAAGGGTCCTTGGTTATGAAGAAAATTTTGAATGGGCAACACAGAGATAGTTAAATAAATGTGTTAAGGCGGTAGGCCAGCCTGAAGAAATGTGTTTTTAGGGCACGCTAAAAACTGTGGGTATTGGGGATTAATCAAATTATCCTGGGTAGTGCAATCCAAAGAATTGGCATAGCACATGAGAAGTCTTGGAGACCAGAGTGGGAGGTTCTGATTATTGAGGATGTTAACCTTAGATCATTAGCAGAACGGAGGGCATGGGTAGAGTGGTAGACTGAGATAAAGGAGGAGATGTAGGATGATGCTGAACTGTGGAGTGCTTTGTGGGTGAGAGTGATAACTTTATATTGAATTCTGAAGTGGATGGGTAACCAGTGCAATGACTGGAACAAGGTAGAGGCATTGGTGTAATGGTTTGTGAGGAATATGATCCTGGCCACAGCATTCAAGTCAGATCGGAGAGGGGACAGTTTGGCAAAAGGGAAACCGATTAGTAGAGAGTTACAATAGTCCTGACGAGAATGAATAAGAGCAACAGTAAGAGTTTTTGCAGAGTCGAAAGTAAGAAAAAGTCGAATTCTAGAAATGTTTTTGAGGTGCAGATAACAAGAGTGAGCAAGTGATCGGATGTGGGAGGTGAATGAAAGTTGTAAATCAAGTATGACCCCAAGACAGCAGGCATGTTGCTGGGGAGTAATGGTAGAACCACACACGGAGATGGCAATGTCGGGCATAGGTAAGTTTGTAGAGGGAGGAAACACAACGAGTTCAGTTTTTGACAGGTTCCACTTCAGATAGAGGGAGGACATGATATTGGAGACAGCGGTAAGTGAAATCACTGGTGTTTTGTAATAATGCAGGCGTGATGTCAAGAGTAGAGGTGGATAATTGGGCGTCATCAGCATAGAGATGGTACTGGATACCAAATCTACTGGTTGTTTGTCTAATAGGGGCAGTATACAAGGAGAAGAGGAGGGGGTCTAGGACTGATCCTTGTGGAACCCCAACAGTAATGGGAAGATGAGAGGAGGACGAGCCAGAAAAAGAAACAGTGAAGGAGCTGTCAGAGAGGCTAAGTATGATGGTCTTCTTAAAGAAGTAGTCTTAATAAACATCATTGTATATATACATATATACACAGTAAGGTGCTTGAAGTTTCAGGCAAATGTGGAAAAAATGCTACAAAGTAAGAAAGCTTACAAAAATCTAAGTGTTAAATGGTATAGCTTTCGGAATTTACAAAATGGTATGTAATCGATAAAGGAATCTAAATCAAATTAATATTTGCCCACAAAACAGTATGAAAACATCAATCCTTCTATGTACACTTACACACGGTTTAGAAGGAAGTAAGCATGATGTATCTTTCATTTGCTGTACTGTTTCCATTTCTCACCACTTTGTCTACAGTTCTCAACGTAGCCTGATGCAGTATAACTGATGCAGTATAACTACCTTGTGTCTTGTTGATGTACTCAGCCTTTCCATGGTGTATAACATGTGAAATGCAACTACCTTCCATCGCCTCACCTTTGTAGCAGAGTTTGGCTGTTCTTCGTCCAGTTTTAAGCCTCCTACACAGCTGTTTCTCTTTAGTTAAAAACTGTGTTTTAGCTTACATATGAAAATGATGATTATTATCCCGTTTGGTGTAATTGTTCGCTCATACATCTCATTATAATCCTTCAAAATCGCTAACTTTGTGCCTAAAAGTACCTAAAAGAACTGATGTTGTTTCAAAGTTACATAAGTATATACATACTAGAAACCCAATCTTCTTTAAAATCTTTCTCTGGGATAGACCTTGCTGATTCAGTATAACTACCTTGTGTCTTTTGCTGTGCTCAGTCTTGCCATCGTGTATGACCTGTGACATGATACTGTCTTTCACAACATCACTTTTGGAGCAGTTTGGCTGTTCCTCACTGAGTTTTAAGCCTCCTACACAGCTGTTCCACTTTAGTTAATGATAGTGTTTCAATCTACATATGAAAAGTATGATTATTATCACTTCTTTCATATAATTGGCTGCCCATACATCTGAATATAACCCTAAAAAATCCCTGATATTTTGCAAGTGTACCTAGAAGAATTGATGATGTTTTGAAGCAAAGGATTGTCACAACGAATTAGATTTGATTTAGATTTGTCTTTTTTCATTCACTTGTTGATTGATGAAATTATACTTAAAGGGGTTTTCCACAGAACAAAGTACATTTTAATCAATAGATCTTGTAATAAATATATGTTCCACAATTCAATGTGTTAAAAAATAATTTTCGTGTGCTAAGATAATCTTATAAATGTGCCGCTGCTATGTAATGTGTAATGGCTGTGTCTGACCATGCCGCAAGATAGTCTGATCTCCTGGGCAGGGGAGGAAGGAAAAGAGGATAAAGACAGGACAGCATTGGATCGCAGCTGATTCTTTTTGTAGGTAAAACATTTCGGTGCTGTTTTTAAACAATGTGTTACTTCAAAAAAAGAATCAGCTGTGATCCTGTGCTGCCATGTCTGTATACTCTTTTGCTTCCTCCCCTGCCAGGAGCTGTGGTTTGATCAGACCATGTTCCTGTACAGTCAGACACAGCCATTACACAGTACACAGCAGGTGCACATTTATAAGATTATCTCAGCACAGGAACATTTCTTTAACTCATCCAGTTGAACTTATTTTGATTCCAAGATCTATTGCATAAAAGGAACATTTTTTTGTTGTAAAACCCCTTTTATACTTCTATTTTTTAAAGCATTCTTACTTTGCAGCATTTTTTCCACAAAAAATTATGTTCTGGATATATATATATATCATGTTTTAAATATTAGTTGTAATTTTTTCCATAAACCCAGTACGTTGTCCAAGCCATAGAAATAAGAGTATGGAGAGTAGAAAATTTCTGCAAATTGCAGATGGAGTTGAGTGCATTACCAAGCTTATTGGCTCCTGAAGTAAAGACAATGCATCGCCCCTAGCTTAACAGACTGCCACCTATGGTCGCATTGAGATAACCCAGGAGATGTTTAAAGTGGTATCCCCAGGACGCGACTCAGCTCATCCCGTCTCTTCAGCTTATTCTCTTGAAGGAATGTATTTGGTGTTACTATAATTGCTCCCGGTGGCGCCTCATCTAACTGCTTCTGCAACCCCACACCTAAGTTATCCTCTAACTGCTTCTCTGATTCCGGCTGCCTCTGGAGGGTTAACAGCCCCCCTTTGTCCACATTCACAAATCGATGAACGGAATCAAGCCATTAAAATGTGCAGTTTTTGTTTATTGGAATGAAGTAATTAAATGGTTGGGTAAGGACAGGCCATACCTTCTTCTGATGAAAACTATTGATTTCTTGCCACGATTTTATAAGTGACACTGTTTTTGATTACTCTTGACAAACCTCCTTAGAGTGTTAATTAAATTGGCCGCAGATGAGCAGGTGTGGGAAATCATTACATCTCTCAGTCCACGTTCACTCGCTTCATATTTTGCTGTCTTGCATAATGAACAAGGGTCCGGGAGAGACGCGCGCAAAGCAATATCTTTATCAGCAAAATTAACATTGAAGTTTGTTTTAATATCTTCTTCCATACACAATGATTTTACAATCCCCTGGGAATATTAACAGATTTATGGTCACTCTGCAAGGGCTTATAAATACATAAAAATGATGTTATTCAAAGGAAATAACAAATTGTAATGCAATGTATAGAAATAATTTAAAGGGGAACATACAGTTCATGCTAGACTCTGATTATTGCTTCCATCAAATAAGACTTTTTGATGGGAATTTATCATGAGTGGAATTGTTGAAGTCAGCTTTGCTTGTAGCTTTGGTGCCTTTATTTGCGATAAATTTTCAAAGTGTTGCATGATGTGTATCTAATTTGCTGCATCTTTACATTATAACACTTCTGTTCAGAGTTGATTTTCCACTTTTTACTCCACTTCTTTACTGGAGTGAGATTACAACTTTTTTTTGCAGATTTTTAAAAAGGCGTAATTTACAAATCTGGTTTAACCCTGTTTGTAAAGTTAGCTGCCCACAGATTACACTCACTTTTTAACAGTGGCAAGAGTGGTGTAAAATAGAAAAAAAGTCTAATATTTTTGCACAAAACTGGTGTGGAGCAAGATTTGCAACTTTTTGACCCCAAACAACTATTGCAAAAGTCGATACAGCTTTTGTTTTGGTGAATTTGCGGTTAACTTTATGCAGACTGCCTTTCCACCTTCATTTGTATAAAATCATACTGACTGTATTGTGGGTACAATATCTGGTCCATCGGTTACCCTTAAAATGCTGTTAAATCTACAAGCATTTTATTATAGGACAGGGGGCGCTGAACAGACCAATGCAGGAAAATATTCAACAGAGCTTGATTTGTAATTACTTCAAAGGAATCTGTGAAAAGGTTTTTGCTCTCTCATCTGAGATCATCATAATATAGGAAAAGAGACTCAGATTCCAACAATGTATCACTTAGAGTATGTTCACATTGGGCGTTTTTTCTGCATTTTTTTCTGCATTTTTTTCTGCAGCAAAACCTGATATCTTGGCAGTAAAGAAGCTGTGGCAAAAATGCAGGTTTGGTGAGTTTTTCATTGCGGTTTTGGTGCTTTTTTTGGGCTAACTTGTGTCTATGTGCATTCTTGCTGTCCATGACTTTTCTGCACCAAAAATGCTGCAAATAATGATACCTGCGTTTTTGCAGCGTTTTTTCAACACCCATTCAAACCAATGGGTCAAAAACGCTGAAAGAAGTGCCATGCTCTATGTCCAAAAAAAGCAGCAAAGCACAAAATCCTGATAACAAAAAACCAATGAGTGTGCATGAGATTTCTGAAATCTCATAGGCTTTGCTGTTACTGTAAAAGCAGCTAAAAATTAGCATAAAAAGCAGCAAAATAACTCAGCAAAAATGCCCAGTGTGAACATACCCTTAGTTTACTGATTGCAGAAGTTGTGACACAATCAGAGATCTTAGATGTAGCAGAGCTCAGAAAGCTGCCCCAGACCACTCCATAGCTTCCTGTGTATATCGACATTGACCTGCTTAACAGAGGAAGGGACGTGTACAGACCACTTGGAAGGAGGGAGCTAGTCTGCCAGTATTAATCTGCTGATGATAAAACACTCATTGTATGGAACAACAGTACACAGCCTAATAAGCACATAGCTGAAATCAGTGTTACAGTCCCTACTTAATGCTGCCCTCAGATTACATAGCAAAAACGTGCTGGCAGTTTCCCTTTAAAATGTAGCTTTCGCCCATCTGTAAACAGGGTTTTTATTTAAGAAAATAGTGGGCAGCTGCAGACAGGTCATATTAGGGTCGGACTGGGGTGTCTGGGATTCACATGGGGAATGGGCTCTAGGGGCCCACCCTACAGTCATATGCAAATATCTGTAATACGTTATCCTCATTATAGAGGAACATCGACTGTACAACACAGGCGGTTCCTGCACATCTACTGTGCACCACCATAACTGGGATGTACAATTACGGTAATTGACATTAAAGGGGATCTTTGGTTGAAACAAGTTATCACCGATCCATGGGCTCCACAGGATAGTTGATCACTTAAGTACAACCATTAGAAACTGCACCGATTGGAAGAATGAGGAAGTTTTATCCCTGATAGGACACTTATGCCCATTTTAAAATGCAGCAGCAGGTGGGATGTCTGACCGCAGCTCCATTCACTCTCCTTGGGGATTTAAAAAAAAAAACAGTGAATGAATGGATCAGTGGTCAAGTCGGACATGCCACACCAGTCTAATGGGGATAAAAGTTCCACGGTCCAAGTAGTCAGACCCCCACCAATCAATACGTTATCATTTATCCTGTAGAGACGTGATTACTTTTTTTCACAGGAGAACCTCGGTAAGTGCATCTCTGCCGCTGTGTTCCAAGTATCTAATCTCTAATGGAAATAAAGAATCTTCTCCTAATTAATATCATAGAGCACAAATGACCGCTATACAGTCATGGTCAAAAGTTTTGAGAATGACACAAATATTATATTTTCACATGATCTGCTGCCCTCTGGTTTTTATGTGTGTTTGATAAATGTTTTTATCACAGACAGAAATATAATAATTGCAAACATATGAGTAACAAAAGCTTATATTGACAGTTAGAATGAGGTAATGCAGCAAGTCAATATTTGCAGTGTTGACCCTTCTTCTTCAGGACCTCTGCAATTCTCCCTGGCATGCTCTCAATCAACTTCTGGACCAAATCCTGACTGATAGCAGTCCATTCTTGCACAATCAATGCTTTCATTTTGTCAGAATTTTTAGGTTTTTGTTTGTCCACCCGTCTCTTGATGATTGACCACAAGTTCTCAATGGGATTAAGATCTGGGGAGTTTTCAGGCCATGAACCCAAAATCTCTATGTTTTGTTCCCTGAGCCATTTAGTTATCACCTTTGCTTTATGGCAAGGTGCTCCATCATGCTGGAAAAGGCATTGTTGATCGCCAAACTGCTCTTGGAGGGTTGGGAGAAGTTGCTCTTGGAGGACATTCTGGTACCATTCTTTATTCATGGCTGTGTTTTTAGGCAAGACTGTGAGAGAGCCGATTCCCTTGGCTAAGAAGCAACCCCACACATGAATGGTTTCAGGATGCTTAACAGTTGGCATGAGACAAGACTGGTGGTAGCGCTCACCTTGTCTTCTCCGAATGAGGCGTTTTCCTGATGTCCCAAACAATCGAAAAGGGGATTCATCAGAGAAAATAACTTTACCCAGTCCTCAGCAGTCCACTGCCTGTACCTTTTGCAGAATATCAGTCTGTCCATGATGTTTTTTCTGGAGAGAAGTGGCTTCTTTGCTGCCCTCCTTGAGACCAGGCCTTGCTCCAAGAGTCTCCGCCTCACAGTGCGTGAAGATGCACTCACACCTGCCTGCTGCCATTCCTGAGCAAGCTCTGCACTGCTGGTAGCCCGATCCCGCAGCTGAAACACTTTTAAGAGACGGTCCTGGCGCTTGCTGGCCTTTCTTGGGCGCCCTGAAGCCTTTTTGGCAACAATGGAACCTCTCTCCTTGAAGTTCTTGATGATGCGATAGATTGTTGACTGAGGTGCAATCTCTCTAGCTGCGATACTCTTCCCTGTTAGGCCATTTTTTGCATTGCAATGATGACTGCACGTGTTTCTTTAGAGATAACCATGGTTAACAGAAGAGAAACAATGATGCCAAGCACCAGCCTCCTTTTAAAGTGTCCAGTGGTGTCATTCTTACTTAATCATGACAGATTGATCTCCAGCCATGTCCTCATCAACACCCACACCTGTGTTAATGGAGCAATCACTGAAAAGAGGTTAGCTGGTCCTTTTAAGGCAAGGCTGTAATGATGTTGAAATGTGTTTTGGAGGATAAAGTTAATTTTCTAGCCAAATATTGACTTTGCAAGTAATTGCTGTTAAGCTGATCACTCTTTATAACATTCTGGAGTATATGCAAATTGCCATTAGAAAAAGTGAAGCAGTAGACTTTGTAAAAATTAATATTTGTGTCATTCTCAAAACTTTTGGCCATGACTGTACACAACACAATCCACTATACTAAGACCAATAACACCACATACAGGAAGAAATACCACCACACCATAACCAGACCACATAGTGACCGAATAATATCACATTTACCAGCATATAGTGACCAAATAATACCACATACAAGGAAAAATACCACAACATAACTAGACTACATATTCCACCACATGGTGACCGAATAATACCACATACAGAGAAGAAATACCACTACACCATGACCAAACCAAATAGTGACTGAATAATACCACATACAAGAAACAAATATGTCACACCATGAACAGACAACATAGTGACCAAACAATTCGACATACAGGGGATAAATACAGCCACACCTTGACCAGACCACAAATTACCATCACATAGTGACCAAATACTGTAATACTGATCATGAATACAAACCACAATACTAACAACACTGTTGTTACCACCAGTAACATTATACACAAGAGCTCTGTATATAGTGTCAGTGTACATGTAATACAGTGATCACCAGTGACATTATACACAGGAGCTCTGTATATAGTGTCAGTATACAAGTAATACAGTGATCACCAGCGACATTAGACACAGGAGCACTGTACAGTCATGGCCAAAAGTTTTGAGAATGACACAAATATTATATTTTCACATGATCTGCTGCCCTCTGGTTTTTATGTGTGTTTGACAGATGTTTTTATCACAGACAGAAATATAATAATTGCAAACATATGAGTAACAAAAGCTTATATTGACAGTTAGAATGAGTTAATGCAGCAAGTCAATATTTGCAGTGTTGACCCTTCTTCTTCAGGACCTCTGCAATTCTCCCTGGCATGCTCTCAATCAACTTCTGGACCAAATCCTGACTGATAGCAGTCCATTCTTGCACAATCAATGCTTTCATTTTGTCAGAATTTTTAGTTTTTTGTTTGTCCACCCGTCTCTTGATGATTGACACAAGTTCTCAATGGGATTAAGATCTGGGGAGTTTCCAGGCCATGGACCCAAAATCTCTATGTTTTGTTCCCTGAGCCATTTAGTTATCACCTTTGCTTTATGGCAAGGTGCTCCATCATGCTGGAAAAGGCATTGTTGATCGCCAAACTGCTCTTGGAGGGTTGGAAGAAGTTGCTCTTGGAGGACATTCTGGTACCATTTTTTATTCATGGCTGTGCTTTTAGGCAAGACTGTGAGAGAGCCGATTCCCTTAGCTCAGAAGCAACCCCACACATGAATGGTTTCAGGATGCTTAACAGTTGGCATGAGACAAGACTGGTGGTAGCGCTCACCTTGTCTTCTCCGAATGAGGCGTTTTCCTGATGTCCCAAACAATCGAAAAGGGGATTCATCAGAGAAAATAACTTTACCCCAGTCCTCAGCAGTCCACTGCCTGTACCTTTTGCAGAATATCAGTCTGTCCATGATGTTTTTTCTGGAGAGAAGTGGCTTCTTTGCTGCCCTCCCTGAGACCAGGCCTTGCTCCAAGAGTCCCCGCCTCACAGTGCGTGCAGATGCACTCTCACCTGCCTGCTGCCATGCCTGAGCAAGCTCTGCACTGCTGGTAACCCGATCCCGCAGCTGAAACACTTTTAAGAGACGGTCCTGGCGCTTGCTGGTCTTTCTTGGGCGCTCTGAAGCCTTTTTGGCAACAATGGAACCTCTCTCCTTGAAGTTCTTGATGATGCGATAGATTGTTGACTGAGGTGCAATCTTTCTAGCTGCGATACTCTTCCCTGTTAGGCCATTTTTGTGCATTGCAATGATGACTGCACGTTTTTCTTAAGAGATAACCATGGTTAACAGAAGAGAAACAATGATGCCAAGCACCAGCCTCCTTTCAAAGTGTCCAGTGGAGTCATTCTTACTTAATCATGACAGATTGATCTCCAGCCATGTCCTCATCAACACCACACCTGTGTTAATGGAGCAATCACTGAAAAGAGGTTAGCTGGTCCTTTTAAGGCAGGGCTGCAATGATGTTGAAATGTGTTTTGGGGGATAAAGTTAATTTTCTAGCCAAATATTGACTTTGCAAGTAATTGCTTTTAAGCTGATCACTCTTTATAACATTCTGGAGTATATGCAAATTGCCATTAGAAAAAGTGAAGCAGTAGACTTTGTAAAAATTAATATTTGTGTCATTCTCAAAACTTTTGGCCATGACTGTATATAGTGTATAGTGTACAGGCAATACAGTGATCACCAGTGACATTATACAGAGGAACTCTGTACACAGTATATAGTGTATTGTGTGCATGTACATGTAATACACTGACTCACCAGTGACGTCTGTAGTTGAAGTCCTTCACCTTCACTTTTCTTCTTCATCCAGCACGGACTGCCATCACTTCTTCCAGCCAGGACTCGTCTCTGCAAAAAATAACACACAGTCATCAATAGCTGATCGCTTCCAGAGCACATTCACCACTTTTTCCTGACTACATCAGATGAAGAAAGAAAGCACATAGTGCAGCTCTGCCCAGTAACAGGACCCCCCTTTTGTTCCCTCCATGGAACACAGTGTTAGGGTCTGCGGAACGCACCAAATAAATATAAATAATGGGTGTGTTCGCAGCCCGGGGTCCACCGTGCAGGCAGAGCCTGCTGCTAGTAAGATGACAGGATATGATGGTATAAGCGAGCTCTGTTACTTCACAGTGTCGCAAACATAGATGCTGTGGCACTATATGGCGATATGAGCGAACTCTGTTACACCACAGAGTCGCAGACATACATGCTGAGAGAGAGACTGTGTCCTGTTAACACCACAGGAGTACACAGATAACTGCTCTGTGGATAGCAGTCCGTGGTCATGCAGTCAGCAATGCAAACAAGCAACTTCTTATCGGAGTAACATAGTAACATAGTTATTAAGGTTGAAGGAAGACTTTAAGTCTATCTAGTTCAACCCATATCCTAGCCTAACCTGCCCTAACATGTTGATCCAGAGTAGCCGGTATTCTAGAGGCTATTTCAACCAAGCCCTGAACACGTGCATACAAATCTCCTCACCGGAGGTGCCGGTATTCTAGGGGCTTATTTCAGCCGAGCCCTAACCGCATGCATGCGGTTATGCGCACCTTTTATAGTAGCAGCTACAGGACCTACCAGAAAAGGACCAATGAGAAACTGTTCCAGAACAAAAGCAGTTTCAGGACCTTCCTGGTGGACCAATGGGAGTCGCTGCTGTAACCGAGCATGTGACCCCTGATCTCAATGGGAGATCTTGCCCTGGGCATGCTCAGATGGAGAAAGCGAGGACTTTGTCCCAGGACTGCCTGCTCCAGCACTGGTTATAATAGAGGAACCAGAAGAGACAGCAACAAACCTCTGCACAGTATTAGACCGAGCGAGACGCTGGGACCGACGTCTCCGCTGAGCAGGCTCCACTGCGGCCGGAGATGGATGGGGGACCGCAGCGGGACTTGTTCGAGATTCCCCTTGTGCAGCAGTGGGAACTTGATCCCTAACATTACCCCCCCTCCTAGGGCCCCCCTTCTTTGGGTCTCGCTGCTTTCAAAGGCAACGATGAGCTGCGGAGCGTGAATGTGCTCGGCAGGCTCCCAGGACCTATCCTCAGGCCCATAACCCCTCCAATCCACCAAATAAAATCTTTTTCCCCATACCACCTTACACCCTACGATGGCGTTCACCTCATGGTCATCCGTAGATGAACCCGATGTCCCGGCAGATGACTCGGAAAACCGGGACATGAGCACGGGTTTGAGGAGGGATACGTGAAAGGTGTCGGAGATACCCAGGCGTGGTGGAAGAGTCAAACAGTATACCACGGGGTTATCCTGCTCGAGGACTTTGAAAGGACCCAGGTAGTGGGGTGCCAACTTAGTGGACTCAACTCGCAGCCTGATGTTACGGGCGGAGAGCCACACCAAGTCCCTAGGAGCAAATGTCGGAGCGGGGCGCTGATGTGCGTTGGCGGAGGACCTCATCCTCTCCTTGGACGCCTGAATGGCATCCTGGGTACAGTCCCAAATGTCCCGTGCCTCCAAAGCCCAGTCTGCCACCCTGGAGTCGGCGGAAGACACGGGCATGAGCACCGGAACCCGCGGATGTTGACCGTAGTTTAGGAGGAATGGAGTCTGTCCGGTGGAGTCAGCCACAGCATTGTTTAGTGCAAACTCAGCCCACGGTAGCAAGGATGCCCAGTCATCCTGCCTGGCTGAGACAAAATGTCGTAGATAGGTGACCAAGGTCTGGTTGGCCCTCTCTACCAACCCATTCGACTCGGGATGGTATGCTGAAGAGAGATTTAACTCAGTACTGAGTAGACGACAAAGCACTCTCCAGAACCGAGATGCAAACTGGGGGCCTCGGTCACTGACAATTTTGTCTGGCATGCCGTGTAGACGGAAGATGTGCCTAATGAACAACACTGCCGAGCCC
>JARQOD010000009.1:136444538-136553073 GCA_033576555.1 Oophaga sylvatica | reverse complement strand
CCCATAGAAACGCCTTTACCAGCAGTGGCCGAAAGAATCACGTCTTTACAGAAGAATATGGATCTTCTAAAGGAGAATCTGGAATTGGCTCAGGAAAGGTACAAGAAAGCAGCAGATAAATTTCGTAAACCTGCACCAGCTTTCAAGGTAGGAGACCTGGTCTGGCTGTCATCCAGAAATCTTAAGTTAAGGATTCCATCGTCTAAGTTGGGACATAAGTACATTGGACCCTATAAAATCAGTAAAATTATAAGTGCCGTTGCTTGTCGTCTTCAATTGCCTAGAACTATGAGAATCCACCCTGTCTTTCATGTATCCCTACTAAAGGCTGCAACACCCAATACGTTTCCTGGACGTTCTTCTCCTTGCCCTGACCCAGTGCTAGTCGATGGTCAGGAAGAATTTTGTGGTGGAAAGAATTCTAGATTCCAGGTTATACAGAAATCAGTTACAATATTTGATTAAATGGCAGGGCTACCCAGTGGAGGACAATTCATGGGAACCAGTCAATAACGTTAATGCTCCTCGTTTGCTCCGCCAGTTTCATCAGAGGTACCCAGACAAGCCTGGTCTGAGGCCATCCGGAGGTTGTCCCTAAGGGGCGAGTAATGTAAGGTTCTTTGTACATGTTCTTGAAACTCAGTTTTCCGTCAGCCATTTTGCTTTCTGTCTTGCTGCAGCTATCTTGCCCTCAGTCAATATGGAGTTTTCAGCTTTCATGTTCCCGCCCTGATTCTCTCCCTCTTGCTTCTTAAGCAGCCACAGCTGAGCAATCAGTGCTTCAGAATCTAGCCTGCAGTGAACCTGTGACCTGACTCCTGGAAGCCTTGGACTATGTACTCCAGCTATTCCTACTGAGGAACTCTGAACACTTGTGGACTCTGGAACCCTGCTCTTTGAAAGATCCACGTTTGCATGGACTTACGGTAACAGAGAAGAAGATCCTGAACCTGTTGTGGAGAGTGATTGCTGAGCTTAAGTTACTCTGGCCTGCTGTGTCTCCTGCTTCTGTATCTGCAAACTGTGTGACTATTTTTGCCACTTGTATGAAGTAATACAAGACCTTCTATATCAAACCTGTGTCTCATGTATTTTCATCGCACCCAAGCACAAGACGCTATATGAACTGTACTACATACATTACAGCATTCTCCACAACGCGCCGTGCCCTAGACAGTCTGTAATTAAAAATCCGCCTTTCCCCTGTCAAAGTCTTTTGTGGATATGGTTTCACAAGAAGCTCATGAAGGGGGAAGGCTTCATCGCCCACAAAAACAAAGTTTAGGTTGGCGGTGGTGTCCATGTTGGTTGGCAAGTTAAGTTTATTATTAAACAACCGTTCACCAAAAGTTGTGTGCTCCAAAACGCCACCATCAGAAACCCTTCCATTAATGCCAACATTAACGTCAATAAATTCATAATTGGCATTAACAAGGGCCATGAGGATCGTGCTGAAGTAGCCCTTGTAGTTATGAAAAAAGGATCCGCTTTTGGCTGGTTGCGTGATCCGCACATGTTTGCCATCCAAGGCACCACCACAGTTTGGGAACTGCCAAATCCTTTCAAAATCAGAGGCAATAATTTGCCATTCCGCCACTGATTTGGGAAAAGGCATGTAGCTCCGTAAACTGCGGACGATGGCGTTGCATGTCTCCGGAATTAGTTCTCCAAGCAGCGACCGAGAAATTGCAGCAGAAAATTGCAAATCCTTCATTGAACGTCCGGTTGCCAGAAATCGCAGCGTTACTGCCAAACGTTCCTCTGCTGAAACAGCTGCACGCATCCGGGTATCCTGCCGTTCAATGAGTGGCCTCACAGCTTCCAGTAGGAGCTTGAATGAATCCTCCGACATCCGTAGATAATTCCGGAAATCCTGCGGATTCTTCTCCTGCAATTCCCTCACTAGATGCATGTGGGAGAATTTGGACCTCTGCTCCAGCCATTCCCTGGTCCACATGCGACGCTTTCGCTTGGAGCGCCTCTCTTCCACCCGCGCCTCTTCTTGTCGATCTGCCTCCATAGATAGTGCAACTGCCACAATCACACGCTCCGCGGTGGACAGGTTCATTATGTGCAACCTGTACGGTAAAGAAGAGAAAAGTTAATTACTAATTAATTACTATTAATAAAGTGTTTAAACAAAATAAAATAAAGAATAGAATAAAAAATATATATAAAAAAAAATTAAACTTTTCAGTTAACATTTAATATACAGTTTACAAATGTCTAAAATGGTGGGGGGTGTAAAATAAATAAAGCAGACGAAAAAATAAAAAAAAGGTCAGGGGTGTAAAATAAAATAAAGCAGATGAAAAAAAAAAAAATAAGGTCAGAGGTGTAAAATAAATAAAGCAGACGAAAAAAAAAAAATAAGGTTAAAAAACATTATCAAACAACATCACAAACAATATGTACCTTGAATCCAAATATCCCGAAGATCCAAATCCAAATGGGGATGGATGGTGCTCTAGCGACTCAGACAGGATCGCAAAAACCCACCACTGTACCACAAACAGGATCGCAAAACTCTGACACACGATACTATCCTTCCAACAACGCACAAAGAGTCACCCATAGTGTTGAGCATTCCGATACCGCAAGTATCGGGTATCGGCCGATATTCGCGTTATCGGAATTCCGATACTTAATTCCGATACTTTTTCAATATCGTATACCGGAATCGGAAGTTCCCATAATTCTTATAGAGGCAATGTGATTTTAGTCAGCCAATGAGGAATCCTACGAAGTGTGGGCACATCCTGTAATGCTGCGGTCATCTTAACTAATGGCATGGCTGTGATTGGCTGCTGAAATGATGTCAGAATGCACTATAAAAGGCGCCGCCACCATTTTAGCGTCACTGTGCTGTGAATTCAGATAGGGACAGAACGCTGCTGTGCTGACTCTGAGGGACAGTTAGAGATTGCGATTTAGTGTACTGTGCTGTAGGCAGGCTATCACCAACCGCTGTGTAAAGCTTCCTTTTGCCTGCAGTGTTGTTTTAACAGCTCTGCAAGGTGTGTGTGAGTGCAGGTGATGCTGCAGTTTGCTCTGCATCCAACGCTGTCTGTAGGCATCTGCACGTGTCACTCACAGACTCTTTTTTTTTTTCTTTAGTGTAATTCTAGCTGCTCCATTCAATAGAAATTATAGTGTGATGCGCTTCCATCCGTATCCAATACATTGGTTGCAAACACTATAGAAGTAGACAAAGGAGTAGCCTTTCCCAGATTGTGGACAGTTGTGTTTCAGTGTTCACTTCAGTCTGTGTTTTTTATTTTTTTGAGTGCATATCACGCTCCAGTTACTTGTTCAAGCACTGCTGCTTGTACTCTGCTGAGCGTGTCTCAGTGCCTCATCCTTTTCATTTTTCTCCAATTGGTTCTGCTCCATTCCATTTAAAATCTAATCTATTAGTGTGACGCGCTTCCATCCGTATACAATACATTGGTTGCAAACACTATAGAAGTAGACAAAGGAGTAGCCTTTCCCAGATTGTGGACAGTTGTGTTTCAGTGTTCACTGCAGTCTGTGTTTTTTTTTTTTTGAGTGCATATCACGCTCCAGTTACTTGTTCAAGCACTGCTGCTTGTACTCTGCTGAGCGTGTCTCAGTGGCTCATCCTTTTCATTTATCTCCAATTGGTTCTGCTCCATTCCATTTAAAATAAATATAATCTATTAGTGTGACGCGCTTCCATCCGTATACAATACATTGGTTGCAAACACTATAGAAGTAGACAAAGGAGTAGCCTTTCACAGATTGTGAATAGTTGTGTTTCAGTGTTCACTGCAGTCTGTGAGGTATTTTTTTTTTTTTTTTTTTTTAAAATGCAGATCACGCTCCATTTACTTCTTCAACCACCGCTGCGTGTACTCTGCTGAGTGTCTGTCACTGGCTCATCCTTGTCATTTTTCTAAAATTGGTGCTGCTTTATTCTATTTAAAATAATTCAAATCTATTACAGTGACGTGCTTCCATCCGTATACAATACATTGGTTGCAAACAATATAGTAGTACACAAACGGGCCTTTCACAGCTACTGAACAGTTGTGTGCACTGTTTACTGTAGTCAGAGGTTTTCATTTTTGTAGTGCAGATCCCGCTCCAGTTACTTCTTCAACCACTGTTGCTTGTACTCTGCTGAGCGTGTCTCACTGCCTCATCCTTCACATTTTTCTCGAATTGGTGCTGCTTTATTCTATTTAAAATAATTCAAATCTATTACAGTGACGTGCTTCCATCCGTATACAATACATTGGTTGCAAACAATATAGAAGTACACAAACGGGCCTTTCACAGCTACTGAACATGGGTTTTTAATTTTTAACTAAAATATGTATTTTTTCAAATGACACAAATATAAGTAATGTTGAAGAGGAATAGTCCTACATCCATTGTTTGCACAATATTACAGGTGTACATCATGTCCCTTAATCAACAATGTATTATTATATTTACTTGTATGCTTTTATTTAAAAGCCAAGAACACAGAAGGATAACCTTCGCACTGCAGCTGTTGTCAAAGTTCAACCCACATTATGCACTTCCAACATTGCAGCATTTGAGGCATGATGTGAGTTGGATTTGTCAAAGTTATGGAGTGAGAAGGTTCACCATCAGTACCCTATAGCATAAGTATGCTTTTGTGTTAGCATTTGTGTTAGACATGTGGATATCTGCCATAATATGTCACAATTATTTAGTTACAGATTTGTTACCAACACTAATCATTGAATGGTTTTAAATTTGACGTTTCACTTGTTTACAGCTTAGAAATAATGGTGTAGCCTGATATCTATGTGTAGCACTAGCCACTTTAACATGTCATGTTTTTTTCAACATGTGTAGCTAGGTAGCAGTAAGCAGGGGAACAGCAGGCGTTACTGAACCCCACAAACACATCATCGATTGTTTTGATCTGTGCATCCAACACTTCTGAGCCCAGGGTCAAGGAGGGTGTAGCCTGAGGCCTAGTATGAGATGTTTGAACTTTAATTTGAACTTTAATTTGGAGTTAGCAGCATTAATTTTTGTCAGACACGCAGCAGGGGAACAGCAGGCGTTACTGAACCCCACTATCACTATAGCTTGTGTATTGGCTGTGGACACAACACTTCTGAGCAGCAACTGGCAGTGTTGTAGCCCAGGGAGTATAGCTCAGGTGGTAGAAAGATGAACATAACAGGAGACATGGAAAACGTTGCCAACCAGTTAGTTAATCTGAAACCGGACAGGCAAATTCAGGCGAGATCCATGCCTAGTTCATTTTCAGAAAAGTAAGCCGTTCTACATTATCGGAGGATAGTCGCATGCAACGGTCTGTTAGTACACCACCTGCAGCAGTAAAGACGCGCTCCGATAATACACTGGCAGCAGGGCAAGCCAGCACCTCCAATGCATACTGGCTAAGCTCTGGCCATGTATCCAGCTTAGAGACACAAAGTTGAATGGGGAAGAGCCATCTGGGAGTACACTGAGAGGGCAAGACATGTAGTCTGTCACCATCTTACGGAAATGTTGCGTCCTGCTGACTGGAGCCGTCTCGGATGGTGTAGACATTGGTGGCGCTGCCACAAAACTTCGACACATTTGGAACATACTGTTCTTGCCCTGTGCAGAGGCGCTGCTTGTGCTCCCTCTTGTTGCAGAGCTGTCTCCACTGCCTCGACGCACAGAGCTGCTTTGTAAAGCAGTAGCAGCAGCGCTCTCGGCTGGAATGGAGAACATTATGGATTGCACCAGTGTGTCTTGGTACTTCCGCATTTTACGCTCCCGGTTCAACGGTGTGATGAGGCTTTGTAAGTTGTCCCGGTAGCGAGGGTCTAGGAGGGTGTACACCCAATAATCAGACGTGGTGTGAATGTGTTCGATGCGGCGGTCGTTTCTCAGCCACTGCAGCATGAAATCAACCATGTGCTGCAGACTCCCAACTGGCCAAGAAACGTTGTCCCCTGCAAGAGGCGTCATCTCTGCCTGCTGTGCATCACCCCACCCTTGGTCTACATACTGACTAGAGCATTGTCTACCTCCCTCTGGAGCGATGTCTTCCTCCTCCATTGACTCCTCCTCATCCTCCTCACAAAGTCCTTCAAATACATAAAAATTTACAAAATTTAAAACTCAAAATTTAAAAACTTTGTATCATAATTCTGTAACATCAGTTTATGGAAACACAATAGCATTACAAAAGGATAGACAAAAACTGTACATTATGTGCTTTGTAAATACATTAAAAGTTTGTAATGGTTATGAAAATATAGACAGCGACTCTGGAGGTTCAATTGTTGATACAGCATGGTACTTTGAAAGTCCTCCAGCCCTTTGTGAGGAACCACGTTGCGCTGACTGTCCAGAAGGTGATGGAATTTGTGACTCCTCATCCTCCACCTCTTCCAAAACCTCATGCCTTAGTGCTTGCAGTGTTTTTTGAAGCAGGCAGATAAGGGGGACAGTCAGGCTGACTAGTGCATCATCTGCACTCGCCATCCGCGTTGACTCATCAAACGCACGCAAAACATGGCAGATATCCTTCATAGAGTCCTTCGGCACTCATTACACTGGCAGTGGCTGCCCATTCATTATAGGATCCAATTCTAATTACTGGTTCTCACCAACAAAGCTCTCCACAGCGCAGCACCCCCCTACATCTCCTCCCTTATTTATATTTATCGGCCTAACCGACTGCTGCACTCTGCAAACTACCTTCGACTAACCTCTGCACTAATCCGTACCTCCCACTCCCAACTCCAAGACTTCTCCCGCGCTGCGCCAATCCTCTGGAATGCTCTACCCCAAGAAATTCGGACTATCCGCAATTTGGATGGTTTCAGGCTCTCCCTCAAAACACATTTGTTCACAGTGGCCTATCACATTCACTAATCAAAGTCATTCTATGTGTAATTCTGTGTGTGTAGCCCATTCACTATCTCCATGCATACCTCACTCCCTTAAAATGGCTGGACCATCATTGTAAAAACACCATTGTATATAAACACCTGTACTTTGTATCTCCCCCACCTCATTGTAGATTGTAAGCTTTCACCAGCAGGGGCGGCTGATTTTGCTTTAATTATTGTATTGTTAACGTTGTTACTTATGACTTGTGTTTTGAAACTGTTAAACTGTAAAGCACTGCGGAATATTATGGCGCTATATAAATAAATAATATTATTATTATTCTTATTATAGAGGCCCACTCAGTAGTGGTGAAGTGTGAACGGCGCAAATTGCGAGTTGACTGCGCCTGATGCAGCTGATACTCCATTACTGTTGGCTGCTGCTCACACAACCGCTCCAACATATGTAACGAGGAATTCCACCTGGTGGGTACGTCACATATGATGCGATGTTCATGAAGGTGAAATCTGCGTTGCAGAGCTGCAATCAGCGATCTGGCCATGCTGGAACGTCGCAAGTGAGCGCACTCTAGGCGGACCTTGTGCAGCAGTGCATCAAGATCCGGATAGTCCCTCAAAAAACTCTGCACGACCAAGTTGAGCACATATGACAGACATGGTATGTGAGTGAGGTTGCCAAGGCCCAGAGCTGACACCAGATTTCGGCCATTGTCACACACTACCAAGCCTGCCTGTAGATTCTCTTCCAAAAACCACACGTCGCTCTCCTGCTTTATGGCATTACAGAGCTCCTGCGCTGTGTGGCTAAGATTCCCCATGGAAATTAATTTCAGGATGGCCTGTTGACATTTGGACACGGCTGTGCTCATATCGGTCGCAACAGGTAAACGTTCACGGGTCAATGTGGAGGTAGACCGTGACGGCTCCTGCAGCGATGATTCTGAGGGACTGGAGTAGGAGGAGGAATCAATGTGTACAGACTTGATTCCTGCAATCCTTGGAGTTGGCAGAACACGTACAGCGCCACTCGCAAGATCAGTACCCGGCTGCACAACATTGACCCAATGGGCAGTGAGGGAAAGGTATTGTCCCTGGCCATGGGTGTTAGAACCCTCTTGTTAGGTTTTGTTTCAGTTTGCTGGTCACATGACCTTTTTTCCCTATTTAGTCTGGCTCCGCCCTTCTGGCTTTGCTTGACTTCATTGTATTATCTACTGTTAAGCTAGCCGGGTGCTTAGGTGCCTTAATCTGTCAGTTTTGCTTGATGTTAGGATCACAAAGTATTTATTTTTCTGTTTAATTATCCATGCTACAATTTATGTTAGGAGGTGTCCACCTTTTCTCCCAGTCCCTAGATCTTGTAGGGATTACTCCCTCGCAACTATAGGTCTTCGTTCACACTAGATGAGGACTTTAGCGGGTCTGGTCGCAGGATCAGGTTCCCCGTTACATCGTAGGGATTCAGCTTAGTTGTATTGTAGGGACAGAATTCCCTTCTTTCCTTACTGGTTGTAGCAGATCATAACAATGGGTACTGCTCCACGCATCGGTGGTCAGGTGGACCTTGCTACTGAGGGCTTTTAGTAGCGCATGTTTAATTTTTCCCTCAACATGCTTTTGCAGACCAGGGACGGCTTGCCTGCTGAAATGAAATCGGCTTGGCACATTGTATTGTGGGACTGACAATGATATTCAGTTACGGAAACTGTCTGTCTCCACCAGCCTGAATCACAGCATTTCAAGGGACAGGAGTTTTGCAATGCCAGCATTCAGAGCCTGTGCTCGTGCATGGTTTGCGGAGTATGGCCGTCTTTTATCCCATGCCTGTGCTACCGATGGCTGTTTTGTGGCCTGGGAGTGTGAGGATGACAGGGAACTTGCTGCTGTGTGTGGAATAACAGTTTGTCTCTGGACAACAGTGGCCGAGGTTCTTCCATGGCGATCCTGTGAGGAAGCAGAACCAGCTGTGTGTGAGCTCGATGAAGAGGCTTCAACACAACCTGAAGATGTAGGTGCTGCTGTAGGTTGGCCTACATCTCCAGTGTGTCTTTGTAACTCAACTACGTGCTTTGTCCGCACATGTTTCCACATATTTGTGGTATTGAGATGACTGACACTTTTAGCTATTTTTAATTTTTGATTACACAGCTTGCATTTCACATAGCAAATATCATGTGCAAGTGTGTGAAAAAAGGACCACGCAGTGCAAGTCCTGGGAGCGCACGTTTTGACTTTTGGAAGACAACTGCTCCGAACAGGTGCCAAACTGGAGGCTACAGGCAACCGAGTCTGCAGCCTAACTCTCCCTCCTGTTTGTACCGTTGGGGCAATGTCTTCCTCTATCTTCCTTCTATCACTAACCATTTCTCTAGGCCTCTCCCAGCTTTCAACCAAAGTACTGGTTCTCAGCCACAAAGCTCTCCACAGTGCAGCACCCCTCCTACATCTCCTCCCTCATTTCTATCTATCGGCCTAACCGACTGCTGCGCTCTGCAAACGACTTTCGACTAACCTCTGCACTAATACGTACCTCCCACTCCCGACTCCAAGACTTCTCCCGCTCTACGCCAATCCTCTGGAATGCTGTACCCCAAGAAATTAGGACTATCCACAATTTGCATGGTTTCAGGCGCTCCCTCAAAACACATTTGTTCAGAGCGGCCTATCACATTCACTAATCAAAGTCATTCTATGTATTCTGTGTAAGTGTGTGTGTGTCTCTAGCCCATTCACTATCTCCATCCCTCAGTCCCTTAAGATGGCTGGAACATCATTGTAAATGCACCATTGTATATAAACACCTATACTTTGTATCTCCCCCATCTCATTGTACATTGTAAGCTGTCACGAGCAGGGGCGACTTATTTAGCTTAAATTATTGTATTGTTAACGTTGTTACTTATGACTTGTGTTCTGAAACTGCTAAACTGTAAAGCGCTGCGGAATATGATGGCGCTATATAAATAAATATTATTATTATTCCTCTGAGCTGCTCCCACCACCTTCCTGTTCCTCATACCATGTTGGGTCTTGGACCTCATCATCTCCACTACCCTCTTCCAACACCTGCTGTTGGGTGGTCTGCCCAGCACCATGCTCAACAGAAACTGGCACCTGGGTCTCATCATCATCAGATGCGTTCTGCGGTGTGCTGACCATCGGCACTGTCTCACCCGCCTCTTCAGATTCAGAGAGACACAGCTGTTGCGCATCACTGCATACTCCCTCTTCACATTACAGAATGCTGCTTGGCTGGGCCCCTGTTTGCAAGCCAATAGATTCTGAGAACAGAAGCAGACACTCAGCTGGCTCCTGTACAGAACTCTCTGACTGCCTGGGCAATTTGCCAGGCGGTGAAGAGACAGATGGTTGCCCAACAGTGCTGTGGTCCTGAGAGGAGGTGGAAGCAATTGAAGTCGATGCATTGGCTGACATCCAAACAACAATGGCTTCAATTTGTTCTTCCCGCAGCAGGGGGGTACTCCGAGCTCCTACAAAAGTGCGCATAAAGGAACGCTCACGGGGAAAACTGGTGGATGCTGTGTCACTGGGGGCCGCAGCAGCCACAGAATCCCCACGTCCTCTCCCTGAAGAAACTCCACGACCACGTGCCTTACTCCCTGCCTTCTTCATCTTGGTAGATTGATAAAGAAAGTCTGAAAAGTTATAAGGTCTAAGTGTGGTTATTCCGCAGAGACTGCAGTGAACACTGCACACAACTGTTCACTACCCAACGCGTCTCAGCAGGAAGGCAGTCTGTGCGTCAAAACAAAGGCACAAGCATACATCCATGTACCCTGTTTATAAAGCTATATAAAAAAAATTATGTAGTAGTGACGCACACTTTATTGAGGTACAGTATTACATCGCCATTCACCATCTGTGGCTATGCAGTGTCATCTATATATACCTTATCTATCTGTTGTCATGCTTCCAAGTCGACAGTCAGCCATAAATAGCAATTTTCACTATGCACTATGCACTTTTTAAAGGTTATGTTTGTTAATAAAAATGATTATTGCCACATATTATGAGTATTACATGATGTAAATTGTATAATTTTGTATAAACTATTTAGTGACATTATTCAGCAAATGGAACATTTTAGTAATATCACAGATAACTTGTAATGCTGATGATGTTTTGAAGTCAGACATTCATTGTCTATACAATAAAAATGGTGTACATACTGTTACTTATCCATCATTAATGGATTCAGATATGTACTTGTATGCTTTTATGTACAACCGTATAGCAGATTCCTTAACTAATTTATTTTGTGGTTTGCATTGCTGTTCAACATGTTAATGTATGTGTTTATGTTTGTCAATTCTTTATTTATCTAGATATTAGTTTAAATGAAATCATCATCTTATGGTAGTAAAGGTTATCTTTCTCTTGTTTGAAGTATAGACATTTAAAATTGACAGGTAACAAGGAAATTACTTGATCTAGTATTTAAACATCCTCCTTGACCCTGGGCTCCAACACCGCCAGTTGTTGCTCGGAAGTGCTGTTAGCACAGTCAACACTTGCTCCTGTGTTACTGGGGTTCAGTAACGTCAGCTGGTCCTCGGTTGTGCCATTGGCTCTTTTCCTTCTGCTGCCCCTCCGGGTTCCAGTACCGTCAGCTGGTTCTCCGCAGTGCCTTTGGCCTAGGTGCCTCCATCTCGGTATCCGAGTTCCAGCAACGTCTGCTGGTCCTTGGTAGTGCTTTGGAGCACAGGTACCTCCTGCTTAGTAACCGTGTCCCAGTAACATCAGCTGGTACAAGATTGTGCTACAAATACAAGATACAGAACAAGAGACACAAGAACAATAAGCAGAAGATCTAAAAGCAGAAGAACATGAAGTATAAGACCAAAATGAAGAGCAAAATATATGCTCTAAATTCTAAGCAGAAGAATACTAAGCAGTGTATGGGGGTGAGTCCGTTCCTCCTCGTGGTGCCCCTGGAAAATGCCTGCTGCTGCAGGCTAAACTGAACACGGACAAATACTGTTGTAATTTAAATCTTTTGTGACAGCAAGAACGGAAGGATGAAAAATTCATACTTTGACAGATTACAAGTACAGGATTCTCTGTCACAAATAAGAATATGATGAAGAAGATGAAGCAGAATATGAATAAGAATAATAGTTTAATAAGAAGAATATGAGTAATGTTAACAAAGATGAATAGCAAGAAGTTTAAGAAGAAGATAAAGAAGGTGAAGATGAAGAATAATTTGATGAAAAAGATGATGCTGCAGAAGATTATGAAGGAGAAAGTGTGTGAAAAGTTAAAAAGGTGAAGATGAAGAGCATGGAAGTTGTGTAATATACATATTTGCCAAAATAGAAAAAACGTTAACAACATTGTCAATTTCTTCGTCAATCCGAACATCTTTAAAAAAAAAAATATTTATGCTATTCCATTTGATTGGGTTAAACATCTATGCCTTTAATGTCTCCTCAACCTTCCCCAATACATTCTACATTACTCTTTCTTGTTTTCCTTCATGTACAATTAACCAACAAGGCAAGAATGGGGTTTTTTTAATTTCGATATTTTGTTCCCATAGACTTACATGGGACTTCCGGTATCGGTATCGGGTATCGCCGATATTTTTTGGGTATCGGCGATACCATTCCGATTCCGATACTTTTGGATATCGGAAAGTATCGCTCAACTCTAGTCCACCATAAAGTGCTCTGGAAACAATGGATGGGGGCGCAGTTATTATCGCTGAGGTGATGTTGTGGTCACCAATCGGAGCTGAAGGGCGTTAACGAAAGAAAACAAAGTCCCGCCTGCGCCGCTGACTAATGCGTCGTCAACGAGGTCGCACATCGTTCACAAAAGGTGCCAAACACAGCGATTCAGGCTCACCAGCGGGACGCCAATGATCAAAATACGGTCCAGAACTCTAGTGAACGATCAACGAGATCATAGCAGGGGCCACGTCGTTGCTACATGCCACACACAACGACGTCGCTAACGAGATCGCTAAATAGTGACGTATTTTAGCGATCTCGTTAGCGATCTTGTTTAGTGTGGCATACCCTTAAGCCAGAGAAACCAAGGAAAGACATGCCCACAGGCCTCCCCAAATTCAATGAATGATGCAAATGCTTCAAAGTAAAAACAAGATACAAAGCAGCCCATTAGCAAACATTTATTAGCATAGAAAAAAACACCAAACTGAAAATCTAAAGAATTTAAACCGTTAGGATGTATAAAGGTACTGCCACACTAAACGAATTTTCAGAATCACAAACAAGTTTTGTAAGGTAGGTATTTTTTTGTCACATTTAATTTTTGTTTTTTCTTTAATTTTACAGATCCATTTTTAGATCTCTGCTGTTGTTAACCATTGTCGTCCATCAATTTTTTTTTTTTGCCATTGTTTTGTTCTGGCACGCCCACCACCACCATTTTATGATCCCAGCTCTGCCATTGTTTACTCCTGCTGTGCCCACAACCACCATTTTGTGATCCCTGCTGTTTTTAATGTAATTGTTCATCTATGATTTTTTTTTGGTCTGCCATTGTTTTGTTCAGGCACGCCCACCACCACCATTTTATGATCCCAGCTCTGCCATTGTTTACTCCAGCTGCGCCCACAACCACCATTTTATGATCCCTGCTGTGTTCTATGTTGTAGGCTTTGTAAGCAGTTTATTTAACCATTCTGTCGTTCTCACATAATCCTTTTTTTATTACAGATGGCCGATAAGCAGGATGTAAGGTTCTGTGTACATGTTCCTGAAACTCAGTTTGTTCGTCAGCCATTTTACTTTCTGTCTTGCTGCAGCTATCTTGCCCTCAGTCAAAATGGAGTTTCCAGCTTGCATGTTCCCGCCCTGATTCTCTCCTTTTGATTCTTAAGCAGCCACAGCTGAGCAATCAGTGCTTCAGAATCTAGCCTGCAGTGAACCTGTGACCTGACTCCTAAAGCCTTGGACCTTGTACTCCAGCTATTCCTACTGAGGAACTCTGAAGCACTTGTGGACTCTGAACCCTGCTCTTTGAAAGACCCACGTTTGCATGGACTTACGGTAACAGAGAAGAAGATCCTGAACCTGTTGTGGAGAGTGATTGCTGAGCTTAGATTACTCTGGCCTGCTGTGTCTCCTGCTTCTGTGTCTGCAAACTGTGTGACTATTTTTGCCAACTTGTATGAAGTAATACAAGACTTTCTATATCAAACCTGTGTCTCATGTATTTTCATTGCACCCAAGCACAAGACGCTATATGAACTGTACTACATACATTACAAGATTCTGAAGCCAAACGTTAGTGTCTGCTGGGTCTGGAAAGGCTGTGTCTGCTGTAACTGTGGATATCGGATGTCCGGTTGTACTTTCTGTGATGACAGTGGTTGTGACTTCTCACAACCATTCCAGGTGAGCAATTCCCTTAAGTGTTTTTTTTTTCTGCAGTGTTACCACAGGTAAACACTATGTTTTTTTTTTTTCTCTTTTCTCTTTTTTGTCTGCTGTAACTGTGGATATCAGATGTCCGGGTGAACTTTCTGTGATGATAGTGGTTGTGACTTCTCACAACCATTCCAGGTGAGCAGTTCCCTTAATTTTTTTTCTCTCTGCAGTGTTACCACAGGTAAACACTATTGTTTTTTTTTTTTCTCCTCTTCTCTTCTTCCAGTACTCCTGTCTTAAAAGATCTGGAAAATGGAGGCCCGCATAAAGGAACTTTGCGGAGTGACTGATAATATCCTTGCAGATTTGCAGAATATAAAGACCCGTTTTTCAAGCCTACAGGACCTCACTAATCACAATTTGCAAGTGTTTGGACAGACTGCCCAGGATTTGCGAGCCAGGATTGAGGTTCTAGAAGAGCGAGTCCAGGCTCCTGCCGTAGCCCCGAGTTCTGGGATTCCCAAGTTGCCCCCTTTTCGTTTTGGCGGTGAACGTGAGAAATTCAGGGGATTTATTAATCAATGCAATCTTTTTTTTTCTGCACATGCTTCACAATTTCCCACTGAACGATCTAAGGTGCTTACTATAATTATGTTGCTTACCAACAAGGCTTTGATGTGGGCAAACCCTCTGATTGAGACTGAGGATGATTGTTTGAATCACCTTGATGCTTTTATTTCAGCCATGGGGCAGGTGTTTGATGACCCCAATCGAGGTGCAACAGCTGAAGCAGCCATGTTAGCTTTGCGCCAAGGTAAGCACTCGGTAGCTGAATATGCCTTGGATTTCAGGAGATGGGCCCTTGATACCACCTGGGACAGTTCCGCCAAAAAATCTATTTTTCGAAAGGGGTTATCTCCACTGATTAAGGATGAACTTGCTCGTGCCGACCCTCCCACTGCGTTAGGTGACTTTATTAACTACTGCATCCGTATTGATACTCGTCTGACTGAACGCAGGCAAGAGAGATGGTTCGAAAGCAATCGCACTAACCTTTTCCTACCTTCCTCTCCAGCTAAGGAACCTTTGAGTAGGATTACACGGGAACCTGAACCTGAACCCATGCAGGTAGACTCTTTACAACGACGGGTTAGTGATGCACGCAAAGAACATCGTTTTAAGGAAAATCTATGTTTCTATTGTGGTAAGTCAGGGCACTTCATTATAAACTGCCCCAGCCGTTCTCGTAAGACTACTGCAGCACTCATTCATTGTGAGTGTTGCGAGAGGGGATCTGTCAGGTCCGAGCCTCAGGCTCCAGAGAGATCTGCAGCAACAGATCTTGATTTCTCGGACTTAAACTCCGTTACCTCTGAGGACGTTGACTGTGTAAACGCTGCCATTTTTCAAGTTTCCTCAGCGGTGTCCCAGCTGAGTTGTAAGAAAAACAATTCTCATTGCTTTCTTTCCATCAAACTCTGGGTTGACTCAGCTTGGGTGTCTAGCTCTGCTATGATCGACTCAGGGGCAAGTGGAAATTTTATGGATGTCTCCTTTGCTCTGAAACAGGGGATACGTTCAGTGAAGAAGGCTACTCCAGTACAGATGGAAACTGTGGATGGCTCCCTGCTGACCTCTGGACCAGTGGATCAGGAAACAGAGCCTTTGAGGGTTCTTATGGGTAAAGATCATCAAGAGAAACTGTCCTTTATGCTTATCTCTTCTCCCCACTTTCCCATTATTCTAGGGCTACCATGGCTGCAGGCTCAGAATCCTACCATTAACTGGGAGACCAAGGAATTACACTTTCCAGAGAAACAGATGAGTCCAAAAGTTTCAGCTTGCTCTGTTCCTAAAGGAACCATGTCAGTCCCTGAACTACCAGCTGTATACCAGGACTATGTGGATTTATGTGACAAGAAGAACGCTGACCAGCTTCCTCCTCACCGTCCATATGATTGTCCAATTGAATTATTGCCTGGAGCAGAGATACCTTTTGGTAAGATCTACCCCTGGCGGGGCCCGAGCTAAAGGCTTTAAAGGATTACATAGACGAAAATCTAGCCAAGGGCTTCATACGCCCCTCTTCATCTCCTGCAGGTGCACCCATCTTCTTTGTAAAGAAGAAAGATGGATCTCTGAGACCATGCGTAGACTATAGGGAACTCAATAAGGTTACTATTAGAAACCGTTATCCATTGCCTTTAATCCCTGAGTTATTGGAGAGAGTGCGACATGCCAAAATTTTCTCTAAACTAGATCTTCGTGGGGCCTATAACTTAGTCCGTATTAGACCTGGGGATGAATGGAAGACTGCATTCAGGTCACGTTATGGACACTTTGAATATCTAGTTATGCCTTTTGGTCTGAGTACCGCCCCAGCCACTTTCCAACACTTGGTGAATGACATCTTCAGGGATCTCCTAGATACATTCGTGGTAATTTATTTGGATGATATTCTAATTTTTTCTAACTCCACAGAGGAACATCATGGACATGTGAGAATGGTCTTAGAACGTCTAAGACAAAATCATCTTTACATCAAACTTGAAAAGTGTGAATTCCATAGGACCGAAATTCAATTTCTGGGGTATGTACTGTCTACACAAGGAATTAGTATGGATGGAAGCAAAACCCAAGCCATCAAGGATTGGCCAAGTCCTAGAAATGTGAAGGAGGTACAGCGCTTCATCGGGTTTGCCAACTTCTATAGACGTTTCATTAGAAATTTCTCTGAGGTAGTGTCACCTATCACCCAACTTACCCGGAAAGAGTCTAGGTTCTCCTGGACTCCCCAAGCCCAGGAAGCATTTTCCCGTCTAAAGATAAATTTACCACTGCACCTATCCTAGTACATCCCAACCCCGAGCTTGCCTTCATAATAGAGGTGGATGCTTCAGACTGTGCCGTTGGAGCTATACTCTCTCAGAGAACAGGTGAGAAGAATGTTTTGCATCCCTGTGCCTTCTTTTCCCAGCAGTTGTCTTCGGCTGAGAGGAACTACGATGTGGGCAATAGAGAGTTGTTGGCCATTATTGCCGCCTTCAAAGAATGGAGACACCTTCTTCAGGGAGCTGCACAGCAAATAGTCGTCCTGACAGATCATCGTAACCTTGAGTTTATCAGGTCGGCTAAGTGCCTGACTCCTCGCCAGGCTCGCTGGAATCTTTTCTTAAACCAATTTAATTTTGTCATTTCTTATAGACCAGGATCGCGCAATGGAAAGGCTGATGCACTCTCTAGGATTCATTCAGCAGAGACCCGTCCACTTGCTCCTCCTAAGACTATTCTTCCTGACTCTAGATTCCTGGGAGTGATTCATAATCAAGACCTACTTAAGGACATCAAGGAAGCATACCATGCGGATTCCTTGTTGGCACAACCCCCAAGGGACGTAAGTCTTGTCTTTAAGAATGGTGTGTGGATTCAGGGACAATGCCTGTATATTCCTGAAACAGTCAGATTGAGAGTATTGCAACTCATTCACGATTCCAAGATAGCTGGGCATAGAGGAATTCTAAAGACACAGGAATTTCTCTCTCGTTTCTTTTGGTGGCCCACTTGCAGGAAGGATGTTTTAAACTATGTCACTTCATGTGAAGTCTGTGCAAGATGCAAAACACCTCGCTCCTCACCAACTGGTCTGTTACAGCCTCTTCCCACCCCGTCCCGCCCGTGGGGATCCATTTCTATGGACTTCATTGTGGAGTTACCAACCTCTCAAGGGAAGAACACCATTCTAGTGGTGGTTGACCGTCTAACAAAGGCAGCTCATTTTATCCCTTGTGTCGGCTTACCCACTGCAAAACAGACATCAGATTTGATGATTAAAGATGTGTTTCGCTTACATGGAGTACCGGATGAGGTTATTTCGGATCGAGGGGTGCAATTCACTTCTAGGTTTTGGCAAAATTTCTGTGCAGCATTGGACATTAAAGTAAACCTTTCTTCTGCTTTTCATCCCCAGACTAATGGACAGACCGAACGAACCAATCAAACCCTGGAGCAGTATCTCCGCTGCTTTATCTGCCACCTACAGGATGATTGGGTGGATCTACTTCCATTAGCTGAGTTCTCGTATAACAACTCTCAGAGTGCCTCCACTAAGCAGTCTCCTTTTTACTCTAATCTAGGTTATCATCCTAACATTCTACCACGATTTCCCATAGAAACGCCTTTACCAGCAGTGGCTGAAAGAATCACGTCTTTACAGAAGAATATGGATCTTCTAAAGGAGAATCTGGAATCGGCTCAGGAAAGGTACAAGAAAGCAGCAGATAAATTTCGTAAACCTGCACCAGCTTTCAAGGTAGGAGACTTGGTCTGGCTGTCAACCAGAAATCTTAAGTTAAGGATTCCATCATCTAAGTTGGGACATAAGTACATTGGACCCTATAAAATCAGTAAAATTATAAGTGCCGTTGCTTGTCGTCTTCAACTGCCCAGAACTATGAGAATTCACCCTGTCTTTCATGTATCCCTACTAAAGGCTGCGACACCCAATACGTTTCCTGGACGTTCTTCTCCTTGCCCTGACCCAGTGCTAGTCGATGGTCAGGAAGAATTTGTGGTGGAAAGGATTTTAGATTCCAGGTTGTATAGAAATCAGTTACAATATCTGATTAAATGGCAGGGCTACCCAGTGGAGGACAACTCATGGGAACCAGTCAATAACGTTAATGCTCCTCGCTTGCTCCGTCAGTTTCATCAGAGGTACCCACACAAGCCTGGCCTGAGGTCATCCGGAGGTTGTCCCTAAGGGGTGAGTAATGTAAGGTTCTGTGTACATGTTCCTGAAACTCAGTTTGTTCGTCAGCCATTTTACTTTCTGTCTTGCTGCAGCTATCTTGCCCTCAGTCAAAATGGAGTTTCCAGCTTGCATGTTCCCGCCCTGATTCTCTCCTTTTGCTTCTTAAGCAGCCACAGCTGAGCAATCAGTGCTTCAGAATCTAGCCTGCAGTGAACCTGTGACCTGACTTCTAAAGCCTTGGACCTTGTACTCCAGCTATTCCTACTGAGGAACTCTGAAGCACTTGTGGACTCTGAACCCTGCTCTTTGAAAGACCCACGTTTGCATGGACTTACGGTAACAGAGAAGAAGATCCTGAACCTGTTGTGGAGAGTGATTGCTGAGCTTAGATTACTCTGGCCTGCTGTGTCTCCTGCTTCTGTGTCTGCAAACTGTGTGACTATTTTTGCCAACTTGTATGAAGTAATACAAGACTTTCTATATCAAACCTGTGTCTCATGTATTTTCATCGCACCCAAGCACAAGACGCTATATGAACTGTACTACATACATTACACAGGAATTTTTGCGGGAGTTTATCGAGATGTAACGCTCAATGCCGTGCCTGTGGAAAATAAAATCGGCTGATTACTGTAACAGGCTTAAAAAGAAGGACGCGTACCAAAAACTGGTGGAGCTCTGCAAGAACCGTTACTCAGATGAACCAGCGGATGAGTCATCGGTGAAAAAACGCATTCAGGCCCTCCGCACAGTGTACAAAAAAGAGCTAAACAAAGTACTAAATTCTACCAAATCTGGAGCCGGGGCCGAAGATGTTTATGTCCCCAAACTGTGGTACTTTGAGCTGTTCGCTTTCACAAGGGACCAAGAAGTACCCAGACAAGGGACATCCATGTTGGATCTAGACCCGGTGATCCAGCCGGACACCCCTGTCGTACATGTAAGTACCTTTGTATTACAACACATTTTAATGTACATGCCAAAGTGGACTTAAATTTAAAAAATATAATTGTGAAATGTAGATAAAATGGCTGAATTAATCCCTTCATGTACTGATAATTTATCTAGCTCAACGGTTGAGGCCTATCCATTTACAAGTGTCGTTTTCACATTTTTGCTGTATATGGGTGTTATAGTGTGAAGATAAATTTCTTTGTCTTTACAAGTGTCGTTTACACATTTTTGTTGTATATGGGTATAGTGTGAAGATAAATTTCTTTGTCTTTACAAGTGTCGTTTTCCCATTTTTGCTGTATTTGGGTATAGTGTGAAGATAAATTTCTTTTTCTTTGTGATTTACCATTTGTTTTTTGTTCATGCAGGACACAGAAGAGGCTGTCTCCACACCTCCAACTGAAGAAAACAGCATGCCGTTGATCCAAGATGAAGAAGTAGTCGAGCCACCATCCTCATCTGTGCGGAGCCGGCTTACATTTTCAGGAAGGAAAAGGAAGGCTCCCACCTCGGCTACTCCTGAATTGGTTGAAATTGTGAAAAAAGTGCTTACGGCGGAAAAAGACCAAACAAAAATAACTAGCTTTGCATACTTCGCTAATGAGAAGCTCCCTACACTGGATCCTGTACAGCGGATTCATGCAGAGAGACTCATGTTTGAGGTACTGACTCAAGCGTCTTTTGGAAACCTGGATAACAATTATGTCGTCATGCCAAGACCGCAGTACCCGGACTACTCATGGCTCAACAATCCTGTGCCGAACCCAATTGGGATAAATCCTGCAAACCCAAACGTTGGTGCTCCCCCTTATTTTTATACACCGCAGAGGCAACGTGGTAATGGCAACGATCCATCTTACCAGCAGTTGTAGTTTTTAAAAATTTTTACAAAAGTTTTTTTGTTGTCTATATTTTTTTACATTGTTACCTTTTTTAATAAAAATCTTATTTATCTAATGAATTGTGGTCTTTTATTCTTATGTGATGTCAACTATTAAAATGTTGTATTTTTATTACATCTACTTGTTTCTACTTGTCCCACACGGGGTCATGGGACTACCAGCTGTCATAGGAGTTCCATCATAGGGAAAAAATGAAATGAAAAAAATTTCAAAAATTAACATTTCTTTTAAAGGCCCCTGGTCACACTAGCGCTAAAACCTTATACTAAAAAATAATACACCACACCTGCGTAGATAAACGTAAAATATATCATATATATTTGCTTCATATATATATGTTTTTTTTAAATTAAATGTAAATAAAAACAGACAATAAGAAGATAATAATAAATAAAAATTATAACAAAAATTTACAAAATACAAAATAATTAAAAAAAAAAAAAAAAAAATTACTGAGGGCGGCCCCGTAGTCCTTCAACAACCCTCTCCAGCATCACCCCGTGCTTCAGCAGTACAGCCATGGCGCTGTTCATAGCTGCCACTGCGGTGTGCATTGTCGCTATCAGCCGGCGGTGTGACACCAACAGGTCCTGGGCAGTTGGGATTTCTGTGGAGGTAAAGGTAACAGTTAATAGTGAATTCTGTTGCAACATGAACATGTACATGTTATGTTAATTAACACTTACGGTTTTCGTCAGACGACATGCTGACCGCCCACCCAGAACCTGTTGCTCTGCCGGCTAGGGAAACACAGGAAAAAAAAATTATATCACAACAGCCATTACACATAAGACCTTACAAAGTTCTCAAACTTGTCTGAAGCTTATATAATGTGTGTTAATTACCTGATGGGGAGCCTGCATCCGTGTCACGGGATGATGCTGGAGAGAAGCCATTGGAAGGTGAGGTGCTTGATGATGACCCCAACTGTGGAGGGGGGGTTGCTGGTGGTGAAGGGGTTGAAGGGGTTAAGAGGTAAGGTGATGATGGTGGTGGAGGGGTAGCCGGGGAAGGAGATGATGGAGGTGGAGGGGTAGCTGGGGACGGTGGAGCAGCTGGACCTGGTGATGGTGAAGGTGGTGCTGTAAATGAAATATACAATTCAGAATTAATATCATCCCCATTAATATCATCATCATCATTGCCTTCCCATTATCATTGCCTCCCTATCATCATCACCTCCTCACCACCATCACTGCCTCCCCCCACCCAGGCAGGCAGACACACACGCAGTTACACACACACTGATACACACAGAGCTCGGAGCTGCGGCAACAGTGGCACGGGAGAGGTAAGTATTGCGCTGGCTTCTGACGGGGCCCTGAGCAAGCGGGGGGGGCCCAGTGGCGGCGCTGACACCGCTAACGGGTGCCACCCTGCCTGCTCAGGGCCCCGGCACTTGCCCGGGTGCTGACGACGGCCCTGACTGGTACTCCCGTTACTGCCAGTACTTCCATCTATGCCTGTAAACACCCTCACGACTGGTACTCCCATCACTGCCTGCCCCATCACTGCCGGTACTCCCATCACTGCCTGCCCCATCACTGCTGGTACTCCCATCACTACTCGTCCTCCCGTTACTGCCAGTACTTCCATCTATACCTGTAAACCCCCTCACGACTGGTACTCCCATCACTGCCTTGCCCCATCACTGCCGGTACTCCCATCACTGCGGGTGCATTGATATAGGTAGATAACCCACAAAACATATCCTCTCCAGATACCCTCACCAATACTCACTCAGAGGCCTACGTAGCTGTGCCCGGATGCTGGCGACCCTCTCGCGGGAGCGGTAGCGAAGGTCCGCCAGCTTCTTGCGGATCTGCTGTGTGGTCCGCTGCACATTATATCTCCTCGCCAGGCCCCGCCGGATTCTCTGCAGGCATACCTTTTTGTGGCGCATAGGATGCGCCACAGGTAGCATGCAGTGGTAATCCCATTTTTCGTTTTTTTTTATTAAAAACCAGACCTCCGCCTCTGACCATTTTGCCCCGCGCTGTCTCGCCGCTATTTTACAAACAACACCGCTTTGGGCGACGCCAACGCCATGACATCACAGCGTGCGCACGTTACGTGCAGCCGCACTCGCTACGCAAAACAGTTTTGCGATCAAAAAGTGACCGCAGCAGCCATGCACCCAGCCAAGCACAGATATGAGATGCTGTTGCAATCGCAAGATAATGGTTCCAAGCTAGGCGATCACAACGGCATGTCATATCTTTGTATGGCTGGAGCTCGTGAGAATCGTCACCTTGCGATCACAATGGCATCTCATATCTTTGTATGGCTGGAGCTCGTGAGAATCGTCACATTGCGATCACAATGGCATCTCATATCTTTGTATGGCTGGAGCTCGTGAGAATCGTCACCTTGCAATCACAATGGCATCTCATATCTTTGTATGGCTGGAGCTCGTGAGAATCTTCACCTTGCGATCACAATGGTGTCGCATATCTGTATAGCTGGAGCTCGTGAGAATCGTCACCTTGCGATCACAATGGCGTCGCATATTTGTGAATAGCTGGGATTCCCTGGTGAATGCTGACCTTTACCTCCCAAGAATTTTCTAGTATATTTATAACAATTTTTTAATCTTTCATATATGACTAAAAATATATATTATATATTTAAACTTTATATATGCAGCTGTGGTGTATTATCTGTTATATTTAATTATAATGTTTGAACGCTAGTGAGAACATGGGCCTTTAAAAAAATTGTAAATATTTGAAAAATTTTTCTTTATTTTTTTAACAATTAACTCCTATGACTGATGTTACTCCCATGACCCGTGTGTGACAAGTAGATACAATGTAAAACAAAAAATAGACAACAAAATAGACAACAAAAAAACCTTAGAAAAGATTTTAAAAACTACAGCAGCTGGTAACATGTCTCATTGCCATCCCCATTACTCCCTCCCCACATCTCACCCATCATTATCCCTTCTCCCATATTGGTAAAATAATTGAAAAAAAACACGAATGCATTTTTAAAATAAAAATTTTTTATTATAAAAACATTGTTAAAAAAAGGCAAAAGTCAAACATTATCAAAATCAAACTAGACCTGATGCTGCCAACTCACTGCACCAGGCCCATTAAAGTAATGGCAGTACTTGTCTCGGCCGGCCTTCGCATCGTCCTTGCTCCTGCCTTGATTGACAGGTTGAAGGCCTGCAATAGCGGGATCATTGTCACGCCATTCTCCGAGCACCACGTCACCATTGCTGTCCGAGTCCATGAAGCCTGGCGGACTGTAAGTACCAGCATCGCGTTTTCTTAGAAAATTGTGCAGCACACAACAGGCCAACACCATCGAGTCTATCGATTCCAGCTTCATGTTGATTGGAGTGTGGAAAACCCTGAAGCGGTTGGCCACTATGCCGAAGGCATTCTCCACAACGCGCCGTGCCCTAGACAGTCTGTAGTTAAAAATCCGCCTTTCCCCTGTCAAAGTCTTTTGTGGGTATGGTTTCACAAGATGCTCATGAAGGGGGAAGGCTTCATCACCCACAAAAACAAAGTTTAGGTTGGCGGTGGTGTCCATGTTGGTTGGCAAGTTAAGTTTATTATTAAACAACCGTTCACCAAAAGTTGTGTGCTCCAAAACGCCACCGTCAGAAACCCTTCCATTAATGCCAACATCAACGTTAATAAATTCATAATTGGCATTAACAAGGGCCATGAGGATCACGCTGAAGTAGCCCTTGTAATTATGAAAAAAGGATCCGCTTTTGGCTGGTTGCGTGATCCGCACATGTTTGCCATCCAAGGCACCACCACAGTTTGGGAACTGCCAAATCCTTTCAAAATCAGAGGCAATAATTTGCCATTCCGCCACTGATTTGGGAAAAGGCATGTAGCTCCGTAAACTGCGGACGATGGCGTTGCATGTCTCTGGAATTAGTTCTCCAAGCAGCAACCGAGAAATTGCAGCAGAAAATTGCAAATCCTTCATTGAACGTCCGGTTGCCAGAAATCGCAGCGTTACTGCCAAACGTTCCTCTGCTGAAACAGCTGCACGCATCCGGGTATCCTGCCGTTCAATGAGTGGCCTCACACATTCCAGTAGGAGCTTGAATGAATCCTCCGACATCCGTAGATAATTCCGGAAATCCTGCGGATTCTTCTCCTGCAACTCCCTCACTAGATGCATGTGGGTGAATTTGGACCTCTGCTCCAGCCATTCTCTGGTCCACATGCGACGCTTTCGCTTGGAGCGCCTCTCTTCCACCTGCGCCTCTTCTTGTCGATCTGCCTCCATTGATAGTACAACTGCCACAATCACACGCTCCGCGGTGGACAGGTTCATTATGTGCAACCTGTACGGTAAAGAAGAGAACAGTTAATTAGTAATTAATTACTATTATTAAACTGTTTAAACAAAATAAAATAAAGAATAAAATAAAAAATATATATAAAAAAAAAAATGTTTGTTAACTTTTCAGTTAACATTTAAAATACAGTTTACAAATGTCTAAAATGGTGGGGGGTAAAAAAAAATAAATCAGACAAAAAAAAAATAAGGTCAAAAAACGTATCAAACAACATCACAAACAATATGTACCTTGAATCCAAATATCCAAATCCAAATGGGGAGGATGGTGCTCTAGCGACTCAGACAGGATCGCAAAACCCACCACTGCGCCACAAACAGGATCGCAAAACTCCGACACACGATACTATCCTCGCAACAACGCACAAAGCACCGTTGTAGTCATCCACAAAGTGCTCTGGAAACAATGGATGGGGGCGCAGTTATTATAGCTGAGGTGATGTTGTGGTCACCAATCGGAGCTGAAGGGCGTTAACGAAAGAAAACAAAGTCCCGCCTGCGCCGCTGACTAATGCGTCGTCAACGAGGTCGCACATCGTTCACAAAAGGTGCCAAACACAGCGATTCAGGCTCACCAGCGGGACGCCAACGATCAAAATGCGGTCCAGAACTCTAGTGAACGATCAACGAGATCACAGCAGGGGCCACGTCGTTGCTACATGCCACACACAACGACGTCGCTAACGAGATCGCTAAATAGTGACGTATTTTAACGATCTCGTTAGCGATCTCGTTTAGTGTGGCATACCCTTAAGCCGTAATTTGAATGCCGATTCGATGTCTGCCTTGATCATCAGCGCCCCAGGCTCAAAACTTTTAACTATCTCTGCCACCTTATCAAAGGATGTATACGTAACTGTTATCAAACTATTATCAATGCTATTGTTTGTTGATGAACCATATGGGTTAGATAAATGATGAATTAAACTAAATGACTTTGGTTCCTTTTTTGGAACTACCCCAGAGGTGAAAGACAGAATCTAACAAATGGGTGCTCCCTAAAAGGGCCCGCCACTCTTCCAACTAATATCGCCTTTTCTAACTTCTTTTCCACCACCTTTGGGCGCAGCTCCTCTAATTTTAAATTATCTACCCATTTGCACTCTTCCCCGGAGAATTGTGAAAACGTTCGAAAAACCATCAATTATTAATTTGGCCACCCTGCGGTTTCAGTACCGCTCCAGTCATGGTCGCATTCTCTCCAACTTTACTGCAGTCAATGCCTTTACAAAAACATTCTTTTGTGGAGGGCTGTCCTGCCAAGCTTGCTTTTGTAAAACACCTGGCCATTGGATGCAACCCTCAACAAAAGGAGCACTCATGTTTATACTTAGTTTATACTTACAGGTATTAGGCCACTTACACTGTGCCTCATTAAATGCAAAACATGTACCTTTTCTAAATGTGGTTTGAGCTCGCATTTGACGCTGTACATTGGCTGGCCTGCTTGGTAGCATTAGGTGAAGCCATAAGCCCATATCTTCTACTCAACATTTGAGGGATGGGTATACTGACAATTTTTATCTAAAAATTTTATCATAAAAATACCAGCTCAAATTACCAAAGTTCTTGTAAGCTTGTAGCACTATTTCTATGTGCTGAAACAACCCAGAACATTTACTCGGGAATCTCTCATCCATTTCACTAGCATAAATACAAAAGGTTTTCAACCAATTATTTAATGACCTAGCTATGGGTCTACTTCTATTTTCATCTTTTTCCATCCTTGCTAGAAACTCTTTAGAATATGGTTGCAAAGATAAGATATCTATAAGCTCATCATGCCAGTTGGAGTAAATTTTTTTCTAGAGGCTAGTACCTGTGATAATTGGTCTAATGTATATGGAATGTGTATATTATGAGGGCTATACTCGCCACCCTTGGATATGCTCTCCTAGATCTGATCCCACCTGAAGACCTTGCTTTTGGTTGACCATTCAGCTTGTGGATTGGCAGCCTCATGATCAGCAACGGCTACCTCCAGCCGGTGGTCATTTGAGGCCATCCTGGTTCTATCTTGTGGCAGGGTTGTCGGCTGTAACACTGCATCCCCGATGCCTCCCGAAGGTCCCTTGTCCATGGTATTAAGGGATTATTCTCATCTTGCCCCAAGACCCAGTGTGCATGCCCGCACCACTGGGTGGTGCCCCCACCACGAGGACTCGCACAGCCCATCAGCGCTGCCATCTTTTTTTCCCCTATGCTCCCCATTAGAGTTGAGCGATACTTTTCGATATCCAAAAGTATCGGAATCGGAATGGTATCGCCGATACCCAAAAAATATCGGCGATACCCGATACAGGAAATCCAATGTAAGTCTATGGGAACAAAATATCGGAATTAAAAAAAACCCATTCTTGCCTTGTTGGTTAATTGTACATGAAGGAAAACAACAAAGAGTAATGTAGAATGTATTGGGGGAGGTTGAGGAGACATTAAAGGCATAGATGTTTAACCCAATCAAATGGAATAGCATTAATATTTTTTTTTTAAAGATGTTCGGATTGACGAAGAAATTGACAATGTTGTTAACGTTTTTTCTATTTTGGCAAATATGTATGTTTCACAACTTCCATGCTCTTCACCTTTTTAACTTTTGACACACTTTCTCCTTCATAATCTTCAGCAGCATCATCTTTTTCATCAAATTATTCTTCATCTTCACCTTCTTTATCTTCTTCTTAAACTTCTTGCTATTCATCTTTTTGTTAACATTACTCATATTGTTCTTATTAAACTATTATTCTTCTTCATATTCTACTTCATCTTCATCTTCTTCATCATATTCTTATTTGTGACAGAGATTCCTGTACTTGTAATCTGTAAAAGTATGAATTTTTCATCCTTCCGTTCTTGCTGTCACAAAAGATTTAAATTACAACAGTATTTGTCCGTGTTCAGTTTAGCCTGCAGCAGCAGGCATTTTCCAGGGGCACCACGAGGAGGAACGGACTCACCCCCATACACTGCTTAGTCTTCTTCTGCTTATAATTTAGAGCATATATTTTGCTCTTCATTTTGGTCTTATACTTAATGTTCTTCTACTTTTTGATCTTCTGCTTATTGTTCTTCTGTCTCTTTTTCTGTATCTTGTAGTTTGTCTTAACTTTCTTTGTCCTGTTGGTGATGTTCTTCTGGGTAATCTTTTATTTCTTCTTTGTGATGGTGTTCAGGCTGGTTGGCTTGATGCTCGTCGTCCTTGTGGTCGTCATCTTCTTCGGGGTGGTCATCAGGGTCGTCGTCTTCATTGTTGGAGATCCAGAGTGATTACCCAAAAAAACATTTAAAAAATCTTCAATTTGTAAATGTAGCTGAAGGTACAAGAAGGCAGACTAACTTCGAGAACCAGCTGACGTTACTGGAACCCGGACGGGTATCAGATGGTACAAGAGACAATGGAAGTAACGAGGACCAGCTGACTGTGCTGGAACCCGGAGGGGCAGCAGAAGGAAAAGAGCCAATGGCACAACCGAGGACCAGCTGACGTTACTGGGACACGGTTACTAAGCAGGAGGTACCTGTGCTCCAAAGCACTACCAAGGACCAGCAGACGGTGCTGGAACTCGGATACCGAGATGGAGGCACCTAGGCCAAAGGCACTGCGGAGAACCAGTTGATGGTACTGGAACCCGGATGGGTAGCAGAAGGTACAAGAGCCAATGCAAGTAACGAGGACCAGCTGACTGTGCTGGAACCCGGAGGGGCAGCAGAAGGAAAAGAGCCAATGGCACAACCGAGGACCAGCTGACGTTACTGGGACACGGTTACTAAGCAGGAGGTACCTGTGCTCCAAAGCACTACCAAGGACCAGCAGACGTTGCTGGAACTCGGATACCGAGATGGAGGCACCTAGGCCAAAGGCACTGCGGAGAACCAGTTGATGGTACTGGAACCCGGACGGGTAGCAGAAGGTACAAGAGCCAATGCAAGTAACGAGGACCAGCTGACTGTGCTGGAACCCGGAGGGGCAGCAGAAGGAAAAAAGCCAATGGCACAACCGAGGACCAGCTGACGTTACTGTGACACGGTTACTAAGCAGGAGGTACCTGTGCTCCAAAGCACTACCAAGGACCAGCAGACGTTGCTGGAACTCGGATACCGAGATGGAGGCACCTAGGCCAAAGGCACTGCGGAGAACCAGTTGACGGTACTGGAACCCGGACGGGTAGCAGAAAGTACAAGAGCCAATGCAAGTAACGAGGACCAGCTGACTGTGCTGGAACCCGGAGGGGCAGCAGAAGGAAAAGAGCCAATGGCACAACCGAGGACCAGCTGACGTTACTGGGACACGGTTACTAAGCAGGAGGTACCTGTGCTCCAAAGCACTACCAAGGACCAGCAGACGTTGCTGGAACTCGGATACCGACATGGAGGCACCTAGGCCAAAGGCACTGCGGAGAACCAGTTGATGGTACTGGAACCCGGACGGGTACCATAAGGCACCCATGAAAATGTAAGTTGACAGGCCGCAAGCCGTCCGCAGTTACCGAATCACACAGTCCTACAGTGGGTGCTTGTCCTATTGTCACAACGGAAACAGCCTTTATTTACATATCCCACAGCACACATAGGAATGACCAAAACTGCAGGCACCATATAGTCGGCTAACCAGAATGCAACACGACAGGACAACTTATTGGAGGCTAATTGATGTTGACACTGCCAGGAAACAGCTGTCATGCTGTAACCAGGCTGGGCAGGAGTCAGTACCCGTGCCAAGTACTTCCGAGCAACAACTGGCGATGTTGGAGCCCAGGGATGAGAAGAGAACAGGGTGGAGGCAGCAGGACTTTTTGCCGTACGCACAGCAGGGGAACAGCTGACATTACTGAACCCCAGTAACACAGGAGCAAGTGTTGACTGTGCTAACAGCACTTCCAGGCAACAACTGGCGGTGTTGGAGCCCAGGGATGAGAGGAGGACAGGGTGGAGGCAGCAGGACTTTTTGACGTACACACAGCAGGGGAACAGCTGGTGTTACTGAACCCCAGTAACACAGGAGCAAGTGTTGACTGTGCTAACAGCACTTCTAGGCAACAACTGGCGGTGTTGGAGCCCAGGGTCCAAACGCAGCGCAAAAAAACGCAAGTGTGAAAGTAGCCTAACCCACAAAACATAACCTCTCCAGATACCCTCATCAATACTCACTCAGAGGCCTGCGTAGCTGGGCCCGGATGCTGGCGACCCTATCGCGTGAGCGGTATCGGAGGTCCGCCAGCTTTTTGCGGATCTGTTGTCTGGTCCGCCGCACATTAAAGCGCCTCTCCAGGCCCCGCCGGATTTTCTGCAGGCATACCCTTTTGTGGCGCATTGGATGCGCCACAGGTAGCCTGCAGTAGTAATCCCACTGGTCCGTTTTTTTAATTAAAAAACGGACCTCCTCATCGGTCCATTTAGCCCCGCGCTGTCTCGTCGCCGCCATTGCCGCCATTACAAACAACACCGCATTGGGCGACGCCAGCGCCATGACGTCACAGCGTGCGCACGTTACGTGCGGCCGCACTCGCGACGCAAAACGGTATTGCGATTGCAAAATGACCGCAGCAGCCATGCGCCCAGCCAAGCACAGATATGAGATGCTGTTGCGATCGCAAAACAACGGTTCCAAGCTAGGCGATCACAATGGCGTCTCATATCTTTATGGCTGGGGCTTGTGAGTCTTCACCTTGCAATCACAATGGCTTTGCATATCTGTATGCATATCTGTATAGCTGTAGCTCGTGACAAGTCACATTGCGATCACAATGGCGTCGCATATCTGTATGGCTGGGGCTCGAGAATCTTCACCTTGCAATCACAATGACTTTGCATATCTGTATGCATATCTGTATAGCTGGAGCTCGTGACAATAGTCACATTGCGATCACAATGGCGTCGCATATCTGTATGGCTGGGGCTCGAGAATCTTCACCTTGCAATCACAATGGCTTTGCATATCTGTATGCATATCTGTATAGCTGGAGCTCGTGACAATAGTCACATTGCGATCACAATGGCGTCGCATATCTGTGAATAGCTGTGATTCCCTGGTGAATGTTGACCTTTACCTCCCAAGAATTTTCAAATATATTTATAACAATTTTTTAATCTTTCATATATGACTACAATATATATATTATATATTTAAACTTTATATATGCAGCTGTGGTGTATTATCTGTTATATATAATTATAATGTTTGAACGCTAGTGAGACCATAGGCCCTTAAAATAATTGTAAATATTTGAAACTTTTTTCTTTATTTTTTTAACAATTAACTCCTATGACTGATGGTACTCCCATGACCCCGTGTGTGACAAGTAGATACAATGTAAAACAAAGAATAGACAACAAAAAAGCCTTTGAAAAGATTTTAAAAACTGCAGCTGCTGGTAACATGTCTCTTTGCCATCCCCATTACTCCCTCCCCACATCTCACCCATCATTAGCCCTTCTCCCATATAGGTAAAATAATTGAAAAAAAACACGAATGCATTTTTAAAATAAACATTTTTTATTATAAAAACATTGTTAAAAAAAGGCAAAAGTCAAACATTATCAAAATCAAACTAGACCTGATGCTGCCAACTCACTGCACCAGGCCCATTAAAGTAATGGCAGTACTTGTCTCGGCCGGCCTTCGCATCGTCCTTGCTCCTGCCTTGATTGACAGGTTGAAGGCCTGCAATAGCGGGATCATTGTCACGCCATTCTCCGAGCACCACGTCACCATTGCTGTCCGAGTCCATGAAGCCTGGCGGACTGTAAGTACCAGCATCGCGTTTTCTTAGAAAATTGTGCAGCACACAACAGGCCAACACCACAGAGTCTATGGATTCCAGCTTCATGTTGATTGGAGTGTGGAAAACCCTGAAGTGGTTGGCCATTATGCCGAAGGCATTCTCCACAACGCGCCGTGCCCTAGACAGTCTGTAATTAAAAATCTGCCTTTCCCCTGTCAAAGTCTTTTGTGGATATGGTTTCACAAGAAGCTCATGAAGGGGGAAGGCTTCATCGCCCACAAAAACAAAGTTTAGGTTGGCGGTGGTGTCCATGTTGGTTGGCAAGTTAAGTTTATTATTAAACAACCGTTCACCAAAAGTTGTGTGCTCCAAAACGCCACCATCAGAAACCCTTCCATTAATGCCAACATTAACGTCAATAAATTCATAATTGGCATTAACAAGGGCCATGAGGATCGTGCTGAAGTAGCCCTTGTAGTTATGAAAAAAGGATCCGCTTTTGGCTGGTTGCGTGATCCGCACATGTTTGCCATCCAAGGCACCACCACAGTTTGGGAACTGTCAAATCCTTTCAAAATCAGAGGCAATAATTTGCCATTCCGCCACTGATTTGGGAAAAGGCATGTAGCTCCGTAAACTGCGGACGATGGCGTTGCATGTCTCCGGAATTAGTTCTCCAAGCAGCGACCGAGAAATTGCAGCAGAAAATTGCAAATCCTTCATTGAACGTCCGGTTGCCAGAAATCGCAGCGTTACTGCCAAACGTTCCTCTGCTGAAACAACTGCACGCATCCGGGTATCCTGCCGTTCAATGAGTGGCCTCACAGCTTCCAGTAGGAGCTTGAATGAATCCTCCGACATCCGTAGATAATTCCGGATTCTTCTCCTGCAATTCCCTCACTAGATGCATGTGGGAGAATTTGGACCTCTGCTCCAGCCATTCCCTGGTCCACATGCGACGCTTTCGCTTGGAGCGCCTCTCTTCCACCCGCGCCTCTTCTTGTCGATCTGCCTCCATAGATAGTGCAACTGCCACAATCACACGCTCCGCGGTGGACAGGTTCATTATGTGCAACCTGTACGGTAAAGAAGAGAAAAGTTAATTACTAATTAATTACTATTAATAAAGTGTTTAAACAAAATAAAATAAAGAATAGAATAAAAAATATATAAAAAAAAAAAAATTAAACTTTTCAGTTAACATTTAATATACAGTTTACAAATGTCTAAAATGGTGGGGGGTGTAAAATAAATAAAGCAGACGAAAAAATAAAAAAAAGGTCAGGGGTGTAAAATAAAATAAAGCAGATGAGAAAAAAAAAAAATAAGGTCAGAGGTGTAAAATAAATAAAGCAGACGAAAAAAAAAAAAATAAGGTTAAAAAACATTATCAAACAACATCACAAACAATATGTACCTTGAATCCAAATATCCCGAAGATCCAAATCCAAATGGGGATGAATGGTGCTCTAGCGACTCAGACAGGATCGCAAAAACCCACCACTGCACCACAAACAGGATCGCAAAACTCTGACACACGATACTATCCTTCCAACAACGCACAAAGAGTCACCCATAAAGTGCTCTGGAAACAATGGATGGGGTCGCAGTTATTATCGCTGAGGTGATGTTGTGGTCACCAATCGGAGCTGAAGGGCGTTAACGAAAGAAAACAAAGTCCCGCCTGCGCCGCTGACTAATGCGTCGTCAACGAGGTCGCACATCGTTCACAAAAGGTGCCAAACACAGCGATTCAGGCTCACCAGCGGGACGCCAATGATCAAAATACGGTCCAGAACTCTAGTGAACGATCAACGAGATCATAGCAGGGGCCACGTCGTTGCTACATGCCACACACAACGACGTCGCTAACGAGATCGCTAAATAGTGACGTATTTTAGCGATCTCGTTAGCGATCTTGTTTAGTGTGGCATACCCTTAAGCCAGAGAAACCAAGGAAAGACATGCCCACAGGCCTCCCCAAATTCAATGAATGATGCAAATGCTTCAAAGTAAAAACAAGATACAAAGCAGCCCATTAGCAAACATTTATTAGCATAGAAAAAAACACCAAACTGAAAATCTAAAGAATTTAAACCGTTAGGATGTATAAAGGTACTGCCACACTAAACGAATTTTCAGAATCACAAACAAGTTTTGTAAGGTAGGTATTTTTTTGTCACATTTAATTTTTATTTTTTCTATAATTTTACAGATCCATTTTTAGATCTCTGCTGTTGTTAACCATTGTCGTCCATCAATTTTTTTTTCTGCCATTGTTTTGTTCTGGCACGCCCACCACCACCATTTTATGATCCCAGCTCTGCCATTGTTTACTCCTGCTGTGCCCACAACCACCATTTTGTGATCCCTGCTGTTTTTAATGTAATTGTTCATCTATGATTTTTTTTTGGTCTGCCATTGTTTTGTTCAGGCACGCCCACCACCACCATTTTATGATCCCAGCTCTGCCATTGTTTACTCCAGCTGCGCCCACAACCACCATTTTATGATCCCTGCTGTGTTCTATGTTGTAGGCTATGTAAGCAGTTTATTTAACCATTCTGTCGTTCTCACATAATCCTTTTTTTATTACAGATGGCCGATAAGCAGGAATTTTGCGGGAGTTTATCGAGATGTAACGCTCAATGCCGTGCCTGTGGAAAATAAAATCGGCTGATTACTGTAACAGGCTTAAAAAGAAGGACGCGTACCAAAAACTGGTGGAGCTCTGCAAGAACCGTTACCCAGATGAACCAGCGGATGAGTCATCGGTGAAAAAAACGCATTCAGGCCCTCCGCACAGTGTACAAAAAAGAGCTAAACAAAGTACTAAATTCTACCAAATCTGGAGCCGGGGCCGAAGATGTTTATGTCCCCAAACTGTGGTACTTTGAGCTGTTCGCTTTCACAAGGGACCAAGAAGTACCCAGACAAGGGACATTCATGTTGGATCTAGACCCGGTGATCCAGCCGGACACCCCTGTCATACATGTAAGTACCTTTGTATTACAACACATTTTAATGTACATGCCAAAGTGGACTTAAAATTTAAAAATATAATTGTGAAATGTAGATAAAATGGCTGAATTAATCCCTTCATGTACTGATAATTTATCTAGCTCAACGGTTGAGGCCTATCCATTTACAAGTGTCGTTTTCACATTTTTGCTGTATATGGGTATAGTGTGAAGATAAATTTCTTTGTCTTTACAAGTGTCGTTTACACATTTTTGTTGTATATGGGTATAGTGTGAAGATAAATTTCTTTGTCTTTACAAGTGTCGTTTTCCCATTTTTGCTGTATTTGGGTATAGTGTGAAGATAAATTTCTTTTTCTTTGTGATTTACCATTTGTTTTTTGTTCATGCAGGACACAGAAGAGGCTGTCTCCACACTCCAACTGAAGAAAACAGCATGCCGTTGATCCAAGATGAAGAAGTAGTCGAGCCACCATCCTCATCTGTGCGGAGCCGGCTTACATTTTCAGGAAGGAAAAGGAAGGCTCCCACCTCGGCTACTCCTGAATTGGTTGAAATTGTGAAAAAAGTGCTTACGGCGGAAAAGACCAAACAAAAATAACTAGCTTTGCATACTTCGCTAATGAGAAGCTCCCTACACTGGATCCTGTACAGCGGATTCATGCAGAGAGACTCATGTTTGAGGTACTGACTCAAGCGTCTTTTGGAAACCTGGATAACAATTATGTCGTCATGCCAAGACCGCAGTACCCGGACTACTCATGGCCGCACAATCCTGTGCCGAACCCAATTGGGATAAATCCTGCAAACCCAAACGTTGGTGCTCCCCCTTATTTTTATACACCGCAGAGGCAACGTGGTAATGGCAACGATCCATCTTACCAGCAGTTGTAGTTTTTAAAAATTTTTACAAAAGTTTTTTTGTTGTCTATATTTTTTTACATTGTTACCTTTTTTAATAAAAATCTTATTTATCTAATGAATTGTGGTCTTTTATTCTTATGTGATGTCAACTATTAAAATGTTGTATTTTTATTACATCTACTTGTTTCTACTTGTCCCACACGGGGTCATGGGACTACCAGCTGTCATAGGAGTTCCATCATAGGGAAAAAATGAAATGAAAAAAATTTCAAAAATTAACATTTCTTTTAAAGGCCCCTGGTCACACTAGCGCTAAAACCTTATACTAAAAAATAATACACCACACCTGCGTAGATAAACGTAAAATATATCATATATATTTGCTTCATATATATATATATGTTTTTTTTTAAATTAAATGTAAATAAAAACAGAAAATAAGAAGATAATAATAAAATAAAAAATTATAAACAAAAAATTTACAAAATACAAAATAATTAAAAAAAAAAAAAAAAAAATTACTGAGGGCGGCCCCGTAGTCCTTCAACAACCCTCTCCAGCATCACCCCGTGCTTCAGCAGTACAGCCATGGCGCTGTTCATAGCTGCCACTGCGGTGTGCATTGTCGCTATCAGCCGGCGGTGTGACACCAACAGGTCCTGGGCAGTTGGGATTTCTGTGGAGGTAAAGGTAACAGTTAATAGTGAATTCTGTTGCAACATGAACATGTACATGTTATGTTAATTAACACTTACGGTTTTCGTCAGACGACATGCTGACCGCCCACCCAGAACCTGTTGCTCTGCCGGCTAGGGAAACACAGGAAAAAAAAATTATATCACAACAGCCATTACACATAAGACCTTACAAAGTTCTCAAACTTGTCTGAAGCTTATATTATGTGCGTAAATTACCTGATGGGGAGCCTGCATCCGTGTCACGGGATGATGCTGGAGAGAAGCCATTGGAAGGTGAGGTGCTTGATGATGACCCCAACTGTGGAGGGGGGGTTGCTGGTGGTGAAGGGGTTGAAGGGGTTAAGAGGTAAGGTGATGATGGTGGTGGAGGGGTAGCCGGGGAAGGAGATGATGGAGGTGGAGGGGTAGCTGGGGACGGTGGAGCAGCTGGACCTGGTGATGGTGAAGGTGGTGCTGTAAATGAAATATACAATTCAGAATTAATATCATCCCCATTAATATCATCATCATCATTGCCTTCCCATTATCATTGCCTCCCTATCATCATCACCTCCTCACCACCATCACTGCCTCCCCCCACCCAGGCAGGCAGACACACACGCAGTTACACACACACTGATACACACAGAGCTCGGAGCTGCGGCAACAGTGGCACGGGAGAGGTAAGTATTGCGCTGGCTTCTGACGGGGCCCTGAGCAAGCGGGGGGGCCCAGTGGCGGCGCTGACACCGCTAACGGGTGCCACCCTGCCTGCTCAGGGCCCCGGCACTTGCCCGGGTGCTGACGACGGCCCTGACTGGTACTCCCGTTACTGCCAGTACTTCCATCTATGCCTGTAAACACCCTCACGACTGGTACTCCCATCACTGCCTGCCCCATCACTGCCGGTACTCCCATCACTGCCTGCCCCATCACTGCTGGTACTCCCATCACTACTCGTCCTCCCGTTACTGCAAGTACTTCCATCTATACCTGTAAACCCCCTCACGACTGGTACTCCCATCACTGCCTTGCCCCATCACTGCCGGTACTCCCATCACTGCGGGTGCATTGATATAGGTAGATAACCCACAAAACATATCCTCTCCAGATACCCTCACCAATACTCACTCAGAGGCCTACGTAGCTGTGCCCGGATGCTGGCGACCCTCTCGCGGGAGCGGTAGCGAAGGTCCGCCAGCTTCTTGCGGATCTGCTGTGTGGTCCGCTGCACATTATATCTCCTCGCCAGGCCCCGCCGGATTCTCTGCAGGCATACCTTTTTGTGGCGCATAGGATGCGCCACAGGTAGCCTGCAGTGGTAATCCCATTTTTAGTTTTTTTTTATTAAAAACCAGACCTCCGCCTCTGACCATTTTGCCCCGCGCTGTCTCGCCGCCATTTTACAAACAACACCGCTTTGGGCGACGCCAACGCCATGACATCACAGCGTGCGCACGTTACGTGCAGCCGCACTCGCTACGCAAAACAGTTTTGCGATCGAAAAGTGACCGCAGCAGCCATGCACCCAGCCAAGCACAGATATGAGATGCTGTTGCAATCGCAAGATAATGGTTCCAAGCTAGGCGATCACAACGGCATGTCATATCTTTGTATGGCTGGAGCTCGTGAGAATCGTCACCTTGCGATCACAATGGCATCTCATATCTTTGTATGGCTGGAGCTCGTGAGAATCGTCACATTGCGATCACAATGGCATCTCATATCTTTGTATGGCTGGAGCTCGTGAGAATCGTCACCTTGCGATCACAATGGCATCTCATATCTTTGTATGGCTGGAGCTCGTGAGAATCTTCACCTTGCGATCACAATGGTGTCGCATATCTGTATAGCTGGAGCTCGTGAGAATCGTCACCTTGCGTTCACAATGGCGTCGCATATTTGTGAATAGCTGGGATTCCCTGGTGAATGCTGACCTTTACCTCCCAAGAATTTTCTAGTATATTTATAACAATTTTTTAATCTTTCATATATGACTAAAAATATATATTATATATTTAAACTTTATATATGCAGCTGTGGTGTATTATCTGTTATATTTAATTATAATGTTTGAACGCTAGTGAGAACATGGGCCTTTAAAATAATTGTAAATATTTGAAAAATTTTTCTTATTTTTTTTAACAATTAACTCCTATGACTGATGTTACTCCCATGACCCCGTGTGTGACAAGTAGATACAATGTAAAACAAAAAATAGACAACTAAAAAACCTTAGAAAAGATTTTAAAAACTACAGCAGCTGGTAACATGTCTCATTGCCATCCCCATTACTCCCTCCCTACATCTCACCCATCATTATCCCTTCTCCCATATTGGTAAAATAATTGAAAAAAAACACGAATGCATTTTTAAAATAAAATTTTTTTATTATAAAAACATTGTTAAAAAAAGGCAAAAGTCAAACATTATCAAAATCAAACTAGACCTGATGCTGCCAACTCACTGCACCAGGCCCATTAAAGTAATGGCAGTACTTGTCTCGGCCGGCCTTCGCATCGTCCTTGCTCCTGCCTTGATTGACAGGTTGAAGGCCTGCAATAGCGGGATCATTGTCACGCCATTCTCCGAGCACCACGTCACCATTGCTGTCCGAGTCCATGAAGCCTGGCGGACTGTAAGTACCAGCATCGCGTTTTCTTAGAAAATTGTGCAGCACACAGCAGGCCAACACCACCGAGTCTATCGATTCCAGCTTCATGTTGATTGGAGTGTGGAAAACCCTGAAGCGGTTGGCCACTATGCCGAAGGCATTCTCCACAACGCGCCGTGCCCTAGACAGTCTGTAGTTAAAAATCCGCCTTTCCCCTGTCAAAGTCTTTTGTGGGTATGGTTTCACAAGATGCTCATGAAGGGGGAAGGCTTCATCACCCAAAAAACAAAGTTTAGGTTGGCGGTGGTGTCCATGTTGGTTGGCAAGTTAAGTTTATTATTAAACAACCGTTCACCAAAAGTTGTGTGCTCCAAAACGCCACCGTCAGAAACCCTTCCATTAATGCCAACATCAACGTTAATAAATTCATAATTGGCATTAACAAGGGCCATGAGGATCACGCTGAAGTAGCCCTTGTAATTATGAAAAAAGGATCCGCTTTTGGCTGGTTGCGTGATCCGCACATGTTTGCCATCCAAGGCACCACCACAGTTTGGGAACTGCCAAATCCTTTCAAAATCAGAGGCAATAATTTGCCATTCCGCCACTGATTTGGGAAAAGGCATGTAGCTCCGTAAACTGCGGACGATGGCGTTGCATGTCTCCGGAATTAGTTCTCCAAGCAGCGACCGAGAAATTGCAGCAGAAAATTGCAAATCCTTCATTGAACGTCCGTTGCCAGAAATCGCAGCGTTACTGCCAAACGTTCCTCTGCTGAAACAGCTGCACGCATCCGGGTATCCTGCCGTTCAATGAGTGGCCTCACACATTCCAGTAGGAGCTTGAATGAATCCTCCGACATCCGTAGATAATTCCGGAAATCCTGCGGATTCTTCTCCTGCAACTCCCTCACTAGATGCATGTGGGTGAATTTGGACCTCTGCTCCAGCCATTCTCTGGTCCACATGCGACGCTTTCGCTTGGAGCGCCTCTCTTCCACCTGCGCCTCTTCTTGTCGATCTGCCTCCATTGATAGTGCAACTGCCACAATCACACGCTCCGCGGTGGACAGGTTCATTATGTGCAACCTGTACGGTAAAGAAGAGAAAAGTTAATTAGTAATTAATTACTATTATTAAACTGTTTAAACAAAATAAAATAAAGAATAAAATAAAAAATATATATAAAAAAAAAAAATGTTTGTTAACTTTTCAGTTAACATTTAAAATACAGTTTACAAATGTCTAAAATGGTGGGGGGTAAAAAAAAATAAATCAGACAAAAAAAAAAATAAGGTCAAAAAACGTATCAAACAACATCACAAACAATATGTACCTTGAATCCAAATATCCAAATCCAAATGGGGAGGATGGTGCTCTAGCGACTCAGACAGGATCGCAAAACCCACCACTGCGCCACAAACAGGATCGCAAAACTCCGACACACGATACTATCCTCGCAACAACGCACAAAGCACCGTTGTAGTCATCCACAAAGTGCTCTGGAAACAATGGATGGGGGCGCAGTTATTATAGCTGAGGTGATGTTGTGGTCACCAATCGGAGCTGAAGGGCGTTAACGAAAGAAAACAAAGTCCCGCCTGCGCCGCTGACTAATGCGTCGTCAACGAGGTCGCACATCGTTCACAAAAGGTGCCAAACACAGCGATTCAGGCTCACCAGCGGGACGCCAACGATCAAAATGCGGTCCAGAACTCTAGTGAACGATCAACGAGATCACAGCAGGGGCCACGTCGTTGCTACATGCCACACACAACGACGTCACTAACGAGATCGCTAAATAGTGACGTATTTTAACGATCTCGTTAGCGATCTCGTTTAGTGTGGCATACCCTTAAGCCGTAATTTGAATGCCGATTCGATGTCTGCCTTGATCATCAGCGCCCCAGGCTCAAAACTTTTAACTATCTCTGCCACCTTATCAAAGGATGTATACGTAACTGTTATCAAACTATTATCAATGCTATTGTTTGTTGATGAACCATATGGGTTAGATAAATGATGAATTAAACTAAATGACTTTGGTTCCTTTTTTGGAACTACCCCCAGAGGTGAAAGACAGAATCTAACAAATGGGTGCTCCCTAAAAGGGCCCGCCACTCTTCCAACTAATATCGCCTTTTCTAACTTCTTTTCCACCACCTTTGGGCGCAGCTCCTCTAATTTTAAATTATCTACCCATTTGCACTCTTCCCCGGAGAATTGTGAAAACGTTCGAAAAACCATCAATTATTAATTTGGCCACCCTGCGGTTTCAGTACCGCTCCAGTCATGGTCGCATTCTCTCCAACTTTACTGAAGTCAATGCCTTTACAAAAACATTCTTTTGTGGAGGGCTGTCCTGCCAAGCTTGCTTTTGTAAAACACCTGGCCATTGGATGCAACCCTCAACAAAAGGAGCACTCATGTTTATACTTAGTTTATACTTACAGGTATTAGGCCACTTACACTGTGCCTCATTAAATGCAAAACATGTACCTTTTCTAAATGTGGTTTGAGCTCGCATTTGACGCTGTACATTGGCTGGCCTGCTTGGTAACATTAGGTGAAGCCATAAGCCCATATCTTCTACTCAACATTTGAGGGATGGGTATACTGACAATTTTTATCTAAAAATTTTATCATAAAAATACCAGCTCAAATTACCAAAGTTCTTGTAAGCTTGTAGCACTATTTCTATGTGCTGAAACAACCCAGAACATTTACTCGGGAATCTCTCATCCATTTCACTAGCATAAATACAAAAGGTTTTCAACCAATTATTTAATGACCTAGCTATGGGTCTACGTCTATTTTCATCTTTCTCCATCCTTGCTAGAAACTCTTTAGAATATGGTTGCAAAGATAAGATATCTATAAGCTCATCATGCCAGTTGGAGTAAAATTTTTTCTAGAGGCTAGTACCTGTGATAATTGGTCTAATGTATATGGAATGTGTATATTATGAGGGCTATACTCGCCACCCTTGGATATGCTCTCCTAGATCTGATCCCACCTGAAGACCTTGCTTTTGGTTGACCATTCAGCTTGTGGATTGGCAGCCTCATGATCAGCAACGGCTACCTCCAGCCGGTGGTCATTTGAGGCCATCCTGGTTCTATCTTGTGGCAGGGTTGTCGGCTGTAACACTGCATCCCCGATGCCTCCCGAAGGTCCCTTGTCCATGGTATTAAGGGATTATTCTCATCTTGCCCCAAGACCCAGTGTGCATGCCCGCACCACTGGATGATGTCAGCGGGACTTCCAGCACCACTCCTGTGATGCCTTCTTTTCGCGCTTCCTGGTCTCAAGTCATTCTGAAGGCAGCTCTTGGCCAAATTGTCCAGCTGTTCTCTCAAGGATTGCTGAAGGCAGTCTAGAGCACCATCATCTCACATCTTCTTGCAGAGCTCCTCCAGAACAGTCTCTAGTTTTTCTTTTACAAGTACAGAAGCAGGTACACAACAGCACTTCTGATATGGCAGCGACGAGTACTCGCACAGCCCATCAGCGCTGCCATCTTTTTTTCCCCTATGCTCCCCATTAGAGTTGAGCGATACTTTTCGATATCCAAAAGTATCGGAATCGGAATGGTATCGCCGATACCCAAAAAATATCGGCGATACCCGATACAGGAAATCCAATGTAAGTCTATGGGAACAAAATATCGGAATTAAAAAAAACCCATTCTTGCCTTGTTGGTTAATTGTACATGAAGGAAAACAACAAAGAGTAATGTAGAATGTATTGGGGAGGTTGAGGAGACATTAAAGGCATAGATGTTTAACCCAATCAAATGGAATAGCATTAATATTTTTTTTTTTAAAGATGTTCGGATTGACGAAGAAATTGACAATGTTGTTAACGTTTTTTCTATTTTGGCAAATATGTATGTTTCACAACTTCCATGCTCTTCACCTTTTTAACTTTTGACACACTTTCTCCTTCATAATCTTCAGCAGCATCATCTTTTTCATCAAATTATTCTTCATCTTCACCTTCTTTATCTTCTTCTTAAACTTCTTGCTATTCATCTTTTTGTTAACATTACTCATATTGTTCTTATTAAACTATTATTCTTCTTCATATTCTACTTCATCTTCATCTTCTTCATCATATTCTTATTTGTGACAGAGATTCCTGTACTTGTAATCTGTAAAAGTATGAATTTTTCATCCTTCCGTTCTTGCTGTCACAAAAGATTTAAATTACAACAGTATTTGTCCGTGTTCAGTTTAGCCTGCAGCAGCAGGCATTTTCCAGGGGCACCACGAGGAGGAACGGACTCACCCCCATACACTGCTTAGTCTTCTTCTGCTTATAATTTAGAGCATATATTTTGCTCTTCATTTTGGTCTTATACTTAATGTTCTTCTACTTTTTGATCTTCTGCTTATTGTTCTTCTGTCTCTTTTTCTGTATCTTGTAGTTTGTCTTAACTTTCTTTGTCCTGTTGGTGATGTTCTTCTGGGTAATCTTTATTTATTCTTTGTGATGGTGTTCAGGCTGGTTGGCTTGATGCTCGTCGTCCTTGTGGTCGTCATCTTCTTCGGGGTGGTCATCAGGGTCGTCGTCTTCATTGTTGGAGATCCAGAGTGATTACCCAAAAAAACATTTAAAAAATCTTCAATTTGTAAATGTAGCTGAAGGTACAAGAAGGCAGACTAACTTCCGAGAACCAGCTGACGTTACTGGAACCCGGACGGGTATCAGATGGTACAAGAGACAATGGAAGTAACGAGGACCAGCTGACTGTGCTGGAACCCGGAGGGGCAGCAGAAGGAAAAGAGCCAATGGCACAACCGAGGACCAGCTGACGTTACTGGGACACGGTTACTAAGCAGGAGGTACCTGTACTCCAAAGCACTACCAAGGACCAGCAGACGGTGCTGGAACTCGGATACCGAGATGGAGGCACCTAGGCCAAAGGCACTGCGGAGAACCAGTTGATGGTACTGGAACCCGGACGGGTAGCAGAAGGTACAAGAGCCAATGCAAGTAACGAGGACCAGCTGACTGTGCTGGAACCCGGAGGGGCAGCAGAAGGAAAAGAGCCAATGGCACAACCGAGGACCAGCTGACGTTACTGGGACACGGTTACTAAGCAGGAGGTACCTGTGCTCCAAAGCACTACCAAGGACCAGCAGACGTTGCTGGAACTCGGATACCGAGATGGAGGCACCTAGGCCAAAGGCACTGCGGAGAACCAGTTGATGGTACTGGAACCCAGACGGGTAGCAGAAGGTACAAGAGCCAATGCAAGTAACGAGGACCAGCTGACTGTGCTGGAACCCGGAGGGGCAGCAGAAGGAAAAAAGCCAATGGCACAACCGAGGACCAGCTGACGTTACTGTGACACGGTTACTAAGCAGGAGGTACCTGTGCTCCAAAGCACTACCAAGGACCAGCAGACGTTGCTGGAACTCGGATACCGAGATGGAGGCACCTAGGCCAAAGGCACTGCGGAGAACCAGTTGACGGTACTGGAACCCGGACGGGTAGCAGAAAGTACAAGAGCCAATGCAAGTAACGAGGACCAGCTGACTGTGCTGGAACCCGGAGGGGCAGCAGAAGGAAAAGAGCCAATGGCACAACCGAGGACCAGCTGACGTTACTGGGACACGGTTACTAAGCAGGAGGTACCTGTGCTCCAAAGCACTACCAAGGACCAGCAGACGTTGCTGGAACTCGGATACCGAGATGAAGGCACCTAGGCCAAAGGCACTGCGGAGAACCAGTTGATGGTACTGGAACCCGGACGGGTACCATAAGGCACCCATGAAAATGTAAGTTGACAGGCCGCAAGCCGTCCGCAGTTACCGAATCACACAGTCCTACAGTGGGTGCTTGTCCTATTGTCACAACGGAAACAGCCTTTATTTACATATCCCACAGCACACATAGGAATGACCAAAACTGCAGGCACCATATAGTCGGCTAACCAGAATGCAACACGACAGGACAACTTATTGGAGGCTAATTGATGTTGACACTGCCAGGAAACAGCTGTCGTGCTGTAACCAGGCTGGGCAGGAGTCAGTACCCGTGCCAAGTACTTCCGAGCAACAACTGGCAGTGTTGGAGCCCAGGGATGAGAAGAGAACAGGGTGGAGGCAGCAGGACTTTTTGCCGTACACACAGCAGGGGAACAGCTGACATTACTGAACCCCAGTAACACAGGAGCAAGTGTTGACTGTGCTAACAGCACTTCCAGGCAACAACTGGCGGTGTTGGAGCCCAGGGATGAGAGGAGGACAGGGTGGAGGCAGCAGGACTTTTTGACGTACACACAGCAGGGGAACAGCTGGTGTTACTGAACCCCAGTAACACAGGAGCAAGTGTTGACTGTGCTAACAGCACTTCTAGGCAACAACTGGCGGTGTTGGAGCCCAGGGTCAAGGAGGATGTTTAAATAGTAGATCAAGTATTTTCCTTGTTACGTGTCAATTTTAAATGTCTATACTCCAAACAAGAGAAAGATAAGCTTTACTACCATAAGATGATGATTTCAGTTAAAAAAATATCGAGATAAATAAAGAATTGACAAACATAAACGCATACATTAACATGTTTAACAGCAATGCAAACCACAAAATAAATTAGTTAAGGAATCTGCTATACGGTTGTACATAAAAGCATACAAGTACATATCTGAATCCATTAATGATGGATAAGTAACAGTATGTACACCATTTTTATTGTATAGACAATGAATGTCTGACTTCAAAACATCATCAGCATTACAAGTTATCTGTGACATTAATAAAATGTTACATTTGCTGAATAATGTCACTAAACAGTTTATAAAAATTATACAATTTCCATCATGTAATACTCATAATATGTGCCAATAATCATTTTTATTAACAAACATAACCTTTAAAAAGTGCATAGTGCAAATTGCTATTTATGCCTGACTGTGGACTTGCAAGCATGACAACGGATAGATAAGGTATATATAGATGAGACTGCATAGCCACAGATGGTAAATGGCCATGTAATACTGTACCTCAATAAAGTGTGCGTCACTACTACATAATTTTTTTTATATAGCTTTATAAACAGGGTACGTGCATGTATGCTTGCGCCTTTGTTTGGACGCACAGACTGCCTTCCTGCTTTGACGCGTTGGGTAGTGAACAGTTGTGTGCAGTGTTCACTGCAGTCTCTGCGGAATAACCACACTTAGGCCTTATAACTTTTCAGACTTTCTTTATCAATCTACCAAGATGAAGAAGGCAGGGAGTAAGGCACGTGGTCATGGCCGTGGAGTTTCAGCAGGGAGAGGACATGGGGATTCTGTGGCTGCTGCCGCCCCCAGTGACACAGCATCCACCAGTTTTCCCCGTGAGCGTTCCTTTATGCGCACTTTTGTAGGAGCTCGGCGTACCCCCCTGCTGCGGGAAGAACAAATTGAAGCCGTTGTTGGTTGGATGTCAGCCAATGCATCGACTTCAATTGCTTCCACCTCCTCTCAGGACCACAGCACTGTTGAGCAACCATCTGTCTCTTCACCGCCTGCCAAATTGCCCAGGCAGTCACAGAGTTCTGTACAGGAGCCAGCTGAGTCTCTGCTTCTGTTCTCAGAATCTGTTGGCTTGCAAACAGGGGCCCAGCCAAGCAGCATTCTGGAATGAGAAGAAGAGGGAGTATGCAGTGATGCGCAACAGCTGTGTCTCTCTGAATCTGAAGAGGCGGGTGAGACAGTGCCGATGGTCAGCACACCGCAGAACGCATCTGATGATGATGAGACTCAGGTGCCATTTTCTGTTGAGCATGGTGCTGGCCAGACCACCCAACAGCAGCAGGTGTTGGAAGAGGGTAGTGGAGATGATGAGGTCCAAGACCCAACATGGCGTGAGGAACAGGAAGGTGGTGGGAGCAGCTCAGAGGAATACTACTACTAATAATAATAATAATATTAATTTATATAGCGCCATCATATTCCGCAGCGCTTTACAATTTAGCAGTTTCAGAACACAAGTCATAAGTAACAACGTTAACAATACAATAATTTAAGCAAAATAAGTCGCCCCTGCTCGTGACAGCTTACAATCTACAATGAGGTGGGGGAGATACAAAGTATAGGTGTTTATATACAATGGTGCATTTACAATGATGGTCCAGCCATCTTAAGGGAGTGAGTGATGGAGATAGTGAATGGGCTAGACACACACACACACACACACTTACACATAGAATGACTTTGATTAGTGAATGTGATAGGCCGCTCTGAACAAATGTGTTTTGAAGGAGCGCCTGAAACCATGCAAATTGTGGATAGTCCTAATTTCTTGGGGTACAGCATTCCAGAGGATTGGCGCAGCGCGGGAGAAGTCTTGGAGTCGGGAGTGGGAGGTACGGATTAGTGCAGAGGTTAGTCGAAGGTCGTTTGCAGAGCGCAGCAGTCGGTTAGGCCAATAGATAGAAATGAGGGAGGAGATGTAGGGGGGTGCTGCACTGTGGAGAGCTTTGTGGGTGACAACCAGTACTTTGAATTGGATACTATAATGAATGGGCAGCCAGTGTAAGGACTGGCGAAGGACTCTATGAAGGACATCTGCCACGTTTTGCGTGCGTTTGATGAGTCAACGCGGATGGCGAGTGCAGATGATGCACTAGTCAGCCTGACTGTCCCCCTTATCTGCCTGCTTCAAAAAACAATGCAAGCACTAAGGGATGAGGTTTTGGAAGAGGTGGAGGATGAGGAGTCACAAATTCCGTCACCTTCTGGACAGTCAGCGCAACGTGGTTCCTCACAATGGGCTGGGCAGGGCTCACTTTGTGAGGAGGATGAGGAGGAGTCAATGGAGGAGGAAGACATCGCTCCAGAGGGAGGTACACAACGCTCTAGTCAGTATGTATAGCAAGGGTGGGGTGATGCAGAGCAGGCAGAGATGACGCCTCTTGCAGGGGACAGCGTTTCTTGGCCAGTTGGGAGTCTGCAGCACATGGTTGATTTCATGCTGCAGTGCCTGAGAAACGACCACCGCATCGCCGACATTCTCACCACGTCTGATTATTGGGTGTCCACCCTCCTAGACCCTCGCTACCGGGACAACTTACAAAGCCTCATCACACCGTTGAACCGGGAGCGTAAAATGCGGGAGTACCAAGACACACTGGTGCAATCCATAATGTTCTCCATTCCAGCCGAGAGCACTGCTGCTACTACTGCTTTACAAAGCAGCTCTGTGCGTCGAGGCAGTGGAGACAGCTCTGCAACAAGAGGGAGCACAAGCAGCGCCTCTGCACAGGGCAAGATGTTATGATTTGGTAGCTGAGGAGAGCAGGCAAAAAAGGCAATACACCAGAGAGGTTGGAATCTATGGGATTGCAGTACCCTGACTAACCACCACAACTAAAGGCAGCCGTGGAGCGTACCTACGTTGGTCCTAGACGCCTTGTCACAGCCTGAGAAGCTAACTACACCTAAAGATAGAAAGAGGAAAGCTATCTGCCCCGGAGCAGATCCACAAAGAACATAGAAAGCCCCCAAACATGTAATGGCGGTTAGACAAGAAGAAATACTGACACAGACAGAAAATAGTATGAGCAAACGTTGGGGCTCAAACTTCATAAATAGAAAAGGATAGGAAGGGCACTTTATGCAATCACAAAAAAACCCTGAAAAGTACCAACTCTACTAATTACAAAAACACCTGAGATTGACACGACATCTAGCACCTAAATTAGTTCTCTGGTGTAACAAAAACTAAACAGCAGCCACAGAAAAAAGTGGAAAAGGAAAATGAACAAACAACAGTGGCTGAACTAAACTGAGAGGAGCACAAGCCCCCCAAGGGGACCCGGCAGACCCCCACAGAAGTGCAGGACAAAATGCCAAAAAAAACCACAAAAAACTAAAAGAAGAAAATGTCTTATCTGTTAGAAAAAGATGCAGGCACGAAACAGCAAGCTACAAAGTGTACAGGAATCAAAGATGAGACCAGAACAATTGATCACCGTCAACCCTGATGGGAGGGAGCCTCCCTTATATAACACCAGTCAGTAACACCTGATCTCCAATCTTCACAATCTTCATTGGATAGTTCAGTACTGTTTGTAACCACCAGAGGGAGCTTCTGCTCAGAATTCATTTCTAGCACATTCACAACAGCAAGACCAGTATGTTCCAAATGTGGCGAAGTTTTGTGGCAGCGCCACCAATGTCTACAACATTGGAGACGGCTCCAGTCAGCAGGAGGCAAAGTTTCCGTAAGATGGTGACAGACTACATGTCTTGGCCTCTCAGTGTACTCCCAGATGGCTCTTCCCCATTCAAGTTTTGGGTCTCTAAACTGGATACATGGCCAGAGCTTAGCCAGTATGCATTGGAGGTGCTGGCTTGCCCTGCTGCCAGTGTATTATCGGAGCGCTTCTTTAGTGCTGCAGGTGGTGTACTAACAGACCGTAGCATGCGACTATCCTCCGATAATGTAGACCGGCTTACTTTTCAGAAAATGAACAAGGCATGGATCTCGCATGAATTTGCCTGTCCGGTTTCAGATTAAATAACTGGTTGGCAACGTTATCCATGTCTCCTGTTATGTTCATCTTTCTACCACCTGAACTCTACTGCCTGGGCTACAACACTGCCAGTTGCTGCTCAGAAGTGTTGGATGCACAGATCAAAACAATCGCTGATGTGTTTGTGGGGTTCAGTAACGCCTGCTGTTCCCCTGCTGTGTGTCCGGCAAAAATTACTGCTAGGTAGCTACACATGTTGAAAAAAACATGACATGTTAAAGTGGCTACTGCTACACATAGATAAGAGGCTACACCTTTATTTCTAAGCTGTAAACAAGTGAAACGTCACCTTTGAAACCATAAAATTATTAGTCTTTGTCACAAATCTGTAACAAAATAATTGTGACATATTACTGCAGATATCCACATGTCGAACACAAATGCTAACACAAAAGCCTACTTATGCTATAGGGTACTGATGGTGAACCTTGTCACTCCATAACTTAGACAAATCCAACTCACATCATGCCTCAAATGCTGCAATGTTGGAAGTGCATAATGTGGGTTGAACTTTGACAACAGCTGCAGTGCGAAGGTTAGCCTTCAGTGTTATTGGCTTTTAAATAAAAGCATACAAGTAAATTTAATAATCCATTGTTGATTAAGGGACGTGATGAACACCTGTAATATTGTGCAAACAATGGATGTAGGACTAGTCCTCTTCAACATTACTTATATTTGTGTCATATCAAAAAATACATATTTAATTACAAATTTAACAACCCATATCATAAAGGTCCATCATGTAAAAATGAGAATCGGTAACAAAACTCATGCATTACCTTGTTAAAGTCAATAGTGCATAGTCACAATAGCTAAATATATACCTGCAAGTTTTGCTGAAACAACGACAACTGATAGAAAAGGTGAATGATATCTAGTTATCAGACTGAATAGCTGTCACGCTGTATAGCAGATATATATATGTGATGTCAGTAATCTACATCAAAAGGGCAACATACTATATAACATGCGCATAGATATATAAATAACATAGATTTACCTGACAGAATGTCCAGAGGGTCAAAACGGAATCCGTTATACGCTGTCTCCGGCTAGAGGGTGACCGGGGTCTAAGCTGACCCTAAACTGGGGTCCTAACTAATCCCTCAACCTGGAGGTACTGTTAAAGGTACAGAGGTCCAGGCCACCAGCGTAAACCCTGTCTCCTATCAATCCCTGCCAACTGTATTCTAGTCCTAAGAAGGACCCTGAATACCACCAAAGGGAATGAACAGGTAACGGTTAATGAACAGAAAGACAAACAACAAAGACAAGAAATAAAGTAAATAAAGTCTTACATACAACACTCACACACAGTAGGAACACCTAAGGTCTCAGAGAAAAACTATAAGCTGTAAGAGTAAAAACAACTAAGGAGCTCTTAGCTTAAATATTCTCAGAACCGATCCAGTCTGCTAAACTACATGAATGCTTTCACCGGCGTCTAACACCCAGACTGGCAGAAATATAAAGGAAACTAATTAGAACATAATCAAAAGCAGCCGGGCGAGGCTGCACCTAGCCTTAGCAAAGAGCTAGGAAAAATTAACTCTCTCATTACCAAAAAACAAAGAAACAGCAGCTCAGCTGTGAGAAGTCAGAATGTGCAATCGCGACGATCCTCATGGCGATGCACCCATGACAGTACCCCCCCTTCTACGAGGGGCCTCCGGACCCTCATGACCAGGTCTGTCCGGGTGAGTTGTGTGAAAGGTCCGAACCAATCGATCTGCGTTAACATCAGACGCAGGGACCCACGTCCCCTCCTCAGGACAATACCCCCTCCACTGAACTAAGTACTGAAGGGATCGGCGACTGAGACGTGAGTCAATGATTTTCGACCCATGAATTTCCACGTTATCATTGACCACCACTGAAGGAGGTAGAGGTGACGGTATGACTGGTGCCACATACTTTTTAAGTAATGACTTGTGAAACACATTATGATTTTTAAACGTAGGAGGGAGGTCCAGACGAAATGCCACAGGATTAATTATGGAACTGATCCTGTACGGCCCGATGAATCTGGGACCCAACTTCCAGGAGGAAACTTTACGTTTTATATTCCTGGTAGACAACCAAACCAGATCGTTCACCTTCAGATCTAGACCAGAAACTCTCCTCCTATCAGCCATCCGTTTGTAACGGTTCCCCGTAACCTTCAGTCTTAAGCGATCTGGAACTATCAGTCTCCCTGGAAGTCCCACAGGGCGTCCCCCTGAGCCCCCAATACCTCCCCCTCAAGCTCAGAGCATACAGCTGACACTACAACTCCCTCCTGAGGAATAGGAACCGGATCATCCGTCTTCCCGGCCCTTGGGAAAGTACGAGATAAGGCATCAGGAAGCAACTTTATTGAGCAGTCATATGCGCGATAAGGAGGAAACTCTTTACACCCATCCTCTGAGAACATCTCCCCAAAGTCCTCCAGAAAAGGAGACAAAGTCCTAGGCACAACCGCACCGATGACCGTGCTCATGCAGTTGTTCTTGCAAAATTCACCCCACTGGCTTATCTTTCTGGATTGCCAATCAATCACTGGGTTATGTTTAGCCAACCAAGGAAGTCCCAACACAATAGGAGTAGGTAGACCCTCCAACACATAACAAGACAATTGCTCTTTATGTATTGCCCCTACTCGAAGATCTATGTTATGAACAGCTTGTACCAAGCTACCTTGACCGAGAGGTCTAGAATCAATAGAGAGTATAGGGACCGGTTTGGCCAATACACTCAGTTGCATACCATGCACCTGGGCAAACCGAGCGTCCACCAAATTAGCCCCGGACCCACTATCAAGAAAAACAGAAATCCTCTCAGTTCTAGTACCAATCACCACCTCCGCAGGCACGAGAAACTGAGAGGGATTTGGGGACGAAATACACACTCCCAGGTTAACTCCTTGGCTCAAAGAGGTCCGGGATGGACACCCCCCAACAAAATGTCCCTCTCTCCCGCAAAAGAAACACCTTCTAGTCTTGCGGCGCACCGCCGATTCCCTCCTACAAAATGATGTCCCTCCCAACTGCATGGGTTCCTCAGAACAGACCAGGGGAACCTCAGTATAAGGGACTTTAGTAGTAGGTGGAGTCATCATGGGGGGCGGAGTTACCTCGCGTCTTCCCCGAAGTCGTCTATCAATGCGAATAGCGAGGGCCATAGCAGCCTCCAGTGATGGAGGAGAATCATACTGAGCCAACACATCTTTTAATTTGTCAGACAACCCTTGACAAAACTGGCTCCTAAGAGCTGGGTCATTCCACTGAGTATCTGTTGCCCATCTACGGAACTCAGAAGAATATTCCTCCGCTGGACGATTTCCTTGCCGTATTTTACGTAACCTTGTTTCAGCAAGGGAGACTCGATCTGGATCATCATATACCAGACCCAGGGCAGTAAAAAATCGATCCACTGACTGGAGATCTGGGGAGCCTGGAGGAATAGAGAACGCCCAAGATTGAGGGTCCCCTTGTAAGAGCGAGATAACAATTCCCACCCTCTGCTCTTCACTCCCAGATGACCGAGGCCGCAGCCGAAAGTACAATTTACATGCCTCCCGGAAAGTAAAAAATTTGTCCCGCCCACCAGTGAACCTGTCCGGGAGAGCAACCTTAGGTTCAGATCTGGTTTGCTCCGGGAGGGACAAAACCTTGGACTTAATGTCTGCAAATTCCATGGACAACCCCTGCAACTGCCGGGCCAGCTGGGCTACTGGATCCATGACAGCTGGGGAGAATCTTTAGTTGGGCCGGTGAAAATGTCACGCTGTATAGCAGATATATATATGTGATGTCAGTAATCTACATCAAAAGGGCAACATACTATATAACATGCGCATAGATATATGATAACATAGATTTACCTGACAGAATGTCCAGAGGGTCAAAACGGAATCCGTTATACGCTGTCTCCGGCTAGAGGGTGACCGGGGTCTAAGCTGACCCTAAACTGGGGTCCTAACTAATCCCTCAACCTGGAGGTACTGTTAAAGGTACAGAGGTCCAGGCCACCAGCGTAAACCCTGTCTCCTATCAATCCCTGCCAACTGTATTCTAGTCCTAAGAAGGACCCTGAATACCACCAAAGGGAATGAACAGGTAACGGTTAATGAACAGAAAGACAAACAACAAAGACAAGAAATAAAGTAAATAAAGTCTTACATACAACACTCACACACAGTAGGAACACCTAAGGTCTCAGAGAAAAACTATAAGCTGTAAGAGTAAAAACAACTAAGGAGCTCTTAGCTTAAATATTCTCAGAACCGATCCAGTCTGCTAAACTACATGAATGCTTTCACCGGCGTCTAACACCCAGACTGGCAGAAATATAAAGGAAACTAATTAGAACATAATCAAAAGCAGCCGGGCGAGGCTGCACCTAGCCTTAGCAAAGAGCTAGGAAAAATTAACTCTCTCATTACCAAAAAACAAAGAAACAGCAGCTCAGCTGTGAGAAGTCAGAATGTGCAATCGCGACGATCCTCATGGCGATGCACCCATGACAATAGCGACACCTGTACAATGTCGATATAATACTGTACCTTAACAAAAAGGCTGTTTGCAACCAATGTATTATATTCGGATGGAAGCGCATCACACTAATAGATTTGAGTTATTTGAAATAGAATGGAGCAGCACCAATTAGAGAAAAATGTCAAGGATGAGGCAGTGAGACACGCTCAGCAGAGTACAAGCAGCAGTGGTTGAAGAACTAACTGGAGCAGGATCTGCACTCCAAAAATGAAAACCTCTGACTACAGTAAACACTGCACACAACTGTTCAGTAGCTGTGAAAGGCCCGTTTGTGTACTTCTATATTGTTTGCAACCAATGTATTGGATACGGATGGAAGCACGTCACACTAATAGATTTGAATTATTTGAAATAGAATGTAGCAGCAACAATTTTGAGAAAAATGTCAAGGATGAGGCAGTGAGACACGCTCAGCAGAGTACAAGCAGCAGTGGTTGAAGAACTAACTGGAGCGGGATCTGCACTCCAAAAATGAAAACCTCTGACTACAGTAAACACTGCACACAACTGTTCAGTAGCTGCGAAAGGCCCGTTTGTGTACTTCTATATTGTTTGCAACCAATGTATTGGATACGGATGGAAGCACGTCACACTAATAGATTTGAATTATTTGAAATAGAATGTAGCAGCAACAATTAGAGAAAAATGTCAAGGATGAGGCAGTGAGACACGCTCAGCAGAGTACAAGCAGCAGTGGTTGAAGAACTAACTGGAGCGGGATCTGCACTCCAAAAATGAAAACCTCTGACTACAGTAAACACTGCACACAACTGTTCAGTAGCTGCGAAAGGCCCGTTTGTGTACTTCTATATTGTTTGCAACCAATGTATTGGATACGGATGGAAGCACGTCACACTAATAGATTTGATTTTTTTTTAAATAGAATGGAGCAGCACCAATTAGAGAAAAATGTCAAGGATGAGGCAGTGAGACACGCTCAGCAGAGTACAAGCAGCAGTGGTTCAAGAACTAACTGGAGAGTGATCTGCACTCAAAAAAAAAAAACCTCACAGACTAGAGTGAACACTGCACACAACTGTTCACTATCTCTGAAAGGCTCCTTTGTGTACTTCTATAGTGTTTGCAACCAATGTATTGGATACGGATGGAAGCACGTCACACTAATAGATTTCATTTTTTTAAAATAGAATGGAGCAGCACCAATTAGAGAAAAATGTCAAGGATGAGGCAGTGACACACGCTCAGCAGAGTACAAACAGCAGTGGTTCAAGAACTAACTGGAGCGTGATCTGCACTCAAAAAAAAAAAAAAACCTCACAGACTAGAGTGAACACTGCACACAACTGTTCACTATCTCTGAAAGGCTCCTTTGTGTACTTCTATAGTGTTTGCAACCAATGTATTGTATACGGATGGAAGCGCGTCACATTATAATTTCTATTGAATGGAGCAGCAAGAATTACACTAAAGAAAAAAAAAAGAGTCTGTGAGTGACACGTGCAGATGCCTACAAACAGCGTTGGATGCAGAGCAAACTACAGCGTCACCTGCACTCTCACACACACACCTTGCACAGAGCTGTTAAAACAACACTGCAAGGCAAAAGGAAGCTTTACACAGCGGTTGGTAAAACTAGCCTGCCTAAAGCACAGTACACAAAATCACAATCTCTAACTGTCCCTCAGAGTCAGCAGAGCAGCGTTCTGTCCCTAACTGAATTCACAGCACAGTGACGCTAAAATGGCGGCGGCGCCTTTTATAGTGCATTCTGACATCATTTCAGCATGTAATCACAGCCATGCTATTAGTTAACATGACCGCAGCATTACAGGATGTGCCCACACTTCTTAGGATTCCTCATTGGCTGACTAAAATCACATTGCCTCTCAAAGAATTATGGGAACTTCCGATTCCGGTATACAATATATGAAAAATATCGGAACTAAGTATCGGAATTCCGATACAGCGAATATCGGCCGATACCCGATACTTGCGGTATCGGAATGCTCAACTCTACTCCCCATATTTACTAAAACTTTGCCTTATGAGCAGTTGTTGCAGGGGGAGAAACACAATATTCCCCTGCGACATGTCGCTGAATAGCTAATGGCTACATCCAATCCACATCTTTTCTTCTCCCTGTGTAAGAGTGGAAAAATTTGGCGGGAAACCTTTTCCCGCCATTTAATCCCTCAGGAAAGGAATACAAATGAATGGTAATGCCATGTATTCCCCTCCTGATGGTCCGGGTCTTGCCATTCTGTGCGGTAAGGATGGTGCAGCCAAGCAAGTGCTGTCTTACTTGACAATAAAACTGCTTTAAAAATAGCAGGCGTCTACTGAGCACATATGACCTGTCATGTAAAAACTATAAAGGGTATGCCACACTAAGCGAGATCGCTAGTGAGATCGCGCAAGCGACAGCGATTTTATGACGCAGCAGAGACATCGTTAGCGACGTTGCTGTGTGTGACATGTAGCAGCGATGTGGCCCCTGCTGTGATGTCGCTGATCGTTCACGAACGTTCTGGACCTTTTCTTTGATCGTTGGCGTCCCGCTGGTGATCCTGAATCGCTGAGTTTGACACCCTTTAAGAACGACGAGCGACCTCGTTGGCGACGCATATGTCAGCGGCGCAGGCAGGACTAGGTTTTCTTTAGCGGCACAGACTGGATTGCAGTAGCTGCAAAGCAGGCTAGCAGGATGCAGGAAGCAGGAGCGATGCTGGAAATTCCTATGAATCAGATGTGCTCGAGAACAATGGAAGGGAGCGCTATACGTCGTCTTTCATGACGCGGTCGTCAAAACATTAATTATAACATATATAATTATAAAACATATACAGTGACCACCAATTTGTGCTGAGGGGCATGGAAAAGGTTGCGCTCAATCTTTATGCTGTGACAGATCCTAACGACCGCCGAAGTCGTTATACAGATCGCTGACCGCTGATGTGTCGTTGATGAGATCTTCCTGTTTGGAAGCTACTAGCAACCTTAAAGCGATCACACCAACGATCTCGTTAGCTTGTGCCATTGTCGTGATCGCTAGTGCGATCGCTTAGTGTGGCATACCCTTAAGACATATCAATGGACAACCAGATAATGAAAATCCTCTGACATGTTGGTTTCTAGGAGGTGATATGTGTGTTGTTGGAAATTGATTGCATTTGGCATTTTTTTTATTTTAGAATTTTAAGCAACTGAGCTATGATTATTGTGGGATTAACTCAAACTCATTTTATCAATTTTTCAAATTTAATAAAAGATCCTTCTTGAGTCCAGTGCTAGTTAGAGCTTTTAGTATTAGGATTATACAGCCATTCTGAAATAGATCTTCAAAGTAAGTACACCAGCATAATCAGGTTTAAGAGATCTATTTATTATTGTGTACGGTTTGTATTGTGAAATCTGGTTGTCAACCAGACCTTTTTTTTCTGGGAAGATATTATTTTCTATTAAAATGTTTAGATAACATTACATCAGCCATCAGAACAGAGAATTGTCTGGGCTTGTTTGCTCTTACAAAACTATTAACTTGTTTGTTTATCTTAAGCTAATAGTTTCATTCACATTATTCACTGATACCCAATACCTCACTGCTGCAAGGCAGTACGCATACATTCATACCCACAGTTATTATAGAGATGTCAATTAATCAAGGATATGTCCATTGTGCATAGAAGAAACACTATTACCATCAGTAAAAGGTTTTTTCTGTATGTGTAGTTCATCTAGAGAATTAGTTACCATAAAATAATTGAAAGCTAGTATAGGTTGTCCTGCAAACTTATAAGGCCCCATGTCTGCAAAATGAGTAAAATGCCTGTGTAAGAAGCTTTATCTTTGTTCTAGTACAATAAGGGCTTGTTTGCATTGGCTGACCATTGGCATTAAATTGGCATATATGCTGTCCAATCCACGGGCAGCATATAAGGCACTGGCTGTGTGAACTCAGTTGGTTATGTTTGACTTTGAAAAGCTGCAGCATTTCAGAAAAAACATGCTTTAAAAGCCTCCACAGGTGGATTCCTGGCGGTTTTCTCCCCGCCTGCTGCCATGGATTGACAGGTCTCTATCTACGTGCGTGTATAGGGATAGAGCTATCACATGAAGCCGGCAGTGAGAAGCCACTGGGTACCCACCTGTCTGACTACTCTCCAGCTGCTTTTAACATATATACTGTATATATCTTTGAAATGTCGCAGCGTTTCTAAGTCCAACATACCTGGCTGATTTCATACAGCCAATGCTTGATACACACTGGCAGAACCATGGGTGTCAGGTTCACTTTAAAAATTATTTCAGCCAATGAAAAAGTGTTTTGATTGTTTATCGGGTGATTGACAGCATGTTCACACTGATCGATTATCAGGACAAATCTGTTCTTAGAAAGGCTCATTCACTATAGTGCAGTGCAATCCACCTTAACTTTCAATTTCTTCATCTATTCATCCAATATAGGTTAGTCTTTGATGTTATATTCCCTTTATTACATCTCAAATTGGTGAAGCGCCCTCTAGTTGTTATAAAGCTTGGCTGGGATGCAGCTGTGACAGGGATGATCTAAGGGTGAGTTTCCACGGTCAGGATACGCTGCGTGTTTGGCGCTGTGCGCTGGCGCAGCGCCACACACGCAGCGTCCAGATGTTACAGCATAGTGGAGGGGATTTCAAGAAATCCCGTCTCCACTATGCGTAACAATACGCAGGTGGCAAACCTGCGTAAACGGACATGTGGCGCGTCTTTTTAGACCGCAGCATGTCCTCGCGTATTGCGGCGACGGTGCGTCGCCGAAACAGAATTTAACACAGGGCTATGTAGCCCTGCGTTCTTTCCGGAGGTGTTCCGGAGGTGTCCTGAACACCTCCGGAAACATCGCGCGTCATAAAGGGGGCGGGGCTTAGACGGAGCGGAATTTCCGCTCCGTCCAAAGCGCTGTGGTTCCGGACCGTGGAACCACAGCCTAATATATTACTGACCTTTCTCTGTGTTATGTCTCACCTGATGTGGTAGATCCATAAAGTCTTTGGTCCAGATGAGCAGGTCTTAAGCAGCACAAGCAGGCAGTTCTAGTGCAGCAGAGCGGATGGGTCAGCAATTCAGTGGTAGTGGAGAAGTAGCTGAACTGTTATAGAATAGCTGGACTAACCTAGCAGAAGCGATCAGGGGGACTGATGTAGTGGAGAATTGAATATTGCAGAGCTGAGTAGTGGAAATTAATTAACGAAGACTCAGTGGTAGTACAGTGGTAGAGCCTGGTATATAAGAGAGCTGAGTAGTGGAACTGGAGTACAGCAAATATAGACGAAGCAGATCTGATTAGCGTAACTGGAGTAGTGTAGACATGGATATAGTAAAGCTCAGCATAGGTCTTGGAGTAAAGGGGACTTAAGACCAGTAGGAATGGCAACTCCATGAATACTCGTGCTGCATTCAGATGACGGAGCTGATTTTAAATGACTCAAAGGCTTGAATTTATTTTAATTAAGTGCCAGTTTGTAACTTCTACAAATAAATATAATACAGTTACAATATAAGTATTTTATTGAATTAAATGTGTTTTTTATAAAAATGTATATATAATGCTTTTATGAAGGCAGTACTACAACATAGTCTAATTCTTTGCACAACTGATTATTCTGGCCATTAAAGAATAAGTTCTGTACTTCTACAGTGTGTAGAAAAAAAGACAGACTTTGAAGAAATGTCTTTATCCTCCCTGCTCATTTCCGTTTACTGTATAAACCTTGTACATATATTTTATTATTCATTCCCTGAAGTTTGATTCATAAGCGCGAGGTACCGCTCTGTCTCAGTCTTATCATGTCCTTGTATTTTTTTTTCTGATACAGACACAGCCTGCTCTTGGCTTTCAAGATAAAGGCTTCATGGATAATATAATAGGATTTCATCCGTAGAGATTGCAATGGTATAGACACAACTGCTTGGCACCCTTGTAGTCTATGTATTGTCTTCAAAAGTGAGTCTATAGACTGCCAAAGGAGAATGACTTAATCAGCTAAATCCATTAGAACATCCTTCCTATGACCAAATTGTCTACAGATCGTTTCCTTATCATTTCTTTATCATTTTAATTTGTAAGACAAGAAAAGTCAAAATGAAGCGTGTCCATCCATGCTACTGGCCATGAAGAGTATTAAATATGAAGCATTTGTTTTTTGCATGAAAAACGTATTTCTTCACAAAAGGTTTATGCATAAAACTTAGACATGGCCAGTAATCATTTTATAAGTGGCTGTAGTCTCATTGCCACAAACCTTACATTCCCTCAATAAAGTGTTTTTTTATTTCTTTGTTGGGTACTTATTTTTCCTTTTTGTATTTTTATTACTTTGCATCTTTTATTTTGGGGACCTTTTGACTACACAGGTTTTATTGATGGTGAAAATTAAAAGCCAACCAAAAAATTGCCAGAGTTTACTAAAAATGTAATTAATGCAATTAATCTTTTGATTTTAGGAAAATAAAATCTTCATGAATTGCATTTTTCCAGCCAGCTTAAAATATATCCAACGTGTAGGATGTTTACAGTTCATTTTGCTTATACTCATATGCACTATAAAAATAAGCAGAGTAGAATATTAGGCTGCATTTATGACATTTATAAAATGAACTAATCTAAAGCTAAATGTAATTTTTTAATTCATTTTTAGTGATGAGTGAACGTGCACGGATGTGGTGTTATCTGAACACGCTCGAGTGCTAACTGAGTGACTTCAGCTTGCTCGAAAAATATGTTCGAGTCCCCGCGGCTGCATGTCTCACGGCTGTTCGACAGCCACATTGTATGTAGGGATGTCCTGTTTGTTAGTCAAGCCCTGCATGTGTTGTGGATGTCGAACAGCCATGAGACTCGAACATATTTTTCGAGCACGCCGAAGACACTCGGTTAGCACCCAAGTATATTTGATAACACCTTACTGGAGCACGCTCGCTCATCACTATTAATTATTTCAATTAAAAATATTAAATTTAGCAATTTTCACATTGGCCTTTAGCTTTTCTGCTGGAATCACATTTCCTGTTCTGTTCAAAATTTTCTCATCTTTATGTAAGCTTCACTATGTGACATGGTTCTTTGTTTGTGTCTCTAAAGCCATGTTCACACATAGCATATATACTGTGCTTTTTTATTGCATGTGTCCGCACCAAGCTACACAATAACAATCATCTCTGATTATTGCATCTTTGCTGCATTTTTTTTAAACCTTTCTCTGCTTATTGATGCATTCCCAGTACAGATGTGAAGCCGCGTTTTAAAAGGAGTTTGTTATAGTACAGAAAAAACTTTCATTCTGCATAAAAAAGTAACTGCAGTTTTTTACACGCGATTTTTTTAGAAGCTTCTAGAGAAAAAAAAATGCACATTTCAGCAGCGTCTTGCAGTTTTCATGAAATCATATCCAATTTGCTTGGACAGTTAAACACAGCAAAATTTCTGCTAAATAAACAGCAGAACATACCCAGCATTTACGCTACATATGAACATGGCCTCAATTTCCAAGCAAAGCTTGTATTTTTTCTCTATAGGCTTTTATGTGAAGCCTGGAAAAAAAATCACATAAAAAAAACGCTGTTGAATTTTAAACTGCAGAATCAAAGTTTTCTGTGCTATGAAAAAAGCATTGAAAACTCTGCTTCATATCTGCACCAAAATCGCATAAAATAAGGCTGAAAACGCATAAAAGAAATGCAGCAAACATGCAGTAATCAGAAAAGATTGTTAGTGGATTGTGTGGTGAGGACACCTGCAGAAAAAAAAAGCAGCAGAAAAAAAACAGCATTTAGGCTATGTATGAACAGTGCCTTAGCGTTACATTTGCATTACTTTTTTATCGATTTATTAAAGAAAAAATAATAATTACCCCATTTTTTATCCCATTTACCAATCCCTGTAAATAGTCTGATCGCTATGTTGTGATATAGGGACACCAATTATGTCCATGTTATTTGCTAATTTGTGATGTTTATTATTTTTTTAAAAGGCACATTAGAAATGACATTATTAAAGGCATGTCACTTATTTTTTTCTAATTTTATAGGAAAAATATAATCTGTTTTTTAGTCCATGTTCACATTTCAGTATTTGGTCAGTATTTTACATCAGTATTTAGAAGCCATAAACAGGAGTGGAACAATCAGGGGAAAAGTATAGAAGAATAATAGAATAGAAAGGAATAGAAGAATCCAGGATATCTATAAACAGAAAGACAGTGAGGAAACACTTAGCTAACCTAAATGAATTCAAGTCTCCAGGTCCAGATGAATTACACCCCAGAATACTGAAGGAGATAGCAGAAGAAATTCTTGAACCACTGTCCATAATCTTTGAAAATTCTTGGAGAACAGGAGAAGTCCCAGAAGACTGGAGAAGAGCAAATGTTGTTCCTATCTTCAAAAAGGGGAAGAAGGTGGACCCAGGGAACTACAGGCCGGTGAGTCTGACTTCTATACCAGGAAAGATCTTTGAACAAATTATTAAAGAACATGTATGTAAGTACCTGCATAAGAATTAAGTGATTAAACAGAGTCAGCATGGGTTTGTAACTAATAAGTCATGTCAGACTAACTTAATTTCCTTCTATGACAGAATCACTGACTGGGTGGATCAGGGAAATGCTGTAGATATAGTATATTTGACTTCAGCAAAGCATTTGACAAAGTATCTCACACAATCCTTATTGAAAAAATGACTAAGTATGGAATGGACAAGGCAACTGTTAGGTGGATTCATAACTGGCTTAGTGATCGGAATCAAAGAGTGGTCGTAAATGGCTGCACATCCAGTTGGAAGAATGTCTCAAGTGGGGTACCACAAGGCTCTGTTTTGGGCCCTGTATTGTTCAACATCTTTATCAATGATTTAGATGAAGGAATTGAGGGTAAACTGATCAAATTTGCTGATGACACAAAGCTAGGAGGGGTAGCTAATACTAGAGAAGAGAGAGAGAGGATTCAAAAAGATATAAATAAACTGGAGCAGTGGGCAGCAACTAACAGAATGGTTTTTAACAGGGAAAAATGCAAAGTACTACATCTGGGCAATAAAAATGAAAAAAGCATATACAAAATGGGAGGAATAGGGCTAAGTAACAGCACATGTGAAAAAGACTTGGGTATACTAATTGATCACAGACTTAACATGAGTCAACAGTGTGATGCAGCAGCAAAAAAGGCAAATGCAATTCTAGGATGTATCAACAGAAGCATACAGTCTAGATCACGTGAGGTCATTATTGCCCTCTACTCCTCTTTGGTCAGACCTCATCTGGAATACTGTGTCCAGTTTTGGGCACCACATTTTAAAAAAGACATCAACAAACTGGAGCAAGTTCAAAGAAGTGCCACCAGAATGGTGACCGGTCTGCAAACCATGTCCTATGAGGAACGGTTGCAGGATTTGGGAATGTTTAGCTTGCAAAAAAGAAGACTGAGAGGAGACTTAATAGCTGTCTACAAATATCTCAAGGGCTGTCACATTGTAGAAGGATCATCTTTATTCTCATTTGCACAAGGAAAGACTAGAAGCAATGGGATGAAACTGAATGGGAGGCGACACAGATTAGATATTAGAAAAAACTTTTTGACAGTTAGGGTGATCAAGGAGTGGAACATGCTGCCACGAGAGGTGGTGAGTTCTCCTTCAATGGAAGTCTTCAAACAGAGGCTGGACAGACATCTGTCTGGGATGATTTAGAGAATCCTGCTTTGAGCAGGGGTTGGACCAGATGGCCCAGGAGGTCCCTTCCAACTCTACCATTCTATGATTCTATGATTCTATGATTCTAAGAATAGAAACACGTTCACCATTAATTTTTCATTCACTCCTGGTTTTGACTTACAAATACTGATGTGAAATACTGACCAAATACTGAACATGTGAATGTGGCCTTATTCTCTAGAAATAGAAATACACTGTTATGTACAGATGTATCAGCATATTCTGCCTGTGGGGTCACAGCCTGCAACACAGATCAAGTACTCAAAATTATCTCAGTAACATTAACAGACCCTGTGACTCAATAGCTTTAGCTCTTGCTTGTAATGTTGATGGTTGTGGGTTTGAGTTCAGGAAAGACTCACAAAAAAGTAAAAATTATGTTTTTGTAATTGCTTTTTTATTATTTTTAGTAGTTTTACAGGAACAAAATAATGTGTCTTTTTTCACCTATTTAGTATACAAGTACAAAGAAATACACTGCTATGTACAAAGTACCTCTATGTTTGGAATTAGCAATAGATGACAAAGAGTATATGTGCCATAAAGAAAAAATACATCTTTATTAAATATATAATTAAAAGAAACAAGATAAAACATGTTTGGATAAAGTCAGACACTGCAAAGCAGGTGTTAATCACAGGAGACCATACTTAAAGGGAATCTGTCACTCCATTTTTCGATTATAAGATGCGGCCACCGCCATCAGGGGCTTATCTACAGCATTCTGTAAAAATGAATTAGATTATACTCACCTAGGGGCGGTCCGGGGTCCGGTCCAGTCCAATAGGCGTCGCGGTCCGGTCGGCGCCTCCCATCTTGTTGCGAAGACGTCCTCTTCTTGCTCCCCGTCGCGGCTCCTGCGCAAGCGCACTGCTCTGCCCTATTGAGGGCAGAGCAGAGCCTGCAGTGCGCAGGTGCTGGGAAAGGTCAGAGAGGTCCGGCGCCTGTGCACTGCAGTACTCTGCTCTGCCCTCAACAGGGCAGATCAGTGCACCTGTGCAGGAGCCGCGACAGGAAGCAAAGAAGAGGACGTCTTTGCTAGAAGATGGGAGGCGCCATACCGGACCGGACACCGGATCGCCCCTGGGTGAGTATAATATAACTAGTTTTTCTTCTCTTTCAGGTGACATCGGGGGCTTATCTACAGCATTACAGAATGCTGTAGATAATCCCCTGATGGCGGTAGCCGCACCTTATAGTCAAAAATGGGGTGACAGATTCCCTTTAATATTATACCATAGTAATACTCATAGAGAGTCCTGTGCAGGGATATAAATTAATTTAATTTTATTTATGTCAGTGCAGAGATATGTGGCCCCCTACCCCGGAGGAGGAGGAACAATGGAGCGATGAAGACCTTGTAGAGAGGTGAAAATTAGAAGTTGGGACAAGGCCCTGATGTGGCTGGACTGGGTCCTCTAACCAGGAGCTGTGCCCACACAATCGCCACTGGGAGCTCGGCTTAATTGATAGTCAAGCTACGGCTGTTGCAGCCAGGGGCAGTTTGGGTGCAGCGAACATGCTGTTTAACCCTCTAAATGCCTTAATCAATAGCTATCAGAGCATTAACCCATTAGTGACAGAGCCATTTTGCAGCTTAATGACCGGGCCAATTTTTACAATTCTGACCACTGTCAATTTATGAGGTTATAACTCTGGAACGCTTTAACGATTCCAGCTGATTCTGAGTATTTTTTTTCGTGACATATTGTACTTCACGTTAGTGGTAACATTTCTTTGATATTTCTTGCATTTATTTATGAAAAAAACGGAAATATGGCGAAAATTTAGAAAATTTAACAATTTTCAAACTTTAAATTTTTATGCCCTTAAATCAGAGAGATATGTCACACAAATTTCTTAATAAATAACATTTCCCACATGTCTACTTTACATCAGCATAATTTTGGGAACAAAATGTTTTTTTGTTACGAAGTTATAAGGGTTAAAAGTTGACCAGCGATTTCTCATTTTTACAACACCATTTTTTTTAGGGACCACATCACATTTGAAGTCACTTTGAGGGGTCTATACGATAGAAAATACCCAAAAGTGACACCATTCTAAAAACTGCACCCCTCAAGGTGCTCAAAACCACATTCAAGAAGTTTATTAACCCTTTACGTGCTTCACAGGAACTGAAGCAATGTGGAAGGAAAAAATTAACATTTAACTTTTTTTGCAAAAACTTTACTTCGGAACCAATTTTTTTTATTTTCACAACTGCTAAAAGAAAAAATGAATCACAAAATTTGTTGTGCAATTTCTCCTGAATAAGCCGATACCCCATATGTGGGGGTAAACCACTTTTTGGGCGCACGGCAGAGGTCGCAAGGGAAGGAGCGCCATTTGACTTTTTCAACGCAGAATTGGCTGGGCGCCATGTCGCGTTTGTAGAGGCCCTGATGTGTCTAAACAGTGGAAACCCCCCACAAGTGACACCATTTTGGAAATTAGACCCCCTAAGGAACTTATCTAGATGTGTGGTGAGCACTTTGAACCTCCAAGTGCTTCACAGAAGTTTATAACATAGAACCGTGAAAATAAAAAATCATATTTTTTCCACAAAAACAATCTTCTCACACCAATTTTTATTTTCCCAAGGGTAACAAGACCCCAAAAGTTTTTGTGCAATTTGTCCTGAGCATGCTGATACCCCATATGTGGGGGTAAACCACTGTTTGGGTGCATGGCAGAGCTTGGAAGGGAAGGAGCGCCGTTTGACTTTTTTAACGCAGAATTGGCTGGACGCCATGTCGCGTTTGTAGAGGCCCTGATGTGTCTAAACAGTGGAAACCCCCCACAAGTGACACCATTTTGGAAACTAGACCCCCTACGGAACTTATATAGATGTGTGGTGAGCACTTTGAACCCCCAAGTGCTTCACAGAAGTTTATAACGCCCGGGCATGAAAATAAAAAGTCATATTTTTTCCACAAACCTGATCGTTTAGTCCCCAATTTTTTATTTTCCCAAGGGTAACAGGAGAAATTAGACCACAAAAGTTGTTGTCCAATTTGTCCTGAGTACGCTGATACCCCATATGTGGGGGGGACCACTGTTTGGGCGCACGGCAGGGCTTGGAAGGGAATGAGCGCCGTTTGACTTTTTCAAACCAAAATTGGCTGGAATTGAAATTGGATGCCATGTTGCGTTTGGAGAGCCCCTGATATGCCTAAACAGTGGAAACCCCCCACAAATGACACCATTTTGGAAACTAGACCCCTTAAGGAACTTTTCTAGATGTGTGGTGAGCACTTTGAACCCCCAAGTGCTTCACAGAAATTTATAAACGTAGAGCCGTGAAAATAAAAAATCATTTTTTTCCTCAAAAATGATTCTTTAGCCCGCTATTTTTTTTATTTTCCCAAGGGTAACAGGAGAAATTCGACCCAAAAAGTTGTTGTGCAATTTTTCCTGAGTACGCTGATACCCCATATGTGGGGTGAAACCACTGTTTGGGCGCATGGGAGTGCTTGGAAGGGAAGGAGCGCCATTTTGTAATGCCGACTTTGATGGAATGTTCTGCGGGCGTCATGTTGTGTTTGCAGAGCCCTTGATGTGCCTAAACAGTAGAAACCCCCTGCAAGTGACACAATTTTGGAAACTAGACCCCCCAAGGAGCTTTTCTAGATGTGTGGTGAGCACTTTGAACCCCCAAGTGCTTCACAGAAACTTATTAATGCAGAGCCGTGAAAAAAAAAATAATTTTTTTTCCTCAAAAATGATTTTTTAGCCCGCTATTTTTTTATTTTCCCAAGTGTAACAGGAGAAATTAGAACCCCAAAATTGGTGTGCAATTTGTCCTGAGTATGCTGATACTCCATATGTTGGGGTAAACCACTGTTTGGGAGCACGGCAGGGCTCGGAAGGGAGGGAGCGCCATTTGACTTTTTGAACGCCACGTCGTGTTTGGAGACCCCCTGATGTGCCTACAAAGTGGAAACCCCTCAATTCTAGCTCCAACCCTAACCCAAACACACCCCTAACCCTAATCCCAACCCTAATCCTAACCTAAATCCCAACCCTAATTCCAACCCTAATTGTAACCCTAACCCTAATTGTAACCCTAACTCTAATTGTAACCCTAACCCTAATTTTAACCCTACCCCTAATTGTAACCCTAACCCTAATTCTAACCCTAATTCTAACCCTAACCCTAAGGTTAGGTTCATTTTGCGTTTTACCAGCCCTTTCAACACATAGCATTGAAGGGCTGGTAACGGTATAGCATACTAACCCTAACCCTAACGGAAAAATGAAAATAAATATAATTTCTATATTTTATTATATGTCCCTAACTAAGGGGATGATAAATGGGGGGGTTATGTACTGTTTTTTTTATTTTGATCACTGTGATAGTTTATCACAGTGATCAAAATCTACTTTCTGGAGAATGAATGAAAAAATTTTTGAATCTGCCGCCAGGCAGATTCAGCGGGCGCACTGCAAATGCGCCCGCCATTTTATTTTTACAGGAAGAAGACCGGAGGATCGGAGGACAGGGGGACTTGCTGGAGGACACCGGCAGGTACAGGGGGGGTTTCGGGGGACCTGGACCCTAATTCTCTCCCCTCTGATGTGCGATCACTTCAGAGGGAGAGAAATCTTTTTTTTTTTTTTTTTTTGCGGTCGCTGTTATGCTGTATAGCGGCGATCGCAACACCGGGGTCGGTGAATAGCCGAGACCCCAGAGAAAATTGCCCATCCCCCACAGCACATCGCGGCGGCGCACTGAGCATGCGCCCGCCATTTCTCAATGGCGGAGGCACCGGGGGACAACAGAGGGCCCTGGGGTGAGAAGAGGGGGATTGGGGGCCACATGGGGGTACCGGGGACCCTTTTTCTCTCTCCTCTGATGTCCGATGACATCAGAGGAGAGAGAAATTAAATGGCACAACATTTTATTTTTTTCTGTTGCGATCGCCGTTATAGGGCTAATAACGGCGATCGCAACATCGGTGTCGGTAAACACCGACCCGATTCATGTTTTCTGGGGTCTCAGCTACCCCCGGTAGCCGAGACCTTGGAGAAAATGCACCTCTGGGGGGCGCTATTCACTTTTTCCACAGCGCCGTTAATTAACGGCGCAGTGGTTTAAGTACCCTTAATGACCGCCGTTAAAAGGCGTATCGGCGGTCGTTAAGGGATTAAGAAGGAAGGGGCACCCTCCTCCACCTGATTGGCACCCTCATGACATGATCATGGGAACCCAATGGTTGCCACGGCAGAAGGAGGTCAATTAATGGTCTGACAGTTATGTTAGCTGGGTAGGCAATGCCACGTTCTGTCAGTGTTATACTTGTGCATTGCAGTTTCTGCTTGTGCACTGCAATGCATAATACCAGTGATCGGAGTAATAAAAGTTACAAAAAATCCCTAAAAAATTTTATACCAGTAAATACGTATTTTTATATAAAAACAACAAAAAAGTACACATATTTGGTATAGCCTCATACAATGGCCACCATTGTCACCACCCATCTTGAAAAGTTTTCCCCCTCCTATATACTAATTTGCCACAAACAGGAAGTTAATATCACCAACCATTCCCATTTTATTTAGGTGTATCCATATAAATGGCCCACCCTGTATTATAGGAAAATATGTGCTCCAAGAGTCAAATAGTGCTCATTCCCTCCCTAGTCTCGCCATGTGGCTAAGTAGTACTGTACAGCCACATATGAGGTATTTCCACGTTCAGCAGATATTGTGTGACAAATTTTTGGTGCCATTTTTACCCATTTCCAAATATAGTGTGGTGCTTCTTCCCTTCTGAGCATTGCACTGTGCCTGAAAAGGTAATTCCAGACTACATGAAAGGTATTAGTGAACTAAGGAGAAATTGTACAACACACTCTGCCCTCCATAATTTGCTATTAGCCATTATAAAAATGTAAAATTTGGGCTAAATCAACATTTTAGTGGTAAAAATGTAGTTATTCTTTCTTCACCACCCACTGGCATGAAATTATGTGACACAACTTTGGTGTTAATATGCTAACTGCACCCCTAGATGAAATAATTGAGGGGTCTAGTTTCCAAAATAATATCCCTTGTGTGGTGTTTTTAGTGTTTAGACATATCAGGGGCTCTGCAAATGTGACATGCCGCACCGCAATATCTGCCAATCAATTTTGCATTCCAAAAGTCGAATGGTGCGCTTTCCCTTCCGAGGCCCACTTTGCACCCAAACGTAGTTTTCCACCATATATAGTCTACCAGCGTACTCAGGAGAAATTGCATAACGATTTGTATGGTCCATTTTCTGTTACCCTTATAAAAATGAAAAATTTGGGGATAGAGCAACATTTTTGTGGGAAAAATATGATTTTTTTTATTTTCACAGCTCAACGTTATAAAATTATGTAGCATAACTGTGGATTCAAGGTGCTCACCACACTGTTACATAAATTCTTTGAGGGGGTGTAGTTTTCAAAATGGGGTCCCTAAAAAAAATGGTTTTATAAATTTTGTTGTAGAAATGAAAAATTGCTGATAAACATTTTAATATTTTAACTTCCTGACAACAAAATTATGTTATACAAATTAGCTAATGTAAAGTAGACATGTGGTAAATGTTATTTATTAACCATTGTGTGGTATAACTGTCTGGTTTAAGGGCATAAAAAAATCAAAGGTTGAAAATTACAAAACTGTTACATTTTTTGGTTATTTTCATAAATAAACTCAAATCATATCAACTAAAATTTACAACTAACAGGAAGAACAACATATCATGAAAAAAGCAGTCTTGGTATCACTGGAATATATTGAAGTGTTCCAGAGTTATTACCACATAAAGTGACACTGGTCGGAATTGAAAAAATTGGCCTGGTCGCGAAGGTGAAAACAGGCTTGGGGGTAAAGAGGTTAAAGAGAAAGCTACAACTCTATCTGTAGAAACAAACACAAAGTAACTATTTGGGGAGCCAGTGGTAATAAGAGTTGTCTGAAAAGATTACTAGTTAACTTGCAACACAATCAAAATTGCTCACAAATAAAAGTGGTGAGTCATTGCCTTCAATAAAAGTGGGTGAATATATAGTCAAGGTAAAGAATGCAAAGCAGAGAGTTTTACTATCCTGGGCAGAACTTTTTTTTGTGAATGATAAGATTCTCAAACATGAGATATATTGTATCAGCATCAGCAACATAACTTCTTGTAAAAGCATTGTAGTATCATAGAGAAAAAGGCAGTTGCAGTCCAGCTTCTTAGAAGTCAAATTCTTTATTTCCAATATGATAAAACATCACAGACGGTGTCCTCCAAAAATGTACATCAAACAGAGAAGGTGGCACCTAGTAAAACAGCAACGCGTTTCGACCCCCAAGGGTCTTTGTCAGAGACCCTTGGGGGTCGAAATGCGTCGCTATTTTACTAGGTGCCACCTTCTCTGTTTGATGTACATTTTTGGAGGACACCGTCTGTGATGTTTTATCATATTGGAAATAAAGAATTTGACTTCTAAGAAGCTGGACTGCAACTGCCTTTTTCTCTACGATTCCATGTCCTGGTCAGGACTTCGTGGCTCCGTGCTCCGGTGAAAGTTGGGTGAGCTGGCAGGGGCTTTGTGCCCCACATCTTCTATATTATTGTAGTATCATACCTCACACTTTCAGTATTAATAGGAAAAATGAAAGAGGTTGATACAGGAAAAGTAAACTCCAGCTCTCAGCCTTAGTCAGACCAGTTTTGTTTAGTCTGTAATGGAAGGCATAACAGTTCAAAGACATTTTTCTACAAGGAGAATACAGCAAAGTTGTAGTCAGTTGTTACATATTTTTTGGGCTCATATCATGACAAAAACACAGAAGTAAACCTTAAAGGAGAAAACGAAATGCTAGCAATTAGTCTATTTTTATTTTCTTTGCATCCTGGACAATGACATGCAGTAGTGCTAATAATGCAGGTGCAGGAGTTTCAAAAGAAAATGATAGACATGGCGGACAATGACCGTTTTGTGCTTTACTTGCACTTCTACAGGTCCATACTACTTTGTGGCTCAGCCACACTTCCTTTTAACAAGAGAGGAGTGAACAAGTAGTGAAACAACAAGCCACATTTTTGTGCATATTAAAAACAACATGTCATAACCACACAGACATATCTAACTTATCGTTTAGAACGAAAAGACTGTGCGCATCAGTAGCTAGAATCCACTTAGCTTCTCTCTGGAGAAGTTATCTATTATAATTAGTGATGAGCGAGTATGCTCGTTGCTGGGGTTCTCCCGAGCATGCTCGGGTGGTCTCCGAGTATTTGGAAGTGCTCGAAGATTTAGTTTCCGTTGCCGCAGCTGCATGATTTCCGACTGCTAGACAGCCTTAATACATGTGGGGATTTCTTAACAAACAGGCAATCCCCACATGTATTCAGGCTGTCTAGTAGCCACAAATCATGCAGCTGTGGTGACAGAAACTAAATCTCCGAGCACTCCCAAATACTCTGAGACCACCCGAGCATGCTAGGGAAAACCCAAACAATGAGCATACTCACTCATCACTAATTATAATATTTTCATTGTATGGGGTAGCTAACATGTTCAAATCTTAACACATTCAGATCTGCATTGTGAAATTCATTTATATGCTTAATAAATCATAGTGACCCTTTTTTGGTTGTGATTGAATGATAAGTAGTGATGAGCGAGTATGCTCATTGCTTGGGTTTTCCCGAGCGCGCTCGGGTGGTCTCCGAGTTGTTGGAAGTGCTCGGAGATTTAGTTTCTGTCGCCACAGCTGCGTGATTTGTGGCTACTAGACAGCCTGAAAACATGTGCGGATTGTCTGTTTGTTAGGGAATCCCCACGTGTATTCAGGCTGTCTAGTAGCCACAAATCACGATGCTGCGGAGACATAAACTAAATCTTCGAGCACTTCCAAATACTCGGAGACCACCCAAGCATGCTCGGGAAAACCTGAGCAACGAGCATACTCACTCATCACTAATGATAAGATAAGGCGCACTTCTCTGCCCTGTTGAGGGCAGAGGAAGGTACTGCAATGCTCATTCACTGGGGCTCTTTGAACCTTCCCAGCATCTGTGCACTGCAGTACTTTGCTGTGCCCTCAACAGGGCACAGAAGTTCGCCTGTGCATGAGCACATTTCCGGGGAGCCTGTGTGGATGATGTAGGGACACGTTATCCACATGAAGCAAGCAGGAGGACCGCGATCATAAGAAAATGGGAGGCGCCGGGCTAAGAAGAGTGACACCCCTCGGACTGGACCGCCCCGTAGGTGAGTATAATAAAAGTTATTTTTCTTCTCTTGCAGGTCAGATTGGGATCAGATATAGAGCATTATAGAATGCTGTCTATAAGCCCTGAAAAGCAGTGGCAGTATCTCATATTGGCCAAACCTAGTGATAGGTTTGCTTTAATTCGTTTGCTTGTATAGAAAAACCTCAATCACTACTGTTTATTTTCCTTAGTCTAAGATATTGACTATAAGGTAAACTTTTTTTCGTATGGCCTGGAAGTGCGCTTTCATAATATAGGAGCATATTAGTGGTTGTAGGTTTTTTAAAAGTCTTTGTGACTATCTTGCCATTTTCTATATCTAATTTGACATCTAGAAAATCTAGAGTAGTATCACCGAATAAGCAGTAAATCTCATATTGACTGTATTTTCCTTATTAACATATTCTACAAAATCATTAAATTCTGTTATTTTCCAGGATGCAAAGAAAATAAAAATGGATTGATTTACCATCGGATCGAGTGAGTGCTGGCATTTTATTTTCTCCATTAAAGTTTGACACATGCCTTTGATATTGCACCACCCTGAAGAGATCCGCATGAGAGGTTCAGAAACAGCAATATGGGGTAATCGACACTGAAAAAAGGCTTAAGAATTGGTGCCCTTATGTTCTCTTTTGTGCCATAAGTAAAGCACATATGTTATAATTTATTGATTAAATTATTGTTTAATTCATTAAAACTCTTAGGCCATGTCCACATGTTCAGTATTTGGTCAGTATTTTACCTCAGTTTGTGTAAGCCAAAATCAGGAGAGGAGCAATGAGTGTAAAAGTATAATAGAAACACGTCACCACTTCTGTATTTATCACCCACTCCTGGTTTTGGCTTACAAATACTGATGAAAAATACTGACCGAATACTGATAATGTGAACATGGCCTAAGTGTGAGGCCATATAGGGTAGTCAGCAATGTGGCTGCAAATTGCGGCAGTGATTAACAGTTGCAGTTGGCTAATTATTAAATACCAGTCATTTGATTTTGTAGACCAGCTGTTTCACCTGCAAAACCGCCTGTCCAATTATAATTAACACACGACTTTGTGGGAGAAACAGCTGTTTCCCTGTGAAATCTAATGATAGTCTGCTAATAGAAATGAATGGATCAATTTGCAGTAGTTTTGTCCAGTGTCCTGGTTATTGGTGCCTGGTGACTAGACGGGAGGTTGGTGAATCTACTTTGGGGCACCAGTAGCACAGCAGGGCTGACACAACGTCATCTGTGAGACATGGCGCACACATGGTATCATGCCAGCCCTGACTAATCTAAAGTCGCCCCAGAAGGTAAGAGATTCGTGGGCCTAATATTCAGTGCCTTTCCGAGATTTCAATCTGCTCATGCACTGCCTTCGGCGGACATTTTCCTGAAGGGATAGCATTGGGGAAAAACAGACTCCGCTTACCACACTGACACCTTCTGAGATCCTAGTCACTGCAGAATCACCCCACTCCTGCCACCGCCGTCCTCTTGAAGCAGCGACTCTGCCTCCTGTGGCCTCGCTCTACCGCAGTCGCCCCCTCAGGTAAGCTACTGTAAAAAGGGAATATAAGACAGACCGTCATTTTATTTAAAAGTGTTTTTTTCCCCTATTTTGCACCCCAAAATGTAGGGTGCTTCTTATGATCCAGTGTGTCTTATATTCCGCAAAATATGGTAATCACATTTGGTCTAATACATAACAGCAACTACTGGTCCAAGAGTGAGATTTGTACTTTCACCAATGTACAGAATCGTGCATACTACAGGTGTGTCCACCTTTAAATTAATGTAGGTTTAAGCATGTATAAATGTTAAGACTTTGGATATAAATAAGTTTTATTTCACTGACAGAAAGCAAACATAATTGAAATATAATGTAAATAAAACCCAACGTTTGTTAGACATTTTTATATTTTGCAGTTATTTAATTTTATTTAAATAAAATTGGTAAAACATCGACACAATTAAATAGATTGTGTTATCCCTTCTTTTCCTTACATCTGCTTAATTGAATCTGAATATCTGCATTCATATTTGCTTGTTCACATAATTTTCCCAAGAGCTATCTCGGTAACTGCTAACACACTGTGCATATTTATGTAAACTGTGCTCTTGTATGAAACAGAACAGATAAGAAGTATAAGACAAGTATTTATTTGTGCTACAAAAACTGCTATGTTATCACAGTCCCTTCATCTTTATTACTAGGCTTAAAGGACTCAATGTAACACAAATCACACAACATACGTTGTCTATCATCCACAGTAAACATCTCAAGCACAAGCTTCAGCCATGTGCACTCGTACTTAGATTCATTTGTTTCATGAAATGACAAATTTACATTCTAAAAGTCAATCAGACATTAAACCGGTATTCTGGGCAAACACATTGCTGGCTTATCCATAGGGCAAATCATCAATGTTGGTTTGGAGGGTGGAGGTGGCAAGTGAATGGGGCTGAGATTCTTTACCGGGTACTTCTGCATGTAGAGATGAATTTATATGCTAGAATCTTTTGTTAATGATCTTAAAGCTGCTGTCAGTTATCGTTTCCGTCTTTGACAAGCGTTTTTTGTGTTTCATAGGAGAGCAGAGTAAGTTGTTGCCTGTTACCTATAGTAGTGTGTTATCATCTGGAAAAGAAAGAGTCAGGTATTTTAATGTAAACTGTCCAACCTAATTCCAACATCATCTTTCTGGGGAGAGTAGGTATCCTACCATTTATATTAGACTGTTGGCCTGCTCTACTAAAATCAGGATGTTTGGCCAACTTCAACCTAATGTGTGTGGTATAGTGGAAGGCCATCAGTTTATTTTTTTCTTTGAAACTCCTTGCCAACACATGTCATACATTTATTTAGCATATACCACCAGCACCAAAAATGGAGATCATTGGTAACTGCACAATGTACTGGTTTAGCCAGGTCTACCATCTATATAAGCCTATTAGTCTGTGCCAGAGACAGGACCTGAAAGGTTGTATGTCATTCTCACACTGATAGGCTTAATATTAGGGATGATTGAATGTTTGTAAATTCAAACTCACGAGTTTACCAAATTTTTCACAAAAATTCTCTTCTAATTTGTTGTGAATTGCAATACTGCAAAGCTCCAAATTACCCAGAAAAAAACATGTGTAACACCCTGAGGTCTCTAAGGCCTCTTTCACACATCCGTTGTGCGCCTGACGGCGCCCTCCGGCATTTTTTTGTCCAACTGCATCCGGCGAAATGTAATGCCGGATGCGTTTTTTTTTTGCATTTACTTTCATTAGCGCCGGATGGCGCCTGATGTCAGTGCGTTGTATCCGTTTTTGTCCGGATGGACATTTTAATTTTTCCAACAAAAATTTTCTTTTAGCATCAATTTTTTCATTTTTACATGGGCAACAGGATAAAATGGATCCTAAAATTTGTCGGGCAATTTCTCCTGAGTACACAGATACCTCATATGTGGTCATAAACCACTGTATGGGCGCACGGCAGGGCTCAGAAGGGAAGGAGCGCCATTTGACTTTTTGAGTGGAAAATATGCTGGAATATTTAGCGGTTGCCATGTTGCATTTGGAGAGTCCCTGTGTGCCTAAACATTGGAGCTCCCCCACAAGTGACCCCATTTTGTAAACTAGACCCCCTAAGGAACTTATCTAGATGCATAGTGATCACTTTGAACCCCCAGATGCTTCACGAATTGATCTGTAAAAAAAAAGAAAGTACTTTTTTTTTTCACAAAAATTTTCTTTTAGCCTCAGTTTTTTCATTTTCACATGGGCAACAGTATAAATTGGATAGTAAAATTTGTTGGGCAATTTCTCCTGAGTACACAGATACCTCATATGTGGTCATAAACCACTGTTTGGGCGCACGGCAGGGCTCAGAAGGGAAGGAGCGCCATTTGACTTTTTGAATGGAAAATATGCTGGAATATTTAGCGGTTGCCATGTCGCATTTGGAGAGTCCCTGTGTGCCTAAACATTGGAGCTCCCCCACAAGTGACCCCATTTTTGAAACTAGACCCCCTAAGGAACTTATCTAGATGCATAGTGAGCACTTTGAACCTCCAGGTGCTTCACAAATTGATCCTTAAAAAAAAGAAAGTACTTTTTTTTCACAAAAATTTTCTTTTAGCCTCAGTTTTTTTCATTTTCACATGGGCAACAGTATAAATTGGATCCTAAAATTTGTTGGGCAATTTCTCCTGAGTACACAGATACCTCATATGTGGTCATAAACCACTGTTTGGGCGCACGGCAGGGCTCAGAAGGGAAGGAGCGCCTTTTGACTTTTTGAATGGAAAATATGCTGGAATATTTAGCGGTTGCCATGTCGCATTTGGAGAGTCCCTGTGTGCCTAAACATTGGAGCTCCCCCACAAGTGACCCCATTTTGTAACTTAGACCCCCTAAGGAACTTATCTAGATGCATAGTGAGCACTTTGAACCTCCAGGTGCTTCACAAATTGATCCTTAAAAAAAAGAAAGTACTTTTTTTTCACAAAAATTTTCTTTTAGCCTCAGTTTTTTTCATTTTCACATGGGCAACAGTATAAATTGGATAGTAAAATTTGTTGGGCAATTTCTCCTGAGTACACAGATACATCATATGTGGTCATAAACCACTGTTTGGGCGCACTGCAGGGCTCAGAAGGGAAGGAGCGCCATTTGACTTTTTGAATGGAAAATATGCTGGAATATTTAGCGGTTGCCATGTCGCATTTGGAGAGATCCTGTGTGCCTAAACATTGGAGCTCCCCCACAAGTGACCCCATTTTGGAAACTAGATGCCCTAAGGAACTTATCTAGATACTTTGAACCCCCAGGTGCTTCACAGAAGTTTATAACGCAGAGCCGTGAAAATAAAAAATCATTTTTTTTTCTCAAAAAATGATTTTTTTAGCCCACTATTTTTTATTTTCACAATGGTTACAGGAGAAATTGGACCCCAAAAGTTGTTGTCCAGTTTGTCCTGAGTACGCTAGTACCCCATATGTGGGGGGGGAACCACTGTTTGGGCACACGTCAGGGCTCGGAAGGGATGTAGTGACGCTTTGAAATGCCGACTTGATGGAATGGTCTGCGGGCATTTTGTTACGTTTGCAGAGCCCCTGATGTGCCTAAACAGTAGAAACTCCCCACAAGTGACCCATTTTGGAAACTAGACCCCGCAAAGAAGTTATCTAGATGTGTGGTGAGCACTTTGAACCCCCAAGGGCTACACAGAAGTTTATAACGCCCGGGCATGAAAATAAAAAAATCATATTTTTTCCACAATCAGGATCTTTTAGTCCCCAATTTTTTTATTTTCCCAAGGGTAACATGAGAAATTAGACCCCAAAAGTTGTTGTCCAATTTGTCCTGAGTATGCTGATATCCCATATGTGGGAGAAAACTACTGTATGGGCACACGTCGGGGCTCGGATGGGAAGTAGTGACGTTTTGAAATGCCCACTTGATGGAATGGTCTTCGGGCGTCATGTTACGTTTGCAGAGTCCCTGATTGCTTAAACAGTAGAAACTCCCCACAAGTGACCCCATTTTGGAAACTAGATCCCCCAAGGAACTCCTATAGATGTGTGATAAGCACTTTGAATCTCCAAGTCCTTCACAGAAGTTTATAACGCAGAACCGTGAAAATATAAAATCATTTTTTTCCACAAAAATAATTTTTTAGTCCCCAATTTTTTTTCCCAATGTTAACAGGAGAAATTAGAACCCCCAAAGTTGTTGTGCAATTTTTCCCGAGTACGCTGATACCCCATATGTGGGGATAAACCACTGTTTGGGCATACGTCGGGGCTTGGAATAAAGGGAGCACTGTTTGACTTTTTGAACGCAAAATTTGCAGGAATCAATGGTGGCGCCATGTCGCGTATGGAGACCCCCTGATGTGCCTAAATAGTGGAAACCCCTCAATTCTAACTCCAACCCTAACCCCAACACACCCCTAACCCCAACCCTAACCCCTACACACACCTAACCCTAATACAAACCCTAACCATAACCCTAACCCCAACACACCCCTAACCCTAATCCCAACTCTAACCATAAACCCTAACCACAAGCCTAACCCTAATTCCAACCCTAACCCTAATTCCAACCCTAACCCAAATTCCAACCCTAACCCTAATTCTAACCTTAACCCTAATGCTAACCCTAACCCTAGCTCTAACCCTAAGGCTGGGTTCATATTGCGTTTTACCAGCCCGTTCAACACGTAGCGTTGACCAGCTGGTAACGGTATAGCATAACGCGATCGCGTTATGCTATACCCGCTAGCGCAGATGAATCAGCAGATGATTCATCTGTGCTAGCGGTGACGGACCCCAGACGCTGCAGCCCGTGTCCGAGGCTCCGTCACTGAATGACGGCACGTCGCGAACGCATGCCGCTTTACGGCATGCGTTGCAATGCGCACACAAATGGGGTGAATGGCAGCGTTAATGGACTGCGTTACACCGCGTTATACCGCGGTGAAACGCAGTCCATCTAACAGACTGCCATAATGCAATATGAACCCAGCCTAACCCTAACCCTGAGGCCCCATGCACACGTTGCGGATTCACTTGCGGATTTTTCTTAAATCCGCAGGTAAAATGACCTGCGTTTTACCTGCGAATTTAGCGCGGATTTGTTGCGGTTTTTCCCTGCGGTTTTTCACCTATAATGGAATAGGTGTAAAACCTCTGCGGAATCCGCACAAAGAGTTGACATGCTGCGGATTTAAAACGGCAGCAAATCAGCATGTGCACAGCGTTTTTTTTAACCATTTATTTGCATTGTACTGTACATGGTTTCTGGATCTGCTGTGGATCCGTAGCGCCAAATCCGCTGCGGATCCGCAGCAAAATCTCCGGCGGATCAGCAGCAAAATCCGCTGCGGATCCCAGCAAAATCCGCCGCGGATTCCCAGCAAATCCGCCGCGGATCCCCAGCAAAATCCGCGCGGATCACCAGCAATATCCGCCGAGGATCCCAGCAAAATCCGCCTAGGATCCGCAGCAAAATCCGCCGCGGATCAGCAGCAAAATCCGCCGCGGATCCGCAGCAAAATCCGCCGCGGATCAGCAGCAAAATCCGCCATGGATCAGCAGCAATATCCGCCGCGATCCGCAGCAAAATCCGCCGCGGATCAGCAGCAAAATCCGCCGTGGATCAGCAGCAATATCCGCCGCGGTTCCGCAGCAAAATCAGCTGCGGATCAGCAGCAAAATCCGCTAGGAAAAAAAAAAAAATTCTTTATTTTATTATTTGTCCCTACCTATGACAGGGGGGGTTCATTTACTTTTTTTTTATTTTGATCACTGTGACAGTTTATCACAGTGATCAAAATAAACTTTTGTACAATGGAGGGTGCACTGCGCATGCGCCGGCCGGCGGTCGCACTGCGCATGCGCCCACCATTTTCCAAGATGGCGGCGCCCATGAAGAATCCCGGGCAGCCGCCGGGACGGATCCAGGGATATCGGTGGACCGGGAGAGGTGAGTAGGGGGGTCGGAAGGTGGGGGGGGGATCGGTAGGTGGGGGCAGCGGATCGCAGGAGCAGGGGAGCTGTTAGTGACGGCGGTGACCGATCGCTGCCATTTTTCGGTGGCGGCGGCCGATCGCTGCCGTGACTACGTGTGGGGGGGTCAGGGCTCAGTGTCCAGCCATGGCCGATGCTATTGCAGCATCGGCCATGGCTAGATTGTAATATTTCACCAATTAAATTGGTGAAATATTACAGATTGCTCTGATTGGCTGTTTCACTTTTAACAGCCAATCAGAGCGATCGTGGCCACGGGGGGGTTAAGCCAACCCCCCTGTGGTGAAGCACAAAGGGTCCTGTGCCTGCGGGTTGGGTGACCTTTGAGTGACCCCGGTCACCCGGCCCGCAGGAACGCGATCCTTTGATGACACAGGGTATGCGTCATAGGTCGGATTGGCACCGACTTTCATGACGCATACGCTGTGTCAAAGGTCGGGAAGGGGTTAATAACACACATCACAAACACTTTCATGCTTTGTAAAATTAAAAAAACTGTCTAAAGTATGTACCTCTTTATGTTCATCCACAACATTCTGTCATTTCTAGTAAGTCCATGTAGATTAATGAAATTTCCTCCACAGGGGCCAACTCAGGCTTAATCTGTTTAGGCCTGAGGTCTAAAATCTGATTGACCATGCATCTTATAAATGTTGCACTTAGGATCCTGGATTTATTGACTGACAAACATTCTTGTGACAACTATTATGGCCCCAACTCATCAAATTGATTATTCCAGAATTCTGGTGAAAGTCTAATTGAAACAATGCAAAATTTTAGCTCAATGTGGAAAAGCGCAAACATGTTACAAATTGTGTTGTCCTCAAACAATTTCACTTAGGTCTGCTAAAATGGGTGGAACTGGAGTGAAAAGGGGAGGTTGTGATGTCACAGCTTGTCTGCTTCATGAGAAGATGTGGTGTTCTTTACTCCAGAAATCTTACTCCAGTCCCTAATTTCAGTAAGATATGTGAAGATAGGAAAAGCAAGGAAGAAGAAGGTAAGCAAAGACAAGGATCACCTGACTAAAAGATATATTTATTTATTAAATGACACGCAAGCCAAAACAAAGACAAATTAAAAACACTGAAAAAGCACAAATGGCCATAACAATAAAACGAATCACAACACTAGTGTTGACGTCTAATCCACCCATCTGTAAGATGGTACATAAGGAACCAACAAAGAATAAGACATGGTATTATGAATGTGAAATTCTGCCAATAAAAGTCTGGAGTCAGTATTAAGAGCAGCTTAAAATAATCAATTAAAGGTGCTACAGAGGTATGTTGCTACAAAACATAAAGTGAATGCAATGTTATACAATACTCAGACTAATGTTCAATGCGCATTCAACATAATTAATAAATATGTCACCCAGTGTGCACTATTGGTATAGAATATAGTATAGTATCCTGTGATTAATAATGTTAGATCTTGCTCAGACATACCATATACACACTAGACATGGAAATGGTATATACGGTACTTCTGGCACAATACTATTAAAATGGATATAATTAATACAGATAAGGATATCAAGGCTTAGAAAGGTAGCCTGTTTAGAAAGACATGGATAAGACATGTGTATCACCACTGAGAACCGTGGCTTCATCAGGAGTAGATGTGTAGCTGTGCACAGCCTGTTAGGTCATGTATATACAAAACAAGTAAGAGAGTTAATCACCTGGATTCCTACCAATCATGAGAGGCCAGTATGAATAAGATATCATTGGCATGAGACATTTAGTCATATCGATAAAGCTTGATAGGAAAGTTACAATGCACATGCACTTACCGGAAATTACATCACTGGAGCGGAAAGCACAAACTAGACATCATATATGTGTAAGGGGTACATGGGGGTCCGTTTATGTCCTGCACTCCTTGCTGACATTCCTGGTAAAGCGGGTACATCCCATATGTCTTGTAATGTTGTTATAACGTGTATTGCATTGTACCTATGTTTATGTGTTGTGAAGATATAGGGACAGTGTAGGACTTAGACCAGTAGGGTGAGCACAGTAGAGTAGAATAGGGAATGAGTTAGACCAATAGGATTAGGCTAGTTAGGAGGAGCTAAGAAAGACTAGTTTGGGAGCTTCCTGGAGTTAGTCAGTGAGAACCAGAAGACAGGACAGTACAGTTGTGTCTGGGGAACATTTAAGCCAAGAAGCCCAGCAGTCCAGGGCCTAAGAGCTAACAGTCACACAGTGGTGGAGGAATATCAGGGCAGCATAGAATGGTAGCAGCTAACTTCGCAGGAACAACCCTTAATGTCCGAGGCCTACGGCCTGGAAAGGATGGGAAGTGCCATCCTTTAACTTCACCTTCGGAGAAGGAAGCGGGTGGGGAATTCCTGAAGCGGGTTAGTCTGACCAGTCAGGAAGCTGCGGTAACGGCTGATACTGTACGAAAATGGATATTCCTGGAGGTGTGAGGGACAGTACGGGAACGTAATGATTATACTCTGCAAGGAATTTTGTGCTGCTTCTGTGACTAAACTGGACAAGCTGAGTAAAGTTGTCTTGCTGAAAATGAACTTGGACTCTGAATATCATTGCATAATGTTGAAAGAAAAGTACTCCAGGCCATGTGGAACGGACCCCGACTTACAAGTAAGTGGACTACAATGTGTTAATGTGACGGGGAGCCAGGGAGTGGCAGAACTGCCACTGTTAGCCACAACTACAGCCCTGGCCCCCGTTGCATATGTAACAGAAAAAAGATGACGATATAACAATCAGTATTTATCATCACCAACTAGCGATACAAACACATTGCTAGTTAGAAAGTATTCTACAACAAAATAGATGAAATTCATAATAAAATTGGAAGGATCTAGGCACTAACTGGAAATGAATATTCACGGGTGCACTGCGGAGCGCAAAGCAAATCCCAGAAGTGATTGTGTGTTCTAACAAAGGAGTGGAGTACAAAATGTCCGCCAGAAATGTTGTGCATGAAAGACGACAGCAGCTGATCAACCAAGAAGGTGTCAACTCAGCACCATCGAACAACAGCGCAGACGCAATTCTAGTTTTCATCACTCAACAGAATAGAGCTAGCATACACAGGAAGTTAATATTCTTTGGTGACCATGTGGAACGCAGAGCGCTTCCAAAAAGTGGTGATGCACTCCAACACTACAAATTCAAAGCACTTTTACACACTACCGAATAAGATAAAGGATATGAATTTGCTTAGATAACGAAGAACTCGTGATCTTGAATACCAGCCACCAATACATATGAGTGCCTTCCAATAGAAAACTCTAATTTTAGGGTCCATCCTAGGTAGGTTATTGTATAATCTATTAGATCTTGCAATCCACTTGAGCAAAAAGAGCATATAGTATGGGTTCAATTCGAGATATGTATATGGATGTATATTAAGAATATAAAGATTATAAAAGACATCCCTGATTGTACAGCACTGCAACAAATATACCAGATATTTATAAAAATATAAAACATTCAAAAAGCTTTTACTTTAATTTTTCCTTTCTTTCTTTCAGTTTCCTTCTTCTTTCCTCCTCCCTTCTCTTTAAAAAAATTTCAAGCAATTGTAATAAAAACCATAATGGTCCCTGCAAAGAGAAAACATCATGTCAGTCACATGCAAAGTTAAATATATGGGCATGGCCATGCAATCAGGGATGTTAACAATTCTTAAACATTGGGAAGAGAACAGAAAACACAAATTAGATATGTTAGCACATAAATAGACAAGTATTTTAGTCAATGTAGGTAAAGACAAACATTTGTAGAAGAAGAGAACCCGACTAATGGAAGTCATACATAAAAAACAGTAGAGTGTCACGGTGTGACACGACCCGACGGGTGGTCGGTCAGCGGACGGCACAACTCACAATCAACTGAAAAGATGAGAGGAAGGCCCTAACAATAGGGAATGAGGGATGGTCACCACCTGAGCTCAATATAAAATAAATTTTTGGCACTCAACTTGGTAGAAATGGAAGGTATTTATTTGCAGTCAGTAGTAAATGTTTCGGTCAAAACAGCTGAACTTCATCAATACACTGCAAAATTCAAATAATGTGCGAATAAACAACTAACACTATGACATTGATAATAAAGTTTGACATAAAAAAATCAAAAAAACATTATCACATAAAGTGCACAAGTCGTGTGAAATAAGAAAAATGAAAAAAATATTTTTTTTCCCTTTTTTCCCTTTCTTTTTTTCTTTTTTCTTATTTCTCATGAATTGTGCACTTTATGTGATAATTTTTTTTCATTTTTTATGTCGAACTCTTTATCATCAGTGTCATAGTATTGGTTGTTTATTAGCACATTATTTGAATTTCGCAGTGTATTGATGAAGGTCAGCTGTTTTGACCGAAACGTTTACTACTGACTGCAAATAAATACCTTCCATTTCTACCAAGTTGAGTGCCAAAAATTTATTTTATATTGATTCTGGTGTGGGAACCTTTTTTGAGCACCACTACAGCTGTGCCACATTATTCATCTCTTTAACCACCTGAGCTCAAAACTGAGTCTGTCCCTGAACTCCTCTAACGCCCTATGGGGGTCCTTCACCCTGCTGCAGTCAGGATACCTTGACTCTAGTTGTCAGCTATTACTGCCCTGGCTAGTGCACTGGCCAGCAAGGAGCACTAGCCTCACCTCTGCAGATAATAAACACAGGGACAAAGTAACAAAAGCACCATACTTAGCTTATGTACACCGCTGCTAAGCTCCACACTGCAGATAACAATAGCAACTGGTCTCCAAACACCAGACATGGCTGACACCAGAGAGCTGCTCCTGCTAGGCTGGTCTCCAGAAAGGACCTGTATCACCAACAGTCAGCTGATGCATCAGATGACCTTTTAAAGGCTGGTGGGAGTGGTCATCACCCACATCAGCTGACCCAGCAACACTGCAGTAACACCAGATTGCCAGTGGGGAATAACTGACATTAACCTCCGATGGTCCAAAGGGAAAAAAGAGTGGAACCAGAGCTGCCACAAATCCAAATATGGATCGTGACATAGAGTTAGCCCATAGGTTTACATTTGTAACCTTAATGTGTCAGCAGTATAATAAAGTGAAAAATCTCTGTTTTTTTTAGTGTTTTAATTTTTTTTTTAAGTGACCTGTGTGTTGCCAAATAATAGTGCCATATAAGAATACACACTGGTGTAAACAATATCATAAGTGGAGTATACAAAGAAGAAATTATCATATAGGCCACGATTTCCAGTGGAAGACATCAAATGGATTCATGTGAAAGGTAAGTAGTAAAGATGTTCAATCCGATGATTGATCTTTATCCATGTCCTTCTTCGCCGTCCTAATGTTCGAGAAGTATTGCATTTTACATCTGAGTTCCTGTGTGGTGTGCCTAACAAAGATTTTAGGACATGCGCAGACAAGGGCAAATACAAGATTTTGTGTCTTATAGTTGAAATATTCTCGTGGGCGAATCGTGAGATGGCTCTTCAGATTTCAGAATCTCCTGGCAATCAGCTTCAAATGTGGTGAAATAAACTGTTGTAATCTTGGTTCACTGAGGAATATCCACAATTTTTTACCATAATCCGTGTGATGTCTTGCCATTGGTTGTTATACATGGTTATCAAATCAATGGTCTTTCGGTGTTTCGCACAATTTTGGTTGTTGTAATATATCCTTATGATAAATTACTGTTTTGTATGACACATGAATTATGTATGTTGCATTCACTTTATATTTTGTAGTAGCATAACTGTGTAACACCTTTAATTGATCTTTTCAGGGTGCTCTTAATACAGACTCCAGACTTTCTTTGGCAGAATTTCACATTCATAATGTCATGGCTTATTCTTTGTTGGTTCCTTTTGTACTGTCTTATAGATGGGTGGACTAGACTTCAACACTATAGTGTTGTGGTCTGTTATATTGTTATGGCCATTTGTGCTTTTTAAGTGTTTTTAATATGTCTTTGTTTTTGCATATGTGTCATTTAATAAATAAATATATATTTTACTCAGGTGATCCTCATCTTTGCATACAGTGGGTATGGAAAGTATTCAGACCCCTTTAAATTTTCCACTCTTGTTTCATTGCGGCCATTTGGTAAATTCAAAAAAGTTAATTTTTTCTCATTAATGTACACTCTGCACCCCATCTTGACTGAAAACCCCCCAGAAATGTAGAATTTTTTGCAAATTTATTAAAAAAGAAAAACTGAAATATCACATGGTCATAAGTATTCAGTCCCTTTGCTCAGTGTTGAGTAGAAGCACCCTTTTGAGCTAGTACAGCCATGAGTGTTTTTGGGAATGATGCAGCAAGTTTTTCACACCTGGATTTGGGGACCTCTGCCATCCTTCCTTGCAGATCCTTTCCAGTTACGTCAGGTTGGATGGTGAACGTTGGTGGACAGTAGTGTTGAGCGATACTGCTCGATATCTAAAAATATCGTATTGAAATGGTATCGCCAATATCACTAAATATCGTCGATATCCGATTCCGATACCGGAAGTCCAATGTAAGTCTATGGGAACCAAATATCGACATTAAAAAAAAACCATTCTTGCCTTGTTGGTTAATTGTACATGAAGGAAAACAACAAAGACTAATGTAGAATGTATTGGGGGAGGTTGAGGAGACAATAAAGGCATACATGTTTAACCCAATGCATTGGAATAGCATTAATATATTTTTTTTTGGAAATACGTTTGGATTGACTAACAAATTGACAATGTTGTTAACCTTTTTTCTATTTTGGCAAATATGTATGTTTCACAACTTCCATGCTCTTCACCTTTTTAACTTTTGCCAGTGCCACACTTTCTCCTTCATAATCTTCAGCAGCATCATCTTTCTCATCAAATTATTCTTCATCTTCACCTTCTTAATCTTCTTCTTAAACTTCTTGCTATTCATGTTTTTGTTTACATTACTCATATTGTTATTATTAAACTAATTAATCTTCATATTCAAATTCTTCATCTTCTTCCTCTTCATCTTCTTCATCATATTCTTATTTGTGACAGAGATTCCTGTACTTGTAATCTGTAAAAGTATGAATTGTTCATCCTTCCGTTCTTGCTATCACAAAAGATTTAAATTACAACAGTATTTGTCCGTGTTCAGTTTAGCCTGCAGCAGCAGCAGGCATTTTCCAGGGGCACCACGAGGAGGAACGGACTCACCCCCATACACTGCTTAGTCTTCTTCTGCTTAGAATTTAGAGCATATATTTTGCTCTTCATTTTGGTCTTATACTTCATGTTCTTCTGCTTTTTGATCTTTTGCTTATTGTTCTTTTGTCTCTTATTCTGTATCTTGTAGTTTGTCTTAACCTTCTTTGTCCTGTTGGTGATCTTCTTCTGGGTAATCTTTTATTTTTTCTTTGTGATGGTGTTCAGGCTGGTTGGCTTCATGCTCGTCGTCCTTGTTGTCGTCATCTTCTTCTGGGTGGTCTTTAAGGTCGTCTAATTTCCGAGAAACAGCTGACGTTACTGGAACCCTGACGGGTATCAGATGGAGCAAGAGACAATGGAAGTAACGAGGACCAGCTGACTGTGCTGGACCCCGGACGGGTAGCAGAAGGAAAAGAGGCAATGTCACAACCGAGTACCAGCTGACGTTACTGTGACACGGTTACTAAGCAGGAGGTACCTGTGCTCCAAAGCACTACCAAGGACCAGCAGACGTTGCTGGAACTCGGATACGGAGATGGAGGCACCTAGGCCAAAGGCACTGGGAGAACCACTTGACGGTACTGGACCCCGGACGGGTAGCAGAAGGAAAAGAGGCAATGTCACAACCAAGTACCAGCTGACGTTACTGTGACACGGTTACTAAGCAGGAGGTACCTGTGCTCCAAAGCACTGCCAAGGACCAGCAGACGTTGCTGGAACTCGGATACGGAGATGGAGGCACCTAGGCCAAAGGCACTGTGGAGAACCACTTGACGGTACTGGACCCCGGACGGGTAGCAGAAGGAAAAGAGGCAATGTCACAACCGAGTACCAGCTAACGTTACTGTGACACGGTTACTAAGCAGGAGGTACCTGTGCTCCAAAGCACTACCAAGACCAGCAGACGTTGCTGGAACTCGGATACGGAGATGAAGGCACCTAGGCCAAAGGCACTGGGGAGAACCACTTGACGGTACTGGACCCCGGACGGGTAGCAGAAGAAAAGAGCAATGTCACAACCGAGTACCAGCTGACGTTACTGTGACACGGTTACTAAGCAGGAGGTACCTGTGCTCCAAAGCACTACCAAGGACCAGCAGACGTTGCTGGAACTCGGATACGGAGATGGAGGCACCTAGGCCAAAGGCACTGGGGAGAACCACTTGACGGTACTGGACCCCGGACGGGTAGAAGAACGCACCCATGAAAATGTAAGTTGACAGGACGCAAGCCGTCCGCAGTTACCGAATCACACAGTCCTACAGTGGGTGCTTATCCTATTGTCACAATGGAAACCACCTTTATTTACATATCCCACAGCACACATAGGAATCACCTAAACTGCAGGCACCATAGAGTCGGCTAACCCGAATGCAACATGACAGCACAACTTATTGGAGGATAATTGACGTTCACACTGCCAGGAAACAGCTGTCGTGCTGTAACCAGGCTGGCCAGGATCAGTACCCCTGCCAATTACTTACGAGCAACAAATGGCGGTGTTGTAGCCCAGGGAGTAGAGTTCAGGTGGTAGAAAGATGAACATAACAGGAGACATGGAAAATGTTGCCAAACAGTTATTTAATCTGAAAACGGACAGGCAAATTCAGGTGAGATCCATGCCTTGTTCATTTTCAGAAAAGTAAGCCGGTCTACATTCTCTGAGGATAGTCGCATGCGACGGTCTGTTACTACACCACCTGCAGCACTAAAGACACGCTCAGATAATACACTGGCAGCAGGGCAAGCCAGCACCTCCAATGCATACTGGCTAAGCTCTGGCCATGTATCCAACTTAGAGACCCAAAATTTGAAAGGGGAAGAGGCATCTGGCAGTACACTTAGAGGGAAAGCCAAGTAGTCTGTCACCATCTTACGGAAACGTTTCTTCCTGGTGACTGGAGCCGTCTCGGATGGTGTAGACCTTGCTGGCGCTGTCACAAAACTTTGCCACATTTGTAACATACAGTTCTTGCCCTGTGCAGAGGCGCTGCTTCTGCTCCCTCTTGTTGTAGAGGTGTCTACACTGCCTCGACGCACAGAGCTGCTTTGTAAAGCAGTAGCAGCAGCAGCAGCTCTCTCGGCTGGAATGTACAACAGTATGGATTGCACCAGTGTGTCTTGGTACTCCTGCATTTTACGGTCCCGGTTCACCGGTGTGATGAGGTTTGTAAGTTGTCCCGGTAGCGAGGGTCTAGGAGGGTGTACACCCAATAATCTGACGTGCTGAGAATGTGGGCGATGCGGCGGTCGTTTCTCAGGCACTGAAGCATGAAATCAACCATGTGCTGCAGACTCCCAACTGGCCAACAAAGGCTGTCCTCTGGAAGAGGCGTCATCTCTGTCTCCTCTGCATCACCCCACCCTCGCTCTACATACTGACTACAGCGTTGTGTACCTCCCTCTGTAGGGATTTCTTCCTCCTCCATTGACTCCTCCTCCTCCTCATCCTCCTCACAAAGTGAGCCCTGCCCAGCCCTTTGTGAGGAACCACGTTGCGCTGACTGTCCTGAAGGTGATTGAATTTGTGACTCCTCATCCTCCACCTCTTCCAAAACCTCTTCCTTTAGTGCTTTCAGTGATTTCTGAAGCAGGCAGATAAGGGGACAGTTATGCTGACTAGTGCATCATCTGCACTCGCCATCCGCGTTGAGACATCAAACGCACGCAAAACGTCGCAGATGTCCTTCATGGAGGCCCACTCAGTAGTGGTGAAGTGTGAACGGCGCAAATTGCGAGTTGATTGCGCCTGTTGCAGCTGATACTCCATTACTACTGGCTGCTGCTCACACAACCGCTCCAACATATGTAACGTGGAATTCCACCTGGTGGGTACGTCACATATGATGCGATGTTCAGGAAGGCGAAATCTGACTTGCAGAGCTGCAATGCGCGATCTGGCCATGCTGGAACGTCGCAAGTGAGCGCACTCTAGGCGGACCTTGTGCAGCAGTGCATCAAGATCCGGATAGTCCCTCAAAAAACTCTGCACGACCAAGTTGAGCACATGTGCCAGACATGGTATGTGAGTGAGGTTGCCAAGGCCCAGAGCTGCCACCAGATTTCGGCCATTGTCACACACTACCAAGCCTGGCTGGAGATTAGCTGACAAAAACCACACGTCGCTCTCCTGCTTGATGGCATCCCAGAGCTCCTGCGCTGTGTGGCTTCGATTCCCCATGGGAATTAATTTCAGTACGGCCTGTTGACGTTTGGCCACGGCTGTGCTCATATCGGTCGCAACAGGTAAGCGTTCACGGGTCCATGTGGAGGTATACCGTGACGGCTCGTGCAGCGATGATTCTGAGGAACTGGAGTAGGAGGAGGAATCAATGTGCACAGACTGGATTCCTGCAATCCTTGGAGTTGGCAGAACACGTACAGCGCCACTGGCAAGATCTGTACCCGGCTCCACAACATTGACCCAATGGGCAGTGAGGGAAAGGTATCGTCCCTGGCCATGGGTACTGGTCCACGCATCGGTGGTCAGGTGGACCCTGCTACTGACGGCGTTTAGTAGCGCATGTTTAATGTTTCCCTCTACATGTTTTTGCAGAGCAGGGACAGCTTGCCTGCTGAAATAAAATCGGCTTGGCACATTATATTGTGGGACTGCCAATGCCATAAAGTTCCTGAAACTGTCAGTCTCCACCAGCCTGAATGACAGCATTTCAAGGGACAGGAGTTTTGCAAGGCCAGCATTCAGAGCCTGTGCTCGTGGATGGTTTGCCGAGTATGGCCGTCTTTTATCCCATGCCTGTGTTACCGATGGCTGTTTTTTGTTCTGGGAGTGTGACGATGACTGTGAACTTGCTGCAGTGGGTGGAATAACAGTTTGTCTATGGACAACAGTGACCGAGGTTCTTCCATGGAGATCCTGTGAGGAAGCCGAACCAGGTGTGTGAGAGCTGGAGGTAGAGGCTCGAACATGACCTAAAGATGTAGGTGCTGCTGTAGGTTGGCCTACATCTCCAGTGTGTCTTTGGAACTCAGCTACGTGCTTTGTCCGTACATGTTTCCACATATTTGTGGTATTCAGGTTCCTGATATTTTTACCTCTTTTAACTTTTTGCTTACACAGCTTGCATTGAACATAGCAAATATCATCTACAAGTCTGTCAAAAAAGGACCACGCAGTGCAAGTCATGGGAGCGCCAATTTTGACAGTTCTAAGAGAACTGCTCCCAACAGGTGCCAAACTGGAGGCTACAGGCAAGCGAGTCTGCAGCCTACGTCTCCCTCCTCTTTGTACCGTTGGGACAATCTCTTCCTCAGAGCTGCTCCCACCACCTTCCTGTTACTCACGCCATGTTGGGTCTCGGACTTCATCATCTCCACTACCCTCTTCCAACACCTGCTGCTGTTGGATGGTCTGGGCAGCACCATGCTCCACAAAACCTGGCACCTGAGTCTCATCATCATCATAAGATGCGTTCTGCGGTGTGCTGTCCATCGGCACTGGCTCACCCGCCTCTTCAGATTGAGAGAGACACAGCTGTTGCGCATCACTGCATACTCCCTCTTCTTCAAATTGCAGAATGCTGCTTGCCTGTGCCCATGTTTGCGAGCCAACAGATTCTGAGAACAGAAGCAGAGACTCAGCTGGCTCCTGTACAGAACTCTCTGACTGCCTGGGCAATTTGACAGGCGGTGAACAGACAGATGGTTGCTCAACAGTGTTGTGTTCCTGAGAGGAGGTGGAAGGAATTGAAGTCGATGCATTGGCTGCCATCCAACCAACAACGGCTTCAATTTGTTCTTCCAGCAGCAGGGGGGCACGCCGAGCTCCTACCAAAGTGCGCATAAAGGAACGCTCATGGGTAAAACTGGTGGATGCTGTGTCACTGAGGGCGGCAGCAGCCACAGAATCCCCACGTCCTCTCCCTGCTGAAACTCCACGGCCACGACCACGTGCCTTACTCACTGACTTCTTCATCTTGGTAGATTGATAAAGAAAGTCAGAAAAGTTATAAGGCCTAAGTGTGGTTATTACGCAGAGACTGAAGTGAACACTGAAACACAACTGTTCACAATCTGTGAAAGGCTACTCCTTTGTCTACTTCTATAGTGTTTGCAACCAATGTATTGTATATGGATGGAAGCGCGTCACACTAATAGATTATATTTTAAATGGAATGGAGCAGAACCAATTGGAGATAAATGAAAAGGATGAGCCACTGAGACACGCTCAGCAGAGTACAAGCAGCAGTGCTTGAACAAGTAACTGGAGCGTGATGTGCACTCAAAAAATAAAAAACACAGACTGAAGTGAACACTGAAACACAACTGTTCACAATCTGTGAAAGGCTACTCCTTTATCTACTTCTATAGTGTTTGCAACCAATGTATTGGATACGGATGGGAGCGCGTCACACTAATAGATTAGATTTATTTTAAATGGAATGGAGCAGAACCAATTGGAGAGAAATGAAAAGGATGAGGCACTGAGACACGCTCAGCAGAGTACAAGCAGCAGTGCTTGAACAAGTAACTGGAGCGTGATGTGCACTCAAAAAATAAAAAACACAGACTGAAGTGAACACTGAAACACAACTGTTCACAATCTGTGAAAGGCTACTCCTTTGTCTACTTCTATAGTGTTTGCAACCAATGTATTGGATACGGATGGAAGCGCGTCACACTAATAGTTAAATTGCATGGAGCTGCAAGAATTACACTGAAGGAAAAAAAAAAGTCTGTGAGTGACATGTGCAGATGCCTACAGACAGCGTTGCATGCAGAGCAAACTGCAGCGTCACCTGCACTCACACACACCTTGCAGAGCTGTTAAAACAACACTGCAGGCAAAAGGAAGCTTTACACAGCGGTTGGTGCTAGCCTGCCTACAGCACAGTACACTAAATCGCAATCTCTAACTGTCCCTCAGAGTCAGCACAGCAGCGTTCTGTCCCTTACTGAATTCACAGCACAGTGACGCTAAAATGGCGACGGCGCCTTTTATAGTGCATTCTGACATCATTTCAGCATCCAATCACAGCCATGCCATTAGTTAACATGACCGCAGCAGTACAGGATGTGCCCACACTTCTTAGGATTCCTCATTGGCTGACTAAAATCACATTGCCTCGCAAAGAATTATGGGAACTTCCGATTCCGGTATTCGATAAGACGAAAATATCGAAACGAATTATCGAAAGGCCGATAGAGCTAATATCGGACGATACCCGATATTTGCAGTATCGTATTGCTCAACACTAGTGGACAGGCATTTTCAAATCTCTCCTGAGATGCTCAATTGGGTTTAGGTCAGGGCTCTGGATGGGCCAGTCAAGAATGGTCACAAAGTTGTTCTGAAGCCACTCCTTTGTTATTTTAGCTGTGTGCTTAGGGTCACTGTCTTGTTGGAAGGTGAACTTTCGGCCAGTCTGAGGTCCAGAGCACTCTGGAAGAGGTTTTCATCCAGGATATCTTTGTACTTGGCCACATTCATGTTTCCTTCAATTGCAACTAGTCATCCTGTCCCTGCAGCTGAAAAACACCCCCATAGCATAATGCTGCCATCACCATGTTTCACTTTTGGGATTGTATTGGGCAGGTGATGAGCAGTGTCTGGTTTTCTCCACACATACCGCTTAGAATTATCCACCAAAAAGTTCGATCTTCGCCTCATCAGACCAGAGAATCTTATTTTTCATAGTCTGGGAGTCCTTCATGGGTTTTAGCAAACTCTATGCAGGCTTTCATGTCTAGCACTGAGGAGACACTTCCGTTGGGCCACTCTGCCATAAAGGCCCGACCGGTGAAGGGCTGCAGTGATATTTGACTTTGTGGAACTTTCTTCCATCTCCCTACTGCATCTGTGGAGCTCAGCCACAGTGATCTTGGGGTTCTTCTTTATCTCTCTCACCAAGGCTCTTCTCCCACAATCGTTCAGTTTGGCTGGACAGCCAGGTCTAGGAAGACTTCTAGTGGTCCCAAACTTCTTCCATATAAGTATTATGGAGGCCACTGTGCTCTTAGGAAACTTGAGTATGCAGAAATTATTTTATAACCTTGGCCAGATCTGTGCCTTGCCACAATTCTGTCTCTGAGCTCCTTGGTCAGTTCCTTTGATGTCATGATTCTCATTTGGTCTGACATGCACTGTGAGCTGTGAGGTCTTATATAGACAGGTGTTTGCCTTTACAAATCAAGTCCTATCAGTTTAATTAAACACAGCTGGACTCCAAAGGAGTAAAAGAGTAGAACCAACTCAAGGAGGATCACAAGGAAATGGACAGCATGTGACTTAAATATGAGTGTCTGAGCAAAGGATCTGAATACTTATGACCATGTGATATTTCAGTTTTTCTTTTTTAAGAAATTTGCAAAAATTTCTACATTTATGTTTTTTTTTCAGTCAAGATGGGGTGCAGAGTGTACATTAATGTGAAGAAAATTTAAAGGGGTCTGAATACTTTCCGTACCCACTGTATGTTTCCATTCGGCAAACTTAAACAGGTAAGCCTAAAAAGACCTGCATAGTTTAATGTCTTGACATAAAGTACTTTTTATTTTAAATTTTTTTGGGATCCAAATTAAATCCCCTGGTAGAAAAATTTAATGTGACAATAAATGTTGAATAGGTGGACAGCTTCCAAATGAAGCAACAGCCCACAGTATAATTATGGGGTGTATTGTTACTAAAATAGACTAGTAAAACAGGTATATTAAAATTGTATAATTTTTCAAATTATATTTTATTTTAAACACCAATAAAGCAAATATGCCAAAAGTGAAACATATACAATTTTTTTTAATTTAATTTCTATTCCCTCACCGACAAAATTCCATAACCAAGAACGCTACATTGGTTGGTAGGTATATGCATTGAAAGGAAGATGAGGTATTGGCCTGCAATATTGTTGCTAAATTGAACTACTAAAATATGTATGTAAAAATGATGTGAATACTTTTCCGCCCAATGATGACAAAAGTATTCTCGGAGTGATGCCTTTATTGGCTAACCAGAAAATAATATGTTTGCAAGCTTTCAGAGCACACGGCTCCTTCTTCAGGCAGATTACAAATAGATTAATAAGAAGGAGCCCCTGTGCTCTGAAAGCTTGCAAACATATTTTTTTCTGGTTAGCCAATGAAGGTATCACTCTGAGAATACTTTTATCATCATTGGGCGGAAAAGTATTCACATAAATTTTTCTGGCTAACATGGTACAACAATATAATTTGTTATTGTACATTATGTAAAAATGAAAATGTGCTTTTTTATAGAACCACCCTCCCCCAAAAAGGACATGATAAGGATCTAGGTAGTTACATGTGCTAAAAGTCAGCACAAGAGCTCTTCAGATAGTGTCAGTGTACAGGTAATACAGGAATCACTGGTGAAATCATACACAGGAGCTCTGTATAGAGCATATAGTGTACAGAAAATACAGTGATCACCAGTGACATTATACACAAGAGCTCTGAATAGAGTGTATAGTGTACAAGAAATACAGTGGTGATCACCAGTGACATTATACAGGAGCTCTGTATATAATATCAGTGTACAGGTAATACAGTGATAAAAAAAGAAAAGATTCCTCCTACCTGTGCTCCTGATGCTGGGAGACATCCTCCTTACAGATCTGGTGCGCTCATGTGAAAATGGCCACTGACCTGGCAGAGGCCGGCGGATGACGTGGGTGCACCCATCATCATACGCCGGGGATGTCATGAGCACACTCATCAGTGTTCAATGGGATGTGCGACGTGGCAGTTCAGGTAATGAACCGTGCCCCTAAAAAATGCAGTTTTTTTTTCTTTCTTTTTCCCATCGCTATCTCTCTGGTCCACTGCAAAGGCCCACTGGGGCTTTCACCAGTACCCCTCCAAGACAGTCCAACCATGCGCAAGGCCATATTTCAGGTGAGGGTGATAAAGCCCTAACTCTATGCTTTCCATTTTCTGGATAAAATGTTATGCACAGAAAGTAAGATACAAAGTTGATAAGACAGACAGACAATGTCAGGATTCAAACCCAGCAGCTCCAGTGCACCAGACAGCAGCTCTTTCCTCTATTGATCTTCACCCTGAGTTCATGTTGGTCACCACCCTTATTTCCTGATTGGTTCATCCTGATTGCACACCCTGTTTAAACCTGGCCTTGCTGTCCTTCCTTGCGTGATTATTGAGCTACCAGCCTCTAGTCAAGCTTCCTTCCACCCTCTGCTTCTTCAAACGACATTGCTCTGAGCAAACCTCTGGCTTCCCTGACTACAATTCCTGCTTATTCCTAGTATAGCTCGTGTGCACCAGACGGCAGTTCTTCTCTCTGAGCTATTCAGCTCACTGGATAGTTCCGTGCTAATCCAAATACTTGTACCTATGTTGTTGCTGATGGTCTCCACCATGAGTTCCTGTTGGTCACCACCCTCAGTTCCAGATTCGCTGCTGCTGATAACGACCTCTGAATTCCCTGATTACGATTCCTGCTTATTCCTTCAAACAACATTGCTGCACCTGATATCAACCTTTGGCTACCCCTGACTACGCCACCTGCCGGTGCTGCCCCTAGTGGTTGCAATATCACTACTCCAAACCAGGTCAGTCCATAACATAATATTCACGCACACAAAATGGAGTCTGTTGCAGCCCACCTGAGGCAACAAGTTGCTGAACTGCTGAATTTTGGTACCACATACCAAGAAAACAATTCTAAGTTGCAAACACAGGTGATGGGTCAGCAAAAGGAAATTATTGAGTTGCAGAGGCAACTTTTGGAGCGCAATTCTAGCCCGGAATGAAACTCACGCAAAGTTCAGTGGGGATCATTATCATTAACATGGATTTCTAAATCAATGCTGTATTTATTTCCAGATGCAACCTGCTCCATTTACCGTGACAGGAAAAGGGTTCTGTTTATCATTAATCTTCTGACTGATGAGTCTCTTGCATGGGCCTTATGTTGTGTGGAGAAGAACGCTGACCTCCTAAATGACTTAGTTTCTTTCATCACTGCTATGGACCAAGTGTTCGATGACCCAAATCGTTGTGCTACTGCTGAAATCAAATTGCATATCCTACGTCAAGGGTGGCGCTCTGTGGCTCAATATACCTCTGAATTCCGCCGCTGGGTGGCAGACACCACATGTGATTTAGCTACCCAGAGGAGTCAATTTCTCCAAGGATTATCAGGGCTAATAAAAGATTAATTTGCAAGGGTTGAGACCCCTGATAATTTGGAGGACTTCATTAAATTATGCAGACTCTATTTAGTGTAATGCACCCCCCAAAGGCAGACTCTATAGTATAATGCACCCCTCATAGGCATACTCTATATTATAATGCACCCTCCTCCCATAGACAGACTTTATAGTATACTGCACTCTCCAAAGGCAGACTCTATAGCATAATGCACCCCCCTTAGGCAGACTCTATAGTATAATGCACCGCCATAGGCAGATTCTATAGTATAATGCACTCCGCCCCCATAGGCAGACTCTATAGTATAATGCACCCCCATAGGCAGACTCTATAGTATATTGCACCCCCCCTCCCCATAGGTAGACTCTATAATATATTGCACACCCCCTACGCATAGGCAGACTGTATAATATATTGCATGCCCCCCTCCCCATAGACAGACTCTATAATATATTGCACACCCCCTGCCTATAGGCAGACTCTATAATATATTGCACGCCCCCCTCCCCATAGACAGATTCTATAATATATTGCACAACCCCCTCCCCATAGGCAGACTCTATAATACATTGCACACACCCCTCCCTATAGGCAGACTCTATATGAAACAAATTAGCGGTTACCAGGGAGTGCAAGGAGAATGGTAATAAAAGTTTTGCAAGGTTCAAAGCAGCTCCAGCCGTGACCTCCAATGGAGGACAATAACTTAAGCAAAAAAAGGAGGGACAATGCACGGTCAAAGGGAGCGCTAAGAACACACAGACAATGCAAAGTTTCTTTAGCCCACAACGCGTTTCGACGGTGACCAGTCTTCATCAGATGGCAGTTTATTGTCAAAAAACAAGAAGGGTTATATATACAAAGAATGACCAATCACATGCTCAAACTAATCACAGACATGATAAGTGGTCACATGACAAAGTGAATAAAGAGGGGGAGGGGGAAAAGGGGAAGCAATAATATAACAATGATTACAAATATCTAAAAATGTTAATAAAAAGCTACATAAAAACAATTAAAACAGGAAAATAAGAAAAATAATAAAAAACAAAATTATCTTGTCACTTTTTCAATAGTTAAATTGAGTCCCTCGGGTGCCAAAGTGCCCAGCTTAAATATCCAAAAACTCTCTCGGTTAATCAAGCTGCCATAACGGTCAGGCACGGTGTCTGGTACGTGATCAATAATTATTAATTTGAGAGATTTGGGATCTTTTTGGTGCCTAATTAGAAAGTGATTAGACAAGCTATGCAAAAGATAACCATTGCGAATGTTCTGCCTATGTTTATTAAGCCACGCATGGTTTGTATGGTGCGTCCTACATACTGGAGCCCACAACTACACTCCAACAAGTAAATAACATAAATTGTGTTCTGTCCCCACATGAGGCGAATGGAGGTATATTTGATTGGGACTGGGAGAGTTTTCCTACCTTCCGCTTCCTCATGCGCAGACAGGACCAGTGCTGTTCAGTGTCCGGAGAGATGATGCACACCAGGGATTGTGAAGTCCAGACTTGTTTATTTGGAAATCTGGACATACAGCTTATGATTGGTATACAGTAACTTCTCCAGAAATGCAGGTGAAACGAGGTGCAGGAAGATGCAGCACCAAGTATGGTTGCAAGTGTGAGCAGCGAGGATGTATGGGGTGGTGGTGGTCGAAAACTGATGCCTTTTAGGCTAAGTGCACACGTTTGCAGAATGTTTGCAGAATATTCCTGAGCAAAACCGGACTTTTTCCGCGGCTAAAACGCGCGTTTTTTTGCGCGGATTTTACGAGTTTTTGGTGCGTTTTTTTTGCGGGTTTTGACGCGTTTTTACCGCGATTTATTCCTGAACTTTCTAGGTCAATAATAAAGCGGGAAAAAAGCTAAAATTCCGCAAAATTAATGGACATGCTGCTAGATTTTCCGCGATGCGTTTTTTTTGCGGAAAAAACGCACCATGTGCACAAAAATTGCGGAATTCATTCTAAATGATAGGATGCTTAATACATGCGTTTTTGACGCGTTTTTTTCCCCGAAAAAAACGCAAATATTCCTGAACGTGTGCACTTAGCCTCACAGCTCGGTGCAAAGCGTATCTCTCCCATAAAGAACTAACAAGCAAAAGGCTGCTAACAGGAAGGAGAAGCAGTGACCTCAGCACAGGAAGTAAAAGGCATGTACCAGAATTAATTAGTTACAGGCTGCCATACAGAAAGGGCCACCAGGTGACAGCAGAGAGCATGCAAGAATAGATTATACACAGCATGGAAATAATACAATACATAACCCAGACAAACGGAACAGCACACTCCCCGTCTGAAATTCCATAAAGGATTTCACTAGTGCTTTTGAAATAAAGTCCAACAACCTAGAAAAAAACAAACACATAAACATGCATGAAATGCAATAATAACGTCAAAATGAGGTAAATGAACGTCTTTAAGTCAGTTCCTAAGGTAATCCAAAGGAAACCCATCTTCGGATCAGAGAAGCCGCACTAGGCCTAACTATCTCTGACCCACGGTAGTCCAATGGACGAAGTACTGGGGCAGTGTTCTGCTCGTCTTTATCCTACTGGAATGTCCGCGGTAGAGTGCGGTGTATGGCAGACGTGCCAACCATGACAGTTTTTGCTTCCATGTGAGTCGTGATAAGATCTCGCAATGTGGACTAACCTTGCAATGGTCTTGACGAGTTTCATCCAATTGGAGAAGTGTTCGAAGCGCTGGCAACCGAGGCTGGAGGTTGGTTTAGTGTTCGTGGCCAGAGCACTGACCTCGGAGCTGACTTCTGGATCATTATCCGAATCCTGGATGCTGAAGTCTTCCTGGACACGTTCACTTCCTTTCTGTTCCAGCAGAAACTTCGGTCCTGAAAGCCAAGAAGAGTTAGCAAAAGAACTTATAGACATAGGTCTAGTGGCGTGGTCCGCTGGATTAAGCTCAGATGGGATACAGTGCCACTGCTCAGGCTTGGAAGACCTCCTTATTCTCTCGATGCGGTTACTGACGTACACGTAGAAGCGCCTTGTTTGGTTGTGGATGTAACCTAAGACAACCTTACTGTCAGTGTAGTATTGTACGTCATCTATGTTGGTGTCCATCTCATGATGTATAAAGTCTGCGAGTTCTACCGCAAGCACAGTCCCACAGAGTTCGAGCCTGGGAATAGTGTGGTTGGGCTTGGGAGCCAACTTAGCCTTGCTGAAGACGAACCCAACGTGATCTTGATTGTCGGATCCCATCACCTTCAGATAGGCAACGGCTGCAATGGCCTCTGTGGATGCATCCGAGAACACATGGAGTTCTGTCCAAATGCTAGCGGCAAGTGTGGTTCTGGCGTAGCATCTTGGTATGTGGATTTCATCCAAGGCACACAAGGACTGCTTCCAGGTTTCCCATTTTGGTTCCTTATCAGGAGGGAGTGGGGCATCCCAGTCTTTCACGGTTTCGGAAAGCTGTCTCAGAAGGGATTTACTTTGTATGGTAATTGGTGCTACGAATCCCAGTGGATCGTATAAGCTGTTCACCACTGACAGGACACCACGTTTAGTGAATGGTTTGTCTACACAGTTGATTTGAAACCCGAAGGTGTCGGCTGACAGGTTCCACCTCAGGCCTAAAGGGCCCGTCTCACACAATGATCTCGCTAGCGAGATCGGTGCTGAGTCACTAGTTTTGTGACGCAGCAGCGAGCTCACCAGCGATATCGCTGTGTGTGACATTCAGCGACGATCAGCCCCCCTGCCGGGTATCGCTGATCGTCGCTGAAATGTCTGGACATTTTTTTGATCGCTGGTCTCCCGCTGACAGGCACGCATCGCTGCGTGTGACAGGCGGGAGACCAGCGATCCGCTGGTAACCAAGGTACACAGCGGGTTTCCAAGCGCGGGGCTGTGCCTAGAAACCCGCTGTGTACCTTGGATACCAGCGCCCTGCTGCAGGGAGCTTGTAACCAAGGTACACAGAGGGTTTCCAGGCACCGCGCAGCGCCTGGAAACCCGATGTGTACCTTGGTTACCAGCTCCCTGCATCAGGGCGCTGGTATCCAAAGTACACTGCGGGTAACTAGCGATGTTTACCCGCAGTGTCCTTGCGCTGATCGTTGCCTGAGCTGCCTGTTTGGCAGCTCAGCAGCGATAATATAGCGATACACCAGCGATCCTGATTGTTGTCGGGATCGCTGGTGTATCGCTATGTGAGACCCAGCCTTAAGCTTCTCTGCACAGGCGGACGGTCTGGTCCCAGGTCTATGTCCTTGAATCCTGGTGCATGGTCACTTGACTCAAAGGCTCTCATGATAGCTGGGCTGTTTGAAGCAATTTTGTGCAGTCTAAGCTTGACTTGGTACAGCATACCTTGGGTCCTCTTAAGCAGGTCAATCGGTGCTTCTTCTGTGGGTAGAGATTTCAGTCCATCATCTACGTAGAAGTCATTCTCTTCAAAGTCTCTGGCGTCTGTTGCATATTCGGACTCTCCTTCCAGTGCAGTTCTCCGTAGGCCATAGGTTGCCACAGCGGGCGAAGGGCAGTTCCCGAATACGTGCACCCTCATGCGATACTCCACCATCTCTTTGCTGGGGTCGTTGTCCTTGTGCCACAAGAACCTGAGGAAATTCCTGTGATCCTCTCTGACTATGAAACAGTGAAACATCTGTTCAATGTCGGCCGTGATGGCAATGGGCTCTTTCCTGAACCTCATCAACACTCCTACTAGGTTGTTTGTTAGATTAGGGCCCGTGAGGAGAACGTCGTTGAGAGATATGCCTTGATGTTTGGCGCTTGAATCAAAGACAGCTCTAATTTGCTTAGGCTTTCATGGGTGATATACTCCGAATGAGGGTAGGTACCAGCACTCCTCGTTTTCCTTTAAGGGAGGAGCTGGCTCGGCATGGTTATTATGGAATATTTTGCCCATAAAGGTGACAATGTGCTTTTTCATCTCCGGTTTGTTGCTTAGTGTGCGCTGGAGAGAGTTGAATCTGGACAACGCTTGTTCATGGTTCTTCGGGAGCCTTACCCTGGTGGCTCTGAAGGGTAGGGGAAAAACCCAGTGATTAGTCTCATCCTTAAGGAACTCATTGTCCATTATCTTGACAAATTCCTTGTCTTCCATTGACGGGGCTACTTTGTTGTCGTCCTTAGTGGTACGAAACACTGATCTTCCCAAGTCGTCTGCATAGGGAGAAGGGATGACATCAGGCAGCTGTACGGGATCTGGAGGCTTCTCTTTCACCTCGTAGTGAAGAGGGCATGATTTGCAGAAAGTAGTGCGTCCATCCCGGCGTACGTAGGTCTTAAAGGAATTGACTCCTATTTGGTCCAAGCTTACCTTTCCAATGACTACCCACCCCAAGTCGAGTTTCTGGGCATAGGGGGCGTAGTCAGGACCATTACACTGTTGGCGGACCTTATGTATCCTTAAATTGTCTCTGCTGAGCAGAAGTAATATTTCAGCATCTGTGTCCATAGGTGGGATAATGCTGGTTAAGTGCCTTAAGTGTGGTTGGTGGAACGCAGCTTCTGGGGTAGGGATCTCATCCCTTTGGTAGGGTATTTGATCGCATTCGATTAATGTAGGTAGGGGTATTTCTATGCCTCTGTTGATAGGGGAAGCAATAAAACCTTGTGCCCTTCTACCGCTAGTCTCTATGCGACCCGATCAGGTATTCAGAGTGTAGGGCGTTGCTGGTCCCCTGATACCAAAGGCTTCAAAGAACTTAGGTCCAGCTAGAGATCATTGCTCTGGTCATCAATGATGGCATACATTTTTACTGCCTTCTCTGGATGCCCTTCTGGATAAACTCTGATTAGGCATATCCTGGCACAGCATTTAGCACTTTGGTTCTCCCCACATACCTCTGAGCATGAGCAGGAGACGGCCGTGGTAGACTTGTCGTGGTTCTGTGGCTCCCCGCCATGGCTTGCTGCTGGACTAGGGGTCACTGCGACTGCTGGATTGCTGGTAGCTGAGGTTGGATGCAAGGCTGATGAGTGTTTGTCGCTATGATATTCTTCACACTTAATGGAAGATTTACAGTCCTTGGCCATGTGTTCTAATGAGGCGCAGCACTTGAAACATACTCCAAGTTCGCTGAGGATTTTCTTGCGCTCCTGCATGGTTTTGGACCTGAAGCCTCTACATTTGTTTAATGAGTGTGGTTTTTTGTGAATGGGACACTCACGATTGAAAGATATATCCCTCGACGGAATAGTGTACTGCTTATCAGCGGGTACTGCAGGTGGTGGCAGGTTAGTCTTCCTGACACTTACATTGTTCTTCAAGTCCTTGCATCTGTGTGTGATGCTTTCATACCTTGATGAGGATGTTGCTGGAGCTGCAGTGTTGGACTCCAGGAAGTCTAGACTAGGGTCATTCCTCATTTGGGCCTGTTCATCGACAAACTTGCTGAACTGAATGAACGGAGGAAAGGTGACATCATGTGACCTTTTGTACCTGGAGACGCACACTCACCACTTCTCTTGCAGACTATGTGGCAACTTTGAGATGATTGGGTTCACCCCATGGGCAGTGTCCAGGTAGCACAGTCCAGACAGACGGGTGTCTCTTTTCGCAAGTTCCAGCTCCATAAGCAGATCACTTAAATCCAGAAGTTTGTGGACTTCCTTAAGATTGATCCTTGGAACATTCTGCAGTCTCTTAAATAGGGACTTTTCTATGGCTTCAGCGCTGCCTTAGGTTCTTTCGAGTCTCTGCCAGGCAGCAGCCAGACCTGCTTCAGCGTGTCCCACATAGAAGGTCCTAAGACTCTTGATACAGTTTGTGGATTCTGGACCCAACCATTTGACCATGAGGTCGAGCTCCTGCTCCGCGGATAGGTTGAGGTCAGCAATGGCGGCCTTGAAGGTTGCTTTCCAGGCTCTGTAGTTCTCTGCATGGTCGTCGAATTTTGAGACAACTGGTGTTGATTAGCTCTCTGCTCACCATGAACCTGGCAAACTCGGACATTTCTGATCCTTCACTCCTTGTTACCGTGTTAGCTTGTGGTGCCCTTTGGGCGTAAAGGCTGTGTGGCGTGGAAGGGTGAATTGTTCCCGGGTAAAATGATGTTGCTGCAGGGTTGAGCTGTGGTGGCTTAATCTCTGGATATTCTGATGACGGCTGCTTGAACTGTGGAGGCGGGCTGGAGTGCGCCTTGTGGTCGTCTTGTGGTGATGACTGCTCCTGAGGGGACGCATTATGGCATTGGTCTTGGGTTTCTGCGGAGGCTGTAGGTGCCACTGGCACCGTAAGTTGGGCCAACTTGGACGTTTCCACAATGTTGGGTTGAACGTCACTGGAGAAGGTGTGCGCTGCAGATATCTGTTTATGCACGTAGTCGCTGGTACGAACAGCTGGGTCATCTTCCTGTGGTGGTAGGCAAATCGGTTTGAGGTTTTGCTTCAATACTTGCTCAAGCATTTTTACTTCGGCTAGCGCGATTTCTTCCTCCATTTGTGTTTGAAGAATCTTTGCTTGAGCCTCTGCCTTCTTGACTTCTGCCTCTGATTCAGCTTTCTTGGCCTCTGCTACTGCTTTCTTGGCTCCTGCCTCTGCTTCAGCTTTCTTGGCTACTGCCTCTGCTTCTGCTTTCTTGGCTTCTGCCTCCGATTCAGCTTTCTTGGCTACTGCCTCTGCTTTCTTGGCTTCTGCCTCTGCTTCAGCTTTCTTGGCTACTGCCTCTGCTTTCTTTTCTGTAAAGGAACGTCTTAGTTTGGATCTCTCTGCATTTAAGCGGACCTCTAGAATTCTGTCGCTGAGGGCTGAAGTTCTTGAGCAGGATGATTTGTATGACTGATAAGAACGTCTGGATGAGCCTGACCTGTGGGATCTTGATTCTTGCAAATAAGCAATACGGAGCTCCGCTTTATCTTTGGCGTCTTGCACGGCGGCGTTCCTTTCTCTGTCTGTGAAATCTACTTTGCATAACTCTGATGAGGCTTCGTCAATATTAGAGTCTTAAGGAAGGCGGCATACTTTGCGGACAGTCTCTTGTATCTACCATGGGCCGTTTCTAGCCGTCTTATAGTATCCTGTAAACTCACTGCATCATCTTTGTGGCATTGGACGCTTGACATGAGGGAGGTAACTCGCTCCCATAGGTCGTCCAGGTTGTCATTGTACTCATCCTTTGTATTGTGATAATTTTCGACAGCTTTTATGGTTGGTTTGACAGAACGTTTTTATCGAACGATTTGGTCTCCTGGAAGCGTGGGTTCTGCTTCCTGGTCTTCATGATGGGCAGTGTCAGGTTGTATTTGCTCTGTTTCAGCAGTGGGAGACTGTGCAGGGTCTTTTTCGGCCATTTTGATTTAAGGTGTGCTGTCTCTTTAAGAAACTGAACTTTTGAATTGGGGGCTGGAAATCGCAGTGCAGCTTAGTTAAGATGTCCTGGTAAGATTCAAAAGGTGTTTTTAGAGAATTGTGGGGTTTTACAGTCTGACAATCTGCAGCGATGTAGTATAACATACAGAGAGTCTCTATGCACAATGCAGTCTGGGTGACGCTGCAGACAGTTTATTAGCAGAGCAGGGCTGCAGTATGTGAGCAGGCAGAGCGCGGGATGCTTGGATAGGGATATAAGGGTAATTATGGCCGGGCTTCAAGGCAGTTTTCGACTGTTCTGTCCCCACATGAGGCGAATGGAGGTATAGTTGATTGGGGCTGGGAGAGTTTTCCTACCTTCTGCTTCCTCATGCAGAGCAGACAGGACCAGTGCTGTTCAGCATCCGGAGAGATGATGCACACCAGGGATTGTGAAGTCCAGATTTGTTTATTTGGAAATCTGGACATACAGCTTATGATTGGTATACAGTAACTTCTCCAGAAATGCAGGTGAAACGAGGTGCAGGAAGATGCAGCACCAAGTATGGTTGCAAGTGTGAGCAGCGAGGATGTATGGGGTGGTGGTGGTCGAAAATTGATGCCTTTCACAGCTCGGTGCAAAGCGTGTCTCTCCCATAAAGAACTAACAAGCAAATGGCTGCTAACAGGAAGAAGAAGCAGTGACCTCAGCACAGGAAGTGAAAGGCATGTACCAGAATTAATTAGTTACAGGCTGCCATACAGAAAGGGCCACCAGGTGACAGCAGAGAGCATGCAAGAATAGATTATACACAGCATGGAAATAATACAATACATAACCCAGACAAACGGAACAGCACAAATTGATGTAACTAACATAAATTTATGTTATTTACTTTTTGGAGTGTAGTTGTGGGCTCCAGTATGTAGGACGCACAATACAAGCCATGCATGTGCGGATTAATAAACATAGGCAGAACATTCGCAATGGTTATCTTTTGCATAGCTTGTCTAATCACTTTCTCATTAGGCACCAAAAAGATTTCAAATTTCTCAAATTAATAATTATTGATCATGTACCAGACACCGTGCCTCACCGTTATGGAAGCTTGATTAACCGAGAGAGTTTTTGGATATTTAAGCTGGGCACTTTGGCACCCGAGGGGCTCAATTTATCTATTGAAAAAGTGACAAGATAATTTTGTTTTTTCTTATTTTTCTTATTTTCCTGTTATGTTTTTATGCAGCTTCTTTTTAACATTTTTAGATATTTTTAATCATTGTTATATTATTGCTTCCCCTTTCCCCCTCCCCTTTTTTATTCACTTTGTCATGTGACCACTTATCATGTGTGTGATTAGTTTGAGCATGTGATTGGTCATTCTTTGTATATATACCCCTTCCTGCTTTTTGATAATAAACTGCCACCTGATGAAGACGGGTCACCGTCGAAACGCATTGTGGGCTAAAGAAACTTTTTGCATTGCATTGAAAAAGTCCATGGTGAAGACACAAGTACATTATGGATAAAATTCTGGAATCTAGAAAATTTAGAGTGAGAATACAATATTTGGTGCAATGGAGGAGTTACAGACTAGAAGATAATTCATGGGAGCTAGAGGGCAATGTCTATGCACTCAGACTTACAAGAGCTTTTCATTTGAGACATCCAGAGAAAACAGTGCCTGAGATGTCCAGAGGTAGTGTTGAGCGATACGATACCGCAAGTATCGGGTATCGGCCGATATTAGCTCTATCGGACTTTCGATACTTAGTTCCGATATTTTCGTCTTATCGGATACCGGAATCGGATTTGTCACTGTCACTGTCAGTGTCCGTCGGTCGGGTCTGTCAGGAGTCAGCGGCACTTACCTGGCAGAAGATCTCCGGCGGTCACGGGCTGGACTGCTTGATGGCCGCCATCATCTTTCCCCGGTGGTCACATGCAGTTTCTCGCGATAACTGCAGTGACTGCTGGGTAATCCCGGCCGTAAAGCAGTCAGTCGATGACGTCACCGCCGGGGAAGCAGGTAATCAGCTGTGCTGCGTCGCGATGACAGGCTCTGCCTGTCATTGCGATGTAGCAGAGCTGGATTGTCGTGGGACACTCGTTACTATGGACTGCGTCGGACAGGTGGTATACTGTTGTTTTGTTTTTTTTCTTTTTTTACAGGAGATCGATGGCGTCGCAGGAATGAGAGTATAATAAAATTAATGAAAACTGTGTTGTCTCTTTTATTTCATTAAAATACTTTTTTCTTGCTGTGTCTTTTTTTTTATACATTTAAAAACTTTGGGATTAATAATGGTTCGGTGTCTTATTGACACCTCTCCATTATTAACCGGGCTTATTCTCACAGTGCAATCAACGGTGACA
>JARQOD010000009.1:136391141-136444438 GCA_033576555.1 Oophaga sylvatica | reverse complement strand
TTTTTGAGCACGTCTTTTTATTTCGATTTTTGGAGGTTACAATGAACAAAAATCAGCAATTCATGAATTTCTTTTGGGGAGGCGTTCATACCATTCCGCGTGTGGTAAAATTGATAAAGCAGTTTTATTCTTCTGGTCAGTACGATTATGGCGATACCTCATTTATATCTTTTTTTAATGTTTTGGTGCTTTTATAGAATAAAACCAATTTTATATAAAAAATTATTATTTTTGCATCGCTTTATTCTGCGAGCTGTAACTTTTTTATTTTTCGTTGATGATGCTGTGTGGTGGCTCGTTTTTTGCGGGACAAGATGACGTTTTCAGCGGTACCATGATTATTTATATCCGTCTTTTTGATCGCGTGTTATTCCACTTTTTGTTCGGCGGTATGATGATAAAGCATTGATTTTTTGCTTTGTTTTTTTTTAATTTTTTTTAAGAGGTTCACTAAAGGGGTTAACTAGTGGGACAGTTTTATAGGGGGGGTCGTTACGGACGCGGCAATACCAAATATGTGTACTTTTATTGTTTTTGTTTTTTTATTTACGGGAAAAAATGAATTTATTGGGGAATATTTTTTTTTTTTATGATTTTTTTAAACCATTTTTATTTTTCATTTTTTTTAACTTTTTTACTTTGTCCCAGGGTGGGACATCACTGTATTTTAGCAGATCGCTGGTGTGACAGTGTGCACAGCACTCTGTCACACCAGCGATCGCTCTGGCATCGCTGCAGGCTTCTCAGTGCCTGCTCTCAGCAGGCACTGAGGAAGCCGCCTCCCTGCAGGACCCCGGCGCCATCTTGGATTCGAGGACCTGGAGGGAGGACGGACCCTCGGAACAGCGCGACACATCGCGCTGCTCTGAGGGTCTCAGGGGGGCGCGCAGGGAGCCCCCACCCTGCGCGATCCTTCCCTGTGCCCCCAGTACACCGCGATCATGTTTGATCGCGGTGTGCTAGGGGTTAATGTGCCGGGAGCGGTCCGTGACCGCTCCTGACACATAGTGCCGGGTGTCAGCTGTGATAATCAGCTGACACCCGGCCGCGATCGGCTGCGCTCCCCCCGGGAGCGCGTCCGATCGCTGGGACGTACTATCCCGTCCATGGTCATACGGGCCCAGGTACCATGGACGGGATAGTACGTCTGATGGCAGTAAGGGGTTAAAAGGATTAAAAGTTGACCAGCGATTTCTCATTTTTCCAACAAAATTTACAAAACTATTTTATTAGGGACCACACCATATTTGAAGTGACTTTGAGGGGTCTATATGACAGAAAGTATCCAAAAGTAACAACAGTCTAAAAACTGCACCCCTTAAGGTGCTTAAAACCACATTCAAGAAGTTTATTATTAACCCTTCAGGTGCTTCACAGGAACTGAGGCTATGTGGAAGGAAAAAATGAACATTTAATTTTTTTCACAAAAAATGTATTTAGACTAGTGTTGAGCAATACTTTCCGATATCCAAAAGTATCGGTATCGTAATGGTATCGCCGATATCCAAAAAATATCGGCGATACCCGATACCGATACCGGAAATCCAATGTAAGTCTATGGGACAGAAATATCGTAACTAAAAAAACCTCTTTCTTTCCTTGTAAACACTAAATATACTCACATAGAATACATATATAATATATATATATATATACATGTCATTGTGACATATATATATATATACATATATTTATAGTTTATACACTTCTACATAGTAAAATAGCCTCTGATTCAATTGCCGGGTAAAGCCGGCTTTTGTGAAAATACAGAAGCACCCGACATGAAATGACACTTGGTTTACATAGAGTTAACCATGTCTTTTCATGTAGTTTGATATCTGATTTGCACTAAAGGTACTGCCACACTACACAATCCCGCTAGCGATCTCGTTAGCGTCGCATACTAATGAGATCGCTAGCGGGATTGTTTCTATATCGCTAGTGTCGGCCACATTTAGCGATATCGTTAAGGACGCTATCGCGGTTAGCGATCTCCTTAACTACTTTAGCGGTACAAAAGTACCGCTAAATCGCTAAAAAAGGTGCCACACTCAGCGATATAGCGATACCAGCGGGACGCCGACGATAAAAATAGGGTCCGGAACGATCGCTGTGATGAACGAGATCACAGCAGGGGCCACGTCGCTGGTAGATGCCGCACACAACAACATCGCTAACGGGATCGCTAAATAGTGACGTTTTTTAGCGATCCCGTTAGCGATGTTGTTTAGTGTGGCATACCCTTAACAATTACATCAGTCTATGTGTGCAAAATTTCACACCTGTAGGGGTTAATTAAAGGTGTAAATTCGTTGTAAAAAAAACGGACTTTTTTGCTACGAATTTACACCTTTAATTAACCCCTACAGGTGTGAAATTTTGCACACATAGACTGATGTAATTGTTAGTGAAAACAATAGATCAAACAACTTGAAATGACATGGTTAACTCTATGTAAACCAAGTGTAATTTCATGTCGGGTTCTGCATTTTCACAAAAGCCGGCAATTGAATTAGCGGCTATTATACTATGTAAAAGTGTATGAACTATAAATATAAATATATATATATATGTGTCACAAATTCAATGACATGTATATATATATATGAGGTGTAAAATTGTTGAAAAAAAATGCGTGGGCTCCCGCCCTATTTTCGCAACCAGACAGACAAAGCCAGCGAGTGGGGGCAGATAATAGTAGCCCAGAAAGGGACCATTATTTTTGGCCCCCCCCTGGCTACTAACATCTGCCCCCAGACACCCCAGAAAAGACAAATCTATAATTAGATTCGCCCTTTCTGGCACTTTGCCCGTCTATTCCCATTGCCCTGTAGCGGTGGCGAATGGGTTAATATGGGGTTAAAGCCACCTTGCTATTGAAAGGTGACCTTAAGCCAGGTTAATAATTGAGAGCTGTCAATTAGACAACTATCAATTATTAATCCTATTGCATGAAATAAAAATAAAACACACACACTTTAATTAAAAATCATTTTAATGAAATAAAGACACATGTTTTTGACCATCTTTTATTTTACTGCAAAAACCATTTCCTGTAATAAAAATAAAATAAAAAAGCAAAATTATTCTTACCTATCCCATGCACAGTCAGGTCCCACGGTGTAATCCTTCAGAAAGGGTTAATGTTTACTGCAGGGACCACAGCTAATGCTGCAGCCTCACAGTAAACCCCCAAATGAATGAGCTCCTCTCCTGGCTGACAGGAGAGGAAGTGGAAAGCTTAATTGATTGCTTTCCACTTTCACTTCAGGTCAGCCAGGGACACAATCAGTGACGTCAGAGGGAACTGATTAACAAAAATAGGGGTTCCCTTCGAAAAAAAAATGGCGTGGGGTCCCCCCTATTTTTGTTAACCAGCCTGATGAAGCAGACTGCTGAGCAGTGGCGTACCGTGAATGAAGCAGACCATGCAGCTGCTATGGGGCCCGGACAGGTGAGGGGGCCCGCGACGGTCGGGTAGCTGTGCTGACACAGTACTACCAGGGGGTCAGCGGGGGAGGGGGAGCGCAGCTCTTCTATATACTCACCCCTCCTGGTGCGGTCTCTGCAGCCCCTGCTCTTCTCCCACGGTCTCCGACGCCTGTGTTCAGCGGTCAGGTGGTACCGCTCATTACAGTCATGAATATGCACATATTCATGACTTTAATGAGCGGTCCTGCGTGACCGCTGAACACTGGCGGCGGAGACCGCGGGAGAAGAGCAAGGGCTGCAGAGACCGCGCCGGTGGAAGGGTGAGTATAAGGGATATTTACCTGTCCCGTTCCACCGTTGCTCGCGTCCTCTTGCTGCAATGTTCAGGTCAGAGGGCGCGATGACGTCGTTAGTGCGCGCCGCGCCCTCTGCCTGATCATTCACTGCTGGAGGACCCCAAAGACAGCGGCGCTCAGCAGTGGAGAGAGGACAGGTAAATATCTCAGGTACCGGGGCCCTGAGCGAGCGGTGACATCGGCACCTGGTGTCACCCCCTGCTCAGGACACGGGCACCTGGCCCCCAGCGACGAGAGCTGAGTATGTCTTTTTTTTTTTGGTTGCAGCAGCTGCGGCAGCATAAGGGACTATGGAGCATCTATGGGGGCACAATCTATGGGGGCATGATCTATGGAGCAACTATGGGGGCACAATCTATGGTAGCATAATACATTTTTTTGTTTAATGTGTCCCCTCACTGTGCTGGCACTTTACATTTACAATGGCTCTGGGTTTTTTTTTTTTTGGGGGGGGCCCATTCAGACTTTTGCGATGGGGCCCCATGATTTCTATGTACGCCCCTGCTGCTGAGGCATGGTATTTAAGGCTGTTAAGGAGCCAATATCCATGGACCTTGCCAGCAGCGTCGGACTGGAGTACCTTGGGCCCACCAGAGAAAAATTATTCTTGGGGCCCACCATCATACTTCCCAACCTTTGAAGAAGGGAAAGAGGGACAAAGGCTGTGGCACGCTGTGCCTGCTGCAGCAAATTTTAGGCCATGCCACGTTGCACCACAGACTGTCCAGGAGTTGGTGGATGCTTTAGTCCAGGTGTGGGAGGAGATCCCTCAGGAGACCATCCGTCGCGCTCATCAGGAGCATGCCCAGAAGTTGTAGGGAGGTCATACAGCATACCTCCCAAATTTTGAAGACAGGAAAGGGGTTAAAGGCTGCGGCGCGCATAGCGCGCCGCTGCAAATTTTAAGCCACGCCCCGACCACACCCATTTCACAGCTAATCACACCCATATCCTCGCCCCAACCGTACCCATGCCGATACAGCTGACCCTCCGATGACGGTTGGGGGCCCACTGCTGGCACCGGGCCCCCCCACCGCCTGTTCAGGCCCCATAGCTTCCGGGCGGCAGAGCAGGGAGAGCGATTCTCCCTGCTCTGCCGCAGAATGTAACTGTATCGGTGTGCTGTGCACGCCGATACAGTTACTGTAGCGTAGCTCCGGGTGGGCCCCCTCAGAGCGCGGGGCCCGGGGCCACCGCCCCCTCTGCCCCGCGACCTATCCTTTCAAATCAGGGCCCACCACGCAGGAGCTGGGGCCCAACGGAGGTTTCTCCGGTTGTCCCGGTGGCTCAGTCCGACCCTGCTTGCCAGCCTGATAATACCAGGCCACAGCAGTCTGCTTATCTTTGCTGGTTAACAAAAATAGGGGATCCCGTCGAAAAAAATTGGCGTGGGGTCCCCCCTATTTTTGTTAACCAGCCAGATGAAGCAGACTGCTGAGGCCTGGTTTTTCAGGCTGTTAAGGAGCCAAGATCCATGGACCTTGCCAGCCTGATAATACCAGGCCACAGCAGTCTGCATATCTTGGCTGGTTAACAAAAATAGGGGATCCCCTCGAAAAAAATTGGCGTGGGGTCCCCCCTATTTTTGTTAACCAGCCAGATGAAGCAGACTGCTGAGGCCTGGTTTTTCAGGCTGTTAAGGAGCCAAGATCCATGGACCTTGCCAGCCTGATAATACCAGGCCACAGCAGTCTGCATATCTTGGCTGGTTAACAAAAATAGGGGATCCCCTCGAAAAAAATTGGCGTGGGGTCCCCCCTATTTTTGTTAACCAGCCAGATGAAGCAGACTGCTGAGGCCTGGTTTTTCAGGCTGGTAAGGATCCAATATCCATGGACCTTGCCAGCCTGATAATACCAGGCCACAGCAGTCTGCTTAGCTTGGCTGGTTAACAAAAATAGGGGATCCCCTCGAAAAAAAAACGGCGTAGGGGTCCCCCTATTTTTGTTAACCAGCCAAGTAAAATGCAGACTGCTGCGGCCTGGTATTAAAAGACTGTCAAGGCCCATGGATTTTGGCCCTCAACAGCCTGATAATACCAGGCTGCAGCAGCCCCACATTTGGCGCATCAAAAGATGTGCCAATTGTGGCACTTTACCCGGCTCTTCCCACTTGCCCTGTAGCGGTGGCAAGTGGGGTAATAAGGGGTTAATGTCACCGTTGATTGCACGGTGACAATAAGCCCGGTTAATAATGGAGAGGCGTCAATAAGACACCGATCCATTATTAATCCCAAAGTTTTTAAATGTTTAAAAAAAAGACACAGCCAGAAAAAAGTATTTTAATGAAATAAAAGAGACAACACAGTTTTCATTAATTTTATTATACACTCATTCCTGCGACGCCATCGATCTCCTGTAAAAAAAGAAAAAAACAAACCAACACTATACCACCTGTCCGACGCAGTCCATAGTAACGACAGTCCCACGATGTTCCAGCTCTGCTACATCGGAATGCCAGGCAGAGCCTGACATCCCGGCGCAGCACAGCTGATTACCTGCTTTCCCGGCGGTGACGTCATCGGACTGCTTTACGGCCGCGATTACCCGGCAGTCACTGCAGTTATCGCGAGAAACTGCATGTGACCGCCAGGGAGAAGAGGATGGCGGCCATCAAGCAGTCCAGGACGTGACCGCCGGAGATCTTCTGCCGGGTAAGTGCCGCTGACTCCTGACAGACCCGACAGACGGACACTGACAGTGACATTCCGATTCCGGTATCCGATATGACGAAAATATCGGAACTCGGAATCGGAATTCCGATACAGCCAATATCGGCCGATACCCGATATTTGCAGTATCGGAATGCTCAACCCTAATTTAGACCCAAACTTTTTTATTTTCACAAGGCTAACAGGAGAAAATGGAGCCCATAATTTGTTGTTCAATTTCTGCTGAATCCACTGTTACCTTAATTGTGGGGGAAATCTACTATTTGGGTGCATGGCAGGCTCGGAAGGGAAGGAGCGCCATTTGACTTCTTGAATGTAAAATTTGTTGGAATAATTAGCGGATGCCATCATGTTGCATTTGAAGAGCCTCTTATGTCCCTAAACAGTGGAACCCCCCCAAAAGTAACTCCATTTTGGAAATCGCACACCTCAAGGATTTTATCCGGGGTTATAGTGAGTATTTTGAACCCACGGGTACGACACAAAATTTGAGAACATTAGATCATCATATTAAATATGTCGTCATAAGTGTTGAGCGCAAGTGCTTAAGTTACTACTAGTTTGCATGGGGTGCTCAGATATGCACCAAAAGTGATTTTTCACGGCTGTCAGACACCCAAAAAAAACATGCGGGGAATCTGCAATACTCCGTGCATACCTGAGCACCTGATTGAAACTTGAGTAAAGAGCACTTGCGCTCAACACTAGCAGTCAAATTGTCATTTATTTTCTTTTGAAAAACCCCCAATTCTAACCCCAACCACAACCTAATTTGTCAAGGAGACAAACTGCACACCATAGCAGAGTTCCTTAAAAGAATAACAGACCAGACAGATCTGTAGTTTTTGCCACTGAACCTCCAACCAGGCTTGGTTGTGTGTGATAATTGGGGCAACCTGGTGGCGGCTGTGAAGCTTTGCAATTTCACACATGTACCATGCTTGGCACATGTGCTCAACTTGGTAGTTCAGCGATTTCTGTAAATATACTGTACCCAGATGTGCCAGAGCTTCCGGTCAAGGTACACTCCATCAGTGCTCATTTCCACAAGTTGTCAACAGTTGCCACCGCTCTTGCTGTGCTGCAGCAGTGCATGAAAGTGCCAGCTTACCGAATGGTGTGCAACATCACCACATGATGGAACTCCACACTGCACATGTTGGCAAGGGTTTGTGAACAGAAGCGGCCAGTGGTTGAGTACCAGCTCCAACAGCTGAAGAGTGGGCATGGATGTCTGACATTTGTTTGTTTCTCCTAGACTTTGAGGACTCTACAAACATGGTGAATGCCGCTGATGCCATAGTCAGCTCAACTATGCCTACTTAAACAGTCGCTGTTCACAATGAAATATGAAGCTTTGCATGCGGACCAGGCGGGGATGGAGGAAGACATAACACAGAGCCAACAACCCAGCATCATCTCATCTGCTCAGCACGAATGGGGTAACAATGAGGAGGTGGACACTGAGGAGGAGGAAGAGGAAGAACAGGAGCTGGTGGCTTGCACAACAGAGGCTAGTAGTGTCACGATCCACTTTAGGATCTGTGGCAGATTTTGCTTTCTTTGTTAAAACCTTTTTCCTTTCAGGCCATTGGGGGTTAAAGTCAGTCTTTTCCCCGGTGGCCACTAGTGTAATTACATTGCTGCTGACTTGTCAGGAGAAGGCGGTGACCACTCCCACCATCCTTTAAAAGGTCACCTGAGGCGTCAGCTGACTGTTGATGATACTTATGCTTTTGGAGACCAATCAAGCTGGAGTCAGGAGCTTGCTGAGCGCAGTGGTACTTCTGTTGTTTCCCTGATCTGGTGCCTTACTCTGCTGTGCGGTGCATTGCAGCAGAGAGAGCTAAGTGTTTGTTGTTTAGTTGATTTAACCCCTAGGTGTCTGTCTTTCCTTCCTTTGGTTATTTTGGTGTAGTTCCCTTTATTCCCTGTCTCACCACCTAGGGATGGGGTTGGGGGTTTAGCTCAGGGCTAAACAGGAAATAGGGACAGGTCAGTGACTTGGGCCTCACTACCTTCAAGTGTACCCTCAAGTTAAGGAAAGACAGGGCTCTCCCTTAGCCTTAGGGGCAGTTCAGGGGCCCAGGTTCCTCATCCCCTGTATTTCTATTACTGCCCCGTGACAAGTAGCCACACAACCTTTGCCCCATCTCTCCTTCGTGGATGAGCTGAGGATGAGAATGAGTAGGAAGAGAGGGAGGAGGAGGAGAAGGAGAGTCATCATCATGGTGGAGACAGTGACGTGTTGGCTGTAAGGAGCTTAACACATATGGTCGACTTTATGTACCACTGCCTTTTCCGTGACACTCGTGTTACAGTCATCTTGGCCTAAATGAGTACTGCTTTTTCATCCTGCTAGAACCATGCTACAAGGAGAACTTTGCATCTTTTCTTCCTGAGGTGAAGAGGTCCACTAAAATGGTGCTATACCAGGAGGCCATTGTGGAAAATATGTTGAAAAAATTCCCATCGGACAACACTAGCAGCAGGGGACATCTTCCTTTCCCAACCATGTAGGAGAGGCCAGAGAGACACAAAGCAGAGGCAGGGGTATACTGTCAAAGCAAGGATTAATTTTATGACAAAAGCGAAGCGCCCAGGGCCTGATGACAAGGTATTTTTGGCAAGGAGGGAAAAGTTTTTAGATAGTTAAGCAACACCTAACTGACCAAACCAGCATACTCCCTAATTTCTCAGTGACTTTCAACTATTGGGTCTCAAAGCTGGACACATGGCATGAGCTGTCCCTGTATGCCATGGAGGTGTTGTGCTGCCCTGCAGCAAGTGTCTTTTCTGAGCGGGTTTTTATGGCCCTGGAGGGGTCATAACAGAGAATACAGACAGGCTCACTTTCATAAAAATGAATAAAGCCTGGATTAGCCCACACTTTTCCACACCATAAGATGACAGCATCACATAAAGTGTTTGTAATATTCAATATTTTAATGAAGCCTACCAGTTGTTGGCTTTCAACATCCAGCATCTTTTTTTGCGCTAATGGCCGGAGGTAGGGGCTCCGGCCGTCAGCATGAGCAATGATGATGGAGGAGGGAGCATCAGTAGGCGCTTCTACTCCAATCATTCTTCCTCGGCATCTGACGTGTCAGAGCAGCGGGCGCGATGACATCATGACAGCATGCCCTCTGTTCTGACACGTCAGGCTCTTCAGACCACAGACTCGGCAAACCAGAACATCAGGTGGAACAAGGAAAGGTGTGCACTGTGTTTATTTTTTTAAAATCAGTGACTGGTTGCCGTAATAGCATATGGAGGACCATGAGGGGCTGCATTTTAATGTATGCAGGACCATGGGGGTGCATTGTATTCCATGGAGGACCATGTGGGTGCATTATACTGTATGGAGGACCATGGGGGATGTATTATATTGTAGGAAGGACCATGGGGGGTGCATTATATTGTATGGAGGACCACGGGTGGTGCATTATATTGATGGAAGACCATGGGGGGTGCATTATTTTGTATGGAGGACCATGGGGAGTGTGTTATACTATATGGAGGGTTATAGAGGGCGAATTATACTATATGAAAGGCTATGTGGAGAACTGTTTGGGACCATTATACTGCATGGAGGGTTGTGTGGGGATCACAGTTGAGTGATCATACTGTGTTGGGGTCATCATAATTTGCCGTGGGAGTTGAGGTCGGGTACGGTAGGGTCATTATACTGTGTGTGTGGAGGCTAATGTGGAGGGATTCACCATGGAGATATCATACTGTGTTTGGGGGGGCACTTTTGTTGGCATCATACTTTATGGGGACAAGGGAAGTGGAATCTAGGATTTCAGCAAGTGAAAAGTAACTTTGTAAAGGCTGTAAAGTTGTGAGATATGCTCTTCTAAGACGTAAACAATTATTTTCCTTAAGGGAGGTTAAGGGGGAGCCCAATTAGAACTTCTGGTGTGGGGCCCCATGATTTCTATCTATGCTCCTTGCAGTGCAGCGTGGCTGGTGCAGTGCGACAGACAGTGACCCAGAAAAGTTAAAAAACAAAACGTATTTAACGTCCACAACTCACAAAATAAACAGCACATGGTATCCTCTGGATCGCAGCCGGGAATCAAGACAGTCCGTAACTGAGACTAGTTGCCATGGGTGACTGCGCCACCGTGTCACGATGAGTGGTGCCAGGCCTTTTGGTTTCACTTGTCTCCGTGTTGCTTCACACCAGCTGAACCTTGCAGAGCCATCTGCTGTGCAGTTTGCCAAACCACGCCTTACCCACCCAACCCTTTGCTGCAGGGTTTTTAAATGGAATCTGAGGCCATGGGCCACTTGTAAAGGGTATGCCACACTAAACAACATCGCTAACGGGATCGCTAAAAAACGTCACTATTTAGCGATCCCGTTAGCGATGTTGTTGTGTGCGGCATGCAGCAACGACGTGGCCCCTGCTGTGATCTCGTCCGTCGTCCTGATCGTTCCGGACCCTATTCTGATCGTCGGCGTCCCGCTGGGTAAGTATATATCGCTGAGTGTGGCAACCTTTTTTAGCGATTTAGCGGTACTTTTGTACCGCTAAAGTCGTTAAGGAGATCGCTAACCGCGATAGCGTCCTTAACGACATCGCTAAATGTGGCCGACACTAGCGATATTGTAAACGATCCCGCTAGCGATCTCATTAGGATGCGACGCTAACGAGATCGTTAGCGGGATCGTGTAGTGTGGCAGTACCTTAAGACCCAGCTTGGAGGGAGCAAACTGCCCCACTACCACCCTGTAGTTCACTCCAAAAATAAAAGCCCTTGCCGGGTTTTCTTATATCTGCCATGGACAAATAGCTTGTCCAAGACCAAACTCACTTTTACTCTGCATTGCAGCCACAGCTATATCTGTGACTGCAATGCACTCCAGTAGTCTTAATACGCTTCTATGCGCATCCTCGGGGACACATAGCGATACTCGCATATAACACCTGTCACTGTCTCACGTCCTGTACTCACCTATAGGGAATTACATCTTCTTAGGTACATTTGATTACTATAAAAGCCTCAAATAATTTATTTAAAATGTATCGATATTTCTTGTCCATAGGGTATTACAGCTTCTTTACTACATTTCGTTACTATAAAAGCCTCATAAAACTTGTTAAAAATTGTATCGCTATTATAATGCTCACTTAAAGATTATTCCGTGGTCTGGAGTACATTTTGTTGTTATATAACCCTCAAAAACTTGTTCATAATTTATCAATATTATATTACTCATCCAGAGGGTATTATATCTTCTTGGGTATATTTCATTGCTATAAAATCCTAAAAAAAATTTGTTCAAAATTTATTGGTATTGTATTGCTCATCCATAGGGTAGTACATCTTCTTTGGTACATTTCATAGCTTTAAAAACCTCAAAAAAACTTGTTAATAAATGTATCACTATTATAATACACACCTATAGACTATTCCATGGTCTGGAGTACAGTCATGGCCAAAAGTTTTGAGAATGACACAAATATTAATTTTTACAAAGTCTACTGCTTCACTTTTTCTAATGGCAATTTGCATATACTCCAGAATGTTATAAAGAGTGATCAGCTTAACAGCAATTACTTGCAAAGTCAATATTTGGCTAGAAAATGAACTTTATCCCCCAAAACACATTTTAACATCATTGCAGCCCTGCCTTAAAAGGACCAGCTAACCTCTTTTCAGTGATTGCTCCATTAACACAGGTGTGGGTGTTGATGAGGACATGGCTGGAGATCAATCTGTCATGATTAAGTAAGAATGACACCACTGGACACTTTAAAAGGAGGCTGGTGCTGGGCATCATTGTTTCTCTTCTGTTAGCCATGGTTATCTCTAAAGAAACACGTGCAGTCATCATTGCAATGCACAAAAATGGCCTAACAGGGAAGAGTATCGCAGCTAGAAAGATTGCATCTCAGTCAACAATCTATCGCATCATCAAGAACTTCAAGGAGAGAGGTTCCATTGTTGCCAAAAAGGCTTCAGGGTGCCCAAGAAAGACCAGCAAGCGCCAGGTCTTAAAAGTGTTTCAGCTGCGGGATCGGGCTACCAGCAGTGCAGAGCTTGCTCAGGAATGGCAGCAGGCAGGTGTGAGTGCATCTGCACGCACTGTGAGGTGGAGACTCTTGGAGCAAGGCCTAGTCTCAAGGAGGGCAGCAAAGAAGCCACTTCTCTCCAGAAAAAAACATCATGGACAGACTGATATTCTGCAAAAGGTACAGGCAGTGGACTGCTGAGGACTGGGGTAAAGTTATTTTCTCTGATGAATCCCCTTTTCGATTGTTTGGGACATCAGGAAAACGCCTCATTCGGAGAAGACAAGGTGAGCGCTACCACCAGTCTTGTCTCATGCCAGCTGTTAAGCATCCTGAAACCATTCATGTGTGGGGTTGCTTCTCAGCCAAGGGAATCGGCTCTCTCACAGTCTTGCATAAAAACACAGCCATGAATAAAGAATGGTACCAGAATGTCCTCCAAGAGCAACTTCTCCCAACCCTCCAAGAGCAGTTTGGCGATCAACAATGCCTTTTCCAGCATGATGGAGCACCTTGCCATAAAGCAAAGGTGATAGCTAAATGGCTCAGGGAACAAAACATAGAGATTTTGGGTCCATGGCCTGGAAACTCCCCAGATCTTAATCCCATTGAGAACTTGTGGTCAATCATCAAGAGACGGGTAGACAAACAAAAATCTAAAAATTCTGACAAAATGAAAGCATTGATTGTGCAAGAATGGACTGCTATCAGTCAGGATTTGGTCCAGAAGTTGATTGAGAGCATGCCAGAGAGAATTGCAGAGGTCCTGAAGAAGAAGGGTCAACACTGCAAATATTGACTTGCTGCATTAACTCATTTTAACTGTCAATATAAGCTTTTGTTACTCATATGTTTGCAATTATTATATTTCTGTCTGTGATAAAAACTTCTGTCAAACACACATAAAAACCAGAGGGCAGCAGATCATGTGAATATATAATATTTGTGTCATTCTCAAAACTTTTGGCCATGACTGTACATTTTGTTGGTATATAACCCTACAAAAACTTGTTCCAAATTTATCTTTAATTTGCTCATCCATAGGGTATTACATATTCTTGGGTACATTTAGTTGGTGAATATCTAGTGATGAGTGAATAGTGAAATATATGTATTCATCAGTACGAATAATTTCTAATATCCGTGTATTTGTACCGAATAACAATTCCAATGCAAGTCAATGAGAATGCCGAGCCTTTTTCTGTTGACCCAACAAACAGGTCTGGAGGCATGAGAAAAAAGCTGAAATGGATGGGAAAGTTCTAAAACTAAATGGGAACAGCATGGAGAAGATGTCTGCATGTCTTTCTGCCTCACATATGGTATCTGGGAATAACGTTGTCAGACTATTGTGCCGGTTTTACGGATTTATACGAAGACCTACCAAAAAACAAACCTAATTTTTTTTAAAGGGAAAAATGCTAAGAAACATTTTTCCTTCCTAATTACATGTATACAATGCAAAATAATATATATATATATATATATATATATATATAATACAGTACAGACCAAAAGTTTGGACACACCTTCTCATTCAAAGATTTTTCTGTATTTTCATGGCTATGAAAATTGTAGAATCACACTGAAGGCATCAAAACTATGAATTAACACATGTGGAATTATACATTACACTTTACAAAAAAGTGTGAAACAACTGAAAATATGTCTTAGGCTGTGGTTCCACGATTCGGAACCACAGCGCTTTGGACAGAGCGGAAAGTCCGCTCCGCCCAAAGCCCCGCCCCCTAGTGAACGCGCGGTCAATCCGGATGTGTTCATGGAACACATCCGGAACACATCCGGAATGACCGCAGGGCTACACATCCCTATGTTATTTCCCTTGCGGCGACGCAGCGTCGCCGCAAGGGAATAGGACATGCTGCGGTCTAAAAAGACACGCCGCATGTCCATTAACGCAGGTCTGCCGCCTGCGTGTTTTTAAGCATAGTGGAGACGGGATTTCTTGAAATCCCCTCCACTATGCTGTAACATCTGGACGCTGCGTGTTTGACGCTGCGCCAGCGCACAGCGTCAAACACGCAGCAATTCCTGAAGCATTCCGGATCATGGAAACATACCCTTATATTCTAGGTTCTTCAAAGTAGCCACCTTTTGCTTTAGTTACTGCTTTGCACGCAGAAAAGGTGAACGGATGGATTCTACATGCCTGGTTCCCACCGTGAAGCATGGAGGAGGTGGTGTGATGGTGTGGGGGTGCTTTGCTGGTGACACTGTTGGGGATTTATTCAAAATTGAAGGCATACTGAGCCAGAATGGCTACTACAGCATCTTGCAGCAGCATGCTATTCCATCCGGTTTGCGTTTAGTTGGACCATCATTTATTTTTCAACAGGACAATGACCCCAAACACACCTCCAGACTGTGTAAGGGCTATTTGACCAAGAAGGAGAGTGTTGGGGTGCTACGCCAGATGACCTGGCCTCCACAGTCACCAGACCTGAACCCAATCTAGATGGTTTGGGGTGAGCTGGACCGCTCACCGCTTCAATTTTGAATAAATTCCCCAACAGTGTCACCAGCAAAGCACCCCCGCACCATCAACACCACCTCCTCCATGCTTCACGGTGGGAACCAGGCATGTAGAGTCCATCAGTTCACCTTTTCTGCGTGCAAAGCAGTAATCAAAGCAAAAGGTGGCTACTTTGAAGAACCTAGAATATAAGACATATTTTCAGTTGTTTCACACTGTTTTGTAAAGTGTAATGTATAATTCCACATGTGTTAATTCATAGTTTTGATGCCTTCAGTGTGATTCTACAATTTTCATAGTCATGAAAATACAGAAAAATCTTTGAATGAGAAGGTGTGTCCAAACTTTTGGTCTGTACTGTATATATATATATATATACACAAACCTCCCCTTTAGCATATGTTTTAAACATAGCATTTTGGCTTTAGTTTTTCCTTTTACATTTGTGAGTGCTCTCACTCCTACATTTGAGAGGACCCTCCCTCATTCAGAATAGTTAGTTCGATAGTGAAATACATTTTGCCCAGCACTTTACAATGCCAGCTAAAACATGCCCATTTGCATTTTGGGCTTTACCTGCCTCCATCACCACGTCCTCTGCCATGTCATTATGTGCCCTCGCTTGACATTTTCAGATTGCCAGCAGGTGCAGTGAAACCTGAGTTTGGGTAGAGCTCTCAGCTGGCCCTGTATCATACAATTGGGAGGTCACTTCCTCATTCAAAATTGTTAGCCAGATAGTGGAATATATATTCCCCAGTACTTTGCAATGCCAGCTAAACATGCCCATTTGAGTTTTAGGCTTTGCATGCCACCACCACCACGTCTACTGCCATGTCATTATGCGGACCTCACTGCACATTTTCAGAGGGACAGCAGGTGTCATGAAACCTGAGTTTTTTGAGCTCCACAGTTCAATCTGGCTACCGGATCCCAATGTAACCACTGTCATAGCGGGTGAAGCTGCTGTAAGGTGAATATAATTCAGAAGTTGGGTGAGCTGTATGATCAATGTCAGTAAATTGGATTCTACCACACACCAAAAGCATTAGAATTAAATTCTGAACACATTGTATTCAAAAGAGGGCCTGTATTGTGATCAGTCTGTCAGGTCTGAAACCTACAGCTCTGGCAAAAATTAAGAGACCACCACATCAAAAACCTGTCATGGCCAGCCCAATCTCCAGACCTGAACCCCATTGAAAATCTCTAGAATGTAATCAAGAGGATGAAGGATAGTCAGAAGCCATCAAACAAAGAAGAACTGCTCAAATTTTTGTGCCAGAAGCAGTGTGAAAGACTGGTGGAAAGCATGCCAAAACATATGAAAGCTGTGATTAAAAATCATGGTTATTCCACAAAATATTGATTTCCTAAGTTAAAACATTAGTATTGTTATTTTTAAATGATTATAAACTTGTTTTCTTTGTATTATTTGAGGACTGAAAGCACTGGTTCTTTTATTTAATTTTGACCATTTCTAATTTTTAGAAAAAAATATATAAAATTTATTGCTTGGAAATTCGGAAACATGTTGTCAATAGTTTAGAAAATAAAAGAAAAATTTACATTTTACTCAAAAATATACCTATAAAGAGAAAAATAAGACAAACCGAAAATTTTGCAGTTGTCTCTTAATTTTTACCAGAGCTGTATGTCAGGAACATGTAAAAGCCTCATTTTACTTTGAAGCAACCTCCTCAAGGGAAAGAGACAGGAGTGCCATTGACCAATCTGCACAAGCCTACGCACTTCTTCTGGAAACTACCCAACCAGGCAGAATGTATCTTTTACATGGTTTTGAGCAACAGCAAAGTAATTACAGGATTAGTGATGAGCGAGTATACTCGTTGCTCAGGTTTTCCCGAGCATGCTCGGGTGGTCTCCGAGTATTTGGAAGTGCTCGGAGATTCAGTTTATGTTGCCACAGCTGTATGATTTATGGCTGCTAGACAGCTTGAATATATGTGAAGAATGCCTGTTTGTTAAGGAATCCCCATATGTATTCAGGCTGTCAAATAGCCGCAAATCATGCAGCTATGGCAACAGAAACTAAATCTCCGAGCACTTCCAAATACTCGGAGATCACCCGAGTGTGCTTGGGAAAATCCGAGCAACAAGTATACTCGCTCATCACTATACAGACTCCCAGAGAGTGACGAGTTCTGTGGAGTGTATTACTCAGGTGACAGGTAGTGCTATAGTGCTCAGAAAAAGGCCTTAGCGTGGCACAGATCATGTTCCAATATGTGTAAGGCTGTGGCCTGAATAGGTCTGTGGAGTGTATTAATCCAGTCTCTTAAACCTCTTAAAATGTCCAGAAACTGGCCAATACCCCACCACCTTTTTTAACAAAATATACAAAATTTAACTGAAGCAACAGTTTAATAAAGAGACACAAGTCTCATTTAGGAGCCTGGAAAAGCCAGGAATGGTCTTTGGCCAGCACCGGACAATGTAAAGTGCTAACAAATATGTATGCCCTATCTAACTAACAATTTAGGAAGAGACATATATACTGACAAGGGAAAACTAAACACTGCGCTGGGACCAAAAAGTGGACGTGGTTGCTGAATGTTCTTACTGTATGTGCAACTGCAGGTTGTAGGCAAGAGGCATCAACGCCTGTTTCCTGACAGTAGATTGGGAAGGACGTATCTCAGGAGAAGGAAGGGCCAGTGGTTTCACCCTCAGACACAGGTTTTGTACCCAGGTGTTCCGCCCACCTACTGGGGTGGTGCGTACGTCAGCAGTATATGGAGTATGCAAACAGAGGTATTATGTCAAATTTCCATATATAAAGGAATGTGTGGGTAAGATTTTCAAACTAGCAGCATATTATTATTCTGTGTAAGGCTGAAACCTAAAGAAGTGTGCGGAGCATATTAATGCACTGATGTTTTACAATGTCCAAGTGCAGGCCCAAAAATCAACATCAGGTTCCCAGATACACACTTAAAGAGACCGTGAGAAGGGCAACACAATAAAAAAATTATAATAATAGAATATATAGAGATTGAGAGTAGAAATTTGACCATTGCACAATGCACAAAGGTTTCCAAAAATTAGCCAAGGGGTCTGTATCAAACACGCTGAAATAGACTGTGATGGGGATCTCACAATAAACTTTGAAGTAGATAGGGAGTCAAGTTTCATCATTGCACAATGTACAAAGGTTTTCAAAAATTACTCAAGGGGTCGGGGCCTGTATCATACACGCAGAAAGAGACCATGATAGGGACCTCACAATAAATGTTGCTGTTATTAGAATTGCTAGAGATAAGGAGTACAAGTTTCACCATTGCACACTGTACAAAGGTTTCCAAAAATTAGCCAAGGAGTCTGTATCAGACACACTGAAAAAGACCATGATATGGACCTCATAATAAAGTTTGCAATAATTATAATTGCTAGAGATAGGGAGTACAAGTTTCACCATTGCACAATGTACAAAGATTTCCAAAAATTACCCAAGGGGTTTGTATCAGACACACTGAAAGAGACCATGATAGGGACCTCACAACAAATTTTGCAGTTATTATAATTGCTGGAGATAGAAAGTACACGTTTCACCATTGCACAATGTACAAAGATTTACAAATTTAAAAACATTACCCACATGGGGTATACTGTACATATATGACCACTAAGTAGTTGTTGCAGAAGCAGGAGGAGTAGGACGTGATTTCCAGAACAAAATGGGTTTGGATGGTAAGGGATGGACATTAAGACAACTTCAAAAAAAAAAAATTTGGGCTGCATTTATGTTGGGTTGCTGTCATCCGTAGGGCTTACAAAGCCATAGGAAATCAGCCCTTGTTCAATTTTAGAAGAGTCAGTCTGTCTGCATTTTCCGTTGACAGACATGTGCGCCTATCCATTATGATTGCACCGGCCAAACTAAAAACTCGCTCAGACAACACACTTGTGGCAGGGCATGGCAGCACCTCCAAGGCACAAAAGGAGAGGTCGGGCCAAGTGTGCAGCTTTGACAACCAATAGCTAAAGGGCACTGAAGAATCAGGAAGGAAGCTGGTATGGTCACTTAAGTACTCCTTCACCATCTTGGGCAACTTCTCCTTCCTTGTAATAGTTACACTCACAGATAGCCCTTGCTAATGTGATGGTTTCATGAAAATGGCCCAGTTGGTGGACATTTTCCTCCGCCTGAATTGCACCTGGTGTGCGTGTCCCTCCCCTGTAATCCATGTGGGTGAAAAGAGCCGGTACCTCTGCCAGCAGCATTGTCTTAGGGTAATCTCTTCAGCAACTCTTCAAGAATGGCCCTCTGGCATGCATGCACTGAAAATGGCACATCTGCCACCATTCTTGTACTGTGGGTCAAGAATGGTGCACAGCCAGTATTTCATGTTAGACAAAATGTCTTTCATGCAAGGGTCTTGGGAAAAGGAAGCTGGATATGAACTGTGCCATGTGTGGCAGACTAAAAAGAGTCAAATGTTCAGTGTCCCCACCAGTGTCCCCATCGCCTCCTCCTCATCTTCAGGCCATCCATGCTGGACAGTCATGAAGCTGGGATTGGGAGTCCCTTCTATAGCCCAGACCAAAAACTCCTGTTCCTCCTCATCCTCCTCCTGTTCCTCGTCATCACCCAATGTGGCCTGAGAATATTTTTCTTAGGCTGGGCTGTGTGGTATCAGCCACTATAGAATCTTGCTCTATAGCCACCTGCTGGCAATCAAAGCTTACTCTTTGAGATTCTGCAGTGAACGTTGTAAAGGACAGAGCAGCTGGATGGTTACGCTGATAATAGTGTCATCAGCGCTCACCGTCTTGGTGCAGTACTCAAAGTTTTGAAGAACCTCACAAATGTCAGCAATCCACACCCACTCTGCAGTTGTTATGTGTGGGGGCTGAGTGTTACTCTGACTGGCATTGAGAAGCTGAAATTCAGACATTGCCCTTTTCTGCTCATTAAGGCTGGTTTCACATTTGCGTATCTGTGCGCAGCATTTGATCGGCATGCATCATGTGTAGATATCTTTAACATGGTGTATGCAGGGACATGCATTTGCATGTGTTTGCATACACATGCGTCGTTTCGCGGTGTGCGGCAGTGTCCGGCAAGCGCAACATGTTGCATTTTTTGAAGCGTCAAAAATCTGTCAAATATGCGCAGTCATGTGCATGCGGATGAGTGCGTCAAAACAATGCATTACTGTCTATGGGAACGCATTGGTACGAAAGGACATGCGCATGGATGCGTTCAATGCGCGTGCGGACTTCAGACTGCGCAGGTCCAGGAACTGATTACAGCACCTGGAAATATCGAACGCATGTGCATAAATAACGCAAACGCATGCCAAAATGGATGCAAGTTCATGCACATGCAATGTTTTTTTTGTGTCATGTGTAAGCTGATGCGGATAAAAAACGCTGTGTTAGCATGCGTTTGCATGCGTTTTGGCATGCATTTGCTCATGCAGATGATATACTGCGCACACAAATGCTAATGTGAACCTAGCCTAAGCATTGCCAACATATGAAAGGTCAAATTCAAGTGTGTGGAAGCCAGAGATGACTTTCAGAAATGGCCACTGACACGGCGTACCTTGACAAGTAGGTCAGGCAAGTCAGGGTATGTTTTTAAAAACCGCTGTACAACCAAGTTCAGCACGTGGGACATGCCTGGAAAGTATACCAGCTTGCCAAGCTTTAAAGCCACCACCAAGTTTCGCCCATTATTGCACAAGCCAGACCTGATTGGAGGTTCAGCAGGGAGAGCCACTGATCGGTCTGGTTCTTTATCCATTTCAACAGCTCTGCTGCATTGTGATCTTTATCACCTAAACAGATGAGTTTCAGGAGAGCGTGCTCCAACTTACTGTAGACAAGGCAGTGCTGCAGAGCTCCATGCTGGGTGTTACACTCGGTCCCAGCGCTGGCTCTGCACTCCGTTCTGCTCACTCACCTGTCCCATCTGCTCCTCGGCGTCCTGTGTCCTCCTCCACTTCCTGGCACGCTGCTGGCAGGCCTCCAGATAGTCTGCTTAGGACGCGAGGCCGCGCCCACCGTCTCTCTTAAAGGGGCAGCGTGCATTTTTTGAAATAGCTAATTAACCAATGGCTGCGCACTCAGTACTATATCTGGTCACTCCACCATTAGGGGAGTGCCGGAGCAACGTGTTCTATCATTGCTACATCTGGTTCTGTTCCTGATCTGTCTGCGCTGCGTCTGCAGTCTCTGCGCTTCGCTGATACTGTTTGTCTCCTCAGATCATTGCTAACCTGTATCTGGCTAACCTGGACAATCTCGGCTATTACTGGCGCAAGTGTCATCCCGTTCCGCCATCAGCCATCCGTATCCGTGGACCGTGACAAGGTCACTGAAGCCAGCCTGCTACCATCCGTTCTGGACCAGGACCTTACCCTTCTCCGTCAAGAACCCTCCACGGACTCTGTAAATACCTGTTACCCTTTTGGTCCCTCTGGGACAGCTGCCACGTGTCCGGGGTCTAACTGGAGGTAGCACCTGTGTCCTCCGGGTATTCCATTCTGGTCCTGTTCGAGGGGCCTTACTACGGGTACCCGGGGCTCACTAGTTACGCCCCCTTCGGAGCCCCCCGGACCGCGGTCTCGAGGTTCCACATTAAAAAATAAAGACGAATGTGAACTTCACCACCTCTGCCTCCGCTTCCATTCGTTACACTGGGGAGTGATGGGCTAGTTCAGCTGAGGATGAGGAATAGCAGGAGAGACAGGAACTGGCATATGAGGAGACTGAAACCCTGATGGAAGTTGGGCCTGCTATTATTGGTGTGGGTAAGATGTGGGATGTCCCAGCTTTTGACTCTGTCCCAGACTCCACCAGGTTCACCCAGTATGCTGTCAGGGAAATGTAGCATCCTTGTCTACAAGAACTTGTCCATGTGTCTGTGGTTAGGTGGACCTTCCCTGTGACAGAGTTGGCCAGAGCACGGCTGATATTGTGTAACACGTGTGTGAGAGACGAAGTGCAGGTCTCTCCCCTCCTGAAATATGCCCCCACCCTTGCATCCCCCAAGGCCATAAAAAGCCATGCGATGTTTAGCTTTAATTAAAATCCAAGAACAAGCCCTTTGAAGCTCATAATAAAAAGGTGCAAAATCCTCTGCAGCTACAGCAGACTGAACCCTTTGTCTGAAGCACATGGGTACAGCAAGGCTATGAGGTATTGAATCTGGAAAATGACCTATAATAACAGAATACAATATCTCTGAGCCTAGCCGAGCACATCATCTGAATTGGCGTTCCTTTCCCCATACGCCCATGCAGCCAATTGTAGCACTCTGTGCTATGGAGTTATAAAGCTTAGCCACCAGGAAATACATACGGTAGGCATATTTGGACTTTATGCGCAGATAAAATCCAGCCAAATCCAGTGGCACTGATGCCATTCCATTCAGAGCTTTGGGCGGAAAGTTGTGGGCCATTCACAGTTCTGGACTGAAAATCATACTCTCAGAGATGGGAGGAGAGAGACTGCACGACCCCAGGGGTGGGCGTAGTGTGGGAGGAGCAGTCAAGAAGATAAGTGTCAGCTCCTCATTTGGAGCTCAGTTTTCTTCTGGCAGGAGGACCGTTATCAGACAGAGCCGGGAAAGCCTGCAACTAAGATTTGGGCCTGTGATCGATCAGCACCTCCCTGTTGTCAAATGCTATATAACACGGTAATTGCAACCTATCTATACCCTATCCTTTGTACTACACTCCTGACTGCATACTTGTATATTGTTCTGTAAATATATGCTTGTGTATTTCTAGTGCGCCTTTTAGGCGATTAAATATAAAATTAATCATGAGCTGCTCTTTTATCTCAATCCAAGAATCCCACATCCACACACTCGGTTGGTTATATGATACGCTACCCAGGTTGGTTTCTGACCCGATATAAGCCTGCTGTCGGACGGGGCTTATTTCAAACGAGGAACTGGTGGCAGAATACCCTATTGTTTTAGTGAGGAACTCTGGCAGTGACAACCGGAAGGTTTATAGATATATACCCAGCCTGGACTGGTGATATATATCCCCCTTACTGGGAGCGCCTCACTAACTTGTACCTATAAGGGAAGCCTTTCCGGCAACTATTTGCCCCGGTGCAGTTCCCTGACTGACCAGAGGCAAGTGGTGGTGCCAGAGCGCTGACCCCTGCTAGGGTCTTCTCTCCCCTCCCCTGAGGTGAGCGAAGTCGATGCCCCCTTCTCATGTGAGATCCTTTACAACGTACTTCTGTAACGCGGGGATAGCACACCGGGAACAATAGTGGCGATGGGGAATCAAGTACCATGGGGGTGCCAACTCAAAGAGGTTGCGGAAATACTCAGTTCCCACAAGCCGCAGCGGCAACATTTCCAGGGCTAGCAATCTGGCAATGTGGGTGTTTAGCTTTTGGGTCTGTGGGTGGGTGGCACAATATTTCTGCCTCCTGTTAAATGTCTGGGGGGGACAACTGAACACTGTGCTGGCACAGCGAACTGGACGTGGTTGCTGACTGTTGTGTCTATGCAACGACAGGTTGTGGGCAGGAGGCATCAGCGCCTGCTTCCTGGACAGCAGATTGGAAAGGCCATAACACAGGGGAAGGGGCAGTGGTTTTACCCTCAGACACATATTTTGTACCCAGGTGTTCCACCCACCTACTGCAGGGCTTGGCTGCCATATGCTTCTGCATGCTGGTGGTGCTCAGGTTGGCAGGGTTCTGTCCTCTTCTCAGCTTGGTATGGCAGATGCTGCAAATCACAGTTGTTTTGTCTGAAGGACTTTCAGAATAAAACTGCAAAACAGAAGAACAACGCACCCTTGGCCTGTTATCTAGCTTAGTGGGGGGGTTCTGTGGAACAATTGACCGAGTTCTCCCTCTGGTCAAACCACTACCTCTTCTTGCTTGTTTCATGCTGCGGATCCATCCCTCTCTGCACTTCTGTACTCGCTATGCGTGCCACCGTGGCACCACCATGGATCTGTGGCCTCACCATCAACCACGTCGTCTTCCAATTCATCAATCTGATCCTTTTGAGTTGTGATTTTAAGCTGACCTGATGGCAACTGTGTGTCATGATTAGTGTTGAGCGATACGATAATGCCAATATCGGCTATCGGCCGATATTAGCTCTATCGGCCTTTCGATAATTCGTTTCGATATTTTCGTCTTATCGAATACCGGAATCGGATTTGTCACTGTCACTGTGAGTGTCCGTCGGTCGGGTCTGTCAGGAGTCAGCGGCACTTACCTGGCAGAAGATCTCCGGCGGTCACGTCCTGGACTGCTTGATGGCCGCCATTATCTTCTCCCTGGCGGTCACATGCAGTTTTTCGCGATAACTGCAGTGACTGCAGGGTAATCCCGGCCGTAAACCAGTCCGATGACGTCACCGCCGGGGAAGCAGGTAATCAGCTGTGCTGCGCCGGGATTCTGATGTAGCAGAGCTGGATCGTCGTGGGACACTCGTTACTATGGACTGCGTCGGTCAGGTGGTATACTTTTTTTTTTTTTCATTTTTTTACAGGAGATCGATGGCGTCGCAGGATGAGACTGTAATAAAAGTAATGAAAACTGTGTTGTTTTTTTTTTTATTAAATTAAAAAACTTTTTTATAAACATTCACCCGTCCGGGTACATAAACAATTTAACTATTTATCAACAACTTAACTATTTACATACAGGGACCCTGTCCGGGTTATTTATACTTCTTTGGCAGGGGTGTTCCAGGTACCACCTGGTACTCTTCTGATGCTTGCCAAACATCCGAGGCACCAAGGACCACCAGGACCTGATGACGTCGTGTGGCCTGTACAGTCAAGTCGTGACCCGCTATCTGGGTCTGTGTGGCCACCTCTTTCATCTCCCTCCGGGTCTGGAACCCTATGTCCCGGACTGAATGAACCCCAGGGGGCCTAACAGGCGCCGGGTACGGGCCAGCTATACTTATCATGTCCATAGCTGGGGCTGCTGAGGAGACCACTGAGGGAGGCTTGGGAGATTTACGGCGTGGGGTGGGCACTTTTGCAGAGGCCTGGATGTGGGAGGCTGAAGGCTCCGAGGGTCTCACAGGTTCCTGACACACTGGGGAGTAGGGGGTCGCACCTGGTAAAATTTAGGGCGTACCATCCATTGTAACCCCAGTGTCGGGTGTAAGTCACCAAGTCTCCTGGCGACAGGTCCCTCCCCGGGTGTCCTTCTGGGAGGTGAGCCTCCACGTCCCGCCGGTTCACAAAGACTTCTAAATAAAGTCCAGGCTCCTTGATGAAGCCCCACCCACCTTTCAATATAAAGCTCCGTACTGCACCCTTACGCCGCGGCTCACACAGGGTTCCTTTATCCTTTCTCATCCGGTCCTTATCTGCCCGGTCCTTCTCCAGGTGACGTTGGCGAAGTTTTAGGGTTTCTCGCTGCTCCCTTTGTCGCTCTGCTTCCCGCTCCCAACGTCTCCACTCTTCCTCCTGACGCCGGTTGTAATTCTCCTCCACCAGCTGCTCCATGTCTCCACCACTCCACTGCAGCTTACAGTGTCCGGTTTGCGGCAGCTCTCCTGTCGCCCCCCAGTCCTGGCGGCGCTCCCCTGCGGAGGAAGCAGACGGCTCTAAATCAGATGACAGTCGGGGCTCCGGTACAGGCAGGTAGTGCTCTGGTGCCTGCACGGCCTCCTCCATGAGGACAGGTGTCGCTTCTTCTGTCTCAGCGACGGGGGCAGACGGCGGGATCTGGGGTGCTGACGGTGCTGCGGTTTTTGCAGGAACGGGTGCCTCCACTGCGACAACGTCAACCGGATCACATTGCAAGGACTCCTCTACTAGAACGGGTGCCTCACCTTCCGGTACAGACACTTCAGGTAAGAGGGATTGGCGCCGCTCCAAGTTTAGTTTTAGGGCACGCCAGCTCGCTTCCATCCTGGCGACCTCCTCCCGATGCCGGGCCAGGCCTCTTAGGGTATCCGCCGCTTCTTGCAGCGTAGGAGGGTTTCCAGGCCGGGTGCCCAACGGTGATTCTGTGGCGATCGGGTCGCTTCCGTGGGGGGAGAGCTCTGACTGCTCCATCCCTTCACACTTCTGCTCGTGTCCATTAGCCATCTCTGCCAAGTCACATGTGTCATTAGCATCTGGAGAGGGCCCCTCTTTTGTAGGGAGGCGGGACCTTCGTGTTAGTTTCCACACACTGAGGAGGATGAGGAGGCGGAACTGAAGAGCTGTGGGGCACGATCTTACATTGCAGTACCATTTAGAGCCATCGCTTTCGCGTCACTGAGTGAGTGTACAGTACACCCATGAAGAGCACGCCCTTCTTCTTCACCAGTGCCTCGTCGTGACGCAGATATGGCGGAAAAATGGCAAATACATTCTCTGATGATTTTAGCAATTCTCAAGCACAAAACCAGTTCAATCCAGGCACACAGGACTCGCTTATAGCGAGCTACAGAATCCTGTTCGTGACGCCCAAGTTGAGTCGCACAGAGCCAGAGGTTTTGGGGGTACTCGGCACCGAGCCCGTCGACTTCTATGGGGTATGTCACGGCTTTACCCGGCAATTGAATCAGAGTCTATTTTACTATGTAGAAGTGTATAAACTATAAATATATGTATATATATGTCATAATGACATGTATATATATATATGTATTCTATGTGTGTATATTTTGTGTTTACAACGTAAGAAAGGGTTTTTTTTGTTGCGATATTTTGTTCCCATAGACTTACATGGGACTTCCGCTATCGAAATCGGATATCGACGATATTTAGTGCTATCGGCGATACAATTTCGATACGATATTTTTAGATATCGAGCACTATCGCTCAACACTAGTCATGATAATCCTACACTTCTTCAGACATGAACTGACCTTCCCCAATGTGGCTTTCTTCTGGCCGTGGGTGCTCAAATGTTTGTGCATCACTGCACTCCACCTCCTCGTGACCCTCTATAATGGTGAACTGTGAGTGTGCAGAATAAATACAAGGGTACATAAACCGTTCCTCGGAGTGGCCAGCATTGGGACCATATGTCTCCTGGGACTCTTGATGGGGAAGAAAGAAGGACCAGGTTGAGGATTGTGAGGCCCTGCCTTTTGGCTACTAAGACTAGACCATGTTGGTGCTGCTTGTCAACACACTGTAGCGTTTGTCTGCTAACAAACCCACAACATCCTCACACTTGTCTGGATTCGACTGAATTTTGACAGGAAGCTAGAACGAGATAAAGACACCTTCTGATCTGTCACCACCACACACTACCACCACATCCATGTACCCATTCCTTAACGTCACCCTTTTCCATACTGAATGCATTATGAAAAATAATTTCCTGGCTTTTTCACAAGTACCCTCACAGAGGTGTTATATATGCAAATTTCCTGTATTTAGCAATGTGTGGGTAATTTTTTTTTATCTTTCAGCTTTATGACACACGCCAAGAACAGGCTCAGGAAAAATACTGGTAAATAGTGACATTTGCGTATCTCAGCAGGCTTTACGCCGGTTGTACAATTTCTAGATAAATATACGCTATTTATTTAACCAACAGCAGAGTAATTCTTTTTTTATATCGCCTTTATGACACACGCCAACAACGGACTCAAGAAAATTACTGGTAAATAGTGACGTTTGCGTATGTGAGCAGGCTTTGCACCAGTCGCACAACTGCAGGATCAATATACATTATTTATTTAGAGAATATATACAAGAAACCAAGGGCGCTCTGCAGAAAATCAGGTCTTTAGCAGCAAGTTATAGGATAATACCACTCAATTTGTCCAGTTATAAATAATGTATAAAAAATATGTGTCATATTACCTTTGCATAAGAGTATCAATATGGAGATGATGTTCCCCGTAGAGGAAAAGAGGAGGAGGTCCTTGTTGCTTCCGGAGTAAAGCCGTCAAGGCGCAGGAGACCCGCAGGACCTTGCGTGACGTCACAGTCACGTGATCACACACGTGACTGGCTATGGAGCGCACCAAGGACCCAAAACCTACGTGTTTCAGAATACGATGATTCCTTCATCAGGGATGGTCCGTGACGTCACGCAAGGTCCTACAGGTCTCCTGCGCCTTGACAGCTTTACTCCGGAAACCCTGTCAATGCTGCTGGCTTTTGCAGCGTGACACACTACAGAAGGTGTGCCCGCCACCGGCGGGGATGGCGCCCCAACTTCTTAGGTTTATCCTTTCTTTTTTTCCGATTACTTGGCAAAGTAGCCACATGTGCATTATATATTCAATGTACCAATAACATTGCCGGTAGATAATAAGGACTTTTTTCTCCTACTGGAAACCACCATCTCCACACCACAAGGACCTCCTCCTCTTTTCCTCTATGGGAAACATCATCTCCATATTGATACTCTTATGCAAAGGTAATCTGACACTTTATATTTTATCTTTACCTTTTATTTAGCTTTGCAGAATCACTACTTCCTATTATTGCCTTTTACTGCAGTTGGTTTCGTTATATTGTTTTATCCATTCTTTTATGGTCTTTTAGCGCAAATTATTTAATATTTATATTTTTTTATACGTTATTTATTTAACCAATAGCACAGTAATTTCTGTAAAATATTGCCTTTATGACACATGCCAACAGCAGACTCAGGAAAATTACTTTTAAATAGTGATGTTTGCATATTTCAGCAGGCTTTGCACCAGTCGCACAACTGCTGGATAAAAATACTCTATTTCAGCAATAGGCAAGAACATTATTTAGCTCTAATAAACAATGTTTAGTATATGATGAGGAATGTTATTTAGCTGTAAAAATAGAGCGGTTTAGTATATGCTGCTACTGAGGTATATTACGTAGCTGTAAAAAAAGCGGTTTCGTATATGGAGGTACTCAGGAATATTATTTAGCTCTAAAAAAATTTGGTTAGTATATATGCTGATTCTGAGAAATATTTTTTTGCTCTAAAAAGAGATGTTTTGTATATTATGCTACTGGATATGAAACCCTGCCTCTCTCCCTACTCCCACAATCTGTTCCTACAATATACACAATGCAATCTAGCAGAGATCTGCATCATGTACTTGATACTAGTGTTGCGCCCCTGAGGTCCACTCACCACAGAGGTACTGCACCTCAGTCTGATGTATGGTGCTCCACTCACAGGTAAGACGGGGACATTATCCAGAACCCACTCACTTACATCCAACACCAGACCTTTCAGGACCCAGGAGGTGCTAGGTAGAGGGTGTGGGTGGAAAAAGTAGAGAAGGGGAGGAGCTTAATGAGTGGTCTGAGAGACCACAGACAGTTAGTGACAGTTGGAGAGAAGTTGGAATTGAAGGAACCAGTTGGTGCTGGGGACTTGAGCAGAGAGGAGCTCGTCCCTAGACCAGACGACAGAAGAGAGACACGAAAGACAGAGAGGAAGAAGCTTGGGTAAGAGAGAGAGGAAGAAGGGGTCCTAGGGGCACGGGAAGTGAGGAATCCACCCGTGGGGCCCGAATCCACGCTGACCATAGTTGGTGGAGGGACCACGTCACAGTAAGGGGACCGGGCCCAGTCTAGTGAAGAAACTGAGGACTCGGCTAGCTAATCTGAGGTTGCAGTATCTTTATGTAATGTATGTAGTACAGTTCATATAGCGTCTTGTGCTTGGGTGCGATGAAAATACATGAGACACAGGTTTGATATAGAAGGTCTTGTATTACTTCATACAAGTGGCAAAAATAGTCACACAGTTTGCAGATACAGAAGCAGGAGACACAGCAGGCCAGAGTAACTTAAGCTCAGCAATCACTCTCCACAACAGGTTCAGGATCTTCTTCTCTGTTACCGTAAGTCCATGCAAACGTGGATCTTTCAAAGAGCAGGGTTCCAGAGTCCACAAGTGTTCAGAGTTCCTCAGTAGGAATAGCTGGAGTACATAGTCCAAGGCTTCCAGGAATCAGGTCACAGGTTCACTGCAGGCTAGATTCTGAAGCACTGATTGCTCAGCTGTGGCTGCTTAAGAAGCAAAAGGGAGAGAATCAGGGCGGGAACATGAAAGCTGAAAACTCCATATTGACTGAGGGCAAGATAGCTGCAGCAAGACAGAAAGCAAAATGGCTGACGGAAAACTGAGTTTCAAGAACATGTATAAAGAACCTTACATTACTCCCCCCTTAGGGACAACCTCCGGATGGCCTCAGACCAGGCTTGTCTGGGTACCTCTGATGAAACTGGCGGAGCAAACGAGGAGCATTAACGTTATTGACTGGTTCCATGAGTTGTCCTCCACTGGGTAGCCCTGCCATTTAATCAAATAGTGTAACTGATTTCTGTATAACCTGGAATCTAGAATTCTTTCCACCACAAATTCTTCCTGACCATCGACTAGCACTGGGTCAGGGCAAGGAGAAGAACGTCCAGGAAACGTATTGGGTGTTGCAGCCTTTAGTAGGGATACATGAAAGACAGGGTGGATTCTCATAGTTCTAGGCAATTGAAGACGACAAGCAACGGCACTTATAATTTTACTGATTTTATAGGGTCCAATGTACTTATGTCCCAACTTAGACGATGGAATCCTTAACTTAAGATTTCTGGTTGACAGCCAGACCAGGTCTCCTACCTTGAAAGCTGGTGCAGGTTTACGAAATTTATCTGCTGCTTTCTTGTACCTTTCCTGAGCCAATTCCAGATTCTCCTTTAGAAGATCCATATTCTTCTGTAAAGACGTGATTCTTTCGGCCACTGCTGGTAAAGGCGTTTCTATGGGAAATCGTGGAAGAATGTTAGGATGATAACCTAGATTGGAGTAAAAAGGAGACTGCTTAGTGGAGGCGCTCTGAGAGTTGTTATAAGAGAACTCAGCCAATGGAAGTAGATCCACCCAATCATCCTGTAGGTGGCAGATAAAGCAGCGGAGATACTGCTCCAGAGTTTGATTGGTTCGTTTGGTCTGTCCATTAGTCTGGGGATGAAAAGCAGAAGAAAGGTTTACTTTAATGTCCAATGCTGCACAGAAATTTTGCCAAAACCTTGAAGTGAATTGCACCCCTCGATCCGAAATAACCTCATCCGGTACTCCATGTAAGCGAAACACATCTTTAATCATCAAATCTGATGTCTGTTTTGCAGTCGGTAAGCCGACACAAGGAATAAAATGAGCTGCCTTTGTTAAACGATCAACCACCACTAGAATGGTGTTTTTCCCTTGAGAGGTTGGTAACTCCACAATGAAGTCCATAGAAATGGATCCCCACGGGCGGGACGGGGTGGGAAGAGGTTGTAACAGACCAGTTGGTGAGGAGCGAGGTGTTTAGCATCTTGCACAGACTTCACATGAAGTGACATAGTTTAAAACATCCTTCCTGCAAGTGGGCCACCAAAAGAAACGAGAAAGAAATTCCTGTGTCTTTAGAATTCCTCTATGCCCAGCTATCTTGGAATCGTGAATGAGTTGCAATACTCTCAATCTGACTGTTTCAGGAATATACAGACGTTGTCCCAGAATCCACACACCATTCTTAAAGACAAGACTTACGTCCCTTGGGGGTTGTGCCAACAAGGAATCCGCATGGTATGCTTCCTTGATGTCCTTAAGTAGGTCTTGATTATGAATCACTCCCAGGAATCTAGAGTCAGGAAGAATAGTCTTAGGAGGAGCAAGTGGACGGGTCTCTGCTGAATGAATCCTAGAGAGTGCATCAGCCTTTCCATTGCGCGATCCTGGTCTATAAGAAATGACAAAATTAAATTGGTTTAAGAAAAGATTCCAGCGAGCCTGGCGAGGAGTCAGGCACTTAGCCGACCTGATAAATTCAAGGTTACGATGGTCTGTCAGGATGACTATTTGCTGTGCAGCTCCCTGAAGAAGGTGTCTCCATTCTTTGAAGGCGGCAATAATGGCCAACAACTCTCTATTGCCCACATCGTAGTTCCTCTCAGCCGAAGACAACTGCTGGGAAAAGAAGGCACAGGGATGCAAGACATTCTTCTCACCTGTTCTCTTAGAGAGTATAGCTCCAATGGCACAATCTGAAGCATCCACCTCTATTATGAAGGCAAGTTCGGGGTTGGGATGTACCAAGATAGGTGCGGTGGTAAATTTATCTTTTAGACGAGAAAATGCTTCCTGGGCTTGGGGAGTCCAGGAGAACCTAGACTCTTTCCGGGTAAGTTGGGTGATAGGTGACACTACCTCAGAGAAATTCCTAATGAAACGTCTATAGAAATTGGTAAACCCGATGAAGCGCTGCACCTCCTTCACATTTCTAGGACTTGGCCAATCCTTGATGGCTTGGGTCTTACTTCCATCCATACTAATTCCTTGTGTAGACAGTACATACCCCAGAAATTGAATTTCGGTCCTATGGAATTCACACTTTTCAAGTTTGATGTAAAGATGGTTTTGTCTTAGACGTTCCAAGACCATTCTCACATGTCCATGATGTTCCTCTGTGGAGTTAGAAAAAATTAGAATATCATCCAAATAAATCACCACGAATGTATCTAGGAGATCCCTGAAGATGTCATTCACCAAGTGTTGGAAAGTGGCTGGGGGCGGTACTCAGACCAAAAGGCATAACTAGATATTCAAAGTGTCCATAGCGTGACCTGAATGCAGTCTTCCATTCATCCCCAGGTCTAATACGGACCAAGTTATAGGCCCCACGGAGATCCAATTTAGAGAAAATTTTGGCATGCCGCACTCTCTCCAATAACTCAGGGATTAAAGGCAATGGATAACGGTTTCTAATAGTAACCTTATTGAGTTCCCTATAGTCTACGCAGGGTCTCAGAGATCCATCATCCTTCTTCACAAAGAAGATAGGTGCACCTGCAGGAGATGAAGAGGGGCGTATGAAGCCCTTGGCTAGATTTTCGTCTATGTAATCCTTTAAAGCCTTTAGCTCAGGCCCCGCCAGGGGGTAGATCTTACCAAAAGGTATCTCTGCTCCAGGCAATAATTCAATTGGACAATCATATGGACGGTGAGGGGGAAGCTGGTCAGCGTTCTTCTTGTCACATAAATCCACATAGTCCTGGTATACAGCTGGTAGTTCAGGGACTGACATGGTTCCTTTAGGAACAGAGCAAGCTGAAACTTCTGGACTCATCTGTTTCTCTGGAAAGTGTAATTCCTTGGTCTCCCAGTTAATGGTAGGGTTCTGAGCCTGCAGCCATGGTAGCCCTAGAATAATGGGAAAGTGGGGAGAAGAGATAAGCATAAAGGACAGTTTCTCTTGATGATCTTTACCATAAGGACCCTCAAAGGCTCTGTTTCCTGATCCACTGGTCCAGAGGTCAGCAGGGAGCCATCCACAGTTTCCATCTGTACTGGAGTAGCCTTCTTCACTGAACGTATCCCCTGTTTCAGAGCAAAGGAGACATCCATAAAATTCCCACTTGCCCCTGAGTCGATCATAGCAGAGCTAGACACCCAGACTGAGTTAACCCAGAGTTTGATGGAAAGGAAGCAATGAGAATTGTTTTTCCTACAACTCAGCTGGGACACCGCTGAGGAAACTTGAAAAATTGCAGCGTTTACACAGTCATCGTCCTCAGAAGTAACGGAGTTTAAGTCCGAGAAATCAAGATCTGTTGCTGCAGATCTCTCTGGAGCCTGAGGCTCGGACCTGACAGATCTCCTCTCGCAACACTCACAGTGAATGAGTGCTGCAGTAGTCTTACGAGAACGGCTGGGGCAGTTTATAATGAAGTGCCCTGACTTACCACAATAGAAACATAGATTTTCCTTAAAACGATGTTCCTTGCGTGCATCACTAACCCGTCTTTGTAAAGAGTCTACCTGCATGGGTTCAGGTTCAGGTTCCCGTGTGATCCTACTCAAAGGTTCCTTAGCTGGGGAGGAAGGTAGGAAAAGGTTAGTGCGATTGCTTTCGAACCATCTCTCTTGCCTGCGTTCAGTCAGGCGAGCATCAATACGGATGCAGTAGTTAATAAAGTCACCTAACGCAGTGGGAGGGTCGGCACGAGCTAGTTCATCCTTAATTAGTGGAGACAACCCCTTTCGAAAAATAGATTTTTTGGCGGAACTGTCCCAGGTGGTATCAAGGGCCCATCTCCTGAAATCCAAGGCATATTCGGCTACCGAGTGCTTACCTTGGCGCAAAGTTAACATGGCTGCTTCAGCTGTTGCACCTCGATTGGGGTCATCAAACACCTGCCCCATGGCTGAAATGAAAGCATCAAGATGATCCAAACATTCATCCTCAGTCTCAATCAGAGGGTTTGCCCACATCAAAGCCTTGTTGGTAAGTAACATAATTATAGTAAGCACTTTAGATCGTTCAGTGGGAAATTGTGAAGCATGTGCAGAAAAAAACAGATTGCATTGGTTAATAAATCCCCTGAATTTTTCACGTTCACCGCCAAAACGAAAAGGGGGCAACTTGGGAATCCCAGAACTTGGGGCTACGGCAGGAGCCTGGACTCGCTCCTCTAGAACCTCAATCCTGGCTCGCAAATCCTGGGCAGTCTGTCCAAACACTTGCAAATTGTGATTAGTGAGGTCCTGTAGGTTTGTAAAACGGGTTTTTATAGTCTGTAAATCTGCAAGGATATTATCTGTCACTCCGCAAAGTTCCTTTATGCGGGCCTCCATTTTCCAGATCTTTTAAGACAGGAGTACTGGAAGGAGAGGAGAAAAGAAAAAAAAAAAAAAACAATAGTGTTTACCTGTGGTAACACTGCAAAGAGAAAAAGAAATTAAGGGAACTGCTCACCTGGAATGGTTGTGAGAAGTCACAACCACTATCATCACAGAAAGTTCAACCGGACATCTGATATCCACAGTTACAGCAGACACAAAAGAGGGAAGAGAAAAAAAAAAACAATAGTGTTTACCTGTGGTAACACTGCAGAAAAAAAAAAAACTTAAGGGAATTGCTCACCTGGAATGGTTGTGAGAAGTCACAACCACTGTCATCACAGAAAGTACAACTGGACGTCTGATATCCACAGTTACAGCAGACACAGCCTTCCCAGACCCAGCAGACACTAACGTTTGGCTTCAGAATCTTGTAATGTATGTAGTACAGTTCATATAGCGTCTTGTGCTTGGGTGCGATGAAAATACATGAGACACAGGTTTGATATAGAAGGTCTTGTATTACTTCATACAAGTGGCAAAAATAGTAATACAGTTTGCAGATACAGAAGCAGGAGACACAGCAGGCCAGAGTAACTTAAGCTCAGCAATCACTCTCCACAACAGGTTCAGGATCTTCTTCTCTGTTACCGTAAGTCCATGCAAACGTGGATCTTTCAAAGAGCAGGGTTCCAGAGTCCACAAGTGTTCAGAGTTCCTCAGTAGGAATAGCTGGAGTACATAGTCCAAGGCTTCCAGGAGTCAGGTCACAGGTTCACTGCAGGCTAGATTCTGAAGCACTGATTGCTCAGCTGTGGCTGCTTAAGAAGCAAGAGGGAGAGAATCAGGGCGGGAACATGAAAGCTGAAAACTCCATATTGACTGAGGGCAAGATAGCTGCAGCAAGACAGAAAGCAAAATGGCTGATGGAAAACTGAGTTTCAAGAACATGTACAAAGAACCTTACACTTTATTTGCTACAGTCGAATCCGCACACATTCGCTGAAAAGGCAACCAGATACGACCAAGGGGGCCTAGAGCACATCGCCAGACAAGATCCGAGGCTGCTGGCTTGGGACACTGCGTGTGAAAGCCAGGGCAGGAGAGGAGGGAGCCAGCGCAGGAAGACGGCCAGGAAAGGAACATCAGAAAGGGGTTCTGACACGGTGTAAACCAATTTACCTGAGAGCAGTAAATTGGTTACAGCAGCTGGAGATTGTAATCAAGAACTGTGAGTAAACTGAAAGACTGCACCCTGCAGGGTCCTCAGAATTATTTACTGCGTCATCTGCCCTGCACCATAACAACCATCACCACCTTTACACATAAAGCTTCCCTGGGGCCTAGCTCTACCTGTGGAGAGCTGTAACAACTCTGCTGCATCACTAACAACCCCAGCGGACTCTGAAGCAGTATCGGCTAACACCTTTATTGCCGAATACCACGGGTGGCATCACAAACTATTCCTCTATCCCCAATAACTTTTATTTTTACATCTTCATCATTTTTATTGGATGCCCAGGGCCACGGACCGGGTCACTGCTGCCATGACAGTTTCCCTTTAAGAACTGCCCATCCGGTACCGAGTACCCCACGGCCCGGGGAGCGCTTCATTTTGGCGTCATGAACAGGATTTGTGGCCCAACATTGCCGGGTACTGTGTGCCAGAGAGTTTATAGAACTGTGAAATCGCCGTCATTGTTGTGTTACATGGCGTGTAGGAAACAAAGGGCTGTTGTCATGGGCGGAACCTCAGGGAAAGGCGCGCAAACTATGGCCGTCCCTCAGTGATACTTCTATGTGATGAGAACATGTCCGTCAGCCAGGGAGTTCTGCCTCCTGGTCTGGGATGGCAGGAACAGAAAGAAAAAGAAGAACTCCCCATGAAGGAAAGAGCTGGAACAGCTTGTGGGTGCGGCAGAGAACCCGGCAGGCAAGATGGCAAGTGGTGGTTACCCGGAGCATGGGGTGGAAGCAGAGGACTCCCCCGGCTAACGGGAAGAACGTCAGGACCAACTGCCTGCCATGGACCCAGGGTTCCTGGGAGCAGAAGTGGAGGAGCTCAGCCGCCAGCTCCTGCGGTCACAGATTACTGCGGTGTCGGCCTGGAAGGAGGCCTTGTTGGAGAAGGTGTGTGAGCGGTGGGTGGTCTCGCGACCAACATCCCCGACCCCAGCGGAGGAGGAGTCCGGCACCGGAGAAACATCTGATGCAGATACAGTGACCAACCCTGCCCCGGTGACCGAGAAGACTCTGATAGGCCCATTGCCACCTCCGTCAGACCTTAGACCTGGCCAGGTTTGTGATTGCCTAGCCTGAGATCAGACATCTAACCTAGGAGACCAATTGGCAGTGCCGCTGCAACCCAACCGTATGCCGATGGAACTGCACGGAGAATGAGTGGTGTTCCGGTGGGAGCACAGAGGCAACAATCTAATGGGATTCCCCGGAAAGGCCCAAGGGGAGGGCTATGTCGAGACCATCTTGAAAGAGGAGTACTGCCTGCAGCTGGCGTGCAAGTGGGAGAAGGAGGAGGAAAAGCGCGCAGCTCAACGGGAGGAGATAGAAGAAAGGAACAAACAGGCCAAGGTTCAGGCCCCAAGGCCAGACATGAATACCGGGTCCGCTGAGGAAGGGCACCGTAGAGGCCTTCCACCTAAAGCAAGGCTGGGAATTTATTAAAAAGCAGGGAATGCTGGCAGAGGTGTTCGTCACCCGGCGTGATGTGGAGTCACAACATCTGGAAAGTCACTCAGATCGCAATGTCTATCCGGGGGACAAAGTAACTTACACCCGACATTGGGGTGAAAAGGGTTGGTACGCCCTCAACGACTATAAGTGCCTGGTGGATGTCCGTCGAAAGCAACAGAGGCCTCCATGCCAGCTGCTGCATCAGTCACTGTAGCGCCAGTTGTACCATCTAGGCGCACACAGGCTACGCAGACCCCCACTGCAGGACTAGCTCTATTTGAGTCACCCGTTGTAACAGTGGAGCAAGAACTTCACAGTCCAGGAGGTTGCAGGCCTAAGTACCTGCTCTGGAAGAAGTCAGCTGCATGGAATATGACTGTAAATAGTTACCTGGTTAGGTACGTCTGTTGATGTTCATTAAAAATTTTAAGAGACAGTCAGGTCATGGACAGTGAATGGCCAGAACTTTCAATTGTAAATAGTTAGCGCTTCTTAACGTGCTCTTTATTGGTTTTACACAAAACGTTTAGAGTGTGAAAATGGCACTCTATCTTTTGCACTTGACCAAAGAACAAAAACCGTCTGGCATGGCTGAAGAGTGGTCCAACGAGTTGACCAGCTATACCCTGTAGCCACGCCCAGGGCCTACGTTGGGGGTTTGAGACGGGTTCCCCACATTGCACTAAGAAAAAGAAGAATACCCCATTCGGGATGCTGTTGAACTTTGTTTTATAGATGGTATAGTTATATTTTATGTGCAGATAATTTTTATTACAGTAGAACTATATTTCATATTTTTGATAGTTTTTATTGTTGATAAAGCTAAATGTCATAGTTAATAATTTTATTAAAGTTATATTTATATAGTAGTTATTAGTAACGTTTAAGTGTAGGAGCCACCCAAAAAGGGAAAAAAGAGTTACTTGTTTAGGCTAGTTTCACTCTAGCGTTTAGCAGGGCTGCGTACTTCCTCTGTCAAGCCCCGCCCACTGCCGCACCTCTTCCTTTCAGCACCGCCTACCTCTGCATGCGTCCTGCGTACCCTATCTTTAACATTGGGTACGCAGGCCGTACGGATGTATGCGGATGCCTCCGCATGTGTTGTTTTGATGCTGCGCCGAACTGCTTCAAACGCAACATGTTGCATTTTGTTACGGTCGGCCTCAGCATCAAAACGATGCATGTGGAGGCATCCGCATACATCCGCATGGCCTGCGCACCCAATGTTAAAGATAGGGTATGCAAGACGCATGGAGAGGTAGGCGGCGCTGAAAGGAAGAGGTGCGGCAGTGGGCAGGGCTTGACGGAGGAAGTACGCAGCCCTCCGCAGCCCTGCTGAACGCTAGTGTGAAACTAGCCTTAGCTGTTTAACCTGTTGAAGTGCACTTCTGAAAAATTGTTTGCATGTTCTTTAACAATTGTTTTGCTCTGTTCCAGCCCGAGGGTGCGCTGTGTTTAACAGGGGGTAGGAGTGTGGCAACCCTGAGGTCCAGTCGCCACAGAGGTACTGCACCTCAGTAGGAGGTGTGGTGCTCCGCTCTCAGGTAAGAGGGGACATCATCCAGAACCCACACACTTACATCCAACACCAGACCTCTCAGGGCCCGGGAGGTGCTAGGTAGAGGGTGTGGGTGGAGAAAGTAGAGAAGGAGAGGAGCTTAGCGAATGGTCTGAGAGACCACAGACAGTTAGTGACAGTTAGTTGGAGAGAAGTTGGAGTTGAAGAAAGCAGTTGGTGCTGGGGACTTGAGCAGAGGGGAGCTCATCCCTAGACCAGATGACAGAAAAGAGAGAAGAAAGACAGAGAGAAAGAAGCTTCAGTGAGTGAGAGGAAGAAGGGGTCCTAGGGGCATGAGAAGTGAGGAATCCACCCTTGGGTCCGAATCCACGCTGACCATAGTCGGGTGGAGGGACCAAGTCGCAGTAAGGGGACCAGCCTCAGTCTAGTGGAGAAACTGAGGACTCAGCTAGCTAACCGGAGGCTGCAGTATCTTTATGTGCTACAGCCGCATCCGCACACATTCGCTGAAAAGGCAGCCAGATAGGACCAAGGGGACCTAGAGCACATCGCACGACAAGATCCAAGGCTACTGGCTTGGGAAACTGTGTGTGAAGGTGCAGGGCAGGAGAGAATGGAGCCAGCGCAGGGAGACGGCCAGGAAAGGAACATCAGAAAGGGGTTCTGACATGGTGTACCCCAATTTACCTGAGAGCTGTTTGGACCACCTACCTGGAGGACACAGCACCCCTGCTGGGGATTGTAATCAAGAACTGTGAGTAAACTGAAAGACTGCACCCTGCAGGGTCCTCAGAATTATTTACTGCATCATCTTCCCTGCACAATAACCACCATCACCATCTTTTACACATCCAGCTGCCCTGGGGCCTAGCTCTAACTATGGAGAGCTGTAACAACTCTGCTGCATCACCAACAGCCCCAGCGGACTCTGAAGCAGCGTCGGCTAACACCTTTATTGCCGAATACCACGGGTGACATCACAAACTATTCCCCTATCCCCTATAACTTTTATTTTTACATCTTCATCATTTTTATTGAATGCCCAGGGCCACTGACAGGGTCACTGCTGCCGTGACACTTCCCCTTTGAGAAACGCTGGTCCGGTACCGAGTACCCCACGGCCCTGGGGTGGCGCTCCACTAACACCCTGCCTTTCCCTCTCCCTCATATTAAATCTCTCCTTACGCTATCTCAACCTTACAATGAACTAATCTTCACTCTCAGTAGCTCTTAAAAGAGCTTTTTGGAAATTCTCCCTATACGCTGATTTCACTCTCACTACATTCACACTACGCTCTCACTACACTGTTTCTGCATGTAATATACCGAGGTGAATAGCTAATTACTTGCCGAGTAACGAATAGCCCGAATAGTGTGCTATTCGTGCGAGTAACGAATGGTGCCGAATGTATTCGCTGATCACTATATATAACCCTCAACGTGCTTGATACAAATTTTAATGCTATTATAATGCTCACCCATAGACTATTCTGTGGTCTGAAGTTTTATTTTGTTGGTATATAACCCTCAAAACACTTGATCAAAATTTATCAGTTTCATATTGCTCACCCATAGGGTATTACATCTTTTTGGGTATATTTCTTTGCGATAAAAGCCTAAAAAACTTGTTCAAAATGTATTGGTATCTCATTGCTGATCCATAGGGTATTACATTTTCTTGTGTACATTTCGTTGGTACATAAGCATCAAAAAGCTTATTCAAAAATATAGGCAGTGTGCAGATATTGCAGATTTGGTGCATTTTTGTGGGTTTTTTTTTCTGCTCGGATTTGTGACAAAGCTGAAGAAAAACCTGATGCTAGCAAAGTGAATGAGAAACCTGAAGTATTATTCACTTGTTGAATATTTTTGACTTGTGGATTTGGTGCAGAAAGTAATCTGCATCACGTTTTTTGCCCTGCGTTTTTCAACATTCATTTCACTGGAGTCAATTTTTGGCAGATCTTACTTCCTTCATAAATTACACTGAAATTTCCTATTTTTTAATAAAAAATACAATTTTGGTTTACTTAAATTATATAAATATATATATATTTAAATCCTTGTTAAATTTTGCCTTATATACAAGTCATTATACAGGAAACAATGTTTCTTAACATTTTTTTCTTGTAAAATGCAATTTCTTGTCGGTTTGCAATGTTTTATTGTCAGTCCTTAAAGTGGAGTAAAAGTGTGACACTATTGTTCTCAGCAACTATCTGGGAGTCAGAGATGCTTCCAGGGTCTTCCCCATGCTGTTCTCCTTCCCTTTAGTACTTTTCTCATCCATTTGAACATTTTGACTGCCTCCCAGACCTCTTTGTAGGGTCAGTTGGAAAAAAGCTTGGCTTTCCCATTGACTTCTATTATACTCATTACTCAAAATGAGCATGCGAGTATTAGGAATTGCTTGGTTTGAGCAACGAGCACCCAATCATTTTAGGGCCCACTCATCCCTTGTACTGATGTATCACACACAAATTGAAGTACAAAAATATTTAAATACAGGTTGTAATGTAACAAAACAGGTAAAAAGCCAAGAGTGTGAATACTTTCGCTAGCCACTGTATGTATAGATTGTGGAGCCCATATGGAGTTCTGATATAGTAAGAAATTATTAAATAATAACTGATAAATAATAACAAGAAAATGAAGAATTTTGAACCTAAAAGAACACGGCGTTATGGAGTTATAAGGAAGAAACTAATTTTAAGATTTCCAAATCTCCAGTTTAAGATAATATTACCATCACATGAAATAGTCATATCACACAAGAAACTTGAGATGTTATATTTCAGTGTCTACATGCCCTTCTACAATCTATATATGCCATAGAACGTCTATGTCAGTTCAGTTTATTTGATGTACTAAAAAAACCTACTTATGATAATTTTGAATGAATCTGGTTTCCAGTTTTGTACCTTGTTAGTATGTGATATGATTGGTTATTGAAAGGCAGACACTTTACAGTGTCCTTCATGAAACATTTTGCAGAGTGCTAATGATCTCGCTTTACAGGAAAGGTTCCAGGCAGAGAATTTTTATTGACAGGTGTTGCTATTTTCTGAATAAATGATGAGAGGCCATTATATGCACTTTAGTGAGGCTCTTGCTTGACATTCTATTGTATGTGTTCAAATTATATATATATTACATTAGCCTCAATTCACAGAGCTTTACCTATAAGATTAACTTACCAACACAAGTGAGCTACAGTCACTACTGCCCATTGATATAATGAGGAACATTCTCCTGATGGAATGCATAAACTCATAGATTTGCATAATGACCTAGTGAATCTAATTTCAATGTTCAAGTGATCACCATGTTTACTTACAACATCCCAAACTGTCAAAAAAAGATTTTATTAGCAGTAAACATGGTAAGAGAATGAAGATGAATGACTGAACTTATTACTTCTGTGTAGATATATCGTGTTTGTTACACCAAATAAATGACATTTGCATCACTTCACTACTACAATACAAAGTTAAAAGTTGAACAAGGTAAGCAAATACTATAATCAAGATGTGATCTTAAATGCTTGTTTGGTACTTGCTACTTCTGTACCGTGACGTGACTGTTCAAACCAATCACTAGCTGCCATGGTCATGTGCTGTACTAAGATCATTGCCATGAGTAATGATTGGCTGGGGAAGTCATATGTCAGAATGGGAAATTACAGCATCAACCAATGAAAACAGAGACTGACTGGGGACAGCAGATATCTGTATTTGCCAGTCAAGAAAATAACTAGCATGACTATTCCAGAGCTTTTGCAAATTTTATTTGTATCCAACAAAATCCAGAAAATAATAGCTCTGTACATACAGCAATTCAGATATAAAACAGGCATACAAAATGAAGCTTCCAGGCAAAGCATTTTTGTGCTCTGCATTACTTAAAGTCTGACTAAGGACAGTATAGGTCAGAGAGGTCAGAAACATGTTGCCTGGAAGCATAATTTTTCTTACTTGTTTTTACATCTGAACTGATGTATATACAGATGTACTTTTTTTTCTGGATTCTGTAGTATAGAAATGAAGATTGCAAAACTCTTGGAGTAGCAATTTTTTTTAGTGGCCTCGAGCCATGGCGTCAGGATGAACAACCTATAGGAAGATTGATCTTGTGTAAGCCTAGATAGTTCCAACAGGGTCTTCTCCAATGTTAACTTGCCATCTGCCTGCTGATCTTTCTCTTCTCCTTGTTCCTTCTATTCTTTGTATGATGTGTCCATAGTAAGCAAGTCGTAGCTTGATAATCCTTGCTTCACGTAACATGTCTTGCTTGATTTGTTCCAAAATTTATTTGCTTGTTCTCCTTGCTATCCATTGTATTGATAACATCATTCTCCATTACCATATTTTGAAGATATCAATTCTTCTTCTGTAATTTCTTTAATGTCCTGGTTTCACATTTATGTTACCACAGAAAAGACTAAAATATGCACGAGCTGTGTCTTCATCACCAGTGAAATGTTCCTCAATTTGAAGACCTTATCCAGTGACTTCATTGTTGATTTGCCTATAGCTAAACTCCTATTGACTTCCAGTGTCTGAGCTGCATTTTGAGTGATCATCGATCTAAGTAGGTTGGAGTAGCGGTACGGGATATTTTTTTAAATTGCCTATTTTCCTGGAGAGTAGATTGCAAGTGGGTCAGCTGAATAAATATGTTTACTTTTCTCTGCTGATGAGAAGTCCACTTTAAGTTTTTATTTCTACATGACAACAGTTGAAGGTTAAGTTACAAGACTGGATAGCCCTTTTAACTTACAGTGGGTGCGGAAGTATTCAGACCACTTAAAATTTTTCACTCTGTTTCATTGCAGCCATTTGGTAAATTCAAAAAAGTTAATTTTTTTCTCATTAACCCCTTTACCCCCAAGGGTGGTTTGCATGTTAATGACCGGTCCAATTTTTACAATTCTGACCACTGTACCTTTTATGAGATAACAACTCTGGAATGCTTCCATGGATCCCAGTGATTCTGGCATTGTTTACTCATGACATATTATATTTCATGATAGTGCTAAGAATTTCTTTGACATGGTGTTTATTTGTGAAAAAAATGGAAATTTGGCGAAAATTTTTAAAATTTTGCAATTTTCCAAATGTGAATTTTCATGCCCTTAAATCACAGAGATATGTCACACAAAATACTTAATAAGTAACATTTCCCATATGTCTACTTTACATCAGCACAATTTTTGAATCAAAATTTTTTTTGTTAGGAAGTTATAAGGGTTAAAAGTTAAACAGCGATTTCTCATTTTTACAACACCATTTTTTTTAGGGACCACATCACATTTGAAGTCACTTTGAGGGATCTATATGATAGAAAATACTCAAAGTGACACCATTCTAAAAACTGCACCCCTCAAGGTGCTCAAAACCACATTCAAGAAGTTTATTAAACCTTCTGGTGATTCATAGGAATTTTTGGAATGTTTTAAAAAAATTAACATTCAACTTTTTTTCACAAAAAAATTACTTCAGAACCAAATTTTTTTATTTTCCCAAGGGTAACAGGAGAAATTGGACATGAAAAGTTATTGTGCCATTTTGTCCTGAGAATGCTGATACTCCATAAGTGTGGGGAACCACTGTTTGGGTGCATGGCAGAGCTCGGAAGGGAAGGAGCGCATTTTGACTTTTCAATGTAAAATTGGCTGGAATTAAGATTTGATGCCATGTCGCGTTTGGAGAGGCCCTGATGTGCCTAAACAGTGGAAACCCCCCACAAATGACACCATTTTGAAAACTAGACCCCCCCAAGAACTTATCTAGATTTGTGGTGAGCACTTTGAACCCCAAATGGCTTCACAGAAGTTTATAACAAAGAGCCATAAAATTAAAAAATCATATTTTTTCCATAAACATGATCTTTTCACCCCCAATTTTTTATTTTCCCAAGGGAAACAGGAGAAAATGGACCCCAAAAGTTATTGAGCAATTTGTCCTGTTAAGGCACATCAGGGGCTCTGCAAACACGACATGATGCCTGAGTGAAGACCATTCCATCAAAGTCTGCATTCCAAAACATTACTACTTCCCTTCCGAGCCCCGACATATGCCTAAACAGTAGCTTTCTCCCACATATGGGATACCAGCGTACTCAGAACAAATTGGACAATAACTTTTGTGGTCCAATTTCTCCTGTTACCCTTGGAAAAATAAAAAATTGGGGACTAAAAATCATGTTTGTAGAAAAATTATGATTTTTTATTTTCACGCCAGGGCAATAAACTTTAGTGAAACACCTGGAGGTTCAAAGTTCTCACCACACATCTAGATAAGTTACTTTGGGGGTCTAGTTTCCAAAATGGTGTCACTTGTGGGGGGGTTTCCACTGTTTAGGCACATCATGGGCTCTCCAAGCGAGACATGGCGTCCGATTCCTTTCTATTCAGGCAGATTTATTCTTCAGGTCAGTACGATTACAGCGATACCACATTTTTTATTTTTTTTCATGTTTTGGTGTTTTTATGTAATAAAAAATATTTTAAAGAAAAAATAATTATTTTTGCTTCACTTTATTCTGAGAGCTATAACTTTTCTACTTTTCCCTTGTTGGAACTGTATGGTTGCTCATTTTTTGCAGGACAAGATGACATTTTCAGCAGTACAATGTTTATTTATATCCATCTTTTTGATCGCATGTTATTCCACTTTTTATTCAGCGGAATAATGATAAAGCATTGCTTTTTGCCTTTTTTATGATGTACTCTAAAGGGGTTAACTAATGGGACAGTTTAATAGTTCTGGTCGTTACGGACGCGGCGATACCAAATATGTGCACTTTTATTTATTTATGTTTTTCATTAAAATATTAATTTAGAGATAGAATATATATTGATTTTTTTATTATTATTTTTGATTTTTTAAAATATTCTTACAATTATTTTACATTTTTTTACTTTTTACTAAGTTTTTAATCATTTTTTGCAGGCTGATCGCTTGTATGGCATGCAGATGAACCAGCATCTGCATGCCATAGAAGCTGTCAGTGGTGCACTGACACGGAGGACTTTCTGCACATGATCAGCAAGTTTACTGAGCTCTGGTAAACCGGATGTCGTCATGACGATATCCGACTCACCATGGCAATGATCAGGACCCCATGTTACGTCGTGCGGTCTACGATCCAAAGGCAGAGGGGCTGTCATTCCATATGCCGGCTCCTGAATGCTGCAATCTTGTTAGATCACAGTATTTTGGGGCTTAAAGTGCCAGGAGCGGTCTGTGACTGCTCCTGACACCTAGTGTCGGTGTCAGCTGTCAGAATCAGGTGACACCCGGCCACGATCGGCCGCGCTCCCCCCGTGAGCGCAGCTGATTGCGATGACGTACTATACCATCCATGGTCAAAGTGTGCCAGGTCACATGGACGGTATAGTGCGTCGGATGTCAGAAAGGGATTAATGTACACTCTGCACCCATCTTGACTGAAAAAGAAACGGAAATGTAGAAATTTTTGTAAATTTATTAAAGAGGAAAAGCTGAAATGTCACATGGTCATAAGTATTCAGACCCTTTGCTCAAACACTCATATTTAAGTCACATGCTGTTCATTATCTTGTGATTGTTCTTGAGATGGTTTTACTCCTTCATTGGAGTCCAGCTGGAGTCAACTATCACTGCAGCCCTCCACCAGTCGGGCCTTTATGGCAGAGTGGCCCAACGGAAGCCTCTCCTCAGTGCCAGATATATGAAAGCCCGCAAAGAGTTTGCTAACAAACACATGAAGGACTCCCAGATTATGAGAAATAAGATTCTCTGGTCTGATGAGACAAAGATAGAACTTTTTGGTGATAATTCTAAGTGGTATGTGTGGGAAAACCAGGCACTGCTCATCACCTGTAACCATGATCTATGGTGAAAAAGTGTCCCATAGAAGAAGTGATATGGAAGAACGTAATGGTTTAAAATATATATCTTTATTTAAACTTATTAAAACCAACAATAACCAAAAGACTTAGAGGAATTTGCAAAAAATAAACAGTCAAAGACCCCGGGACTACAATGAATGTATTGAGCCAATGGATACCGCCTTATCCTAAATAGAATGGTAATGTCCAAATATGGTGTATAGCCTCTTAGGGAGGGACATTCCCCCAAATCCCTTATCTTAAGGTGCAAATAAGTGCAAAGTGCAATAGTGTGAGGGAAAAGGTCATACAACTAACAGCTAGCCGCTGGCAAAGGCTATAAACCACACCTGAGACTGCAGTGTGCAGGAACAAGATTGAGAGGATAGATGAAAGCTGGTACCATAAGCAGAGTGGTAATGCAACACCTAGTGAAATGTGCATAGAACTTGCATGTAATAAGAAATAGTGAGATCACTTACTCTAGACAGGGAATCATAAACATTATGTAATCCCACTTACATGCAGTTGTAGCATGGCGAAACGGTGCCCGTTGGGCGTTCATTGATCTCCGCTCAGGACTACTTCACCTAGCTTGATCTTGTGCTACAACTGCATGTAAGTGGGATTACATAATATTTATGATTCCCTGTCTAGAGTAAGTGATCTCACTATTTCTTATTACATGCAAGTTCTATGCACATTTCACTAGGTGTTGCATTACTACTCTGCTTATGGTACCAGCTTTCATCTATCCTCTCAATCTTGTTCCTGCACACTGCAGTCTCAGGTGTGGTTTATAGCCTTTGCCAGCGGCTAGCTGTTAGTTGTATGACCTTTTCCCTCACACTATTGCACTTTGCACTTATTTGCACCTTAAGATAAGGGATTTGGTGGAATGTCCCTCCCTAAGAGGCTATACACCATATTTGGACATTACCATTCTATTTAGGATAAGGCGGTATCCATTGGCTCAATACATTCATTGTAGTCCCGGGGTCTTTGACTGTTTATTTTTTGTAAAGTCCTCTAAGTCTTTTGGTTATTGTTGGTTTTAATAAGTTTAAATAAAGATATATATTTTAAACCATTACGTTCTTCCATATCACTTCTTCTATGGGACACTTTTTCACCATAGATCATGGTTACAATTGTATTTTGAAGTGTTTTGTTTCCTATGTTATTTAGGATTATGGGAATTACTGCTCATCACCTGCCTAATACAATCCCAACAGTGAAACATGGTGGTGGCAGCATCATGCTATGGGGTGTTTTTCAGCTGCAGGGACAGTACAACTGGTTTCAATTGAAGGAAACATAAATCAAGTCAAGTACAGAGATATCCTGGATGAAAACCTCTTCCACAGTGCTCTGGACCTCAGATATGTCTGAAGGTTCACCTTCCAACAAGACAATAACCCTAAGCACACAGTTAAAATAACAAAGGAGTGGCTTCAGAACAACTTTGTGACCATTCTAGACTGGCCCAGCCAGAGCCCTGACCTAAACCCAGTTGAGAATCTCTGGAGAGACCTGAAAATGCCTGTCCACCAACGCTCACCATCCAACCTGACGGAACTGGAGAGGATCTGCAAGGAAGAATGGCAGAAGATCCCCAAATATCGGGTGTGAAAACCTTGTTGCATCATTCCCAAGAGGACTCATGGCTGTACTAGCTCAAAAGGGTGCTTCTACTCAATACTGAGCAAAGGGTCTGAATACTTATGACCATGTGATATTTCATTTTTTTTAATACAGTTGCAAAACATTCTAAATTTGTTTTTTTCAGTCAAGATGGGGTGCAGAGTGTACATCAATGAGAAAAAAATGAACTTTTTTAACTTTACTAAATGGCAGCAATGAAACAAAGAGTGAAAAATTTAAAGGGGTCTGAATACTTTTTGTTCCCACTGTAGCTTGTATACATTATTGTCATTCATTGTGAGGTCCATCAACATAAGAGAGTAAATCACTGTGTCTTTCATATTCCATTAACCATTTACAGTTTTGCACAAAACAGGGTCATTTTTTTGTCCATTTCACTAAACTGACTATTGTTTCTTGTTCCAGCATCCCTTCCTATAACAGAAGTTTATAACCAGTCATCTGCCAAACACGTGTACTTACTTATTGCCTCTGTTCTCTACTTTTACATACATTTTGATGAAAATGTGCCATATAAGCAATTAAAATGCATACATACTTTTATCAAACATCAAGAAAAAGCCTAATTGTGTGCTTTTTGTGGCTTTTTACACAGTTCTGTAATATTTAATTTGATAACCAGAATGTTTGGAATTATAACACCTTTTTTTCTTAGAAACATGGAAGAAACGCAGAAGGAAGAGATAAAAAAAATATTAATTATAACATGAATTGCTGAAACTGTTCTAGCAGTCACTTACATGCATGCCTGAGCCTTGAGCATGCTGATATGTGATAACCAAGGACTCGGGGAGACACCAAGAATGAGTAAATAAGAGATAACCCATAGATCTTATGAACATTCCTAATTGGCCACAAAACTACTAATGCTAGCTCTCTAATACTGATATTCTGGTCTCCTTGTTAGGAAGAATGCATGCCCTGCTATACAACTGGGATTGTAATAAGAAAAAGATAATATGGTGTCATCAGAAAACGTTGGATCACATGTAAACTCAAAGAAAAGCATTATTGAGATTCACAAAATGGGATTCTCAAAATTAAATGCACAAATCAATTCCATCGTTAATCAAAGAGCTCGCATGGCTCATTAAATAAAAAAATACATCAGTTTACAAACATGCCAGCAGCAAAGGAAGAGAGGTTCCTGACTCATAGATAATTTTTATAAAGATACATTGAAATGATACAGTTAATGTAAAAGTTTAAAACTACTTTAGCTTCAGAGATGGAAGGAGATAGATATACGATAGATAGATAGATAGATAGATAGATAGATAGATAGATAGATAGATAGATAGATAGATAGATAGATAGATAGATAGATATAGATATATGATCGGTAGATAGATATGTGATAGATAGATAGATACCGTATATACTCATGTATAAGCCGACCCGTGTATAAGCCGACCCCCTAATTTTGCCACAAAAAACTTGGAAAACTTATTGACTCGTGTATAAGCTGGGTGTATAAGTTGCCTTCCTGCTCTGTGCTCCCCCATCCAGCTCTGTGCTCCCCTCCTCCTGCTCCATTATCCTGTCCTGCTCGTGTTTTCCATCCTCCCCCGTCCTGCTCCGTGCTCCCCATCCAGCTCTGCACTCCCCATTCTCCTCTGTGCCCACCCCCGTCCTGCTCCGTGCTCTCCATCCTCCCCCGTCCTGCTCCGTGCTCTCCGTCCTCCCCCCGTCTGCTCCGTGCTCTCCGTCCTCCCCCGTCCTGCTCCGTGCTCTCCGTCCTCCCCCCGTCCTGCTCCGTGCTCTCCGTCCTCCCCCGTTCTGCTCCGTGCTCTCCGTCCTCCCCCATTCTGCTCCGTGCTCTCCATCCTCCCCCCGTTCTGCTCCGTGCTCTCCGTCCTCCCCCCATCCTGCTCCATGCTCCTTGTCCTCCTCCATGCTCCCCCCATCCTCCTCCATCATACTCACCCTCCCCGTGCCATCGCTGAACGTCCTGGCCGGCAATCCTGCATTCTCCCCGGCTTCCTGCTTCTCTCCCCGGCTTCCTGCAGCTCTCCAGCGCTGAGTGGTGATGTAATACCGCTCATTAAGGCCATAAATATGGAGGCCACGCCCATGGGAGTGGCGTCGCGTCCATATTACATGACCTTAATGAGCGGGTATTACGTCACCGCTCAGCGCTGGAGAGCTGCAGGAAGCCAGGGAGAGCTGCAGGAAGCCGGGGAGAACGCAGGATTGCAGGGACGTTCAGCGATGGCACGGGAAGGGTGAGTATGATGTCCCAGCCACCGGCTCCTGCCACCGCATCCCCTCCCTCGCTGGTTTCTGCCCAATGACTCGTGTATAAGCCGAGGGGACATTTTCAGCACAAAAAAAGGTGCTGAAAATCTCGGCTTATACACGAGTATATACGGTAGATAGATAGATGTTTTTTTTTATAGTTTACCATTGGAGGTTGTGACTGCCTCCTTTTCTGACTCAGCACTCCTCCTATAAGCCCAATGGTGCTTTTAATTAGTGTTGATTCCTACCTGCCCATTTAAAATGTAGACTTGTAGCCCAAAAGAGGCATGTTTGATAAGTATTGGATTAGGTACCCATCAGAGAAAGGTCACTTTGCCATGGTTGATGGATATACATGAATTGACCAATTTATGCACTAAGAACCTTCATTTTTGTAAGTACATTTTATTTAGCAATAATGCAGTTCAGATGTCATTTATTCAGTGTTGGCATATATTTTGGTCCTTACAGAGTGCTGCTGTGCTCCTTTTTTTAGATAGGAACAAAAATGGGAAGCAGCACTACAAAAGTTACTTAAAGAATAAGGTGGACTTTATTAGGCCCACATGGCGTGGTGACATTTCGGCTCCCATGAGCCTATCTCTAGCAGTTTCTGTATGGTCTACCTTATCTCCTTATATTTATTTTTACTTTTGTAATGAATAAAGTTTTTTTTTACTGAGTCTTTGGAGGAAAGAGGGAGGCATATCTAAAGAAGAATATAATGCCGTCTGCAGAACCTGCAGGGCACAAATCAGATTATCTAAAGCTGACAATGAATTAAGGCTTGCAAGTGACGTCAAAAGCAACAAAAAAGGATTTTGGGGATACGTCAAAAGTAAAAGAAAAGTCAAAGATGCTATAGGATTTTTACAGGATGAAAATGATGAAATGGTAAGTCAGGATGTTGAGAAGGCTGAACTTTTAAATTCCTATTTTGCATCTGTTTTCTCTCAGAAAGGAAATGTAACATCAACTGATCTTCACTGTCCTATTAAAGGAATAGAAGAATCCAGGATATCTATAAACAGAAAGACAGTGAGGAAACACTTAGCTAACATAAATGAATTCAAGTCTCCAGGTCCATATGAATTACACCCCAGGGTACTGAAGGAGATAGCAGAAGAAATTCTTGAACCGCTGTCCATAATCTTTGAAAATTCTTGGAGAACAGGAGAAGTCCCAGAAGACTGGAGAAGAGCAAATGTTGTTCCTATCTTCAAAAAGGGGAAGAAGGTGGACCCAGGGAACTACAGGCCGGTGAGTCTGACTTCTATACCAGGAAAGATCTTTGAACATATTATTAAAGAACATGTATGCAAGTACCTGGATAAGAATGAAGTGATTAAACAGAGTCAGCATGGGTTTGTAACTAATAAGTCATGTCAGACTAACTTAATTTCCTTCTATGACAGAATCACTGACTGGGTGGATCAGGGAAATGCTGTAGATATAGTATATCTTGACTTCAGCAAAGCATTTGACAAAGTATCTCACACAATCCTTATTGAAAAAATGACTAAGTATGGAATGGACAAGGCAACTGTTAGGTGGATTCATAACTGGCTTAGTGATCGGACCCAAAGAGTGGTTGTAAATGGCTGCACATCCAGTTGGAAGAATGTCTCAAGTGGGGTACCACAAGGCTCTGTTTCGGGCCCTGTATTGTTCAACATCTTTATCAATGATTTAGATGAAGGAATTGAGGGTAAACTGATCAAATTTGCTGATGACACAAAGCTAGGAGGGGTAGCTAATACTAGAGAAGAGAGAGAGAGGATTCAAAAAGATATACATAAACTGGAGCAGTGGGCAGCAACTAACAGAATGGATTTTAACAGGGAAAAATGCAAAGTACTACATCTGGGCAATAAAAATGAAAAAAGCATATACAAAATGGGAGGAATAGGGCTAAGTAACAGCACATGTGAAAAAGACTTGGGTATACTAATTGATCACAGACTTAACATGAGTCAACAGTGTGATGCAGCAGCAAAAAAGGCAAATGCAATTCTAGGATGTATCAACAGAAGCATACAGTCTAGATCACGTGAGGTCATTATTGCCCTCTACTCCTCTTTGGTCAGACCTCATCTGGAATACTGTGTCCAGTTTTGGGCACCACATTTTAAAAAAGACATCAACAAACTGGAGCAAGTTCAGAGAAGAGCCACCAGAATGGTGACCGGTCTGCAAACCATGTCCTATGAGGAACGGTTGCAGGATTTGGGAATGTTTAGCTTGCAAAAAAGAAGACTGAGAGGAGACTTAATAGCTGTCTACAAATATCTCAAGGGCTGTCACATTGTAGAAGGATCATTTTTATTCTCATTTGCACAAGGAAAGACTAGAAGCAATGGGATGAAACTGAATGGGAGGAGACACAGATTAGATATTAGAAAAAACTTTTTGACAGTTAGGGTGATCAATGAGTGGAACAGGCTGCCACAAGAGGTGGTGAGTTCTCCTTCAATGGAAGTCTTCAAACAGAGGCTGGATAGACATCTGTCTGGGATGATTTAGAGAATCCTGCTTTGAGCAGGGGGTTGGACCAGAAGGCCCAGGAGGTCCCTTCCAACTCTACCATTCTATGATTCTATGATTCTATGATTCTATGACCTTTCTTGTGTGTCTTTATGCTTGGTTCCACGGTCCTCCGTGTTATAACCATTTGAGTACTTGAAAAAACATGTAAACAATAAAAGTACACATATTTGGTATTGCCGCATCCGCAAAGACTCAAGCTATAAAACTGTCCCACTAATTAACCCCTTTAGTGAACACCTTAAAAAATAAATAAAAAACA
>JARQOD010000009.1:136348491-136391041 GCA_033576555.1 Oophaga sylvatica | reverse complement strand
AAAATGCAACATGTAGCGTCTAGCGCGTATGGGCGCACACCGGGAAAATGCGCAGCGCACGACAGACGCACATGAACGCGTGCAAGCGCTAGACCCTGCGCCCGCCATGTTAAAGATAGGGGAACATTGTGCATGCGTCCAATAGCGCAAGTTGCGCTGCGCAAAAAAACGCAAGTGTGAAAGTAGCCTTATCTACCTATATCAATGCACCCGCAGTGATGGGAGTACCGGCAGTGATGGGGCAAGGCAGTGATGGGAGTACCAGTCATGAGGGGGTTTACAGGCATAGATGGAAGTACTGGGAGTAACGGGAGGACGAGTAGTGATGGGAGTACCAGTAGTGATGGGGCAGGCAATGATAATGGGAAGGCAATGATGATGATAATGGGGATTCTGAATTGTATATTTCATTTACAGCACCACCTTCACCAGCACCAGCTGCTCCACCGTCCCCAGCTACCCCTCCACCCCCATCATCTCCTTCCCCGGCTACCCCTCCACCTCCATCATCACCACACCTCTCCAACCCTTCAACCCCTTCACCGGCAGCAACCCCCCCTCCTGATTCGGTGGGTTCCAGCCCTTCCCCTGGAAATGCCTTCTCTCCAGCATCATCCCGTGACACGGATGCAGGCTCCCCATCAGGTAATTAACACACATTATATAAGCTCCAGACAAGTTTGAGAACTTTGTAAGGTCTTATGTGTAATGACTGTTGTGATATAATTTTTTTTTCCCTAGCCGACGGAGCAACAGGTTCTGGGTGGGCAGTAAGCGGGTCCTCTGAGGAAAACCGTAAGTGTTAACAAACATAACATGTACATGTTGATGTTGCAACAGAATTCCCTGGTTAACTGTTACCTTTACCTCCACAGAAATCCCAACTGCCCAGGACCTGTTGCTGTCACACAGCCGGCTGATGGCGGCAATGAGCAGCGCGGTGGCAGCCATGAATACTGCGCCATGGGAGCTCTGCATCACCACGGGGTGATGCTGGAGAGGGTATTTTCTGGACTCCGGGGCCCTCATTAATTTATTTTTTGTTCATTATTTTGTATTTTGTAAATATTTTTTTTATAATTTTTTATTTTATTATGTTACTGTTTTTTGTTTTTATTTAAATTTGATTTATTTCACCACAAACAAATAATAATATATATGACAAAAATATATATTATATATTTTACGTTTATCTACGCAGGTGTGGTGTATTATTTTTTAGTATAAGGTTTTAGCGCTAGTGTGACCAGGGGCCTTTAAAATAAATGTTAATTTTTGAAATTTTTTTCATTTAATTTTTTCCCCATGATGGAACACCTATGATAGCTGGTATTCCCATGACCCCGTGTGTGACAAGTAGATGTAATAAAAATACAACATTTTAATAGTTGACATCACATAAGAAAAGACCACAATTCATTAGATAAATAAGATTTTTATTAAAAAAGGTAACAGTTTAAAAAAAATATAAACAACAAAAAAAACTTTTGTAAAACATTTTTCAAAACTACAACTGCTGGTAAGATGGATCGTTGCCATTACCACGTTGCCTCTGCGGTGTATAAAAATAAGGGGGAGCACCAGCGTTTGGGTTTGCAGGATTTATCCCAAGTGGGTTCGGCACAGGATTGTTGGGCCATGAGTAGTCCGGGTACTGCGGTCTTGGCATGACGACATAATTGTTATCCAGGTTTCCAAAAGACGCTTGAGTCAGTACCTCAAACATGAGTCTCTCTGCATGAATCCGCTGTACAGGATCCAGTGTAGGCAGCTTCTCATTAGCGAAATATGCAAACCCTGTTATTTTAGTTTGGTCTTTTTCTGCCGTAAGCACTTTTTTCGCAATTTCAACCAATTCAGGAGTAGCCGAGGTGGGAGCCTTCCTTTTCCTTCCTTCCTCCGCACAGATGAGGATGGTGGCTCAACTACTTCGTCTTGGATCAACGGCATGCTGTCTTCTTCTGTTGGAGGTGTGGAGACAGCCTCTTCTGTGTCCTGCATGAACAAAAAACAAATGGTAAATCACAAAGACAAAGAAATTAATCTTCACACTATAACACCCATATACAGCAAAAATGTTAAAACGACACTTGTAAAGACAAAGAAATTTATCTTCACACTATACCCAAAAACAGCAAAAATGTGAAAACGACACTTGTAAAGACAAAGAAATTTATCTTCACACTATAACACCCGTATACAGCAAAAATGTGAAAACGACACTTGTAAATGGATAGGCCTCAACCGTTGAGCTAGATAAATTATCAGTACATGAAGTGCTTAATTCTGCCATGTTATCTACATTTCACAATTATATTTTTTAAATTTAAGTCCACTTTGGCATGTACATTAAAATGTGTTGTAATACAAAGGTACTTACATGTATGACAGGGGTGTCCGGCTGGATCACCGGGTCTAGATCCAACATGGATGTCCCTTGTCTGGGTACTTCTTGGTCCCTTGTGAAAGCGAACAGATCAAAATACCACAGTTGGGGGACATAAACATCTTCGGCCCCCGCTCCAGATTTGGTAGAATTTATAACTTTATTGAGCTCTTTTTTGTACACTGTGCGGAGGGCCTGAATGCGGTTTTTCACCGATGACTCATCCGCCGGTTCATCTGGGTAACGGTTCTTGCAGAGCTCCACAAGTTTTTGGTACGCGTCCTTCTTTTTAAGCCTGTTACAGTAATCAGCCGACTTTATTTTCCACAGGCACGGCATTGAGCGGTACAGCTCGATAAACTCCCGCAAAAATTCCTGCTTATCAGCCATCTGTAATAAAAAAATTATTATGTGAGAACGCCAGAATGGTTAAATAAAATGCTTAAATAGCCTACAACATAGAACACAGCAGGGAACATAAAATGGTGGTTGTGGGCGCAGCTGGAGTAAACATTGACAGAGCTGGGATCATAAAATGGTGGGCGTGCCTGAACAAAACAATGGCAAAAAAAAAAATTGATGGACGACAATGGTTAACAACAGCAGAGATCTAAAAATGGATCTGTAAAATTAAAGAAAAATAAAAATTAAATGTGACAAAAAAAATACCTACCTTACAAAACTTGTTTGTGATTTTGAAAAAAAAAAGAAAATAGGGAAACAAAATAGCGTCACAAACTGGATCGCAGAGGATATAACGCCACAGACTGGATCGCAAAAAAACCCAAAGCCGTAGACTGGAACGCAGCAACCGCAATAGTGGCGCAAACTGGATCGCAGTAGCTACAAAGGCTAGCAGGACACACTGGAACGATGCTGGAGATTTGAAAGAACCGCTTCTGCTCGAGAGCAATGGAGAGGAGTGCTGATACGTCGTCTTTTATGACGCGGTCATCCAATCACAAAGCGGGAGAGCTGTGATAAATATCTATGAGATAAATAGTGACCACCAATCTGTGATGAGGGGCGTGCAAAAGGTTGCGCTCAGTCACGCCTATCGAGGTCGTGATCTTTCACAGTACATGCAGTGTGGCACGTCCCAACGACCGCCAAAGTCGTTAAAGAGATCGCTAACCGCTGATGCGTCGTTAATGAGATCGTCCAGTTTGGCCGCTACTAGCGACCTTAAAACAATCACACCAACGATAGCGTCGTTATCGTGATCATTAGCGGGAACGTTTAGTGTGGCAGTACCTTTAGAGCAGGAAGATAAGACTCTGCCTACAGTCCCATCCCAGAGCATGGGCATCTCATTAGCTGAAAACTTTTAAAAACTGATTACACAAGAGCCACAAAACAAATTTCTTCACTCCAGGTATCACTTTAATCAGTTTAACAATGTCAACCTGACAATGCCTGTAGTTTACTTAGCAAAATCCTGCTGACAGGTTCGCTTTAAAAAAGCTGTTTCATGGGGTCACAATATTATTTTCTAAGATAGTGTCCAGAATGATCAGGGTGAAGTGATTAAATTTAAAATTTTGTGAGACGATTTTTTTTTTCACTAAAGTGTATGCCACACTAAGCGAGATCGCAAACGAGATCGCTAACGAGATCACTAAAACGTCACTATTTAGCGATCTCGTTAGCGACCTCGTTGTGTGTGGCATGTAGCAACGATGTGGCCCCTGCTGTGATGTCGCTGATCGTTCACTAGCGTTCTGGACCGTTTTTTGATCGTTGGTGTCCCGCTGGTGAGCGTATATCGCTGTGTTTGGCACCTTTTGCGAACGACGAGCGACCTCGTTTGTGACGCATATTGTGTTTAGCGTCACGGAGTGGATCGCAATATCTGTAAGTTCTCTTTTGCGTCACAGAGAGGATCGCAGAAGTTGCAAAGCAGGCTAGCAGGACGCAGAGAGCAGGAGCGATGCTGGAAATTCCTATGAATCAGAAGCGCTCAGTACATGCTAATGACAGATCCTAACGACCGCCAAAGTCGTTAAAGAGATCGCTGACCGCTGATGAGTCGTTTATGAGATCTCCTGTTTGGCAGCTACTAGCGACCTAAAAGAGATCACACCAACGATCTCATTAGCTTGCGTCGTTATTGAGATCGCTAACGAGATCGCTAAGTGTGGCAGTACCTTAAGTCCACTTGTTTCTGTCTATTTATTAAATATCTTTGGATAAGAGTACATTTAAGGTTTATTTAGCAATATGCTGTGTAATGCCATGGACATGGGCACTGAGCGCCTGCTGCTCTCTGACTGTTGACTGAGCTGCTTGGATGTATGATAGATGCAGCAGAGAGAGCACAGAAGTACCAGCCACTAAACCCCTGATGGATTTTCACATTAGAAGTATTATTATTTATTTCCACATTTGTTATAATGGACACCTCTATCCATATATATAAGATCAGGCCTTTACCTGCACTTTCTGAAAACAAAGTTGTTTTTGTTTCCCACAAGCAGAGTTCAGCTTTCATTTGTCTGTGGCGCAGTATTTCCTTCATTACAGAACAATCTTTTCTATAGTAGTATCACTAAGTGTAATTTGTAGATCATTGCCCCCTTTGATCCACGACAAACATAGTGGATCGCCCGCCAGGGCAGTGGGGATACTCGGTACTGGGCAGCTTCTTAAAAGGGAAGTTGTTGTGAATGGGTTTGAGATGAGTTCTGAGCAGAGGCTCCCTCTGGTGGTTACAAGCGGTACTGGTCTGTTCAGTGAAGATTGTGAGGACTGGGAATCAGGTGTTACTGACTGGTCTTATATAAGGGAGTCACCTTCCCATCAGGGTTGCCGGTGATCAATTGTTCTGGTCTGAATCCTTGATTCCAGTTTCCCTGTAGCCTGCTGTGTCGTGTCTGCATCTCCTTCTAACAGATAAGACATTTTCTTCTTTTTGTTTCTGTGCTTTATTTTTGCATTTTGTCCTGCACTTCTGTGGGGGCCTTCTGGGTCCCCTCAGGGGGCTTTTGCCCTCTCAGTTTAGTTCAGCCACTGATGTTTGTACTTTTGCTTTTTCCAGTTTTTTCAGTGGCTGCTGTTTTGATTTTGTTACACCAGAGAACTAATTTAGGTGGTAGAGGTCGTGTGATCTCAGGTGTTTTTGAAATTAGTAGAGTTGGTGCTTTCAGGGTTTTTTTGGGATTGCAGTAATTACCCTTCCTTTCCTTTTCTATTTAGTTAGTTTGGGCCCCAACGTTTGCTCATACTATTTTCTGTCTGTGTCAGTATTTTGTCTTGTCTAACCGCCATTACATGTTTGGGGGCTTGCTATTATCTTTGGGGTTCTGCTCCGGGGCAGATAGCTTTCCTATTTCTATCTTTAGGTGTAGTTAGTTTCTCAGGCTGTGACGAGGCGTCTAGGACCAACGTAGGAACGCTCCACGGCTGCCTCTAGTTGTGGTGGTTAGTCAGGGTACTGCAATCTCATAGATTCCAACTGCTCTGGTGTATTGCCTTTTTGCCTGCACTCCTCAGCTACCGAATCATAACAGTATCACCGGCCCAAAAAATTGAAAATTGTATGGTACTCACAGAAGGGAAAAAAATATTGTGAAAAAAAAAAAAAAAAAGGTTGTCAGAGTTGTCAGAGATATTTTTCTGTTTGTTGCATTTTTTTTTTTTTCCCTCTGTATCTCTGGGTGCTGGGGAGGATTTTTTTTTTCTCTCAATGGAGTTTGCACAGTTGTCTGGCCGTGTGGATCAGCTTGCCACTGAGGTTCGGAGTATTGCTACCTATCTTGCTAGGTTGCCTGTTGTGGAACCTAGGATCCCCATGCCAGATTTGTTTTTAGGGGATCGAGCTAAGTTTCAGAATTTCAAAAATAATTGTAAATTGTTTTTTGCCTTAAAATCTAAGTCCTCAGGAAACGCAGCGCAGCAGGTTCAAATTGTCATCTCTCTCCTGCGCGGCGATCCTCAGGATTGGGCTTTTTCCCTGACACCTGGGGATCCTGTTTTGAGTGATGTTGATGCATTTTTTCAGGCTTTGGGGTTATTGTACGATGAGCCTAATGTCACTGATCAAGCTGAAAAAGCCTTGTTGGCATTAAATCAGGGGCTTGATGACGCTGAGTTATACTGTCAGAGATTCCGTAGGTGGGCAGTCCTGACCAAGTGGAATTACGACGCTTTGGCGGCCCTTTTTCGGAAGGGGCTGTCAGATAATGTAAAGGATGTTATGGTGGGATTCCCTGTCCCCTCTGGTCTCAATGATTCTATGTCATTAGCGATTCAAATTGACAGACGTTTGCGTGAGAGGAGAAGTATGCGTGGAATAGTGTTGCCCTGTGAACCTGCTTCTGAATCCATGCAGTGTGATAGAGTGGTGTCTGGGGCACAGCGTCATGAGTTTCGAAATGCGCAATGGGTTATGTTTCTACTGTGGTGATGCCTCTCATGCTATTTCAGTCTGCCCTAAGCGGGGAAAACGTTTTGCATGCTCAGTTGTCTTGGGTAGTGTTCAGACTAAGTTTTTACTAACTGTCACTCTGATATGCTCTCTGTCCTCATTTTCTGCTCAGGCTTTCGTTGATTCTGGAGCAGCTATTAACCTGATGGATTATGATTTTGCTAAACGTTGTGGGTTTCCCTTGATACCCCTACAGAAGTCTATTCCCCTTCTGGGGATCGATTCTACCCCTTTGGCTGAGAATAAACCTCAGTTCTCTACTCAGGTTATAATGAGGGTTGAACCTGATCATCTAGAGTGCTGCAAATTTTTGGTTCTGTATAATCTGCATGATATTATCGTACTGGGTTTCCCTTGGTTACAGTCTCATAATCCTGTTTTGGATTGGAAATCTGTGTCTGTAACCAGTTGGGGCTGCCAATGTGTTAATACCAACACTCCTGTTTTTTCTGCCTCCCCCCAGGCTCAGGATGTTCCTGACTTTTTGATTGATTTTTCTGATGTGTTTAGCGAAAGTAAATCTGCATCCTTGCCTCCCCATAGGAGCTATGACTGCGCTATTGAATTAGTGCCTGGTAGTAAATTCCCTAAAGGTCGCCTTTTTAACTTGTCTGTACCTGAACATGACGCTATGCGGTCTTATATCAAGGAGTCATTGGAGAAAGGTCATATCAAACTATCCTCTTCACCCTTAGGTGCCGGTTTTTTCTTTGTGGCCAAAAAGGATGGTTCATTAAGGCCGTGTATTGATTATCGTCTTTTGAACAATATTACTGTGAAATATCAATACCCGTTACCCTTGATTTCTGACCTGTTTTCCAGGGTGAAAAACGCTACTTGGTTTACCAAGCTTGACCTCAGGGGGGCATATAACCTTATTCGCATTAAGCATGGGGATGAATGGAAGACGGCATTCAATACCCCGGAGGGGCATTTTGAGTACCTTGTGATGCCCTTTGGGCTCACTAATGCTCCTTCTGTCTTCCAGTCCTTCATGAATGACATTTTCAGGGATTTTGTGGATAAATTTCTGATTGTTTATTTGGATGATATCTTGATTTTTTCCAATGACTGGGACTCTCATGTGAAACATGTTCGAACTGTATTCCAGATTTTGAGAGAGAATGCCCTGTATGTGAAGGGATCAAAGTGTCTTTTTGGCGTACAGAGGATCTCATTTCTGGGATTCATTTTGTCCCCATCTGTTATTGAAATGGACCCGGTCAAGGTTCAGGCCATCTGTGATTGGGTCCAACCTACTTCATTAAAGGCTCTTCAAAGATTTTTGGGTTTTGCCAATTTTTATCGTAAATTTATTGGTAATTTCTCGGTTATTGTTAAACCATTAACTGATTTGACCAAAAAGGGTTCTGATGTGGTGAATTGGCCTCCTGAGGCAGTCTCTGCATTTCAGGAACTTAAGCAGAGATTCACTTCTGCTCCTGTTCTACGGCAGCCTGATGTTTCTCTGCCATTTCAGGTGGAGGTTGATGCCTCTGAAATTGGGGCAGGTGCCGTTTTGTCCCAAAAAGATCCAGAGACCTCTAAAAGTAACCCTTGTGCCTTTTTCTCTCGAAAATTTTCTCCTACTGAACGTAATTATGACGTGGGTAATCGGGAGTTATTGGCCATGAAGTGGGCTTTTGAAGAGTGGAGACATTGGCTGGAGAGGAGCCAAACATCGGGTGGTGGTCCTTACGGACCATAAGAATCTGGTTTATCTGGAATCTGCCAAGCGACTCAATCCTAGACAGGCCAGGTGGGCCTTGTTTTTCACACGTTTTAATTTTGTGGTTTCCTTTCTTCCTGGCACTAAGAATGTTAAGGCGGATGCTCTCTCGAGGAGTTTCCTTGCGGACTCTCCTGAGTTTTCTGATCCTTCTGTTATTTTGAAAGAGGGTGTAGTTCTTTCCGCCATCTCACCCAATTTGAGACTTGCTCTGGAGGGGTGTCAGGAGGATAGGCCCGAGCGCTGCCCTGTTGGAAAATTGTTTGTCCCGGACCAGTGGAAAAAGAGTGTGATGTCTGAGATTCATTGTTCCGCGTTGGCTGGGCATCCCGGAATTTTTGGTACCAGAGACTTGGTTAGTCGGTCCTTTTGGTGGCCTACCTTGTCTCGTGATGTCAGGGAATTTGTGCAGTCCTGCGGGACTTGCTCTCGCTCCAAGCCTTGCTCTCGCTCTGGTGGTTTGTTGATGCCATTGCCTGTGCCCAAGAGACCATGGACCCATATCTCTATGGATTTCATTTCCGACCTTCCTGTTTCTCAGAGAATGACCGCCATCTGGGTGATTTGTGATAGGTTTTCCAAGATGATACATCTTGTGCCATTGCCTAAGTTGCCTTCCTCCTCTGAATTGGTGCCTTTGTTCCTTCAGCACGTGGTTCGTTTACACGGCATTCCTGAGAACATTGTGTCTGACAAAGGAGTCCAGTTTGTTTCCAGATTTTGGAGGACCTTTTGTTCTAAACTTGGTGTTCAATTGTCTTTCTCCTCGGCGTTTCATCCTCAGACCAATGGTCAAACTGAGAGAACAAACCAGACATTGGAGACTTATCTAAGATGCCTTGTGTCTGCTGATCAGGATGACTGGGTTTCTTTTTTGCCTTTGGCTGAGTTTGCTCTTAATAATAGGGCTAGCTCCGGCACTTTGATGTCTCCATTTTTCTGTAATTCTGGGTTTCACCCTCGATTTTCTTCGGGACAGACGGAGGCTTCTGTCTGTCCGGGTGTTGACTCTGTTGTGGAGCGTATGCAACAGATTTGGGACCAGGTAGTGGAGAGGTTGTCCCTCTCTCAGGAGAGGGCCCAGCGGTTTGCTAACCGGCATAGGACTTATGGTCCTCGGTTTAAAGTGGGGGACTTGGTCTGGTTGTCCTCAAAAAATATTCCTATGAGAGTAGCATCTCCTAAATTTAAGCCTAGGTACATTGGACCTTATAAGATCAAGGAGATTGTTAATCCTGTTTCTTTTCGTTTGCTTCTTCCAGGGACATTTAAGATCCATAACGTGTTCCACAAGTCCTTGTTGAAGAGGTTTGTTGAGCCAGTGGTTCCTGCTGCTGTGCCTCCTGACCCTGTTTTGGTTGAGGGCAATCTGGAGTATGTGGTTGAGAAAATATTAGATTCTCGTTTTTCTAGACGGAAACTCCAGTATTTGGTTAAGTGGAGAGGTTATGGTCAGGAAGACAATTCTTGGGTGTTTGCTTCGGACATCCATGCTAGGAGACTCATCCGTGCGTATCATAGAACTCATCCTGACCGACCTGGTTGCTCAAATGAGGGTTCGGTGACCCCTCCTCAAGGGGGGGGTACTGTTGTGAATGGGTTTGAGATGAGTTCTGAGCAGAGGCTCCCTCTGGTGGTTACAAGCGGTACTGGTCTGTTCAGTGAAGATTCACGCCCCCCGAGGAAGCACTTAGCGAAACGCGCGTTGGGGCTTTCCTGCCCGCTACTCAGTAAGTTTTGAATGCTCTGTATACATCTCTGTCTACTGCTTATACTTGCTGCAGACTTAATATAGTGCCATGGCATTTATGGCCACATAGGAAGGATTTTCCTCCACTATGCTTGGGGTTGTAGCCTTCAACCATGGCAATAGCATAATAGCAGCATATGCATTTCTCTGAGACACATACTCATTTCTATGGGGATAATATTTGATATTTTTTGCCTTCAGCAATGTCATCTAGCAATATTTGCACATATATATAACAATTAGAGCAGCACATGTATATACATAACCTTCTTCTGCAATATATATGGGTTCATAGCATTTAGCATTTAGCAACTTTGGGTTCATCTGCACATTTGCAGTTGATTGCTATACTCACCCTATGCATTGATTTATGATATCTTATATACGCTTTATCTTGATATATGTTGATACTGACTTATAGGATATAGGCTTTCTGCCGCGTCCCCAATATATAAGTATATATATACATTCATATTTTTTGACTTCTGCTATAGGCTTTCTACCTCCTTACATTTGTCTCCATATTGGATATGTGTCTATGGGATGCTGTGGTAGCATATTGGGACTGTCCGCCTTCATAATATTTAGTGTTATTTTTGCATCTTATTGTTCATTTTTGAGCACTCAATTCATCATTATTTTGCATTATGCACCCTTTGATAATCTTTATATTGATAGGATGATTAAAATATTATATCTATAATTTCTATATAATGTGCATTGTACACTTTATTTGTATATATTTATAGATACAGTTTTTCTATTTATCTTTTCATTGATGGACAGTTCTATATTTTCATATCACGGCATCGTCATGTCTATATTTTTTGACATTATACTGAGCATTATGTGATTTATTACCTTTTTGCATTCATTTTTCTGAGTAACGGTATCTAGGTTGTTTTGCCTTCTCCTTTGTTACTACTATTGCGTATAATGACTGTTATTTTGTTTTTTTAAACTGTTTTGTAATCTAATAAAATTGTTTTTGCATTTTTCTATAAATTGGCTCAGTTTTTCATATATTTTTTTGGGTATTTGATTCTATATATATGAATGAGCATTTACAAATTGGCCTCTTTTTGGTTAAAAAACTTCTGTGGGGCCTTCTGGGTCCCCTCAGGGGGCTTTTGCCCTCTCAGTTTAGTTCAGCCACTGATGTTTGTACTTTTGCTTTTTCCAGTTTTTTCAGTGGCTGCTGTTTTGATTTTGTTACACCAGAGAACTAATTTAGGTGGTAGAGGTCGTGTGATCTCAGGTGTTTTTGAAATTAGTAGAGTTGGTGCTTTCAGGGTTTTTTTGGGATTGCAGTAAGTACCCTTCCTTTCCTTTTCTATTTAGTTAGTTTGGGCCCCAACGTTTGCTCATACTATTTTCTGTCTGTGTCAGTATTTTGTCTTGTCTAACCGCCATTACATGTTTGGGGGCTTGCTATTATCTTTGGGGTTCTGCTCCGGGGCAGATAGCTTTCCTATTTCTATCTTTAGGTGTAGTTAGTTTCTCAGGCTGTGACGAGGCGTCTAGGACCAACGTAGGAACGCTCCACGGCTGCCTCTAGTTGTGGTGGTTAGTCAGGGTACTGCAATCTCATAGATTCCAACTGCTCTGGTGTATTGCCTTTTTGCCTGCACTCCTCAGCTACCGAATCATAACAGGAAGTGTCACAGCAGCAGTGACCCAGTCTGTGGCCCTGGGCATCCAATAAAAAGGGAGTTGATGATGACGGGGATAATAAAGATTGTAATAAAGTTTTCGTGACTCCACCCGTGGTATTCGGTCAGGTGTCCGACGCTGCAATGCAGATCCTCTGGGATGGTGATAGGGCAGCAAAGATAGTTAAGCTCTCCACGGGTAGAGCTGTATCCCAGTGCAGTTAGGGTATTAAAGGTGATGTTGGTAGTGAGTGTGGTGCAGGGCAGGTGACGCAGGAAAGATTCAGAAGACACAGCAGAATGCAGTTTCCTTTACCTTTTACTGAGCAGTGCAGGTACAGTCCGGGGCTAAGGTTACAGATGGTTCTGGAGCCGGTCAGCCTGGAAACAATTTGGGAATCTCCTTAGTCAAGTGGGTTGTGAGGCCTCCTCTGTAGCGCATTGCTCAGAAGTACTTGCTGCTGTAAACTCTACCCAAGTCCCTCTCTCTGTCTGATGCTTAGGTAGAGCTCCACTCGCATGACAGGCAGCTGTAGCCTACTTCAGGGATCGCTCCTGTCTGGTGTCTCCGGCTCACACGTACTGCTGTGTCGTCGAGTATCAGTTGGAGACAGAGGATCTACGGTCTTCTGCCCTCCGTATTCTGCTGCCGGGGCTTTAGTACCCACACAGCCTTGGGCTCTGGTGCCCGGTCACTGGCTCAAGCCTGGGGTGAAATCAGCTACAGCTCTGCTCCCAGGACCTCTACACATGTCCTCTCTCAACCTTGTTCAGGCTCTAACTCCTTACTAACTTCCTGCTTCTGACCAGAGAGTGCAGCTCCCCTGAAGTCAGGTTAGAGCTCCCTCTGCTGGCCTGGAGCAGGAACTGTGTTGTATGCTGCAACTACCTGTTAAAGGGATTCCTTCTTTTCTTCCAGGCATGACAATACTCCTCCCTGTAGGGAGCCAAGGCTATTGTGGCAACCGGACTCCTGGGGTGCCACACATAGCCTCTATGCAGCTTCCATTCTGATGGACTAAAAGGGTGTTAGGGTTCAAGTTCCCAATGCTGCACAAGGGGAATCTCGAGCCATTCCCGCTGCGGTCCCCCATCCATCTCCGGCCGCAGTGGAGCCTGCTCCGCAGAGACGTCGGTCTCAGCGTCTTGCCCGGTCTAATACTGTGCAGAGACTTGCTGCTGCCTCTCCTGGATCTTCGGTTATAACCAGTGCTGGAGCAGGCAGATTTGGGACTAAGTCCTCTGTTTCTTCTTCTGAGCAAGCCCAGGGCAAGATCTCCCATTGGAGATCAGGGGTCACATGCTCAGATACAGCTACGACTCCTATTGGTCCTCCAGGAAGGTCCTGTAGATGTTTGTGATCTGAAACAGCTTTCTATTGGTCCTTTCTGGAAGGTCTTCTACTCGTGCCTGCTATAAAAGGTTGTCCTGACCGCACAGCCGTGCGCTAGTATCAAACCTTTATGTGCTTTGCGCCAGTATGGTTATGCGTGTGTGTGGTTAGGGCGGCTGAAATACGCCATTACAATACCGACCAAATCGGTGAGGAGCTTGGTATGCTAGCTGGTCAGGGTCGGTGTCTTAGATGCCTTTAGAATACCGGCATAACCGGTGAGGAGTTTGGTTGCCGTATTCAGGGCCTGGCGTACAGACGCCATAGATAGCGCATGACCACTTCCTATGCTCGCTTAGCAGTCAACTGTGTACCTGGACACAGTAGGGTTTCTCAGCGGCTCTGTGACGCAACATGGTTCGCTTTAAAACACTAGTCAGCGCCCTAGCGTTTTACTTTGCGGCTCACTGAAGCTAAGTGAGTTCGCACTTATCGCCATATAGCGCTGCGGCATTCCCGCTAGCGGCTCTGTGGATTAACAGAGTTCGCACTATCTGCCACAGCGCGCTACAGCGTTTATTTTAGCGACTCTGCGGGATAACAGAGATCGCTACTTATGCCATCTTACTAGCAGCAGGCTCTGCCTGCACGGTGGACCCCGGGCTGCGAACGCACCTCTCTACATTATTTATTAGGTGCGTTCCGCAGACCCTAACATAATACTAGCGCCAGGGTCTGGCTAGTAAAATGGCGGATGAACAGCATTTACAGCTGTACATCCAGCAGCTGGAAGGTAGGTTGGCGGCTCGTGAGCGCACAACCTCAGCTGTGGATGTTACCGCAGTCGCTGTTCATGCTGGTAGCGTAGCTGCAGCCAGTTTGTCCTCTGCCACCTCTGCCCCTACATTGTCCCACCTCTCGCTTCCAGACAAGTTTGCTGGTGACAGCAAGCAATGTAGGGGATTCATGAGTCAGTGCTCCATACACCTTGAGCTTCTGGCTGCACGTTTCCCCACTGATCGGGCACAAGTGGGCTTTGTGATAGCTCTTCTGTTGGGCAGAGCATTGGAGTGGGCAACGCCGCTGTGGGAGCGCGATGACCGTGTGGTGCAGAGCACTCATCGTTTTCTGGAGGCTCTGAAAAAGGTTTTTCTAGGACCTCAGGTCACCCACGATACGGCCCTCCAACTGCTGGCAAGTACCCAGGGTTTGGCTTTGGTCAGCCATTTTGCTGTCCAATTTCGGACTCTGGCCTCGGAATTAGAGTAGGCAGATAAAGTCCTCATTCCCGTGTTCTGGAGAGGACTGGCGGGTCATGTGAAGGATGCCTTGACTACCAGGGAGATTCCTGCCACACTGGAGAAGCTTATCGCTATTTCCACCCGGTCGAACTTCATTTCCATGAACGGAGGCTGGAACGTGCCCAGTGTAGGCAGAGGGTTCGGTTTGCTCCTACCTTCGCAACCCCTCTGGAGTCGCCCGTTCAGGCGCCCCAACCTTCAGGAGGTTGCTCTTGCGGGATATAAATCTTGGGCCACTCGTCCATCCCCGATTTGTTATATTTGCCAGCAGCAGGGACATTTTGCCAACCAATGTCCACAGCGGCTGAATAAACGGTCGCGCCCAGTAACCGTAGGAACAGGGTTACTGGACGCCATCAGTTTTGCCCCTAAAGTGCTCCTCAAGGGGATAATTACCCAAGGTTCTACTACCCTACCCGTCAAGCTGTGTGTGGATTCTGGGGCAGAAGGGAATTTTATGTCGTCCTCCTTTGCTTCTCGCCACACCATGCCTTTGGTGTTGCTGGCTGAACCAGTGTCGGTACGGATGTGAAACTGAGCAATTCTGCCCACACAAATCACCCATCAGTCTGTCCCACTCACCTTGTCTATGTCTCCTTCCCATCAGGAGAATATATCATTTTTTATCCTCCATGAGGGTATAGATGAGGTTTTGTTGGGATTACCCTGGCTCTGCCACCACTCTCCCCATATTGAGTGGTCTTCAGGGAGAATTCTGGGTTGGGGTAATTTATGTAAAGGCAGATGCATTAGGGATAGCGTGCAGGTCACCACCATTGAGATACCCATAGACCTTTCTCCTCTTCCCAAGGTCTATTGGTCCTATGCCGATGTATTCTCGAAGAAGGCTGCGGAGACTCTTCCGCCTCATCGCCCCTATGACTGTCCTATCGACCTCTTGCCTGGAGCTGAGCCTCCTAGGGGAAGGGTTTATCCCCTCTCTCTTCCTGAGACAGAGGCCATGTCCCAATATATTCAGGAGAACTTGGCAAGGGGATTCATTAGGAAGTTGGTGTCACCAGCATGAGCGGGGTTCTTCTTTGAGCAGAAGAAGAACGGAGTGTTACGTCCGTGCATTGATTATAGGGGTTTCAACGCTATCACAGTGAAAAATAAGTATCCTTTGCCGCTAATCTCTGAGCTCTTTGACAGGCTTCGGGGAGCAAGGGTATTTATTAAGCTAGAACTGCGGGGTGCGTAAAACCTGATTCGCATCTGTGAGGGGGACGAATGGAAGACGGCATTTAATACCAGGGATGGGCATTACGAATATCTGGTAATGCCCTTTGGGCTCTGTAATGCCCCAGCTGTCTTCCAAGACTTTGTTAACGACATCTTCCAGGATATGTTGACCACCTCGGTGGTAGTCTATCTGGATGACATTCTCATCTTTTCTCCAGATATGGCCTCCCACCAGAGATATGTCTGCAAGGTCTTCGACCTCTTGCGAGCAAATGCCCTATATGTGAAGTTGGAGAAGTGCATGTTTGAGCAGGAGTCTCTACCTTTCCTGGGCTACATCATCTCCACCCAGGGATTGGCTATGGATCCTGCCAAACTACAGGCTGTAATGGATTGGCAAGAACCCCACTCCCTTAAAGCAGTGCAGCGCTTATGGGGTTCATTAGCTACTATCACCAATTTATTCCCCACTTCTCTACTTTGGTAGCTCCCTTGGTAGCCCTCACCAAGAAGGGAGCTAATTCCAAGTTGTGGTCAGAGGAGGTCACCAAGGCGTTCTCCTCCATCAAGTCGCATTTTGCCAGTGCTCCCATCTTACATCACCCCGATGTCGATAAGCCGTTTATTTTAGAGGTGGAGGAGGAGCCTCGACTTACTGTCCCCACAGAGAGCCTAAGAATGGTGGCCCCGGTTTCGCTTGAGTCTGTGCCTCCGGGCAAGACTTTTGTGCCCACCAATTTGCGACCGGAGGTACTCACTTGGGTACACTCGTCCAGGGTGGGTGGACATTTTGAGACAAAAAGGACTTCTGAGTTGCTGGCGAGGACATACTGGTGGCCGCATATGGCCCATGACATCAGGGAATATGTTCAGGCGTGCTTCTCCTGCGCCAAAAATAAGTCCCCTCGACAACGGCCAGCTGGACTACTTTTCCCTTTACCGGTGGCAGACAGACCCTGGGAGATGGTCGGGATGGATTTCGTGATGGGCTTACCCAAGTCTCGGAGCTGCACCATCATCTGGGTGATAACCAACCATTTCTCCAAAATGGTGCACTTGGTGCCGTTACCACGGTTACCGTCTGCACGGGCCATGGCAGCATTATTCATCAGTCAATAATATAATCCGGCACACCAAACGATAGTATGATGCAAAACAAAGAATCTTTATTTGAAACAGAGACAGCTCATGTGGAAAAGGGAAAAACTCCAAGGAACAATGGTAAGTATAGGTACATAATATCTCAACGTTTCTGCGTTTTTTATGCCTTTTTCAAGAGGTACCATTTACTGTATAGGGAAAAAAAATATAATGAATAAGTAAAGGAAACAATAACTAAAGTACATAAATACATCATAAATAGACACACATGAGCTAGAATAATAATTGACAAGACGTCCAGAATTGAAACACAGAATACGTTACACCACAAATGGGTAAGTATCAAAAGAAAAAATCAAAAGAAAAAAATCCAATGAAAACAAAGGGGCCACAAATGGATAAAAATTGAGAAAAAATTGAAAAAAAGGAAAAAAAGGGAAAAAAAATAAAAAAAAAAAATTAATAGATGTGAAGCCTAATATATATACATATATATACATGTACCGTGATCAACACGTAATGCTGTACGCAAATATCTTTGGCATAAATGTAAAAATAGAAAAAATATATAATGAAAAGTAAAAAAAGAGACAGAAAAAAAGGAAAAATTCTAGGAACTATAATCATAGTGTAGATACATTGGACATAAAGTAAATAGTGCTAAACCGGTTTTAGATTAATCTGACAGGGCACCCCAAACATAAGCGCAGCATGAAATAAGACATACCTTAATGCATATGAAAAGGAAAAACGTCCAGGAACTTCATAATGTGTCGGTGAGCTGTGGCGCCATAACACACATGCTGCTATTTATGTGTCCGGTGAACGCCGGGCCCGTGAACTTCCGGGTCCGGCCAGAAAGGTTAGATAGGGAGTGCGCATGTGCAAAGAGCCGAGAGATGCCGAAAGGAGGCCGAGAAAAGCCGAATCCCCAAGAATGCAGTGCGCAAGTCAGGGAGGGAGTCAGGACACGAGATCGGTGCCGACCTGCCATAGAAAATGAAAGACACACATTATATCAGGAAAGCCATAATGAAAAAGAAGGAATATGGTATCAACAGGCATACAAGGATGATATGAAAATGTGAACAACCATTATTCATCAGGCATATTTTCCGCCTACACGGTATGCCAGACAAAATTGTGAGTGATCGAGGTCCCCAATTTGCGTCTCGGTTCTGGAGAGAGCTATGCCAGCTACTCAGTATTGAGTTAAACCTCTCCTCTACGTATCATCCCGAGACAGATGGGTTGGTAGAGAGGGCCAACCAGACCTTGGTCACGTATTTCCGACATTTTGTCTCAGACAGGCAGGATGACTGGGCATCCTTGCTACCGTGGGCAGAGTTTGCTCTCAATAATGCTGTGGCTGACTCCACCGGACAGACCCCATTCCTCTTGAACTACGGTCAGCATCCATGGGTCCCGGTGTCCATGCCTGTGTCTTCCACCGACTCCAGGGTGGCAGACTTGGCTGTGGAGGCACGGGAGATTTGGGACCGTACCCAGGACGCCATCCAGGCCTCCAAGGAGAGGATGAGGTCTTCTGCTGATGCTCATCGGCGCCCCGCTCCATTTGCTCCGGGCGACTTGGTGTGGCTCTCTGCTCGAAACATCAGGCTGCGAGTAGAGTCGACTAAGCTGGCACCTCGTTATCTGGGCCCCTTTAAGATTCTTGAGCAGGTAAACCCTGCAGTTTACCGCTTAGCCCTTCCGCCTCGCCTTGGTATCACCAACACCTTTCACGTGTCCCTTCTGAAACCCGTTGCCATCTCCCGATTTTCTGAGTCCTCTGCCGGGACGTCGGGTTCCTCTACCGACGATCATGAGGTGAACGCCATTGTTGGGTGCAAGGTGGTACGAGGCAAAAAGTTTTATTTGGTGGACTGGAGGGGTTATGGGCCTAAGGATATGTCTTGGGAGCCTGCCGAGCATATTCACGCTCCGCAGCTCATCGCTGCCTTTGAGTGCAGCGAGGCCCAAAGAAGGGGGGCTTTAGGAGGGGGGGTAATGTTAGGGTTCGAGTTCCAAATGTTGCACAAGGAGAATCTCGAGCCATTCCCGCTGCGGTCCCCCATCTGTCTCCGGACGCAGTGGAGCCTGCTCAGCAGAGACGTCGGTCCCAGCGTCTTGCCCGTCTAATACTGTGCAGAGACTTGCTGCTGCCTCTCCTGGATCTTTGGTTATAACCAGTGCTGGACCAGGCAGATTTGGGACTAAGTCCTGTTTCTTCTTCTGAGCATGCCCAGGGCAAGATCTCCCCTTGGAGATCAAGGGTCACATGCTCAGATACAGCTACGACTCCTATTGGTCCTCCAGGAAGGTCCTGTAGCTGTTTGTGATCTGAAGCAGCTTTCTATTGGTCCTTTCTGGAAGGTCTTCTACTCGTGGCTGCTATAAAAGGTTGTCCTGACCGCACGGCCGTGCGCTAGTATCAAACCTTTATGTGCTTTGCGCCAGTATGGTCATGCGTGTGTGTGGTTGAGGCGGCTGAAATACGCCATTACAATACCGACCTAATCGGTGAGGAGCTTGGTATGCTAGCTGGTCAGGGTCGGTGTCTTAGATGCCTTTAGAATACCGGCATAACCGGTGAGGAGTTTGGTTGCCGTATTCAGGGCCTGGCGCACAGAAGCCATAGATAGGGCATGACCACTTCCTATGTTCGCTTAGCAGTCAACTGTGTACCTGGACACAGTAGGGTTTCTCAGCGGCTCTGTGACGCAACATGGTTCGCTTTAAAACGCTAGTCAGAGCCCTAGCGTTTTACTTTGCGGCTCACTGAAGCTAAGTGAGTTCGCACTTATCGCCATATAGCGCTGCGGCATTCCTGCTAGCGGCTCTGTGGATTAACAGAGTTCGCACTATCTGCCACAGCGCGCTACGGCGTTTATTTTAGCGACTCTGCGGGATAACAGAGATCGCTACTTACGCCATCTTACTAGCAGCAGGCTCTGCCTGCACGGTGGACCCCGGGCTGCGAACGCACCTCTCTACATTATTTATTAGGTGCGTTCCGCAGACCCTAACAAAGGGTTTTCCAATTTTTTGAAACACTCTAAAATACCTAAAATACCAAACAAAGAATGGGCTGTAGCTTTTTGGTTACTATGACAGGTCTCCGCTGCTGCTTTGGTTTCAGGGTTTTAGCTGCAGCAGTGATGTCATGTCAGACTCATGGTAACATAGTTATTAAGGTTGAAGGAAGACTATAAGTCCATCTAGTTGAACCCATATCCTATCCTAACCTGCCCTAACATGTTGATCCAGAGGAATGCAAAAAAAAAAACAAGTGGCAAACAGTAAGCTACACATTGGGGAAAAAAATTCCTTCCCGACTCCACATACGGCAATCAGACTAGCTACCTGGATCAACGCAATATCTAGGAAACTAGTGAATATAGCCTGTAATATTATACTTTTCAAGAAAGGCATCCAGTCCCTTCTTAAATTTTAGTAGGGAATCACTCATTATAACATTAGACGGCAGAGAGTTCCATAGTCTCACTGCTCTTACAGTAAAGAATCTGCGTCTGTGATTATGACTAAACCTTCTTTCCTCCAGACGTAGAGGATGCCCCCTTGTCCCTGTCACAGGTCTAAGAGTAAAAAGATCATTAGAAAGGTCTTTGTACTGTCCCCTCATATATTTATACATTGTAATAAGATCACCCCTAAGCCTTCGCTTCTCCAAACTAAATAACCCTAAGTGTAATAACCGTTCCTGGTATTGCAGACCCCCTAGTTCTCTAATAACCTTGGTCGCTCTTCTCTGCACCCGATCTAGTTCAGCTATGTCTTTCTTATACACCGGAGACCAGAACTGTACACAGTATTCTAAGTGTGGTCGCATCAGTGACTTGTATAGAAGTAAAATTATGTTCTCCTCATGAGCATCTATGCCTCTTTTAATGCATCCCATTATTATATTTGCCTTGGCAGCAGCTGCCTGACATTGGCCACTAAATGTGAGTTTGTCGTCCACCCATACACCCAGGTCTTTTTCAGTGACAGTTTTGCCCAGTGTTTTACAATTAAGCACATAATTATACATCTTGTTTGTTCCACCCAAGTGCATGACCTTACATTTATCCCCATTAAAGCTCATTTGCCATTTATCAGTCTAAGCTTCTAGTTTACATAAATCCTCCTGTAAGATAAAATTATCCTCCTCTGTATTTATTACCCTGCAGACTTTAGTGTCATCTGCAAATATTGAAATACTACTCTGTATGCCCCCTACAAGGTCATTAATAAATATGTTAAAGAGAAGCGGCCCCAATACTGACCCCTGTGGTTCCCCACTGCTAACCATGATCCAGTCCGAGTGTGCTCCATTAATAACCATCCATGACCCGGTTCTTAACCCACTTACACATATTTTCCCTATCCCCATTGTTCTCATTTTTTGTATCAACCTTTTGTGTGGCACCGTATCAAAAGCTTTTGAGAAGTCCTTGAACCACTGCGCTCCCTTGGTCCAGTCCGGAACTTACCCCTTCATAAAAGCTTATCAGATTAGTCTGACAAGAACGGTCCCTCGTAAACCCATGCTGATACTGTGTCATAAGGTTATTCAGCCTCAGATACTCCAATATAGTATCTCTTAAAAAACCCTCCAGGATTTTACCCACAGTAGATGTTAAGCTCACTGGCCTATAATTTCCAGGTTCAGTTTTTGCCCCCTTTTTGAATATTGGCACCACATTTGCTATACGCCAGTCCTGTGGTACAGACCCCGTTATTATGGAATCTTTAAAGATTAAAAATAATGGTCTATCTATGACTGTATTTAATTCCTGCAGTACTCGGGGGTGTATCCCATCCGGGCCCGGGGATTTGTCAATTTTAGTGATTTTTAGACGCCGCCGTACTTCCTGCTGGGTAAAGCAGGTGACATTTAATGAAGAATTTTTTTTATCACTGATCATGTTATCTGTCATGGGATTTTCTTGTGTAAATACAGTTGAAAAATAGTCATTTAGCATATTGGGTTTTTCCTCATCCTCATCCACCATTTCACCCAGACTATTTTTAAGTGGATCAACACTATCATTTTTTAGTTTCTTGCTATTTATGTAGTTAAAGAATGTTTTGGGATTATTTTTACTTTCTCTGGCAAAGAGTCTCTCTGCCTCAATCTTTGCTGTCTTGATTTGCTTTTTACATAATTTATTCAATATTCTGTATTTATTTAATGTCTCATCACTACCTACTTGCTTTAATTCCCTAAACGCTTTCTTTTTGTCACTTATTGCGCCCCTTACAGCTCTATTTAGCCATAGTGGTTTCCTCCTAATTCTAGCATGTTTATTCCCATAGGGTATATATTGTGCACAGGTCCTATTCAGGATGCTAATAAACGTCTCCCATTTTTTTTGTGTATTTTTATGTCTCAGGATATCGTCCCAGTTTATTGCACTAAGATCATCTCTCATCTGTTGGAAATTTGCCTTCCTAAAGTTTAGTGTCCTTGTAACCCCTCGACTACGCATCTTATTAAAGGATACATGAAAGCTTATTATTTTGTGATCACTATTACCCAAGTGACCCCCTACCCTTATATTTGATATGCGGTTTGGCCTGTTGGTTAATATTAGGTCTAGCAATGCCCCCCTCTTGTTGGGTCCTGAACTAGTTGTGAAAGGTAATTGTGTCTCATAGTTGTCAAAAACCTATTCCCTTTGCTGGAACTGCAGGTTTCTGTTCCCCAATGTATTTCAGGGTAGTTGAAGTCCCCCATAATAATGACTTCTCCTTGAGTTGCTGCTCCATCTATTTGCTTTACGAGGATATTCTCTGTTGCTTACATTATTTTAGGAGACTTATAACAAACCCCTATCAGTAATTTATTATTTTTCCCCCCTCCCCTAATCTCCACCCACAGAGACTCTACATCTTCATTAGATTCACAGATATCACGCAGGATGGGTTTTAAGGATGATTTTACATATAAACACACACCGCTACCTCGCTTATTTTTACGGTAATTTCTAAACAGACTATAGCCCTGTAAATTAACCGCTCAGTCGTGGCTCTCATCCAGCCAAGTCTCAGATATCCCCACCATGTCATAATTATGTTCCAACAAAATTAATTCTAATTCCGCCATTTTGTTGGGAGGCTTCTGGCATTAGTATACATGCACTTTATGTATCTCTCTGAACCTCTATTCTTTCTTAAATTATTAACTGTTCCAACCCCAACCCCCATGCCACCCCCACCACAATTTCATTATTTGTGCCCAGGTCTCTATCTGCACTGCCTTCACCTCCTATAAAATGAATACCCTCCCCCCTAGTCCCTAGTTTAAAGACTCCTCCAACCTTCTAGCCATTTTCTCCCCCAGCACAGCTGCACCCTCCCCATTGAGGTACAGCCTGTCCCTAGCATAGAACCTGTAGCCAACTGAGAAGTCGCCCAGTTCTCCAGGAACCCAAACCCCTCCTTCCTACACCAATTCTTGAGCCATTTATTAAACTCCTTAATCTCCCGTTGCCTCTCTGGTGTGGCACGTGGTACAGGCAGTATTTCAGAAAATACCACGTTGGAGGTCCTTGCTTTAAGCTTGCAGCCTAATTCCCTGAAATCTTCTTTAAGGACCTTCCACCTACCTCTAACTTTGTCATTTGTGCCAATGTACACCATGACCGCTGGGTCCTCACCAGCCCCTCCCAGTAATCTGTCAACCCAATCAGCGATGTGCCAGACTCGAGCGCCAGGTAGGCAGCACACTGTTCGACGATCCCTGAGTTTGTGACAGATTGCCCTATCTGTTCCCCTAATAATTGAGTCCCCCACTACCAGCACCTGTCTGGCCTGCCCTACTCTCCTAATTCCCCCCTTATTGGAGCAGACTCTCCTCCGGTATTCAGAGGACGTGCCTGGCTGCAGCAGTGCTACCCCTGTACTGAAACCCCCCTCATCTGCCAACTTTGCAAACTTATTGGGATGTGCCAGATCAGGACTAGCCTCCCTGGCGCTCTTCCCTCTACCCCACCTTCTGTCACGCAGCTTCCTACTTCAGTGTCCTGCAGCTCCATCCCAGCATCCCCCCCCCTAATCTGTCCCATTGAGCGTCTGCTCAGTGAGTAGAAGACTCCTTTCCATATTGTCTATGGATCTCAGTGTTGCCAGCTGCACATTTAGATCCAGTATTTGGGCTTCCAAATGCACAACGTGCTCACATCTCACACAGCAGTATGCACCCTCGACCGGCTGTTCAAGGACTGCATACATGTGGCAAGATGTACACTGGATGGCACTGGCAATAGTGGAGCACATTTCTAATGGGGATTTCACCAGACAGCAAAGATAAGCAAAAATAAATAAAAGTATTAATAAAATATAACAATAGAAAAATATTTAGACTTGAGAGTCCTCAGTGGTTGATACCTTTTATAAATATAACAGCAATTCAGTAATTCCTCCCTTGTCAACTCCCTGAATCCAAAGTCACTGAATCTCAAGTCACACTTACCGCCGCTCACACTCGCTGAAGTAGAAGATTTAAACACAGTTGTTTTTTTTTCCCCTCTTCAACAGCAAACCACCCTGCTGCTCAAACGCACTTCCAAAAAAAAAAAAAAAAAAAGCTCATCACCAATCTAGGCAATCGCCAATTACTGAGGTCAATGGCTCATGTCACCTTCCTTGGCACAGTCACTGAGCTTAGTGATTTGCTGTAGCAAGGATTAGACAACCATTTTAATCACTAATTTTATAGTATGAAAGGAATCTGTTGCCATATTTTTGCTACCCCATCTGAGAACAGCATAATATAAGGGCAAAACCCCTAACACCAGCAATCTGTAACTGAACTGCTTGATGCAGTTTTGATAAAATCTCTCTTTTCTCTTCTGCAGTTCTCTGAATGCTGTGCTACGTATAACCCAGACCACACCACTGATTGACAGTTTTCTGTGTATACTGTGCATTGGCAGAATCTGCCAATCAGTAGGGGGAGCAGGGTTATACAGCGTTCGTGAATGTGGAGGACTACATGGCTGCAGATTTACTAGTCCTTAAGCAATAATCACCTAAAGATAAAACAGTAATTTTATCAAAACTACAGCAAGCAGCCTAGTAAGTAGCACATCGCTGGAATCAGGAGCACTGTCTCTACATTATGCTGCTCTCAGATCAGGTGGTAAAAGCCTGGCAAAAGATTCCCTTTAATAGTAAATCAGACCTGCTATCATTTAATGAGTATATCCAGCATTATACAGGATATAATATGGCATGAGATGAATATGGAGTGAGCTAGTTGTCATGAACAAGGATATCGGGATGGGAAAATGCATTTTCTTTGCAAATTATATAAAATTGTATTCCATTGTAAAAACGCCTAAAAAGACATGGGAAAGATGTGTATCTTTGTACCGTGTTAGCCAGTAGATAGAAAAATATTTAGACTTGAGAGTCCTCAGTGGTTGATACCTTTTAATGGCTAACTGAAAAGATGGTAACAAATTGCAAGCTTTCGAGACTACTCAGGTCTCTTCATCAGGCTAGACTAATACAAAATCTGAAGAATCACATATTTATATACACAACAGGACACAGGAATAATGCAATAGGTAAGACAAGTGACGTGAAGCAGAACTGTCATTATAGCAGAGGGATGAACATAAATATTGGAACAGTTCATAGATAAGGAGTGAAAGTTTTATTACCCTCTGATTGGGGTACCAGACCACTGAGGACTCTCAAGTCTAAATATTTTTCTAAAAAGACATGTTCAGATTGAACCTAGTTTCTCATCATTGTCTATGAGCAAAGTGCAGCAGATTGTATTCTTAAAACTATGGAACAGAAAAAAAATCAGTGTGGGTCAATGGACTGAGAGGGAACCAACAGCATTGTCCTATGGTTAAAAGCCACTTTTATGTGTTAATGAATCGCCTGGTATGTTAGTGCAGGTTCCCAAAAGGTTTACTTAAACAGCACTGTTAATTTAATATACCTACAATGTCCAAGGGAGCAGATACTCTTACACTATAAAAAGTATCATATCTAGAGACGCTCTGCTATTGATAGCAGCAACAGAAAGAAAATTCAGAAAGGATAAAAGGATAAACAGACTTTAGACTGACAGAAGTCACACATAAATCTAAGAGGAGGACAAGGGTCAAGAGGAGGCTGCCTACTTTACAGCATGGTGGAAAAGGCCGGCTGGCTGCTCTTACACTATAGAATTCATGTTTAGTGCACTTTCCATCATAAGTGAGATAACTGCCTGTGAAGCGCCTGTAAAGATATATCCATGCGTGAAGGTAGATATTACTGCAGAGTCTGTCTAAGTGTTTTATATCTGTGTATCCAAGTTAAGAGAGGAAGAAAAACTTATCTTTTATTCTATTTTAGTGGTTTGCAGCGTGTTCAGGAAATGCTGCTTGGCACCTAGTGAAAGAAAAACTCTATAATAGAACAAAAGAAATAACAAATACCTATTAATGAAATAAAAATCATTTTATAAATGCTTAGGAGAACAAGTTATCTTCCTATTATGTATATAGCACCAACATAATCTACAGCACTGCATACAAATTTTATTTACATGCTCACATTGCTTTAACCCCTTCTCGACAAGCAACGTACAGTTACGTAACATGTCGGGTCCCTGACTCTGACATGAGCTGACAAGCAGAGCCTGCATCTTTCCTGGCAGATGATGACTAAATTATTCAGCCATCATATGTCTCTAACAGCCGCAGGTGGAGTGGAGCAGTTAACATATTAAATGCCGCTGTCAATCTTGGACAGGGGTATTTAAGGGTGAGTTTCCACGATCAGTAAACGCTGCGTGTTTGGTGCTGTGCGCTGGCGCAGCGCCAAACACGCAGCGTCCAGATGTTACAGCATAGTGGAGGGGATTTCAAGAAATCCCGTCTCCACTATGCGTAACAACACGCAGGTGGCAGACCTGCGTAAACGGACATGCGGCGCGTCTTTTCAGACCGCAGCATGTCCTCGCGTGTTGCGGTGACGGTGCGTCGCCGCAACAGAATTTAACACAGGGCTATGTAGCCCTGCGTTCTTTCCGGAGGTGTTCCGGAGGTGTCCTGAACACCTCCGGAAAGAGCGCGCGTCAGAAAGGGGGCGGGGCTTAGACGGAGCGGAATTTCCGCTCCGTCCAAAGCGCTGTGGTTCCGGACCGTGGAACCACAGCCTAACACACCCCGGCAGGTGGATGCGCCCACGATGTCATCACGGGGTGCTTATGGTTTTCCATGACAGCCAGGGGTCTGTTGAAAACCTCTTTGATTGTCATGACCATTCTCTTGTTAATGACAGCCTGTAGCTGACATTCATAAAAGATCATGATTTTCACTATACATAGCAGTACTGTTAAACAACCAATCGGATGATAGAACAACTGATCGGGCAACTGCAGTTTCAAGTCCCCTAAGGGGACTAACAAATACAGTAGAAAGTGAAAAAAAAAGTTTTAAAAAAATCTGAAAAAAATACTAAAAGTACAAAAGTTCAAATCGCTCTATTTTTGCATCAATAAAAATAAAGCAATTAAAAAATACACATATTTGGTATCGCTGCCTTTGTAAAAGTCCAATATATCAAAATATAAAATAAGTTAATCCGATCAGTAAACGGCGTGAGAAGAAAAAATTGAAACGGCAGAATTTTTTTAGTCATTACAACATTGAAATAAAAGGTAGAAAGAGGTAATCAAAACATTGTATCTACCCCAAAATGGTTTTAATAAAAATGTCACCTCAGGGTGCAAAAAATAAGCCCTCACACAACCCCATATCCTGAAAATGGAAAATGTTAACGGTCTCGGAAAATGGTGACACATGGAAATTTGTATTTTTTTTCACCACTTAAATGAAAAAAAAACCTATACATGTTTATTATCTGAAACACAGAAAAGCACAGTAAACAAACGTATAAAAATACTCTGTTGTAAAAAAGTAACAGTAAACAGCAAGTGCTAGTAAAAAGATGATAAAAAGACAGTATTTGGCTGATACTTTTTTTGCAAAAAATCTATACTAAGCCGCTCTACCAAACGTCAAGGTAACCCATATCAGAGCAGTCCCTAACTGATGTATTTAAAAACCTGGTCATGTGTATAGTACCTATATGAGCAGGATTCAGACAGGTAATGTCCAATATGGACACGCTGCAGAGGATGGCCTTTATGTGCATGGCTCACAAAGGAGGTGTGGAAAACCTCCCTAATCTTGCAACAGCAAGAAACCAATTAGATAGAAACACATGAGCCATGCACACAGTGAACAAGTCGGTAGGACAGTGTTCACACCACCAAAAGGCTGAAAAACAGAAAAACACAGTAAAACAATCTTTTGCAAGATTAGGGAGGTTTTTCACCCCTCCTTTGTGAGCCCATTTATGTCTGGTCTATTTCCTTTTTTTTTATTCTTCCTCCACCTCTTCAAAGAGCTTTAACTTTTTTATTTTTTCATCCACATTACCATATAAGGGTTTATTTTTTGCGGGACAAGTTGTGCTTTTGAATAACACCATTTATTTTATCATGTGATGTACTAGAAAACAGGAAAAAATTAAAAATATGTTGAAATTGCAAAAAAAGGACAATTTCTCAATTGTTTTTTGTTTTTTATTTACCATATTCACTATTCGGGAAAACTGACCTGGCAATATGATTCTCCAGATCAGTATGATTATGCATATAATAAACATGTTAGATACAAACACATGAGCCATGCACACAGTGAACAAGTTGGTAGGACAGTGTTCACACCACCAAAAGACTGAAACACAGAAAAGCACAGTAAAACAAACGCTACTTCGCATTGGTTAATGGCTAGTTTTATGGTGGAAAGTGACAGATCCACACAGAGGCTAATAATAATATGCCAACAGAACCTTATTGCTCCAATTGCTGATATTGACGGGCTTGGCCGACAATGTAATCTGTATGATTCAGGTAGATAAGGATAAAATATGTCCAATTTCTCTCATATATAAGACTTTGGGTAAGATACCTGCCAGGCTGGACCATCATTCGACTAAAAGCTCTTAATAATTTATAGTGCTTTATATGTTATACGGTTTAGATGTGGCAGAGGCATTTTCCAATCCCTCAGTCAAAGTGGGGACAAAAGGGCTACATGTCACCAATGTGGAAAGGGGTAGTAGATTAACTGGTCCCTTTCACAGACCTTATGTAGTCTTGGATGTAACAATGGGGACACTCAATGAAGGGTAGTATTCATGGCTGTGATGAGGGCCTGTGTATCAAAGAAGCACTCGTATCTTTCTTTTTTTATTAAAGCATTAAAGCACCACTCAAGAGTTTCTTTTCATTGCATCAATGGAGTGGTGCTTTCAATGTAATTCCCTGCCCCCTGTCTTATACTCACCTGCCGTCACCTGTTTTCCAGCGTCGCTGCAGTCTGTCTCTGGCGAAAAGTAACCTGCTGGCAGCTCGAGAGTTTCATAAAGTGACGCGGAGATCATTTTTCAGTATAAGTCTATCAGAGCCTCATTCTGGCCTCGTTTTGGCTCTCATAGACTTGCATTAAGAGCTTGTGAAGTAGCTTAAAACTTCCAGACAGTCAAAATGGCGCCGCGGGACCTGAGCGGTGCTGAAAAATGGTGAAGAAGTCGGAGGGTGTGTATCTGACCGTAAGCAGTGGCCTTACATTTAAAACGTCTTTCTAACACTGAAAAAAGCCCAAATGCGGGAGTTGTGCTTTAAATGTGTGCACATTGGGTCACTGGGTCATTTTTTTCAGTCAAGATGGGGTGCAGAGTGTACATTAATGAGAAAAAAATAACTTTTTTTAATTTACCAAATGGCTGCAATGAAACAAAGAGTGAAAAATGTAAAAGGGTCTGAATACTTTCCGAACCCACTGTATATGCATATAATCAGGGCCGCCATCAGGGCATGAGAACCCTTACTGCTGTATGGGGCCCGGTCATTAGGGGGGGCCCGCCGCCCGAGCACGCAGGTCCGCGCTCGGGCCCGGGGGCCCCCAACATTTTGAGGCTCCCCCTGCACCTCAAGGGGCCCCAGCTAGCGGCACATCACACAGCCGCTATGGGGGCCCCTGTGTGGCAGGGGGGCCCGCCTGCCCCCAGCGCCGACTCCCCCCACCGCTGCATTGAACTATACCGGCGTTAGCCGGCACAGTTCAAAGCGATAATGGAGGAGAGAGCGTCAGCTGACGCTCCCTCTCCCATCATTCCCGCTCTGCCTCTGACACAGCGCGCTCACTGTGTGCCGGGCAGAGCAGGAGACAGGAGCTGGGAGCAGCGCTGGCACGAGGATGAGGTGAGGAGTGTTTTTTTTTTATAAATCTGTCCTGCTGTGGGGCCGGCCATTCCTGGGGGGGGGGAAGGAGAGATGAGGGCTGTAAAATGTGGGCCCTGCTGTATACTATGGAGGCCCTGCTATATCCAATGGGGGCCCTGCTGTCTACTATAGGGGCCCTGCAATATACAATGGGGGCCCTGCTGTCTACTATAGGGGCCCTGCTATATCCAATGTGGGCCCTGCTGTATACTATGGAGGCCCTGCTATATCCAATGGAGGCCCTGCTGTCTACTATAGGGGCCCTGCAATATACAATGGGGGCCCTGCTGTCTACTATAGGGGCCCTGCTATATCCAATGTGGGCCCTGCTGTATACTATGTGGGCCCTGCTGTACACTGTGGGCCCTGCTATATACTATGTGGGCCCTGCTATATACTATGTGGGCCCTGCTGTATACTATGTGGGCCCTGCTGTATACTATGTGGGCCCTGCTGTATACTATGTGGGCCCTGCTGTATACTATGTGGGCCCTGCTGTATACTATGTGGGCCCTGCTGTATACTATGTGGGCCCTGTTGTACAATGTGGGCCCTGCTGTATACAATGTGGGCCCTGCTATATACTATGTGGGCCCTGCTGTACACTGTGGGCCCTGCTATATACTATGTGGGCCCTGCTGTATACAATGTGGGCCCTGCTATATACTATGTGGGCCCTGCTATTTACTATGTGGGACCTGCTATATACTATGTGGTCCCTGCTATATACTATGTGGGCCGTGCTATATACTATGTGGGCCGTGCTATATACTATGTGGGCCCTGCTATATACTATGTGGGCCGTGCTATACACTATCCGGGCCGCGCTATACACTATGTGGGTTGTGTTATATACTATTGGGGGATATATTATATTTTATAGGGTGGCTGTGTTATATACTATGTGGCTGTGTAATATACTATAGGGGGCTACGTTATATTCCTTTGGGGAGGCAGACTGTATGATATTCTATTCGGGGATACATTATATTCTATGGGGGCTGTATTATATTTATTATATTCTATGAGGGGTGATTGCATCATACTCTATGAGGGGGCTCCATTATACTGTATGAGGTGGCTACATTGTATTCTATGGGGGCTGCATTATATTCTATGGGGGGCTAGATTATATTTTATGGGGGCTTCATTATACTTTGAGGGGGCTCTATTATATTCTATGGGGGGTTTACATTATACTCTGTGGGGTGGTTGCATTATACTCTGTGGGGTGGTTGCATTATACTCTGGGGTGGTTGCAATATACTCTGTTGGGTGGTTGCCTTATACTCTGTGGGTTGGCTGCATTATGCTCTGTGGGGTGGCTGTATTATGCTCTATAGGCTGACTGCATTATACTATATGTGGGCTGCATTATACTGTATCGAGGACTATGGGGAATACATTATATCATATGAAGAACTATGGGGTGCATTATACTATGGGAAGTGAATTGTACTACATGGATGACTATGGCGGTGCATTATACTATATGGAGCACTATGAGGAGTGTATTATACTATATGGATGACTGAGTGTATTTTAAAATATTGAGGGCTATTAGGAGTGTATTACACTATATGGAGGACTATGGATACATTATATGTAGTGCACATTATAATATATGGAGGACTATGGGGTGTATTATACTAAACAAGCAAAATGCTGCATATTCATCGAGTGATTGGTGTTAATGTGTCATTGGTGAGAGCATGGTGCAGAAGTGAAGTTTTTCCATGAAAGGGCGGAGGGATTTTGGAAGGTTTATGTGGTGGAGGAGGAGCTAGGGTGGATACGGAACTGGGGGGGAGCCTGGGCGGAGTCTCAAGGGGGCCCCATAAATTTTGCCAGTATGGGGCCCCGAAATTCCTAGTGGCAGCCCTGCATATAATGTAGTATGAATGTATTAATATGGTCACCTACCGTTGCTATCTCTAAGATTCTTCTGTGTTCTGCTTTGCTTCTATGGTGATGTCACCACAATTGTGATTAGCCGACTCACCCTATGTGTGAACTGGAAGTCTCTTTTACAATGAAAGCCTATGGAGCCTTGTTCAGACAAAGGCTTACATTGCAAAAGTCAGAGTCTGCAAAGGGGTGACGTCACAGAGAAGAATGACGCTGGACACCGGAGAATAGGTGGGTTTATTATTAAAGTCTCACTACATTACATGCAGGTGCACACATTGTGGTAGATTGGCTCACTCTGCTCTACATTGAGGTAGAAGCAAGAACACTGTGGCTTTAGGAATCCACTTGATTTATTTAGATGCGGCATAAACCAAGGTGAAGCACAAAATAAACATGGCGTCTGGGAAAAACAGCAAAACAAAACAGTAGCATTAGGCGCAGTCATTGTATTAGCGGGGATCAGCCTGCTCAGGGTTAGCAAGACCCATGGTTCAGGCATAAGCAAAAACACGAACACTTCTCTGTAGTGTTCCTCTCCAGACACTGAAAAACTTCTGCCTTTGGAGGCCAGCTAGTTAAGCCCCAGACACACCCTGGAGTGGAGATAAGGTGGACATCCACCCGCTCTATGGATGTCCACATAAAATCCAGCCCATTATAACAAATTAGCTGAATCCCTCACTGCACTTAGTGTGCTGGAGGAAAAACTCTGGGTTTTATATCACTGACGCCAATAGGTGTAGTGAAAGATATCTCCCCTTCAGCACTTTACCAGTGATTTTTTCACAACATATAATAAAAAAATATAAGTGAGCGTGCTTCTTTAATCATAAGGAAAGCTAAACAATATGTTACCTTAGGGTACACCCAAGAGCGTAGTTTTTGTAGTATAGCAATAGTGAAATGAGCTACCACCTGTTACTGAGCAGACAAGCAAAGTTGCCGGTAGTCTTCACAGGTTCTTCACTGTTTACATCCTAGAACCACCATTGTACTCATGAAATGGCCACGATGTTAACACACAGTATTCCAGATGAACGTTGCCTAGTCTTTACATAATGCTCCTGAGTTTCTGCGACAGCTGGGACCTGTACCATGCAGTATTCTATCCCAGCTGTGGAGGAATTCCTTTTCCAAACAGGCGAATGCGGAAGTGATTAACCTAGGAGTCCTCCTAATTCCTTCCCTAAGAGGTAATTAGAGATCTATGTTACTGTAGGATGAGAAGGTGATAGCATGATGCCGATGATGAAATAAACACTGTTACTGAACAAGTACGATAAATCTGGTCTGTAATATATTAAAAGGTAAAATATACTTAAAGTACAATATGGAATTGGACTTGTATATATTCGGTAATTACTAGTTCAGCTCATCTAGGAGATAGCGGTGTGTGGGGCAGAATTAAGTCCTGTCTACTGCTATACATCAGTCAAGAACCGTGGAAAACTGAGCTCATATTTCTCTCACAAAGAGGAATAATTGAAGACAAATTCTTGACCTTGATGAAAAAAAAAATCTATTCTTCAGTGAGCTTCCAGTAAGTTAAATACCAGACCGGTTCCTCTACGTGTAATCTTGCAATTAGATGTGACATGTATTTCTGCAAATAATTTCTCATCTGTATATATCCTGCAGTCACATCACTATAATTCCTAAAAAATAAATTGATGTGTAGCTTCAGAGAAATAATGATTTATGTATTGGTGATCTATCAATTTTTTATGTCTCGTTATCAAATGTTGTGACAGATGTTGATAGGAAAGGATTTTAATATGTATTCTGACCGTTGGCTAAAGAAAAAGAGTTTCCTCATTGGTAATAAAGGGACTGAGTGTAAACAGCCTTTGGCATCGTTAATTAAAATGGCAATTCACAATAGGAATCCTCAGAATGACTCTTCTCACAGTTACAGAATAATGAATGATTCCATTCTCATTTTTGCCTGTGATACAGACTGAATGTGTCTGTGGGAAAGTTACATAGAAATTTTCAACAGAACTTGGGCACACAGCTGGGCCAGCCTGCAAACTTTCATAGACAGAAGGAGAGAAAATGAGAGACAAAATTAATATACAGAACTGTATTAAACTTTTGGCTAGCCTGCCCCATTTTTCATGCTGGCTGTGATAGTCCTCAATAGAGTTGAGCGAAACAGGTCGGTCAGATTCAAAAAACACAGACTTTCGCCAAAGTCGGGTTTCGCCGAGCGAAACCCAACCATAGCGTGAGGTCGGCCATGCGTTCGGTGACCCGAGCGCCAAAGTCAGTTTTCCCATAATGCTTGCAGGCGCCTTTTCTCAGCCAATGAGCAAGGACGCACTCCTGAAATATATACGGAGATTTAAAATTACCACAACACTGTATACAGCTGTACGCTACTGATACAGTACACTTTTTCTGCTTTTCATATTCTGGTCTACTCCATACTGAGCCTGTGAGCGTCTGTGTGTTACTCCTGAAATATATATGGAGATTTAAAATTACCCCAACACTGTATACAGCTGTGCTCTTCTAAAACATTACCCTTTTTCAACTTTTTACATTCTGGTGTAATCCATACTGAGCCTGTGAGCGTCTGTGTGTGACTCTGGAAATATAAACAGAGGTTAAAAATTACCCCAGCACTGTATACGGCTGTATGCTTCTGATACAGTACACTTTTTTGCTTTTTATATTCTGGTGTAATCCATACTGAGCCTGTGAGAGACTGTGTTTGACTCTGGAAATATATACGGAGATTTAAAATTACCCCAACACTGTATACAGCTGTACGCTTCTGATACATTACCCTTTTTCCACTTTTTATATTCTGGTCTAATCCATACTGAGCCTGTGAGAGTCTGTGTCTGTTACTCCGCAAATATATACGGATATTTAAATTTTTCACCTTCACCGTATACAGCTGTACGCTTCTGATACAGTACCATATATCTGCTGGTATTTTCAGTACATTTTCACAAACATGAGGAAGTATGGTGGAAGAGGCGGACGTGGGCGGGGGGGCCACTGATACTGATGGTGGTGGTGGTGCATCTGCTGGTAGTGCCAAAAGCACAATAGCACCTAAGGCAGGAGGTGTTGAGCCTGCGTCATCGTCTGGCTCCAGAAGGCCTGGAAGGCTCCCTTTTCTGAGAGTAGGTACATCGCTTTTAAAGCCGGAGCATCAGGAACAGGTTTTGTCTTACATTGCCGAAACAGCCTCCAGCTCTATCGCCTCCTCTTCTGAAGTTTCAAAAACTCCAAGCACTGAGTCGTCAGTGCTGGCTTCTGGTCAGGAACAACCCCTTTCCTTGTGTCCTTCACCCTCACCAAAAGTGAAGGATGCGGCAGGCCACACTTCAGATTACTCCATGGAGCTCTTTTCACATACCATGCCTGGGTTATCAAGTCAAATCCTGAATTCCCCAGTCCAAGATGAATCTGACATGGAGTGCACTGATGCACAGCCACTGCTATATGATTCTGCTGGTAAATTCACCCAGAGCAGTGCATTGACCTCGCAGTCTACTGAGCCAGATTCTGACCCTGATGAAACTCAGGTGCCCCTTCCTGCATACTATACCACCTTACAAGGTGACACAGAGGAAGGTGCAGATGAAATTGAAGAGCAGGTGATGGATGACCCAGTTGTTGACCCGGATTGTCATCCAGTGGGGAAGAGGGTGCCGCTGGCAATAGCTCAGAAGAGGAGGAGGATCCGCAGCAGGTATCGACATCGCAGCTAGGGTTATCTGGCAGGCCCGTAGCAGTTGTTAAAAAAATAAAAAGAGTTGCAGGACAGCTTGGCCAGACGGTCAAATTAGCACAGCGTGCAAGCCCTGAAAATTTATACCATAGTAGGAAGAGTGCAGTGTGGCACTTTTTTGACCAAAATCCTATTGATGAGGCAAAGGTTATCTGTAAGAAGTGCGGAAGGACCTTTAGTCGAGGGAAAAATCTCAGAAATTTGAATACCAGTTGCATGCTTAGACAATTAATGAACATGCACTTGCAAGTGTGGACGGACTACAAAACCTCAGGTAGCACATGTGCACCTTCTCCGACTGAAGTTAGCCAGCATCGCTTTCCCCACTGTAAGCCCACCGGTTATCACACCACCAGCAAGAAATGTTGAGGTATCGTCGCAAGGCCAAAGCAGTCAGGGAATCACAATGTTTTTGCTACGAAAGACTGAATCTAGGCCATCACCACCACCACCACTATCACCAACCCCCTCTCAGTCCGTCATGTCCACCGCTAGTTCCCCCATATGCAGCTCTCAAGTCCAGCTCACCCTAGCAGACACTCTGAGTAGGACAAGAAAGTACTCATCCTCTCATCCATGTACACTGGCTTTGAACGCCTACATTGCCAAACTGATCTCATTAGAGATGATGCCCTTCTGTTTGGTTGAAAGCGCAGCGTTCTGAGAGCTCATGGCCTACGCTGTCCCACGCTATGACCTACCCAGTCGGCACTTCTTTTCTAGAAAAGCCATCCATGCCCTCCACCTGCATGTGAAAGACCGCATTGTCCATGCACTCAAACAATCAGTGATTGGAAAGGTGAACCTCACAACAGATGCATGTGCCAGTAGGCATGGCCAGAGCCGTTACATGTCCATCACTGCGCACTGGGTTAATGTGGTGGATGCAGGGTCCACAGGAGGCAGTGGCGGAGGGACAGTGCTGCCTAGCCCATGGTATAGGCAACAGTTTGCTGTAGGTGTTTGACGCTCCTCCTCCTCCAGAAGCGAAAGCTCGTCGACAGAGGGCAGTCGCACGAGCACTCCATCCTCAGCTGCCACTGTTGCACACGAGGTGTCCCACTATCGAACAGCTAGTGGTAAGCGTCAGCAGGCTGTTTTAAAAATGATGTCTTTGGGCGACAACAGACACACCACGGTGGTACTGGCCGACTACTTGCAGCGAGAAACTGAGTCATGGCTGGGCAGTCTACATCTTGAGCCAGGCAAGGTAGTCAGTGATAATGGACATCATTTTGTGGCGGCCATAGCCCTGGCAAAACTCAGACACATACCTTGCCTGGCTCGCACCTTGAACCTGGTGGTGCAGTGCTTCTTAAATAATTATCCGGAGTTAACAGTCCTGCTCCATAAAGTGCGAAGACTGTGCTCACACATCCGTCGCTCGCCCCTAGACTCTAGTCGTATGCAGAGGCTGCAGCGATCGCTCCACCTCCCCAAGCACCGCCTAATCATAGACGCTGCAACAAGGTGGAACTCCACCATGCACATGGTTGAGAGGCTGTGCGAACAGAGGCAGGCTATAATGCATTTATGGGAGGATACACGGGCAGGCAGTTTGAGGGCAGACATGGAGTTGTCGGGTGTGCAGTGGTCAAAGCTGAAAGACCTCTGTAAAGTCCTTCAGTGTTTTGAGGAATGCACACGGCTGGTAAGGGTAGATGACGCCATCATAAGCATGAGCATCCCACTTACGCGTCTACTCATGCAAACTTTGACGCACATTAAGGATCAGGCGTCTGCAGCGGAGGAGGAGGAGGAGAAAGGAAGCCTTGATGACAGTCAGCCATTGTCTGCTCAGGGAACTGTCCTGGACAAAGTGGAGGAAGAAGAGGAAGAGGAGCAGGAGGATGAGGGGATGATTATTTTGGGGAGGAGGATGCTTCTCAGGGGCAAGAGAAAATGTTGGCTTGCCAAGTTCAGGTCCAGGGTTTGTGCGTGACTGGAGGGATGTGGCTTTGACAGAAAGTGCTCCTCCACCCACCACTGGCAGTGCATCACTGACACCTGGAACATTGGCCCACATGTGTGATTATGCCTTGCGGATCCTAAAAATGGACCCCTGCATTGCCAAAATGATGAAGGATGACAACAACTGGTTGGCCAGCATATTCAATCCACGCTATAAAGGCAAATTACAGAACATCATGCCACAGGAGAACCTAGAGCTAATATTGGCGAACAAACAAGCAACTCTGGTAAACCATTTATTAGAGGCATTTCCAGCAAACAGCAGCGGTTCAGGTACTACCACGAGCCATACTGTGCCAAATGGAAGAGGTGTTCGTGGTGCACACAGCCGAAGTGGCGTTGGAGACAGGGTTTCAAGACCATGTTGTGGACTGATTTCTCGAGTACCGCTAACACGACTGGCAATACTGAATTGATTGCAACAGACAGGAGACAGCAGTTGTCAACTATGGTTAAAAATTACTTCTCCTCCCCTATCGATGTTCTCCCTCACAGGTCATTCCCCTTTAACTACTGGGCTTGTAAACTAGACACCTGGCTGAATTGGTACAATATGCCTTACAGGAGTTCGCTTGCCCTGCTGGTAGTGTGCTATCACAAAGAGTCTTCAGTGCAGCTGGATCAATCCTGACAGAAAAAAGGACCCGGCTGTCGACCCAAAATATTGGTGATCTCACCTTCATTAGAATGAACCTGGGTTTGAAAGGATTTTGTCCCACCTTCCCCTGATGACACATAGTTTGCCAGCAAAATGGCTCGCTTTGTCCTCCTCTTCCTCCTACTTCTCCAATTCCTCCATTTTCAGCAGCTGAACGTCCAGCCTACACCTCAACATATGCCAGTTTTTTCACCTCCCTAACTGGGCTGTACCGCCCCCCCAGGGTCGGCGTCAGCACCTTGCGCACCAGGGCAAGTACCGGTTCCCTGAGCAGGTGAGGGGGCCGACTCTTGGGCGACGGCACTGGCACAGGGTCCCTCATAGTATGCAAAAGTGTCTCTGACGGTGGGGAGGGACACTCGCCTTCAGACACATCGGCGTACTGTGAGGGGCCCTGTGCTAGTAACGTCGCCCACAAGTGGGCCCCCTGCTTGCTCAGGGCCACAGCACTTGCAATACTTACCTTTCCCTGCTCCACCGCTGTGACGTCTTCCGCTTTTCCTGACAGTGACATTAAGGTCAGAGAGCGCGATGACGTCACGTTGGTACGCCCTCTGCCTAAACAGTCCAAGTGCAGAGAGCTGGAAGATGGCGACGCTAAGGAGTCCAGAGTAGAGCAGTGCCCAGCGAGGATAGGTATTTCATTTTTATTAATGTTGGGAGCAATATATGGGGAGCATTATACACTGGAGAATGATATATGGGGCCCATCATACACTGAAGCATCATCCATGAGGCCCATCATATACTGGAGCATTCCAAATGGGGACATCAAACACTTGAGCAGCATTTACGGGGCCCATTATACACTGGAGCATTATAAATGGGGCCCATTATATATGGAGCATTATATTGGCCATCATACACTGGAGCATCATCCATGGGGCCCATCATATATGGGAACATTCTAAATGGGGCAGATCAGACACTGGAGCAGCATCTATGGGGCCCTTTATACACTGGAGCATTATAAATGGGGCCCATTATATATGTAGCATTATTTTAGCCTATAAGACACTGGAGCATCATCCATGGGGCCCATCATATACTGGAGCATTTTAAATGGGGCAGATCAGACACTGGAGCAGCACATACGGGGCCCATAATACATTGGAGCATTATAAATGGGGCACATTATATATGGACAATTACTTTGGCCCATAAGACACTGGAGCATCATCCATGGGGCCCATCATATACTGGGCCTTCTAAATGGGGCAGATCAGACACTGGAGCAGCATTTACAAGGCCCATTACACACTGGAGCATTATAAATGGGGTCAAATATATATGGAGCATTATATTGGCCCATAAGACACTGGAGCATCATCCATGGGGTCCATCATATACTGGAGCATCATATGGGGTTCATTATTTATGGGGCATCATATAGGGTATGGAGCATCATATGGAGCACATATGGGGCCTATTCTGTATGGAGCATTATATGGAGCCCATTTTGTATGGAGCAATATATTGGGCCCACTATACCTATTTTTCTGTGCCGTATCGGAGCATCATGAATTGTGGAATGTGTTAAAGGGGCGCACTGACATTCTTTCGCCCGGGGCACACGAATACCTGGAGCCAGCCCTACCCCCCCTACAACTTTAGCCAAATTAACCCCAGTATTCAATGCGTAACTATTATTATAAAGTAAATGAAGGTTGCCAAGCTTAAGTAATAATAATTGATGTCGTTGGCATTGAAATGCGCACTGTAGGTGTGTTTACTGTCTTCCACTCCCTGCCGACTTTGCTTCCACATTGACTTGCATTGGGTTTCGTGTTTCAGTCGGACCTCCGACTTTTCCCAATAGTCGGCCGATTTCATTCGACTCGACTTTTGAGAAAGTCGGGTTTCATGAAACCCGACTCGACCCTAAAAAAGGCAAAGTCGCTCATCTCTAGTCCTCAATGATTGGCTGTGCTAGACCATGTGATGTGACTGCTACAGGGCATTATGGGTAGGCCTGCTTGGCCGTGTGTGTTGTCATTAGCTTGCTTTGTGACTCTTCAGCTGTGTATGACAAATGGTCATTTTTTGGGCCTTTACATGCAAATTGCATTGCATGCAGCTCAAATTTCAGGATCAATTCAATCATCTCAAATATTGAACTTTCCATGCCATTAGAACACTAGAAAAAAACAGATTGGGGGTCACTAATGAATCATACTTTATTATGCTCAAGAACATGGTCAAGTTGTGTAGAGCCGTAATATTGTCTGTATTATCCATTTATACAGTGCTATGCTGAACACCAAATGATAAAAATAAATTGTGGTATGGTTTCATAGTATGGATATGTAGTTGCTCTTTTTGGGTCCATATAGACTCTTACACATGGCTTTAAAATAAGCATGAGTCCTTAGAGTTCAGAGAGAGATGATTTAGCTAAAGGCAATCTGTCACTCAATTCATGCTGGACAAATCACGGGCAGCATTACTCAGAGCTTGGCTGCAAGATTGCAACCATGCATGTTTTTCTCTGATATGCTACTGTGTTTTGAAGAAATCAAAGTTTGAAGATATGGCCAGGGACCTTAGGGAGAGACCTGATTAGTCTAGTGCTGCCCCCGGCCAGCTTCTCCCTGCATTGCCCTAGTTAATTGACAGGTATCTCCCTTGTGTGTACATAAGGAGAAACCTGTCATTCATGGGGAGTGATACATGGAGAATCCAGCTGGGGTTGGCTGGCTCTTCAAACTATGTTTTCACTAAGATGCTGGAACAAGCTAAAGAGGGATGTTATAGTGAGTATTGCTGGTATTTTTTATTGTTATATCCTAACTTTACTGTTAAGATTAACCTTCTTTTTATACTTTTCATGAATGGTCTCTTGAAGTAGGGTAATCATATACTCACTATTATCCATTACGTGCGTGTTGTCCTTTCAGATCTTACAAGAGAGGTTTGGCAATGCATCCAATTTTCTGAAGCCTACTAATAAACTATTTACAGATCAATACTTTGTTACTCCAGAGGTACCTAAAGTCATAATACATTTCATGCAACAATATTGGCAAATTCTTTATGTATTGTATGACCCATTAAAAGCTTTGTTCTTTGGAAATATGGACTGTCCAGTTGTCTCATGGTGTTACGCAGGGATATACAGTATATAGAAATTATTGGGCCCATAGCAAAAGTCCAAAATGGGCCAACGCTAAAAAAAATTTGGTGGAGTAGGCGGTCTGATGGCCCACATAGCCTCCCACAAAGTATGATGGATGTGTGAATGCCATTGCCCCACAACTCTGGCCACACAGTATGATTGGCTTCACAGCCCCCACACAGTATGACAACACCTTAAAATACTGAAACAGTATGATGTCCTCCCCAGCCCCCCACCACACACAACATGATGACTCCCACAGCCACCCCACTGTTCTGCCTTCATACACGTTGCACGTTGTGCAATCTAGCATACAGCATAAAAACCCCCTTTGTGTCTTCCAAATAAGCAGACTGTTCTCTGTAGTCTAACTTGTTTATGGTGAACAGTATAGAACATGCGGTAAAAACTAAAAAAAAAATTACAAACGACATGATAAGTATTGGGCAGATGATCACACAGCTAACACAGTTACAAGAAAGTATACAGTGTGATGCAATCTTTACATGTAAATACATAGGATTCTAATAACACATCTCCTTTGTACTGGCTGCTATACAGTTAATCATTTCTGTACAATACTGTATTGCAAGAACAGAGATATTATTCTTACCAGATATGCTTTACCAGGATAGCAAAACTGAAGTTGGAGGGTTACAGGAGGGCACATAAACGTGTGTGGGCTCAGGGAATACACAAAAGAAAATGGAGTTTTTCTCCCCAACATACCTCGCTTCAATCCCATAATGCAACAATCTATCTGCTGTTAAAGACACAGACCATAAATTCAGCCACCACTAGATGGTGCTAATAAACCCAAAAAACTAGCACATGAATATAAACACATTGCCCTATACAAGAGGGCAGAACACTCACCCCCTCCCACAACCCGTATATGGCAAAAAAAAAAATCCCCAGCTCTGATGCACTCTCTGGTCTGCAGCATGTGGCCTAGGAACCATTTTTGTCACAATTTGT
>JARQOD010000009.1:136184587-136348391 GCA_033576555.1 Oophaga sylvatica | reverse complement strand
ATGCAAGAAGTACCTATGCCAAAAAACTTCTGATATTCTGTGTTACTGCATCCTCTAATATATTGACTGGTCTTCACATCATGTTTTTCATTTATTAAAAATAACAACTTGCAGATAATGTTTTTATTATTCTTAATTTGTGGCTGACAATAAATTATACCTACATTGCATATTTTAGAATCAAGTGGTAATGGATGGGTTAATGAAGCTGTGTACTGGGCTACTATTATACAGAGCTATCAAGTGACTTGTTTTCACAGCCACCAAATCAACACTGCACATGTTGTGTGAATGGAGCCCAGGTGGTCAATCCCTTGTGGCTCACTTCAAAGAATGAAAACTGAGGCCTCACATGTAGTTCATGCCTGGGAGCTCAGCTTTCTCTCTCGCTCTTCATCGCAGACTACTTGTGTTTTATAACTGAGGCTTAAGGAACATCTTTTCTCAGGAGTAGATGAATACAGATAGGCATAGTGCATTAATACGCAATGAAATGCAATTTTCTGAATGTCATTTTTCCATTGGTGCAAAAATTTGTTAACTCTCTTATTTGAGAAAGCAACCATAAAGAGATCAAGATATTAATTTGCATTAGTTTTGCATTGTATTATAAATTAGGCATTGTACATACATATGTACAAAGTTAAATCTACATGATGGAGGTTACTTTATGCTTATGCAATGGTTAGCTAAATTAATAGCACAACATGTTTTGCTTTGTTTCACAAAATTATTCAATCTTGGTATACTAAACTCATAAAATTGATCTAAAATATAGAAATAGAAAGCTGAGCATGATATTGGTTACATAGCTATGAACAGTCTTTAGTATTTCAGAATTCCTAACCCTAGTAGAATTATCTTGATTTTTATAAAACTTAAAGTTATTTTGCTATTTGGGTATTAGACAGCCACAACTTAAACAAAATTGCATGAATATAACTTATTATGTTAGGTAAGTATTCATTGGGATTCGTGAACACCTCAAAAGACTCTAGCTACGTGACAAACAGGTAAGACAAAAACAAGGGGCAGTTCTCAATTCTGTTTATATTTTTAGTTGAACCGGTACACTTAAATGTTAGGTCCAAATTCATATATCCTTATTTTTCTGTCTGATGCATGGACAGGTCATGAGTCTCCTCATCTGACTATAAAAGTCTCATACATGCATTTGAGGTGGTGGACCTTCAGTCAAAAATCCAGCGGGTGGCCCATGTATTGTAAGCTTAAGGCCGGGATCACACATGTGTGGAATACGGCCGAGTCTCGCATGTAGATACCCGGAACTGCCGCCAGCCTCGGGAACGGAGCGTGCGGCTCCATGTATTGCTATGCGGCCGCACGCTCCACTCCTGAGGCCGGCGGCAGTGCCGGTTATTAACATGTGAGACTCTGCCGTATTCCTCGCATGTGTGATCCTGGCCTTACTCAAATCTTGAAACAAAGATGTGTGAACCTGGGGTAATGAACATAATGGTCAGCATGGTGGCCCAGTGGTTAACATTGTTCAAATCTTACCAATAGCAAAATCTGTATGCAGTTTGTATGTTCTCCCCGTGTTTGCATGGGTTTCTTCCAGGTTACCGTTTCCCCTCTCACTCCAAAGACTTACTGATAAGGAATTTAGATTGGGACCCCCAATGGGGACAGAGATGATAATGTCTGTGCAGTGCTGTGGAATATGATGGCACTATAGAAGCAAAACATAATAATGATACTTGGGCAATCTCCAAGAGACAAGGCTTTCAGTAAAAAAGGAAGACTTCGCATTCTTATGGAGACTTTAGCAAATAAAACCCTCAGAAGCCATACTGAAATAAATATTTCTGGGAGTATAACTGATGCCAATATGCCTCATTATTAGGCAAAGTTTAATTACACTTTTGAGGGGTCATGTCATGGGATGTTAGGCCTCAAAAATGGTCATGGTCAATGGTAAAAATGAACACAACCGCTCTCTCAACAGTCAACGAGAAAGGCTGGCAAATATGCTCTAATGACCCCAATAGCATTATTAAAATATAGGTTAGGAAACCTAAACCTTTTCTGCCAGACCAATTTTCACTTTACTTAGTTTTATTTCCACAAACTTTCCATGAATCAATACTAGAAGCAAATGTGAGATATCTTGTAAAATATTAAAACACAAATATATGCTTCTATCATCACTTCTGAGCTACTTCATACTGTCCTAAATAGATCAAGGCATTTCTTAAAAACAGACAAAATTCTGCTTAAATCAAGATAGACTGCTAGTTCACAGAATACATCTGACTTTTGAAGTCTATGGAAAGGAGAGTGGGAGAAGGAGGGATGGGCACAGTGAGAGAGAGAGGCACTGGCACACATACTGATAGATTGTGCTGTAGCATTCTAGTAAGTATTTATCTCTCCACAGCTCTGGATTCACAGTTTCACTGCTTAGTACTGCTGTATAATTTCCTCAGTAAAGCTCTTCTGCTCCTGAAAATGTCCTACAAAGACACAGGAATGCAGTAATGCCTCATGTTTTTGTGTGTAGTGGCCAGGATTAGTAGCTAACAGTGCAGTGTTTATAAAATCATGTTCGGCTCCTACACAGCAGTGGTGGCCAGTGCCCACGGCAACAAGCACTAAACAACGGTCTGCAAGAATAAATCTAACAGGAGCCAAAAATGTAATAGAAAGAAAATTGGAAAGTTGCTTCTTTTTACAACCACTAAATAAGCAGTCCTATGTAAACAGATAATATCCTTTTTAGGATGCGCAGAAAGGGTAGACACGTAGGGCAAGGAACCATTGGAGACCATACTGTAGGTTGTACAACTGCAGCATTGATGGTCTGAGGTGTATATGGAGTGTGCCTGACTGTGGAGCAGACAAAGAGTAAAGCCATTTGAAGATGGAACCTGAGAATGAAGAAGTCCAGCGTGAGGCCTGAGGAGGCCTGTGCATGTGTAAGTAGAGCCTTTCTTGTAAAGAAACTGGAAATGAGTTGATAGAACATTGAAGTACGAATAGAGTTGAGCGATACTTTCTGATATCCCTAAGTATCGGAATCGGAATGGTATCGCCGATACCATTAAAATATCGGCGATACCCGATACCGATACCGGAAATGCAATGTAAGTCTATGGGAACAAAATATCGGAACTAAAAAAACCCCATTCTTTCCTTGTAAACACTAAATATACACACATAGAATACATATATATATATATACATGTCATTGTGACATATATATATATACATATATGTATAGTTTATACACTTCTACATAGTAAAATATCCTCTGATTCAATTGCCGGGTAAAGCCGGCTTCAGTGAAAAGACAGAAGCACCCGACATGAAATGACACTTGGTGTACATAGGGTTAACCATGTCTTTTCATGTCGTTTGCTATCTGATTTGCACAAACAATTAAATCAGTCTATGTTTGCAAAATTTCACACCTGTAGGGGTTAATTAAAGGTGTAAATTCGTTGTAAAAAAACAGACTTTTTTGCTATGAATTTACACCTTTAATTAACCCCTACAGGTGTGAAATTTTGCACACATAGACTGATTTAATTGTTTGTGCAAATCAGATAGCAAAGGACATGGTTAACCCTATGTACACCAAGTGTCATTTCATGTCGGGTTCTGCATTTTCACAAAAGCCGGCAATTGAATTAGCGGCTATTATACTATGTAGAAGTGTATAAACTATAAATATATATATATATATATATATGTGTCACAAACTCAATGACATGTATATATATATATGAGGTGTAAAATTGCTGAAAAAAAATGCGTGGGCTCCCGCCCTATTTTCGCAACCAGACAGACAAAGCCAGTGAGTGGGGGCAGATAATAATAGCCCAGAGAGGGACCATTATTTTTGGCCCCCCCCCCGGCTACTAACATCTGCCCCCAGACACCCCAGAAAGGGCAAATCTCTAATTAGATTTGCCCTTTCTGGCACTTTGCCCGTCTATTCCCATTGCCCTGTAGCGGTGGCGAATGGGTTAATAAGGGGTTAAAATGACCTTGCAATTGAAAGGTCACTTTAAGCCAGGTTAATAATTGAGAGCTGTCAATTAGACAACTATCAATTATTAATCCTATTGTATGAAAGAAAAATCAAACACACACACTTTAATAAAAAAAAAGTTTAATGAAATAATCACACAGTTTTTGACCATATTTTATTTACCTGCTAAAACCATTTCCTGTAATAAAAATAAAATAATAAAGCAAAATTATTCTTACCAATCCGATGCACAGTCAGGTTCCACGGTGTAATCCTTCAGAAAGGGTTAATGTTTACTGCAGGGACCGCAGCTAATGCTGCAGCCTCACAGTAAACCCCCAAATGAATGAGTTCCTCTCCTGGCTGACAGGAGAGGAAGTGGAAAGCTTAATTGATTGCTTTCCACTTTCACTTCAGGTCAGCCAGGGACACCATCAGTGACGTCAGAGGGAACTGATTAACAAAAATAGGGTTCCCTTCGAAAAAAAATGGCGTGGGGTCCCCCCTATTTTTGTTAACCAGCCAGATGAAGCAGACCGCTGAGGCCTGGATTTTCAGGCTGTTAAGGAGTCAAGATCCATGGACCTTGCCAGCCTGATAATACCAGGCCACAGCAGTCTGCATATCTTGGCTGATTAACAAAAATAGGGGATCCCCTCGAAAAAAATTAGCGTGGGGTCCCCCTATTTTTGTTAACCAGCCAGATGAAGCAGACCGCTGAGGCCTGGTTTTTCAGACTGGTAAGGATCCAATATCCATGGACCTTGCAAGCCTGATAATACCAGGCCACAGCAGTCTGCTTAGCTTGGCTGGTTAACAAAAATAGGGGATCCCCTCGAAAAAAAAACGGCGTAGGGGTCCCCCTATTTTTGTTAACCAGCCAGATGAAGCAGACCGCTGAGGCCTGGTTTTTCAGGCTGGTAAGGATCCAATATCCATGGACCTTGCCAGCCTGATAATACCAGGCCACAGCAGTCTGCTTAGCTTGGCTGGTTAACAAAAATAGGGAATCCCCTCGAAAAAAAAACGGCGTGGGGATCCCCCCTATTTTTGTTAACCAGCCAAGTAAAATGCAGACTGCTGCGGCCTGGTATTAAAAGACTGTCAAGGCCCATGCATTTTGGCCCTCAACAGCCTGATAATACCAGGCTACAGCAGCCCCACATTTGGCGCATCAAAAGATGTGCCAATTGTGGCACTTTACCCGGCTCTTCCCACTTGCCCTGTAGCGGTGGCAAGCGGGGTAATAAGGGGTTATTGTCACCGTTGATTGCACGGTGACAATAAGCCCGGTTAATAATGGAGAGGCGTCAATAAGACACCGATCCATTATTAATCCCAAAGTTATTAAATGTTTAAAAAAAGACACAGCAAGAAAAAAGTCTTTTAATGAAATAAAAGAGACAACACAGTTTTCATTTTTTTTATTACTCTCTCATTCCTGCGACGCCATCGATCTCCTGTAAAAAAATAAAAAAAAACAAACCAACAGTATACCACCTGTCCGACGCAGTCCATAGTAACGATTGTCCCACGACGATCCAGCTCTGCTACATCGGAATGACAGGCAGAGCCTGACATCCCGGCGCAGCACAGCTGCTTACCAGCTTCCCCGGCGGTGACGTCATCGGACTGCTTTACGGCCGCGATTACCCAGCAGTCACTGCAGTTATCGCGAGATACTGCATGTGACCGCTGGGGAGAAGAGGATGGCGGCCATTAAGCAGCCCGGGATGTGACCGCCGGAGATCTTCTGCCGGGTAAGTGCCGCTGACTCCTGACAGACCTGACCGACGGACACTGACAGTGACAGTGACATTCCGATTCCGGTATTCGATATGACGAAAATATCGGAACTCGGAATCGGAATTCCGATACAGCCAATATCGGCCGATACCCGATATTTGCAGTATCGTATCGCTCAACACTAAGTACGAAGTATAATCTGTGTGTTCTTTTGTGCTGCCCCTAGAAGGGCAAACCATCTATGTTCTTATAGGGGCCACCACCCAATCTCCTTGGGACCACTTACAAGATGTTACTTTAGTCCCACTCCCATTCACTGCACAACTGAGCATGATGTAGCCATACCAGATACATAGAAAAGATAAAAATAGAGTCTTCACTAGTTAATAAGTTTTAGTGATTAATTGAAAAGATGACAAAAAAACAAGCTTTCCATATTCCTTAGGTCTACTTATCGACCTCAAAAGCTTAAAGCTTGTTATATATCATTTTCTTTATAGCCAGTAACTAAAGGGTTTCAACTACTTAAAGACGTATGATTTTTTTCTTGTCCTACAAACTCTGTACAAAATATTTCCTACCTGGTACAGAGAAACACAATTATGGGATAATTAGAGCTTTGTATGTGAAAAATCTGAAAAATATAACCACACAATATCCACTTGTCACACTATGTATAACAGCTCAAAAGATTTGAAATTCTAGTTTATGTACAACTAGCTGTAGTACCCGGCTTCGCCCGGGTTAATTAATAACTGCTGTTAGCTGTAACAAAATAGACTATGTTAACAAAAATTTATTCTGCACATAAAAATCACACACCAAAACGTGCGGGGGTTAAAATTTCCATTCAACACATAGCCTATGATGCTCCTGGGGTTGAGATGTGCGGGCATGCAAAATTTCATGCCCGTAAGTACAACGGTGCAGATTCCTATCCCGGGCCAAAATTATTTGCCGATTTGGAATGCGCGGGGTTAAAATTTAGACTCAAAACCTAGCCTATGACGCTCCCGGGGTCGAGACGTGCGGGTGTGCAAAATTTCATGCCCGTAAATGCAGATTCCTATGCCGGACATACACACAAGCATTCAGCTTTCTCCCCATTATGTAGATAGGGCCAAAATTGTTTGTCGATTTGGAACGTGCGGGGGTTAAAATTTCCATTCAACACATAGCCTATAATGCTCCTGGGTTGAGATGTGCGGGCATGCAAAATTTCATGCCCGTAAGGGCCAAAATTATTTGCCGATTTGGAATGCGCGGGGTTAAAATTTCGACTCAAAACCTAGCCTATGACGCTCCCGGGGTCGAGACGTGCGGGTGTGCAAAATTTCATGCCCGTAAATGCAGATTCCTATGCCGGACATACACACAAGCATTCAGCTTTCTCCCCATTATGTAGATAGGGCCAAAATTGTTTGGCGATTTGGAACGCGCGGGGTTAAAATTTCGATTCAAAACATAGCCTAGGACGCTTTCGGGGTCGAGACGTGCAGGCGTGCAAAATTTCATGCCCGTAAGTGCGACAGTGCGGATTCCAATCCCGGACAAACATACCCACATACATACACACATACATACATTCAGCTTTATATATTAGATAACTTATGTAAGATTTACACTGCAAGATCCTAGTAACGCTCATTTCATGATAATCTTTCAGTCCAAACAGGCTACTGATCACCTTCTGAATGAGCAAAACACTTGTTGGTTTCATGATTTGTGCTGCACATCATTCTCGGTAGTGCATAGTCCTGTGTAACCAAGATTTGTGCTGCTGAGAAGAATGGACTATGCACACTGTGTAATCTATTATATATTGTTCCTTGTGCATCGTTAAGCCTTGTCAGCCTGTGCAAACAGGCAAAGTTTAGATTATTTATTTCCGATAAATTATTTCAGGAGGTGTAAACCCACCTATAGCTTCCTTTATTATAAGAAAGAGCATAGCTGTATGGAGTTTTGGGAAGAAACAAAAAGAAGTTACCGTAATTTACATTCAATGTCTACCACAAATCAATATTCCAAGACAAATTTCCTGGCATGTTAGTAAAAATAAATTATAATAAATAGAACGGTAAATTCTTGATGCCACTATCTAAAAAAATATGTATACAGTACAGACCAAAAGTTTGGACACACCTTCTCATTCAAAGATTTTTCTGTATTTTCAGGACTATGAAAATTGTGGAATCACACTGAAGGCATCAAAACTATGAATTAACACATGTGGAATTATACATTACACTTTACAAAAAAGTGTGAAACAACTGAAAATATGTCTTATATTCTAGGTTCTTCAAAGTAGCCACCTTTTGCTTTGATTACTGCTTTGCACGCAGAAAAGGTGAACGGATGGACTCTACATGCCTGGTTCCCACCGTGAAGCATGGAGGAGGTGGTGTGATGGTGTGGGGGTGCTTTGCTGGTGACACTGTTGGGGATTTATTCAAAATTGAAGCGGTGAGCGGTCCAGCTCACCTCAAACCATCTTGATTGGGTTCAGGTCTGGTGACTGTGGAGGCCAGGTCATCTGGCGTAGCACCCCATCACTCTCCTTCTTGGTCAAATAGCCCTTACATAGCCTGGAGGTGTGTTTGGGGTCATTGTCCTGTTGAAAAAAAATGATGGTTCAACTAAACGCAAACCGGATGGAATAGCATGCCGCTGCAAGATGCTGTTGTAGCCATGCTGGTTCACTATGCCTTCAATTTTGAATAAATCCCCAACAGTGTCACCAGCAAAGCACCCCCACATCATCACACCACCTCCTCCATGCTTCACGGTGGGAACCAGGCATGTAGTGTCCATCCGTTCACTTTTTCTGTGCGCAAAGCAGTAATCAAAGCAAAAGGTGGCTACTTTGAAGAACCTAGAATATAAGACATATTTTCAGTTGTTTCACATTTTTTTGTAAATTGTAATGTATAATTCCACATGTGTTAATTCATAGTTTTGATGCCTTCAGTGTGATTCTACAATTTTCATAGTCATGAAAATACAGAAAAATCTTTGAATGAGGTGTGTCCAAACTTTTGGTCTGTACTGTATACCCAGTGGAATTTATCAAAAACCTAACATCACCTTAACTTACTCAAAAGAGACAAATAATGTGCACTTTTTTACATCTGTTGCTGCTTTTCAAAGATGTAGAGCAGAGAGGTGAGCAAAGATTAATAGGAGGGATTAAAGGGGTGGCCTACTACTAGGACATAAGACACCACAGCATATGGGTTATTCAATTTGTGAAGAATAACTTCTCTGCAAATTGAATTTCCTGCTAAAATCTGCATGAACAGGAGAATTCAACTTGCAAAGAAGTTATTCTACATGAATTGAATAGCCCATATGCTGTGGTGTCTCCCAAGACCTAAGAACATAATAAATGCAAGATTGACAATGTGAATTTTTGTAATATTCAAGTAGAATTCTATTCCGCTTGAATATATTCGCTCATCAATACTAATCTTTCATTCTATGACAGTTCACATGTTTCAAAAATTCATAATATTTGGCACAATTAGCATTTGTGCAAAAAAATTGCTACTTTTTTCCTTTATTGTACTTTTCACTTTACCAAAAAGTAGACTAGACTTAGCAAAAGGGTTTGGTAAACCACTTCATGTCAAATTTACTATAATGAATGGCAGATTTCAGATCAATGCATAGATTTCAATTTCTGGTGCAGCTTAAGTTGTGCTAGTTTATCATGTATAAGTTTAGTGCACTCCAGGGCACTTCAGACTGTCATACAAAACCGCCATTCTTAATAAATTCCCCCATGTGCAGTTAACAAGCGCCAGTAGAATGGAGTCTGTCACATGTGTGCGTTCTATGTAAACTCCAGCGTCAGATCAAACATTCCATTCACCACAATATTACTAAAATGTTTAGAGTTTGTAAATCACTTTAGGGACTCTCAGATGGGAGGTTTAATTTTGTGTAGACAAAACTAATTCCTTCACCACAAGATGAGATTAAAGGACCTCAGAACACCACTGTAACCAAAACTCCATGGAGAAAAGACAAGCAACGGTCAGGTTAGACATTAATGACAGAATGGTTCAATTCCTGAATAATTATATTCTAAGGGAGCAAATATTGGGGCAACTTTATTAACATATTCTCCTTAATTTAAAACTGCGATAGAAAACTACCGTAGATTCACACAGTTTGAGGCGCATTTACTAATGTTTTCTAATTGTTAGTTTACGCAATCTAAATATGAGGCAAATTTATTACAATGGTACCTACCATATGATACATTTGGTGCATCTTGCTAAAAATTTATACCAACTCTTAGCGCTCATTCAGATGGCCATTTTTTATACAAGTGTTTTATTATTGGTTTTCAGTAATAAAACACTTACCTAAAAAGGTCTATATAGCTGTTTACATGTCTGTGATTTTTTACAGACAGTATGTCCGCTTTTTACTGGCATCACAGATAAAGAATGCCAATAAAAGTCTATGGGTCAGTGAAAATCATGGACAACACACGGATGATATCAGTGTGCAGTTCACCTGCTGTCCATGATTAACACTGCAATAGATGGGAGAGGCACTGCAATGATCAGAGAGGTCTTCTCTCTACTGTAGAGTGTAAGCATTTATGGTCACAGCAGGGCCCTCTCTCTATCCTCCAGTTTGTAAGCTCTTATGGTCAGTGTGGTTCTCTCTCTCCTGTGGTGTGTGAGCTCTTAGGGTCAGAGGAGTCCTCTCTCTTTTGTAGTGTAAGAACTGTTAGGGTCAACAGGATCCTCTCTTTCTTTCTCCTGCAGTGTGTACGCTTTTTTAGGGGGTCCTCTCTCTCTCTCTGTTTCTTTCTCTCCTGTAGAGTTGATGTAAATACTTTTCCGCCCAATGATGACAAAAGTATTCTAAGAGTAATACCTTTATTGGCTAAACAGAAAATAATATGTTTGCAAGCTTTCAGAGCACAGAGGCTCCTTCTTCGGGCAGGATTACAAATAGCTTAATAACAAAAACGCACAACATTTAAGGGATACTACAGTGGGACATTTGTTCATGAGGTGGGAGGTGTGATGCCTCTTAAAGATAAGGGCTGGGTCTCACATAGCGATACACCAGCGATCCCGACAACGATCAGGATCGCTGGTGTGTCGCTACATGATCGCTGCTGAGCTGCCAAACAGGCAGCTCAGGCAGCGATCAGCACAGCGACACTGCGGGTAAACATCGCTTAGTTACCCGCAGTGTACATTGGATACCAGCGCCCTGATGCAGGGAGCTGGTAACCAAGGTACACGTCGGGTTTCCAGGCGCTGCGCGGTGCCTGGAAACCCGCTGTGAACCTTGGTCACCAGCTCCCTGCATCAGGGCGCTGGTATTCAAGGTACACAGCGGGTTTCCAGGCACAGCCCCGCGCCTGGCAACCCGCTGTGTACCTTGGTTACCAGCGGATCGCTGGTCTCCCGCCTGTCACACGCAGCGATGCGTGCCTGCCAGCGGGAGACCAGCGATTAAAAAAATGTTCAGGACATTCAGCGACGATCAGCGATACCCAGCAGGGGGGCTGATCGTCGCTGAATGTCACACACAGCGATATCGCTGGGGAGATCGCTGTTGCGTCACAAAACTAGTGACTCAGCAGCGATCTCGCTAGCGAGATCGCTGTGTGAGACGGGGGCTTAAGCCAAGGAAATCAAATTAGCATTTTCTTACAAATGGAGAATCAGTGGGAATGATGTTCTTAGTTATTTATCTGAAGTCCTTCTACTGGAAGTGTGAATAGTGTCCACGTAGTGAGTCATAAATACAGAATCATTTGCATACATTGTCCTCTGTTATGAACCTCTCACAATACAAGCCGAGCACAAGAGAAATGCATGTTTTATCAAAGGGACTAACATTCTGTCCTACAAAACAGCTTGATACAGCTCAGTTCTGTAGTGATATTGAGGAATTCTTCCGCAGATTGCGACTCAAAGAATTCTTTCATAACCATGCAGACATCACATCACAAGACAATGTCAACGACACAGCAAAAAAAGAAATGATGACAAACTGGACCCCGCAACCTGGGCACAACCAAACTCTTGATCACTACATAGACTGTTTCCGCAAAAAAGTTAAATCTGACATTTTGGACAGACACCATAAAGTGCCAAACAATATCAGTATGGAGGAAAGAAAAGCCATACAATCCTTAAAAGCCAACAACAATATTATCATCATCAAACCAGCAGACAAAGTAGGAGCTGTAGTCATCATGAACACAACAGATTACATCCAGGAAGCAAACAGACAACTCTTGGATATAAAATACTACACTCCACTTCAGGAAGATCCCACCAAAAAATACACAGAGGAACTAACACGTATCATCAATGGATTTGATTCTACTTCAACCTCACTACTGGAACTAATACCAGGCAATCCCCAAACAGCTACCTTCTATATGTTGCCTAAAATACATAAGGAAGGTAATCCTGGGGCCTATCATCTCTGGTATTGGAACTTTAACTGAGAATATCTCTGGCTGGGTGGAGAACATTGTGAAACCCTTGGTGAGGAGCACACCCAGCTATATCCAGGACACCACGGATATTCTTTGCAAATTGTCAGCGCTGGGCCCACTCCCGGAGGACACGATACTAGCCACCATGGATGTAGAGTCTCTCTATTCCAACATCCCTCATGAGGATGGAATTGCAGCATGCAAATATTTTCTTCAATAGAATAATCTAGCCACAGAACCAACACTGCAATTCATCAGGTTTGTGCTCCATCATAGCTATTTTTCTTTTGGGAACAGTTTATACCAACAGTGTATGGGCAGCGCCAAGGGAAGCAAAATGTCCCCACAATATGCTAACCTATGGCGAAACTGGAGGAGGAGTTTTTGTCATCTTGCTCTATTAAACCCCTTGCATACTTCCACTACATTGATGATCTGCTAATAATCTGGACAGGCTCAAAAGATGATCTGCTCACCTTCCACAATAACTTCAACAAATACCACCCAACCATCAAGCTCACCCTCAACTTTTCAAAGTCTCAAATACATTTTCTAGACTTGACCATATACATCAAGGACAACGCCATACAAACATCAATTTAACATAAGCCCACAGGACGTCCAGCATATCTTAAATGGAACAGCTTCCATCCAAGACACACAAAAAAATCCATCATCTACAGTCAAGCTCTGAGAAATATTCGGATCTGTTCAGACAGTAAAGACAGAGAACTACAGCTGTTATCTCGGAGGAATACATTCCTACAACAAGGATACCATCCACTGGTAATAGATGAACAGATCCACAGGGCTACAAGAATGCCAAGAAGCAACCTCCTGGATTACAAACTGAGAGAGGACAACAACAGGGTACCTCTTGTGGTCACATACAATCCCCACATGAAAATTGGTGCTGATCTCCAACCCATATTCCACAGAGACCACAAATTGAAAGACATATTCCCAGAACTACCACTCTTCTCCTACAAACAGCCCCCTAACTTTCCGCGCAGCGCCTGGAAACCCGACGTGTACATTGGTTACCAGCTCCCTGCAACGTACACTGCGGGTAACTAAGCGACGTTACCCTCAGTGTCGTGCTGATCGCTGCCTGAGCTGCCTGTTTGGCAGCTCAGCAGCGATCATGTAGCGACACACCAGCGATCCTGATCGTTGTCGGGATCGCTGGTGTATCGCTATGTGAGACCCGGGCTTAAGACTCAATTTAACAACTGGATTTATGACTCACTACATGGACACAGTTCACACTTCCAGCAGAAGGACTTCAGATAACTAAGAACATCATTCCCACTGCCTCTCCATTTGTAAGAAAATGCTAATTCGATTTCCTTGGCTTATCCCTAAGAGGCATCAAACCTCCCACCTCATGAACAAATGTCCCACTGTAGTATCCCTTAAATGTTGTGCTTTTTTCTTATTAAGCTATTTGTAATCCTGCCTGAAGAAGGAGCCTCTGTGCTCTGAAAGCTTGCAAACATACTATTTTCTGTTTAGCCAATAAAGGTATCACTTTTAGAATACTTTTGTCATAATTGGGTGGAAAAGTATTCACATCGATTTTTCTGGCTAACACGGTACTACAATATAATTTACTATTGTACTCTCCTATAGAGTGTAATCTTTTATGGTCAGTGGGGTTCTCACTCTCCTCCTCCCATGTGTATTTTCAGAGCAATAACAAGCTTTCCAATATTGCGATTTATGCAAATTTATTCTCTGTAAATCAAAATTTTGGGAAAAATTTGGCATAGTTGGTGACTTCAAATTTCAAAATATCTGCTCGTCTCTACTTAGTTGGCTTATATTAGACCATTAGTTTGTACCTGAAACGGGTGCATGCAATGTGACACATTTTTAGACTGGTCTAATTTCTCCTCATCTAGACACTTCAGAACAGTGTGAGAAGAAAAATGTTTTCTTATAAAAGTCAATTAATACACTTATTTAAATTAGTTTTAAAAAATATATACACCTTCACAAGTCCAATTTTTGTGTCTGTAAACAGTCCATTTTTTAAAGACTGTAAATACAGACACACACCACCCATTGTAATCAATGGTAGTGCACAGATGTCAGATATTTCACATGTCCATGTGAAAAACTCGCAAACATATCAGTTTCTTATGCGCAGCACGGACAAAATGCCTGCCACACACGTGCACAATGATGACACATGGATGACATCCGTTTGACAGCAGCATGACACGTACTGGAAAGAGCAGTACAGTTCACTCTCTTCCCAGACGCCGGCTGCTGAAGACAGCTTTCATTGTTGTTGCTTAGTCTCCCTTTGATCAACATGACCAGAAGACAATGATGGGAGTTGTATTCAGTGTCCACTGTGTACCTCCTGTCTAAAATTAAGAATTAAATGTAAAAAATGGTGTGGTTACCAGCAGTAAGAAAGCCCACAGCTGGGGGCTGATGTCAGTAACCTGGGAAAAAGACAATATTCCAAAAGGTTCTAAGGCTATTAATGACAGCTCAAAGCAGTTTGCTTAATCTTTATTGTACTGGTGAGTTTACAGGGGACCCCAGAAAAAAAATGACGTAGGGTCCCCCTATAAATTCAAACCAGCAAAGGCTAAACAGACAGCTGTGGATTGACATTAATAGCCTGGGAAGGGGCCATTGTATAGTCAAAAACATATGTCAGTAATGGATATCATCACAGAATATGGGCAGTAAGAAGTCAGAGAAAGCTGGTGACATCATGGCTTTCTAAAGCCAGAAGTTTAAACAGAACCACGGGTAAAAAAAAAAATGTTAGCATTTTTTTCGTATTTTTATTTTAACCTCAACCAATTATCACTAATAGTTTATTTTGTGACAGGTTAGGTCTGAGGAAGAATTTGTGCTTGATTGAAAATTTGAGATATCCCAGAAACTGAGTTTTTGCACCCAGTCACAGTATAAAATTTATTTAATATGCTTCTTGCATTATTGACTATTCGGACGCAGTGAGATGACTGTATAATATTTACGACGATCACATTGTAAGGCTGGAGTCACACACAACCACAAAAAATCGGTCCGTTTTAGACGGTCGATTGTCGGATCAAAATGCAAACATCACACATCCTTCTGGCATCCGATTTTCCTTCAAAGATGCGATTTAATCGCATGTGTGTGTACCTTGTAACATCCGATTTTCATCCGACTTGCGAGATTTTCTCGCAGGCTTGCAAAACTGACATATAATGGATCTAAAAGAATAGTATTTCAATCAGAAAAAAAAGAATAGATATATACACATAGAACACATATATATATATATATATACATACTGTCATTGTGACATGTATATATACATATATTTATAATTCTTACACTTCTACATACTGTAATAGCCGCTAATTCAATTGCCGGGTTTTGTGAAATCACAGAAGCCGACATGAAATGATACATTGTTTCCACACAGTTAACCATGTCATTTCCTGTATTTTGATATTTGTTTAGAACTTACAATTACATGAGTGTATTTGTGCAAAATTTCAGACATGTAGGGGTTAATTAAAGGTGTAATTTCGTTGAAAAAAAATGCGTGGGCTCCCGCTGTATTTTCTCCACCAACAGACAAAGCAAGCGAGTGGGGGCAGATAATAACAGCCTAGGGAGGGTACATTTTTTGTGCCCCCCCTGGCTACTAACATCTGCCCCCAGACACCCCAGAAAGGGCAAATCTATAATTAGATTCGCCCTTTCTGGCACTTTGCCCGTCTATTCCCATTGCCCTGTAGCGGTGGCGAATGGTTAATAATCTCACCTTACTGTCACCTTGCAATTGAAAGGTGACCTTAAGGTAGGTTAATAATTGAGAGCTGTCAATTAGACAACTATCAATTATTAATCCTATTGTATGAAAGAAAAATCAAACACACACAGTTTAATAAAAAATAAGTTTAATTAAATAATCACACAGTTTTTGACCATATTTTATTTTCCTGCTAAAACCATTTCCTGTAATAAAAATAAAATAAAAAAGCAAAATTATACTTACCAATCCGATGTACAGTCAGGTCCCACGGTGTAATCCATCAGAAAGGGTTAACAGGTTACAGGTCGCAGAGAGCTAATAATGCTGTCTCAGACCTGTATTCCCCTGAATGAATAAGTTCCTCTCCCAGCGAAAGTAGAGGAATAGATTCATGAATGGAGCTTAATTGATTTATTGGCAATTTAACTTTAGTGACCTGACCTAAAGGGAAAGTGGACACAATCAATTAAGCTTCATTCATGAAACACATCCTCTCCTGTCGCCAGGAGAGGAACTTATTCATTCAGGAGCTTTGAGCTGAGCATGCAGGATTACTTGCACTGCTTGGCTCAAAGCTAGTTAACCCTTTGTGAAGGATTACAGCGTGGGACGTGACAGATCACGATAGTAAAGTTGTTTATTTTTTTCTTATTTAGGATAATGTTCGCACGGTAAGTGTAAATAAAATATGTAAAAAATGTGTTTTTTCATTAAATTTATTTAAGTGTTGTTGTTTTTTTATTTACTTCATGATTAATAATTGATAGTATTAATTGCAGCTCTCATTATTTACACTAAGGACCCTTTTATGCAAGGTGACAGTAAGGTGAGATTATAACCCATCGCACGTACGGCAATGGAATAGAGCAAGTGCCGAAAGGAATAAAAATTTGTGTATGTTTAAATTCTCATTAAAATTTTATTTATTCTTAAAGTGTGTGTGTGTTTTTTTATTTACTTCAATAGGATTAATAATTGATAGTTATCTAATTGACAGCTCTCAATTATTAACCTACCTTAAGGTCACCTTTCAATTGCAAGGTGACAGTAAGGTGAGATTATTAACCCATTCGCCACCGCTACAGGGCAATGGGAATAGACGGGCAAAGTGCCAGAAAGGGCGAATCTAATTATAGATTTGCCCTTTCTGGGGTGTCTGGGGGCAGATGTTAGTAGCCAGGGGGGGCACAAAAAATGTACCCTCCCTAGGCTGTTATTATCTGCCCCCACTCGCTTGCTTTGTCTGTCTGGTGGAGAAAATACAGCGGGAGCCCACGCATTTTTTTTCAACGAAATTACACCTTTAATTAACCCCTACATGTCTGAAATTTTGCACAAATACACTCATGTAATTGTAAGTTCTAAACAAATATCAAAATACAGGAAATGACATGGTTAACTGTGTGGAAACAATGTATCATTTCATGTCGGCTTCTGTGATTTCACAAAACCCGGCAATTGAATTAGCGGCTATAACAGTATGTAGAAGTCTAGGAACTATAAATATATGTATATATACATGTCACAATGACATGTAATATATATATATATATATATATGTGTTCTATGTGTATGTATCTATTCTTTCTAGTCTTTATTAAAGCTGTCAGTGTGATTTTACAGTATAGCCGGGGATGAATTGCCGGCTTTTCTAAAGGACACCGATGCGATTTCATCGCAAGTCACACAGTGTGGTCCGTTTGTAATCCAATTTTTCATCGCTCCCATAGACTTGCTTTGGCGATTGTCGACCGACAATCGGTGACAATCGCAGCATGCTGCGATTGTACACGGACGTTTAAAACGGACCACAAAAAATCTGATACTGGGAGCTGCTCCATAGATTAACATAGGTCCGACTGCAATGCGATTTTTCATCGCATTGCAGTCGTCCGATTCTGTCGCCAGTGTGACGCCGGCCTAATACTCAGACTTACTGCCGGCTCTCATGACCCTAGCGTGACAGCAAGTATTTCTATGCAGCTGTCACGTTTGGGTCAGAGGAGAGCCACCGGCCAGTGTGTGCACTGCGTTTCACTCCTCATCCGTGTTTTACGGCCGTTGGACTACACCCTTAACTCCTACCTACTCCTATATAGATAAGGTTGGATATTTTTTTAGGATACGTCAATATATGTGGATAGCTGTATAGCAAAACTTCGAAAATTGTAGCTTGGGAATACAACTTTTTACCGATTAGAGAATTCCTCCACATTTTCAGCATTTATGTTTTCATTTTGCCAATGAAAGAACAAATATAGTAAAGAAGTAAAAAAGGATTTTTTTAGGATGCAACGAGACTAGAATACTATTAGCTTGGCAATTTTCTCTTCATGCTGAGAAGGAAATGTTGGATCAGCTGAGATATGTAGCACAGAGCGTGGGCTGAACTCCTGCTTCTAATGCTGGCGCTAAACAGGAGTGTTAAAAGCATAAATTATCTGGTATAGCGGTCTCTGAGGCAGCCAGTGTGTGTGTAGATAAATAAAATGTACAAGCTCGCTGTCTTGTGGGGACCTGAGATCCTTTGCTGAGGTCCCCACTTATAAATTATTTTGTTACATAAAAGAAATAAAAGTTGCGCTGCATAAAATAATATTAACCCTTCTGAGACTAATAAACTGTACTTCAGTTGTGTGTGTCCAGTTTGTAAGCCAGGAAAATCATCCAGACACACTGTATAGCCCTGAAATGCCAGACTTATAGCTCTAATGCATAAATATATATGCCATTCAACTTTTAATTGTATAAAAACCATACATTTTTCTGTTTAGTAATTAATTTATTGGCACTGGCCTTTGAATACGTAGACATCTACATTTTTTAATGAAGCTGAAAAAAAAGTGTGGTGACAAAAACTGTCAAAATGGTAATAATGCCAAAATGGTATGCTTTTATCATAGAGATTATAGGACATGGATAGGCATGACATATGTGTCAGGAATGTCACCCAGTGTATACTATGGCATTCCTTTTTTACAGTAAAATATTCTGGATTCAAGTGATAATATACTGTATTTTGCTGATCTCCCGAGATTTTGACGCCGAGATCTCCATCTGTGCATGTGCTGCCCCCAGCAGCCACTTGTCACGGGGCAGTTGTAGAAATACAGGGGACGAGGAACCTGGGCCCCTGAACTGACCTGTCTTTGCTTAACTTGGGGGTACGCTTAAAGGTAGCGAGGCCCAAGTCCCCGACCTGTCTCTGTCTCCTGTTAAGCCCTGAGCTAAACCCACCAACCCCCTCCCCAGGAGGTGAGACAGGGAATAATGTGAATAACACAAAACAACCAAAGGAAAGACAGACACCTAAGGGTTAAATCAACTAAACAATAAACACTTAGCTTTCTCTGCTGTAATGCTCTGCACAGCAGAGTAATAAGGCACCAGATAAGGGAAGCAACTGAAGTACAACTGCTCTCAGCAGCTCCTGACTCCAGCTTGGTTGGTTTCCAGAGGAAGCAATATTACCAACACCAGCTGACAACTCAGGGGACCTTTTAAAGGGAGTGGGAGTGGTTGCCACCTCCCTCAGACAAGTCATCAGGCATGCAATTCCACCAGCGGCCACTGGGGGTAAAGACTGGCTAGACAGGAAAAAGGTTTCAACATTCAGAGAGAGATCTGCCACAGATCCAAATGTGGAACGTGACAGTCCCCCCCTTTAATGAGAGGCCTCTGGACCCTCAACATCGCACCTCATATACCACCAACGGTGAGGACGCCTCGATCCACCAGGGTTCACCCCAGCAGTCACCTGACTCTCAGGTCTATGGCAAAAACGCGGACAGATGGAAGTGGCCATAACGTATGCTCCGGAGGTACCACAAATCTCCAGAGCGCAGACCTGGGGAATGAGTTATGTACGGGCATAACTGGGGGTAACTCCAGCTGGTAACCCCAGGCCGAGAATGGCCGACACCCGATATGCCCCGATCACCCGAGAACTCCAGACTCCAGCAGCACACTTCCACCGGATGTTTTTGGTGGACACCCATCCCAACACACAGGTCCGGACCTGAACGTTCATTGCCACACACGCGTTTGCCACAAGATGGTGAACTCTTTGAGGAACTGACAACAGAGGCGTCCCTCTGTGTCACCACACTCACACATTTCTCAAAGGAAACCACCACCCTCCCCTGACCCCTCCTCCCAAGAGGGCTCCGACTCACAGGGTTGGCTAGCGGTGAGGGTTGTGACTTGCCCCTAATCCTTGGCAGCACCTCTGCTGCCCCCACTGGAGAAGAAGGGGAAGGTTGCAGAAAGACGGCAGAGACAGTAGCCCCCAGGCAGCAGCCCTTACACGACTGACCCCAGCTGACTACCTCCCTGGAATTCCAATCTATGACCGGGTTGTGTTTTGTCAGCCAAGGGAGGCCTAAAACGATGGGTATTGGCATACCCTCCAAGACGTAACATGACAGGGACTCCTCATGACGAGTCCCTATACGCAGGCGTATATCATGCACGACCTAAGTCACACTCTCCTGGCTGAGTGGGACAGAGTCAATAGTCTGGACGCCTAATGGTTTAGCTAGCATCCTACACACCAGGCCATTGGTCCAGACAAAGTGAGCATCCACCAAATTGACTCCTGCTCCACTGTCTACAAGCACAGGTATTCCCTTAGATACCCCACCAATCACCACTCTCGTAGTCAGGGTACACTGAGAGGAAGAAGTGGAGGAAATATACACTGTCTGGTCGCCTCCCTCCACACGACCAGGGGGATGCGGCTTCTTAGACAGCACAGCTGTTTTGGCGCGAGCTGGGCAGACCTCAATAAAATGACCTGTCTACCCACAGAAAAAACATGCCCCCACACATGTCGAAATTGCAGGCAACCCCATTGGGGAACCAACTGCTCCCACATGCATAGGTTCGTCTGACTGCTCAACTGTGTCCTCCTCCCTAACCAGGAGAACAGGGGGCAGTTTTGGTGTACGACTCTCCCTGAGGCATCTATTTACCTGGATAGCAAGGGACATGGTGGCCTCCAATGACCTGGGGGTGGCATACTGCACCAGAGTATCCTGCAACCTTGGGGACAGACCCTGCACAAAATGACTCCTAAGGGCAGGATCATTCCACTGTGTGTCAATGGCCCATCTCCTGAACTCCGAGCAGTACTCCTCAACCGGCCGGTCCCCCTGCTTGATTTTACGGAGTCGGGATTCCGCCAGCGCCAGAGCTGCAAGAAACCCATCCACCGACCGTAAAGATGGTGAATCGGCCGGCAGGGAGAAGGCCCAGGATTGGGGATCACCCCTAAGGGAGACACTAATCCCCACACGCTGTTCCTCACTCCCTGATGAACGAGGGTGGAGCCTGAAATACAATTTACAGACCTCCTGAAATAAAAAATGTATCTCTCCCTCCAGAAAACCTGTCAGGGAGAGATATCTTAGGTTCTGGTTGAACCTGCATCTGAGCTGAGGCCCAGAACCCCACCAACTGCTGTAACTGCTGCACCACCTCTCCCTGCAGCACCTTAAACTCATCTGTGAGGGTCTGAAGCAGCTGGACAAAGGTCTGCATTTGGGCCATGGCTCACAAGAAAGGGAAAGGAGAGAAAAAAAAACCTGTATGGTTGGTAATAATGTCACGGGGCAGTTGTAGAAATAAAAGGGCCCCTGAACTGCCCCTAAAGCTAAGGGAGGCCCTGTCTTTCCTTAACTTGGATGTACGCTTAACGGTAGTTGGCTGGTTTCCAGAGGAAGCAATTTTACCAACACCATCTGACAACTCAGGAGACCTTTTAAAGGGAGTGGGAGTGGTCGCCACCTCCCTCAGACAAGTCATCAGACATGCAATTCCACCAGTGGCCACCGGGGGGGTAAAGACTGAGATTAACCCCCACTGGCCAGAAAAGAAAAAGGTTTCAACATGCAGAGAGAGATCTGCCAAAGATCCAAATGTGGAGCGTGACACCACTTTCCCGGAGTCCACCGCAATGTAAACCATGGAAGTGCGGGGGTCCCGGGCTTTTAAAAAATGTTGGCGAAGCCCAAGCACCATCGAACACCCGCAGTGTTGCACCTCCAAACATCCCCTTATCCCAGCCTGCGGCCTGCAGCAAAGCGCCACTCTTGCCTCCTCCAGCAGAGCGACCCAGGGACCCTGCTCCACCGTGGCCGGTAAGGTATATTCGAACTATAAGACGCACCCCCATTTTCCCCATAAATTTGGGGGGAAAAAAGTGCATCATATAATCCAAAAAATATGGTGTGTATATATATATATATATATATATATATATATATATATACTGTATATATATACAGTACAGACCAAAAGTTTGGACACACCTTCTCATTCAAAGATTTTTCTGTATTTTCATGACTATGATAATAAATTGTAAATTCACACTGAAGGCATCAAAACTATGTGGAATTATATACTTAACAAAAAAGTGTATAACAACTGAAATTATGTCTTATATTCTAGGTTCTTCAAAGTAGCCACCTTTTGCTTTGATGAGTGCTTTGCACACTCTTGGCATTCTCTTGATGAGCTTCAAGAGGTAGTCACCAGAAATGGTTTTCACTTCACAGGTGTGCCCTGTCAGGTTTAATAAGTGGGATTTCTGGCCTTATAAATGGGGTGGGGACCATCAGTTGTGTAGTGCAGAAGTCTGGTGGATACACAGCTGATAGTCCTACTGAATAGACTGTTAGAATTGGTATTATGGCAAGAAAAAAGCAGCTAAGTAAAGAAAAACAAGTGGCCATCATTGCTTTAAGAAATGAAGGTCAGTCAGTCCGAAAAATTGGGAAAACTTTGAAAGTGTCGCCAAGTGCAGATGCAACAACCATCAAGCGCTACAAAGAAACTGGCTCACATGAGGACCGCCCCAGGAAAGGAAGACCAAGAGTCACCTCTGCTTCTGAGGATAAGTTTATCCGAGTCACCATCCTCAGAAATCGCAGGTTTAAAGCAGCTCAGGTTAGAGACCAGGTCAATGCCACACAGAGTTCTAGCAGCAGACACATCTCTACAACAACTGTTAAGAGGAGACTTTGTGCAGCAGGCCTTCATGGTAAAATAGCTGCTAGGAAACCACTGCTAAGGACAGACAACAAGCAGAAGAGACTTGTTTGGGCTAAAGAACACAAGGAATGGATATTAGACCAGCGGAAATCTGTGCTTTGGTCTGTTGAGTCCAAATTTGAGATCTTTGGTTCCAACCACCATGTCTTTGTGCGACACAGAAAAGGTGAACGGATAGACTATACATGCCTAGTTCCCATCGTGAAGCATGGAGGAGGAGGTGTGATGGTGTGGGAGTGCTTTGCTGGTGACACTGTTGGGGATTTATTCAAAATTGAATGCATACGGAACCAGCATAGCTACCACAGCATCTTGCAGCGGCATGCTATTCCATCCGGTTTGCGTTTAGTTGAACCATCATTTATTTTTCAACAGGACAATGACCCCAAACACTCCTCTAGGCTGTGTAAGGGCTATTTGACCAAGAAAGAGAGTGATGGGGTGCTACACCAGATGACCTGGCCTCCACAGTCACTAGACCTGAACCCAATCGAGATGGTTTGGTGTGAGCTGGACCACAGAGTTAAGGCAAAAGGGCCAACAAGTGCTAAGCATCTCTGGGAACTCCTTCAAGATTGTTGAAAGACCATTTCCGGTGACTACCTCTTGAAGCTCATCAAGAGAATGCCAAGAGTGTGCAAAGCACTCATCAAAGCAAAAGGTGGCTACTTTGAAGAACCTAGAATATAAGACATAATTTCAGATGTTACACACTTTTTTGTTAAGTATATAATTCCACATGTGTTAATTCATAGTTTTGATGCTTTCAGTGTGAATTTATAATTTTCATAGTCATGAAAATACAGAAAAATCTTTAAATGAGGTGTGTCCAAACGTTTGGTCTGTACTATATATATATATATATATATATATATATATATATATATATATAAGTGCTTCTCACAAAATTAGAATATCATCAAAAAATTAATTTATTTCAGTTATTCAATACAAAAGTGAAACTCATATGTTATATAGTCTCATTACAAACAGAGTGATCTATTTCACGTGTTTATTTCTGTTAATGTTGATGATTATGGCTTACAGCCAATGAAAACCCAAAGTTCATTATCTCAGTAAATTAGAATAATTCACAAAAAACACCTGCAAAGGCTTCCTAAGTGTTTAAAAAGGTGCCTTAGTCTGTTTCAGTAGGCTCCACAATCATGGGGAAGACTGCTGACTTGACAGATGTCCAGAAGGCAGTCATTGACACACTCCACAAGGAGGGTAAGTGTATGTGTTCACGCTGCATACTGGCAGCGCTTTGGACAGAGCGGAAACCCTGCTCCACCCAAAGCGCTGCCCCCTTTGTACGCGCAGTGATACCGCATGTGTTCATTGAACACATGTGGAATCACCACATCCTATCCATAGACTGGGTTATTTATCTTACGGAGACGAAGCGTCTCCGCAAGATAAATAGACATGCTGTGGTCTGGAAAGATGCGCCACATGTCTGGATACGCAGGGCCGCCGGATGCGGCCCTGCATGCATAGTGGAGATGGGATTTCATAAAATCCCCTCCACTATGCTTTAACATCTGGACGCTGCAGATTGGACACTGCAGCTGTTCACAGCATCCAATCCGCAGAAAATCCTGATGTAATCCGGACAGTGGAAACATAACCTCAGCCACAAAAGGTCATTGCTAAAGAAGCTGGCTGTTCAGAAGAAACTTGACATTCAGAAATTGGAAAATGAAAGTTCCAGTTATTATGCATCCAGACAAAAAAGTTGAACGTTTTTGGTCTACCACTGGACCTTCATCAGAACAGTCTGGTTCAGTAGTGTGGGTTTATTCTCCTCATATATTGTTGTTTCAGAGGAAGGCTATTGGAGCCTGGAAGCCGGGATCCAATGTTTATGGTAACTGCGCATCTGTGGCGTGCGACAAATCATCACTAACGGTATGCGCTGACTGCCGCTTATGTGATCTAGCGCATCTGCAGAGTGCGACCACCACTAATGAGCCAGACTGTTCTGATGATGGTTCAGTGGTGGACTAAAAATGTTCAACTTTTTTGTCTGGATGCATAATAAATGAAACTTTCATTTTCCAATTTTTGAGTGCCAAGTTTCTTCTGAACATTAATACAACAGATTGCATACCCTACTTGAGCACCAATACATGAGTGCTGTGTTTTTTCATATAATAAAGAAGCTGGCTGTCCACAGAGTGCTGTATACAAATATATTAGTGGAAAGTTGAGTGGAAGGAAAAAGTGTGGTAGAAAAAGGTGCACAAGCAGCCGGGATAACCGCAGCCTTGAAAGGATTGTTAAGAAAAGGCCATTCAAAAATTTGGGGGAGATTCACAAGGAGTGGCCTGCTGCTGGAGTCATTGCTTCAAGAGCCACCATACACAGACGTGTCCAGGACATGGGCTACAAGTGTCGCATTCCTTGTGTCAAGCCACTCATGACATGGGCATACCCAGGATCAAAACTGGGGGGTCAAGCCAATGTCTCATCTTATACAGGTTACATCATATGTATACACTGTACATTATCCTGCATATTAGGTATGGAGCATTAGAACTGTTGTATATTGTATAATACAGCAGTGTATGCGACACTACGCTGTATATACCATATATTATACATGGCACACTCACCTCTATACAAAGAATAAGAGGCATTATAACCTGTATATGAAAAGTATAATACAGCAGTGTATATACACTCTATATACCGCACACGATGTGTATGACCTGTATACACCATATACTACACTCTTATTTTGAAGTAAAAAAAAAAACAAAACAGGAACAAATACAATACTTAAAATAAAGAACAAGTAAAGTTAATAATCAACAAACTTACTGGTATTTCAATGGGAACTACGGGTCTGCTTTTGGCTAATGAGATGGTCAATACTCGGTTCCATATTTGTCACAAGTGAAGCAATTTTTCTCTTTCTTGATATCATTATTTCCAAAGGATTCCAAATTGCTATTAGTAAAATACCAATATATATACAGTGCTACAAAAACAATATACCAGCAATAAAACTGCCCACACAGAGACATACAGCCTGCACTGCCCATCACTGCAGCCTTGCCAATCCATATAATTTCATCCTCATCAGTGCACATATTGGAGCAACTCCGCTTTTAGCTCAGACTCAGACTTGTGTGGTGCGAGAGTCCCTAATAGGCAGGTAAATGTCCCAATAGGCAGCATAGTCCCGAATAGGCAGCATATGTCCTCAATAGACAGCATAGGTCCCCAATAGGCAGCATAGATCCCCAATAGGCAGCATATGTCCTCAATAGGCAGGTAAATGTCCCAATAGGCAGCATAGTCTCCAATAGGCAGCATAGTAGTCCCCAGTAGGCAGCATAGTAGTCCCCCATAGGCAGTATAATCCCCCATAGGCAGCATAATCCCCCATAGGCAGCATAGTAATCCCCAATAGGCAGCATAATCCCCCATAGGCAGCATAGTAGTCCCCAATAGGCAGCATAATTCCACATAAGCAGCATAGTCCCCAATAGGCAGCATAATCCCCCATAGGCAACATAGTAGTCCCCAATAGGCAGCATAATGCCCCATAGGCAGCATAATCCCCCCATAGTCAGCATAGTAGTCCCCAATAGGCAGCATAATCCCCATAGGCAACATAATCCCCCCATAGGCAGCATAATCCCCCCATAGGCAGCATAGTCCCCATAGACAGCATAGTCCCCAATAGGCAGGTAAATGCCCCAATAGGCAGCATAATCCCCCACAGGCAGCATGATAGTCCCCAATAGGCAGCATAATGCCCCATAGGCAGCATAATCCCCCCATAGGCAGCATAGTCCCCCAATAGGCAGGTAAATGCCCCAATAGGCAGCATAATCCCCCATAGGCAGCATAGTAGTCCCCAATAGGCAGCATAATGCCCCATAGGCAGCATAATCCCCACATAGGCAGCATAGTAGTCCCCAATAGGCAGTAAATTCCCCCATAGGCAGCATAATCCCCCATAAACAGCATAGTCCCCAATAGGCAGCATAATCCCCCATAGGCAGCATAATCCCCTATTGGCAGCATAGTCCCCAATAGGTAGCAAAATCCCCCATAGGCAGCATAATCCCCCATAGGCAGCATAATCCCCCATAGGCAGCATAGGTCCCCAATAGGCAGGTAAATGTCCCAATAGGCAGCATAGGTCCCCAATAGGCAGCATAGGTCCCCAATACGCAGCATATGTCCTCAATAGGCAAGTAAATGTCCCAATAGGCAGCATAGTCCCCAATAGGCAGCATAGTAGTCCCAAGTAGGCAGCATAGTAGTCCACCATAGGCAGCATAGTAATCCCCTATAGGCAGCATAATCGCCCATAGGCAGCATAATCCCTCATAGGCAGCATAATCCCCAATAGGCAGCATAATCCCCCATAGGCAGCATAATCCCCCATAGGCAGCATAATCCCACATAGGCAGCATAATCCCCCATAGGCAGCATAATCCCCCAATAGCAGCATAGTCCCCAATAGGCAGCATAATCCCCATAGGCAGCATAGTAGTCCCCAATAGGCAGCATAATGCCCCATAGGCAGCATAGTAGTCCCCAATAGGCAGCATAATCCCCCATAGGCAGCATAATCCCCCCATAGGCAGCATAATTCCCCCATAGGCAGCATAATCCCCATAGGCAGCATAGTCCCCCAATAGGCAGGTAAATGCCCCAATAGGCAGCATAATCCCCCATAGGCAGCATAGTAGTCCCCAATAGGCAGCATAATGCCCCATAGGCAGCATAATCCCCCAATAGGCAGGTAAATGCCCCAATAGGCAGCATAATCTCGCATAGGCAGCATAGTAGTAACCAATAGGCAGCATAATACCCCCATAGACAGCATAGTAGTCCCCAATAGGCAGCAAAATCTCCCATAGGCAGCATAATCCCCCATAGACAGCATAATCCCCCATAGGCAGCATAATCCCCCATAGGCAGCATAGTAGTCCCCAATAGGCAGCATAGTCCCCCATAGGCAGCATAATCCCCAATAGTCCGGGCCCGACGTTAAAAAAAAAAAAGCCAATACTCACCTATGTCCCCCGCAGCTCTGAAGAAGCGCGCACTCGACTCCGTCTTCTCCTGGCACAGGCGGCGTGACATCATCAGGGCGTGCAGGCGGCGTGATGACATCACATCATCTGTGCTGCATATGGAAGGACACAAGGCCTTCCTCACCACATTTTAGTTCCGTCCGCGATTAAAGGGCCGGCATTGAACTGTAGTGACGTTCAATGTCGGCAGGGCCAACGGGCCGGATAAATGTCCTCAGTGGACCGGTTCTTTCATTGTGCGCCCCTGCTTCTGGGGGGCAGCTGCCCCCCTGCCCCATGGTGGATACGCCCATGACTCATGACCAATAGACAATGCCAGCAGCGTCTTACCTGGGCCAAGGAGTCAAAGAACTGGACTGTTGCTCAGTGGTCCAAGGTGTTGTTTTCAGATGAAAGTAAATTATGCATTTCATTTCGAAATCAAGGTCCCAGAGTCTGGAGGAAGTGTGGAGAGGCACACAATCCAAGCTGCTTAAGGTCTAGTGAGAAGTTTCCACAATCAGTGATGGTTTGGGAAGCCATATCATCTGCTGGTATAGGTCCACTGTGTTTTATCAAGCCCAAAGTCAGCGCAGGCATCTACCAGGAAATTTTAGAGCACTTCATGCTTCCCTCTACTGACAAGCTTTTTGGAGATGGAAATTTCATTCTCCAGCAGGACTTGGCACCTGTCCACACTGCCAAAAGTACCAATGCCTGGTTTAAAAACAACAGTATCACTGTGCTTGATTGGCAAGCAAACTTGCCTGACCTTAACCCCATAGAGAATCAATGGGGTATTGTCAAGAGGAAGATGAGAGACACCAGACCCAACAATGCAGACGAGCTGAAGGCTGCTATCAAAGGAACCTGGGCTTCCATAACACCTCAGCAGTGCCACAGGCTGATCGCCTTCATGCCATGCTGCATTGATGCAGTAATTGATGCAAAAGGAGCCCCGGCCAAGTATTGAGTGCATTTACTGAAAATACATTTCAGTAGGCCAACATTTTGGATTTTAAAATTATTTTTCACACTGGTGTTATAAAGTATTCTAGCTTAATGAGATAATGACTTTTGGATTTTCATTGGCTGGAAGCCATAATCATCAACACTAACAGAAATAAACACTTGAAATATATCACTCTGTTTGTAATATACTGTATATACAGGGTGGGCCATGTATATGGATACACCTAAATAAAATTGGAATGGTTGGTGATATCAACTTCCAGTTTGTGGCACATTAGTATATGGGGGGGAAACTTTTCAAGATGGGTGGTGACCATGTCGGCCATTTTGATGTCTGCCATTTTGGATCCAGCTTTATTTTTTCCAATGGGAAGAGGGTCATGTGATGCATCAAACTTATTGAGAATTTCACAAGAAAAACAATGGTGTGCTCGGTTTTAACATACCGTATATACTCGTGTATAAGCCGAGATTTTCAGCACCTTTTTTCGTGCTGAAAATGCCCCTCGGCTTATAGACGAGTCATAGGGCAGAAACCAGCGGGGGAGGGGATTCCGCGGCAGGAGCCGGTGGCTGGGATCATACTCGCCCCTCCCCGTGCCATCGCTGAGGGTCCCTGCAATCCTGCGTTCTCCCCGGCTTCCTGCAGCTCTCCAGCACTGAGCAGTGATGTAATACCAGCTCATTAAGGTCATGTAATATGGACGCGACGCCACTCCCATGGGCGTGGCCTCCATATTCATGGCCTTAACGAGCGGTATTACATCACCGCTCAGTGCTGGAGAGCTGCAGGAAGCCGGGGAGAACGCAGGATTGCAGGGACGCTTAGCGATGGCACGGGGAGGGGTGAGTATGATGGAGGAGAGGACAAGGAGCATGGAGCTGGACTGGGGATAGAACGGTGGACGGGGAAGCATGGAGGAGGATGGGGGGGAGAACGGAGGACGGGGGAAGCATGGAGGAGGACAATGAGCACGGAGCAGGACGGGGGAGGATGGAGGGCACAGAGGAGCACGGAGCAGGACGGGGGGAGAGGATGGAGGGCACAGAGGAGCACGGAGCAGGACGGGGGGGCACAGGAGGACGGAGAAGGAATGTGGGAGCACAGCGGAGGACGGAGCAGGAGGGGGGGGAGTACAGAGGAGAATGGGGGAGTACAGAGCTGGATGGGGGAGCAAGGAGCAGGACGGGGCAGCACAGAGCAGGAGGGCAGTTTATACACCCGGCTTATACACAAGTCAATAAGTTTTCCCAGTTTTTTGTGGCAAAATTAGGGGGGTCGGCTTATACACGGGTCGGCTTATACACGAGTATATACGGTAACTGTTTTCTTTCATGAGTTATTTACAAGTTTCTCTTTGTTTACAGCCATTGACATGTCACATAGGTTAACACGTGAGGAGAGGATAGAAATTGTGTTGATGTCTGGTGAATGCAGTATCTGGGTCATTGCAGCAGATTTCAATGCAAGACACCCTATGCAAGAAAACTGTCATCATTCCTATTTTATTTAGGTGTATCCATATAAATGGCCCATCCAAAAAAATTTTCCTCATCACGAAACATAATGTTCTGTGTAAACTGAGAGTCCTGTTCCAATTTTTGTTTTGCCCATTCTGCAAATTCAGCGCGCCGATCTGGCATCAATCGAACATCCCTTCGGCGGATATTAGCTACTCACAAATGGCACCCTTACAAAATCCAGCTACTGCAGCATCTCAACAAGGATGTGCCCTCTCCCATGCTATACCACTGAATAAACATAAGGAGCACACATCTTCCAGTGTGTCAGTATCAGCAGAATACAGAAGTGTTTAACTGTAGACTGTATTCTGTAAATGGAAAACTGGTAGTGACTAACTCAAACTGTTATTCCCTAATATAATACTTAGCTGATTGCATCTTGCTATTTTCCTACTGCTCTTGTATTATAAAAAATGCATTCTCATAGGTTGCTGTTAAATATTAATTATCCATAGCTTAAAATTTACATTTTCTTTAGGTTGCAATGTGCTCATCGCTCTATCATCCTTTCTAGTAAAATTCATCAGGATGTTAATATTTCTCATCCAGTTTGTGTGCAGCAGTAAAATAACATATTTCAGCATCCAATTAATACTTAACGCATTGATTGGTAAAGAATAAAAAGAGTTGTGAGGTTTGATTAATAGCTATAGTGATTGCTAGGCTTCACATCATCAGAGAACAAAGCCTTATATGTGACATCACAGCTTGGAGCGAAGCCAAAGTCAGAACACGAGCCATCCATATAATATATTCCTGAGACTTTATAACATCGAGCAAATTTCACCATCCGGTGGCCGTTGCAAATGATTGTAAACTTCAAGGTATAGTAATGGCAAAAGCATTCAGCTGCAGAAGAAAAGCAGCAGATTCAACATATCCATTGCAGGTACCTTTAATTCCACTGATAGAAGAGAGCATGAATGGGCAGGATTATATAATTTCAAGACTCCAATTTCATAATATGTGTCAGAATTTACTTTTAATGTAATTACAATATATCCATTCAAAGCTTCTCTGCAACTGTACCAAAGCCATATGTGAGATACTTACAACTAGTGTTGAGCGATACGATACCGCAAGTATCGGGTATCGGCCGATATTAGCTGTATCGGACTTTCGATATTGACTTTCGATATTTCCCATATATCGTATACCAGAATCGGAATTGTCACTATCACTGTGAGTGTCCGTCGGTCGGGTCTGTCAGGAGTCAGCGGCACTTACCTGGCAGAAGATCTCCGGTGGTCACGGCCTGGACTGGTTGATGGCCGCCATCATCTTTCCCCGGCGGTCACATGCAGTTTCTCACGATAACTGCAGTGACTGCTGGGTAATCCCGGCCGTAAAGCAGTCAGTCCGATGACGTCACCGCCGGGGAAGCAGGTAATCAGCTGTGCTGCGCCGGGATGACAGCCTCTGCCTGTCATTCCGATGTAGCAGAGCTGGATCGTCGTGGGACAGTCGTTACTATGGACTGCGTCGGACAGGTGGTATACTGTTGGTTTGTTTTTTTCCTTTTTTTACAGGAGATCGATGGCGTCGCAGGAATGAGAGTATAATAAAAGAAATGAAAACTGTGTTGTCTCTTTTATTTCATTAAAATACTTTTTTCTTGCTGTGTCTTTTTTTTTATACATTTAAAAACTTTGGGATTAATAATGGATCGGTGTCTTATTGACACCTCTCCATTATTAACCGGGCTTATTGTCACCGTGCAATCAACGGTGACATTAACCCCTTATTACCCCACTTGCCACCGCTACAGGGCAGTGGGAAGAGCCCGGGTAAAGTGCCACAATTGGCACATCTTTTGATGCGCCAAATGTGGGGCTGCTGTAGCCTGGTATTATCAGGCTGTTGAGGGCCAAAATCCATGGGCCTTGACAGTCTTTTAATACCAGGCCGCAGCAGTCTGCATTTTACTTGGCTGGTTAACAAAAATAGGGGGACCCCTACGCCGTTTTTTTTTTCGAGGGGATCCCCTATTTTTGTTAACCAGCCAAGCTAAGCAGACTGCTGTGGCCTGGTATTATCAGGCTGGCAAGGTCCATGGATATTGGCTCATTACCAGCCTGAAAAACCAGGCCTCAGCAGCCTGCTTCATCTGGCTGGTTAACAAAAATAGGGGGGACCCCACGCCAATTTTTTTTCGAGGGGATCCCCTATTTTTGTTAACCAGCAAAGATAAGCAGACTGCTGTGGCCTGGTATTATCAGGCTGGCAAGCAGGGTCGGACTGAGGCACCGGGACACCGGAGAAAACCTACGGTGGGCCCCAGCTCCTGCGCGGTGGGCCCTGATTTGAAAGGATAGGTCGCGGGGCAGAGGGGGCGGTGGCCCCGGGGCCCGCGCTCTGAGGGGGCCCACCCGGAGCTACGATACAGTTACATTCTGCGGCAGAGCTGGGATAATCGCTCTCCCTGCTCTGCCGCCCGGAAGCTATGGGGCCTGAACAGGCGTTGGGGGGGCCCGGTGCCAGCAGTGGGCCCCCCACCCGTCATCGGAGGGTCAGCTGTATCGGCATCCAGCCGATAAAGCTGACCGCATGGAGAGAGAAGGAGCAAGCGCTCCTTCTCTCCCATAATCCCCCTCTCAGCGTATGACAGCGGGCGCAATAACATCACCTGCCGGCGCCCGCTGTCAGACGCTGAGAGGGAGAACAGTGAGCAGCACAGGAGCCGGGAGGTGAGTATTTTTTTTTTTTTTTTTAATGGGGGTGCAGTCGAGTCCTGGCTGGAGAAGTCGTCATGTCATTATGTCATTAGTCATCATGTCATTAGAAAGAACATCAGCGGTAAGTCATTATCTGTACCTGTGCTGTAATCTATATGTTCTGTAGGACTAGTATTATTTAACACAGACCATATGGCGGTAATATCAATATTGGTCTTTTTATATATAGATTATTTTGGCCAACAGCGCAGTCATTTGCTGAGGTTCTCTGATGATGGGCCCACTCAGAAGTTTTGCCCCCACTAAACCAAAACCCTAGCTACGCCTATGGCTCTCTCTCTAGTCTTTCTTTCTCGCTCTCTGTTCTTTCCTTCTCGCTCTCTGTTCTTTTTTCTCTCTGTTCTTTCTTTCTCTCTTTTCTTTCTTTCCTCTCTTTCTTTTTCTGTTTGTTCTTTCTCTCTCGCTGCTCTTTCTTTCTTTTCCTCAGTACCAGCCACTGTGCCCTCATTACCAGTCAGTGTGATCAGCAGTGCTAAATGGTTACGCTTGGGGCGAGGATATGGGTGTGATTATCTGTGAAATGGGTGTTGTCGGGGCGTGGCCTAAAATTTTCTGCAGCATGCACAGCGTGCCACAGCCTTTGTCCCTCTTTCCCTTATTCAAAGGTTGGGTTGGGAAGTATGATGTTGGGCCGCAAGAATATATTTTCTCTGGTGGGCCCAAGGTACTCCAGTCCGACGCTGCTGGCAAGGTCCATGGATGTTGGCTCCTTAACAGCCTTAAATACCATGCCTCAGCAGCAGGGGCGTACATATAAATCATGGGGCCCCATAGCAAAAGTCTGAATGTTCCCCACCCCCCCAAAAAAAAAACCCAGAGGCATTGTAAATGTAAAGTGCCAGCACAGTGAGGGAAGTTGAGTCGCACAGAGACAGGGGTTTTGGGGGTACTCGGCACCGATCACGTCGACTTCTATGGGGGATGTCACGAGTAGCACAGCTCGGTCCGTGACCTGGGCGATCACTGGAATGTGGGATATTTCCAGGGGATGATAGAATGTTCGTGTAGTTTGTCGTGACGCCACCTGTAGTACCTGGTCAGGGTGTCCAGCGCTGCTGTGCAGGTCCTCTGGAAGGGATGGTGTAGTGCAGGTAGGTGATAAGTCTTCTACAGGTAACACGCTATCCTTCCAGGGCAGATAGATGTGAGATAGAGCAATGGTGCAGAGTGATGTAGCAGAGTGGACTATGCGACGTAGTAAGAAAGCAGGAAACACTTCAAGTTAAATGTTGCATAATAAAATTTTTAATAACATTACAAAAGTGCAAATAGCATTACTGCCGAAGTTCGTTGAGACTTCTTAGGACTACCCCCACCGGGGTAACTTCACAGTGTCCTTTACTTGTGATTGTGGAGGACCCGCTCCAAACCTCCAACTGTGGTCTTGGGTGGGCTGCAAGACTTTCCTTGAGCAGACCTCACTTTCGGCCACACCAAACGGGTTTTTAGTTTCTGAGGTAGTTGAAAATAGTGCACAGTTAAGTTTTTTGTAAAACCAAGATGGAGCACCGAAGTGCCAACTATTTACAGAAAAGTTTGTGAACCAGTACAGTTCATGGCTTCAAAGTTCAACATTTTGATTACATTGAAACACCATTACCCAACCTGGGTATATAAAGGCAACAATAAACTTGTTCTTCTGAACATTCACCCGTCCGGGTACATCAAACCATTACCCAACCTGGGTATATTAAGGCAACAATAAACTTCTTTTTATGAACATTCACCCGTCCGGGTACATCAATAATTTAACTATTTACATACAGAGACCCTGTCCGGGTTATTTAGACTTCTTTGGCTGGCCTCTTACAGGTACCACCTGGTACTCTTCTGGAGCTTGCCAAACATCCGTGACAGGAGGGTCCACCCAGACCTGATGACGTCGTGTGGCCTGTACAGTTACGTCGTGACCCGCTATCTGGGTCTGTGTGGCCACCTCTTTCGTCTCCCTCCGGGTCTGGAACCCTATGTCCCGGACTGAACGAACCCCAGGGGGCCTAACAGGCGCCGGGTACGGGCCAGCTATCATTATCATGTCCATAGCTGGGGCTGCTGAGGAGACCACTGAGGGAGGCTGGGGAGATTTACGGCGTGGGGTGGGCACTTGTGCAGAGGCCTGGTTGGGGGAGGCTGAAGGCTCGGAGGGTCTGTCAGTTTCCTGACACTCTGGGGAGTAGGGGTCGCACCTGGTAACATTTAGGGCGTACCATCCATTGTAACCCCAGTGTCGGGTGTAAGTCACCAAGTCTCCTGGCAACAGGTCCCTCCCCGGGTGTCCTTCTGGGAGGTGAGCCTCCACGTCCCGCCGGGTTACAAAGACTTCTAAATAAAGTCCAGGCTCCTGGATGAAGCCCCAACCACCTTTTAACTTAAAGTTCCGTACTGCACCCTTACGCCGTGGCTCCCTCAGCGTACTTTTATCCTTTCTCATACGTGCCTTCTCTGCCAGGTCCTTGTCCAGGTGACGTTGCCGAAGCTTTTGGGATTCTCGCTGCTCCCTTTGTCGCTCTGCTTCCAGCTCCCGACGTCTCCACTCTTCCTCCTGACGCCGGTTGTAATTCTCCTCCACCAGCAGCTCCATGTCTCCACCATCAAACGCCAGCTTACGATGTCCGGTTTGCGGCAGCTCTCCTGGCACCCGCCAGTCCTGGCGGCGCTCACCTGTGGCGGAAGCAGCCGGCTCTGGAACAGATGACGGTCGGGGCTCCGGTACAGGCAGGTAGAGCTCTGGTGCCTGCGCGGCCTCCTCCATGAGGACGGGTGTCGCTTCTTCTGCCTCAGCGACGGGGGCAGACAGCGGGATCTGGGGTGCTGGTGCGGCGTTTTCTGCAGGAACGGGTGCCTCCACTGTGATACTGGCAACCGGTTCAGATTGCAAGGGCTGGGATGCCCGCATCGGCCTCCTCTACTGGAACGGGTGCCTCCACTGAGATACTGTCAACCAGTTCAGATTGCAAGGGCTGGGATGCCCGCACGGCCTCCTCTACAGGAACGGGTGCCTCCACTGAGATACTGGCAACCGGTTCAGATTGCAAGGGCTGGGATGCCCGCATGGCCTCCTCTACTGGAACGGGTGCCTCACCTTCCGGTACAGACACTTCAGGGGGTAAGAGGGATTGGCGCCGCTCCAAGTGTAGTTTTAGGGCCCGCCAGCTCGCTTCCATCCTGGCGACCTCCTCCTGGTGCCGGGCCAGGTCTCTCAGGGTATCCTCCGCTTCTTCCAGCGTAGGAGGGTTTCCAGGCCGGGTGCCAAACGGTGGCTCAGTGGCGATCGGGTCGCTTCCGTGGGGGGAGAGCTCTGACTCCTCCATCCCTTCCCACTTCTGCTCACGTCCGTTCGCCATCTCTGCCAAGTCACATGTGTCATTAGCATCAGGAGAGGTGCCATCTTTTGTAGGGAGGCGGGACCTTCGCATTCATTTCCGCATACTGAGGAGGATGAGGAGGCGGAACTCCAGAGCTGTGGGGCACGATCTTACATTGCAGTAACATTTAGAGTGGGCGGACATCGTTTTCGCGCCACGGAGTGAGTGTACGCCCACGAGAGCACGCCCTTATTCTTCACCTGTGCCTCGTGGCGCAGATATGACAGAAAAATGGCAAATACAGTCTATGATGATTTTTGCAATTCTCAAGCAAAAAAACAGTTCAATTAAGGCACACAGGACTCGCTTATAGCGAGCTTCTGAATCCTGTTCGTGACGCCAAAGTTGAGTCGCACAGAGCCACAGGTTTTGGGGGTACTCGGCACCAAGCCCGTCGACTTCTATGGGGGATGTGACGGGTAGCACAGCTATGTCCGTGCCCTGGTCGCTCACTGGAATGTGGGATATTTCCAGGGGATGATAGAATGTTTGTGTAGTTTGTCGTGACGCCACCTGTAGTACCTGGTCAGGGTGACCAGCGCTGCTGTGCAGGTCCTCTGGCAGGGATGGTGTAGTGCAGCTAGGTGATAAGTCTTCTACAGGTAAGACGGTATCCTTCCAGGGCAGATAGATGTGAGATAGAGCAATGGTGCAGAGTGATGTAGCAGAGTGGAGTATGCGACGTAGTAAGAAAGCAGGAAAGGAAACAATTCTTACTACAAAGACATGCAGCATAAGGCTGCCTCAACCCCTCCCATCCAACTAGCTACACCCTGTTCTAACCAGCCTGAACTGCACCATCCCATTGGGTCCGCCTACACTCAGCTGGCATAGTGTACTGTTGAATGCAGTGGTTGGAGTCAATGGGGTGTTTCCTCCTTACCTGAGAGTAAGTTGTCACACCGCTGGGTGCGATGCAACATCTCTGTGGCGACTGGACCCTCGGGTGCTTCTGTCTTTTCACAAATGCCGGCTTTACCCGGCAATTGAATCAGAGGCTATTTTACTATGTAGAAGTGAATAAACTATAAATATATGTATATATATATGTCACAATGACATGTATATAATATATATATATATATATATATATATATATGTATTCTATGTGTGTATATTTTGTGTTTACAAGGAAAGAAAGTGTTTTTTTAGTTGCGATATTTTGTTCCCATAGACTTACATGGGACTTCCGGTATCGGTATCGGGTATCGCCGATATTTTAGTGATATCGGCGATACCATTCCGATCCGATATTTTTGGATATCAGAAAGTATCGCTCAACTCTACTTACAACATATAATCCAGTGACAATTACATGGGGTGAGGAAATCAGCAATCAAGCGCACAAAGAATAAGTATCAATATGGATGAGCCAGTCCATTTGGTTGGGTCAATTCTCTGAGCTGCTGGTAGCTTGATCTGTGCATGAAACCTGTTCACATCCTGGATGGAAGTGGGTTAATGGAGACATCAATGAAGTTGTCTTTTAGAAGTACTCAGTGGCTCCCCAGAGATTCTAGTATTCTAGAGGATTTTGACTTCCAGTTCACATCCCTGGTGGCAATAGAAAAATGTTGTCATCAGAAAGCTGTTGATGAAGCGGGTGGAAACTGCTCTTAATTGACATGTGCCCACATCATAAAAAAAACTTAAAACAGCATTATCCGTACAGGGATGAAACTCTCAAGAGAAATTACATCTCTTCAAAGACCTGTAGCTAGACTTGTGTGTTTGTATCCAATTTACATACACATGGAAATTTACTGTTTCGCTGAAGCAGATAAGTCTCTAGAAATTAAAATTTGCCACCAAACTTTCAAACAGAATACATTTTTAGGTTTCTATCAGAAGTTTCTGTATTGTGGACAGCAAAAAATGCCCAGCCCGTAATATTATTCTTGCCTTAAAAATTAATGGAATCTCAATGAAAACTTTACAGACTCCTTACATTTAAAGCACCACTTCAGCATTTATTTTATTTAATCTTTTGTATGATGCTGCAAATCTAAGATCCCTGCCCCTAGTATCATACTCACCAGCTGCCATCTTCATCTGTTCTCAGTGTTGCTCCAGTCATCTTCTGCAGTTTTTAACTTGCCTGATCACTCCAGTGTTTGCTAATGAGCTGGAAGTCACAACTCAATTTAAGTCTATGAGAGCCAGAACGAGGAATCATACACTTACCCTGAGAGCTAGTGACCGTTACCTCTGACTTCCAGTCAGGTAGAAGTTGCGGTAACAAGGTTACGACCTGAGTAGCGCCAGGAAGAGCTGAAGACAAAGGCTGGTAAGAAAATCTTTGTTAACTCCCACTTGAAGGGGAAATTTGTGAGCCCAAAACCCTCTGCCCATTTTTAGTGATATTAATTGTATACACTGTGTTCACAATTATTAGGTAATTTGTATTTTTGATGATTCATGTTATAATTGAGCAACTACAGCTCTTTCGGTCAAACCAAAAGGTTAATAAACCTGAAACTGGAATGTTCAAGAAACTAAAATTGAGATTTTGTCTTAAGAGAATATCTCTGTGTGCACAATTATTATGCAACTAAATGAAAAATGTAAATTTTCTCTTTTGCTTATTTTTATCTGTTAAAGTGAAAGTAATAACCAAAAATCTCAATAAGCACAGAAATATATTTCTGACATTTAAAGTAAAAAATATCAGTGACCAATATATCCACCTTTCTTTTCAATAACAGAAATAAGCCTTCCATCTATGGAGCCTGTCAGCTCGTAAATTTATTGACGATCAACTTTATGGTCAGCACCAATCATAGCCTCCCAAATATTGTTCAGAAGTAACTGCTTTACTTCACTGTAAATCTCCCATTTAGACGAAGCCCTCAAGCTCTCAGTAGGGTTTGAGTCAGGTGAAGAAAGGGCCATGTCATTATTTTTCATCTTACTGGCACCCTAGCAGTGGAGACTTTGATGCTGCGATAGAGCATTGTCCCACAGAAAAAATCATGGTTTTCTTGAAAGATGTACACTTTTTCCTGTATTACTGCTTGAAGAAAGTTTCTACTAAATACTGGCAGTGGATTTTGGAGTTGGTTTTGAGTTAATATTTAACCCAAAAATGTCCAACTAGCTTATCTATAGTAATACCAGCCCATAGCAGTGACATATTGCAACCTTGTTGGCGTCTGAGTGGAAGTGCAAGTCTGTGTCCATTACTGATCAGATCACAGGCGCGTCCATCTGGTCTGTCAAGAGTCACTCTCTCATTAGTTCATAAAACTTTTCAAAAATTTGTCTTCAAATATTTTTTGGCCCCATCTTGACATTTCCACTTTTGTAACTTGTTCAATGATGGTGGGGTTCAGCCTTCCTTACCTTGACTGTGTCTCTGAACACTGAATACCTTGTACTTCTGAGCACACCAGGGAGGTTTCAGCTCTGTAATATGGCATCAGTTGAGGATAATGGCTTGCTTGTAGCCTCACATTTGATTCTCCTCAAATCCTTGGCATTTACTGTGCATATTTTTTTCCCTCAGCAGTTTTTTTTGCAGCCCTGTTGACTATTCGCAACATAACTTTTGAGGGTTCCATGACCACACTCCAATATCTTAGCAGTTTCAAGATTGCTGCATCCCTATCTAACACTTTCAGCAATGTTTGAATTTTCAGAGTCAATTGAATCTCCATTTTGGCTCATTTTACCTTAAGAAAACAAGCTGCATATAAAGTATGTACCGTATTTTTCAGACTATAACACACACTTTTTTCCTCCAAAATTGTGAAGGAAATTGGGGGGTGCGTCTTATAGTCAGGATGTACCTGCTCTGGCTGTGGATGGGGAGGTGGGGGAGCAGCAGCGGGTCACAGGAGGCAGGAGGCAGCAATTGCAGCTAACTACTGTGCCCGCTGCTAAAGAGAAATTAATATTCACTGCACTCCACATCCATGGGACTGGAAAGCAGTGAATATTCATTTCTCTTTAATAGCGGACACGCTGTTAGCTGCAGCCGTCGGCTCCTGCAGTTGCCAGGAAATCACATGTGCCCGATAATAAAGAGAATGAATATTCACTGCTCTCAGCACTGAAGTTTCAATTAAGATGTGATGGCTATGGGAGCATTGTAAGACTTCTTTGCTGGGAGTTCAGATACCTCATGCAACAGCTTATTTTTTTTTAGCTTCCCAGCTACACTTTGGCACAAATATCAGTTTCATAGACTACTATTGGTAGAAAAATGTAAGAATAGTAACACAGGTAGGTGACTGATCAATTGACCCACAGTAGAACACTTTATAATGGCACAGGAGCAGTCAGAAATAGGCCATGCAGGTGGTATCAGGGTCTGGGCCAGCATTTAAAGATTTGAATTTAAGTTTAAATTAAGATAAGGTGGGTAAGGAACCAGTGTAGGCGTGCTGTGCTGGGAGCCCTGATGCATCATGCAACAGCTCAAACTTCTTTTTTACGCAGCCACACTCAGATGGCACAAATATCAGCTTGGTAGACTACAAATGGTAGAAAAATGTAAGGATAGTAACACAGGCAGTTGACTGATCAATTGACCCACAGTAGAAATTTTAGAATGACACAGCAGCAGTCAACAATAGGCCATGTGCTGTGTTTTGGTAGCTGAGGAGAATAAGCAAAAACGGCAATACACCAGAGAGGCTGGAACCTATTGGATTGCAGTACCCTGCACTAACCACACAACTAGAGGTAGCCGTGGAGCGTTCCTACGTTGATCCTAGACGCCTCGTCACAGCCTGAGAGATAACTACACCTAAAGGCAGAAAGATGAAAGCTATCTGCCCCGGAGCAGATCCCCAAAGAAAATAGGAAGCCCCAAACAGGTAATGGCGGTTAGACAAGAAGAAGCACGTACACAGACAGAAAATAGAATGAGCAAACGCTGGGGCCCAATCTGTCTAGACAGAAAAGTACAGGAAAGGATACTCACTGCAATCCAAAAAATACCCTAAAAAAAACAACGCTTCTGATTGCACCTAAAATCAGATCTCTGGTGTAACAAAACTAAGCCGCAGCGACTGAAAAAACAGAAAAAATCAAATGAACAAATAACAGTGGCTTCAGATAAACTGAGAGGAGCACAAGCCCCCGGAGGGGGCCTGGCTGACCTCCACAGAAGTGCAGGGAACAATGCAAAAAGCAAGCACAAAAATAAAAGCAGAAAATATCTTATCTGATAGCAGAAGATGCAGGCAAGACTCAGCAAACTTCCAAATGAACCAGGAACCACAATTGAGACAAGAACAATTGATCACCGGCAACCATCATGGGAGGGAACATCCCTTATATCAGACCAGTCAGCGATCCCAGATTGCCATTCCTCGCTGAAAGGCTCAGTACTGTCTGTAACCACCAGAGGGAGTCTCTGCTCAGAAACCATCTCTAGCACATTCATAACAGCTATGCAAGGTGTATCAGGGTCTGGGCCACCATTTGGAGCGAGAAATAGAAGTTTCAATTATGACGTGGTGGCTAAGGAAGCGGTGTAAGCCTTCTTTGCTGGGAGCCCAGATACCTCATGCAACAGCTCTTTTTATAGTTTCCTAGCCACACTCAGGTGGCACAAACCTCAGTTTTATAGACTACTATTGCTTCAAAAATGTAAGAATTGTAACACAGGTAGTTGACTTATCAATTGACCCAGAGTAGGATATTTTATAATGGCACATCAGCAGTCAGCAGGGTCTGGGCCAGCATTATTAGCAAGGAATTGAAGTTTCAATTAAGACATGGTGGCTAATGGAGCGCTGTAAGCCTTATTTGCTTGGAGCCCTGATACCTCAAGCAACAGCTCAATTTTTTTTGTCCCAGACAGACTCAGGTGGCACAAATATCAGCTTGGCAGAGCACTAATGTTAGAAAAATGTAAGGATAGTAACACTGGTAGCTGACTAAAAGTAAGTCTGGGCCTGCGGGTCTGGGAGCAATACTGTAGAAATATTTCCCAAAATGTGGGGTCTGGGCCATCATTTCGAGAGAGGAATTGAAGTTTCAATGAAGACGTGGTGGCTAAGGGAGCAGCGTAAGCCTTCTTATCTTGGAGCTTTGACACCTCATGCAACACCATTTTTTTTATTCCAGCCACACTCAGATGGCACAAGCATCAGTTTCATACATTACTATTGGTACAGAAATGTAAGGAAAGTAACACAGATAACTGACTGAAAGTGAGTGCAGGCTTGCTTGTCTGGGAGCCATACTTACACAGGCAACCCACCAGATGGAGACCAGACTTGTAGTCTCTACATTTCAAAAAGTTATCACACACCACTAAAGTGGCATAAATTTCCACAGAGTACAAATATTATAATAGGCCTCTGACACACCTTCCACTACTGGCAACCCAACAGATGGAGACCCAATTTTGAGTCTTCACAATTCAAAAAATTGTTTGTAACATCAGTAGCAGTAAGAACTGCAGGCAAAGAAGACACCACAAAGGTGACACAGACTGCAATAATGTGAAATCAATGCATGACACTAAAAACTGCACCATCGCCTAGTCTGCCCAGTCTGCAACTGGGTTGCAAAAGTCATTGGAGATCCATGACTTGTTCATTTTGGTGAAAGTTAGGTGGTCTACACTTTCAGGGGAGAGCCATATGTGCTTATTCATTTAAGACTCCACCAGCAGCGCTGAAGACACGTTCCAATAGAATGCTGGCTGCCGGGCATGATCAAACCTCCAAGGCGTGACAGGCGAGCTCAGGCCACTCTTCCATTTTTGAAGACCAAAATGTAAAAGGGTCCAAAACCCCCTGATGGCATTGATATTGAGCTACAGATACTCCTGCACCATCCTCTCCAGTCGTTCACAACGTGTAAGACTTGTACTCTGTTCTGCTGGTGCACAGGCTGGTCTAAAATATGTGTGAAATGACTCAAATAAATTGCTTATGCAACTTACACTGCTGCTGCTGCTAATTTTTTTGTTTATGATGATGCCTTGATGTTCCCAGGGTTGGACATCCAGAACTGGGATGCACACTGTGTGCCTCATTGCTGTCTTAGGGAAAACCATTCTTCAGATTGTCTACAACAGTGTAGACAGTGTTTCAACACTCCAGCGTGCGCACATCCCTTTTCAGGGGGAAAGCATTTAGCTAAATTTACTCTTGTAACCTGGAACTAACAGAGTGGCAACCCAGTAGTCAGCATTATTTCTAACCCTAAGAATATGGGCACTATGTTGAAGATAGTCCAACAAAAAAGCACTCATGTGTTAGGCACTTCCATGAGGTCCATGGTTGGTTGTTGGGGAGGTAACACTCAAGGTTACTTCCTCCATCCCCTCCTGCCAACCAGACAACAGAGAGTGGATCATTATCCTCTTCATCTCCCGACTATTGCGCGTCCATCACCTCGTCCTCCTCCATTTGTTCCTCGGCTCCTGCATCTTCACTAACAGTTTGTCTAGTACCAGGAGCCTCTCTTGATCGCTGTAAGGCACCCTCAAAGGCACCTGCCTGTGCGATGACAGTCCGGAAATTTGACATATTGTTATCTCTTCCGCATCCTCCTCTGCTTCCACCTCTTCCTCTGGGACCACCACCTCCTCACGCGGACTATTCAAAGTGTGCTCCAGCAATGTAGATGACTGGAATAGTGATGCTGATGATGGCATCATCAGTGCTAACCATTTTAGTAGCCATTTCAACACTGTGCAGAAGGGTGCAGAGGTCCTTCATCTGTGCCCACTTTAAACGTGATATGCACCATGTTCGGACTGCGTTGGCCCAGGCTATGCAAAGTTACATACTGCACCAGGGCTTGTTGCTGCTGCCACAGCTGATTCAACATGTGCAGAGTGGAATTCCACCATGTCGGAACATCACAAATCAAACGGTTAATCGGTAGGCTGAAAGACCTCTGTAGCAATGCAAGTCAATGACCTGGGGGGTGTGATCTTCGGAAGTGAGCACACAGTGACGATGTTTTCTGCAGAAGTGCATCCACGCTGGGAGAGTGGCAGAGAAATTGCTTTTCCATCAGGTTGAGGATGTGAGCCATGCAAGACACATGTGTGAGGTTGCAACAGAGTAGGGCCACCATTAGGTTTGCACCATTATCGCCCAAGGCATTCCCTGGCCCCAGGTTTAGTGGAGACAGCCATTGCTCTAACTCAGTCTGGCTAGCTGTCCACAACTCTTGAGCTGTGTGACTGTGATTTCTAAGGCATATTAATTTAAACACTGATTGCAGTGAGCCATGGCTGCGCAGTACGGAGGTGGGAGAGTTTCTATCTACACTGTTGGAATGCATGTCTTATTAAGTGCATTTGAAATGCACCCTGGGAAAAATAAAATTTTTCAGGGAACAGGTGTTGTTGTTGATGACATGCTGGTGTAGCGCAGGCACAGCTTTCTTAGGCTAGTTTCACACTAGCGTATGGCTGAGCTGCGTAGGGCTGCGGACTTCCTCCGTGAAGCTCCGCCCACTGCTCCATCTCCTCCGGTTAGCTCTGCCTATGCCTGCAAGCATCCCTCATGCGGCCTGCATACCTATATTTAACATTAGTAACACAGGCTGTGTCGGTTTGTCGCCGCATGCGTCGTTTTGACGGTGCGGTGACCAGAAAAAAAATGCAACCTGTTGCGTTGGGCGCAGGTCGCCGCACCGTTAAAATGACGCATGCGGCGGCAAATGCATACATCTACACGGCCTGCATTCCTAATGTTAAATATAGGTATGCAGGCCGCATGCAGGACGCTTGCAGGCATAGGCGGAGCTAACTGGAGGAGGTGCAGTGATGGGCGGAGCTTCATGGAGGAAGTCCGCAGCCATACCCTAGTGTGAAACTAGCCTTAGAGAAGTAATGGCGACTGGGCACCTGGTACTGGGGGACTGCGAGGGCCATCAACTTTCTGAAACCATCTGTATCCACAAGGAGTAAAAGCAGCATTTTTGTGGCTAACAGATTGGAGATGGTGAAGTTCAAACTCTTAGCTTTGGCATGCATAGGAGAAAACATGCTTTTACGTGACCACAACTGTGGGACCGGAGGCTGGCTACTGTGCTAAGACATGGTGGAGTACGAAGAATAAGGCAAACTGCTGGACTGTGAGTGAGATGCAGGCAAAGATGTTATGGTGGATTGAGAAAGATGTGTTGTGCTAGGTGACGCAAAAGAAGCAGTCATGTCTACGTCCGTAACAGCTGATGGGCTCTCAATCCCTCTAAATGTAGGGGGAAAACAAGTGAAGTTTCAGAGGCCAGAGACCTGTGTGAAAAGGCTTGGCATGGTGACCGAGGAGGAAGAAACAGCAGATGGGGTTGATAGGAAGGCTTGTGGTTGGCGAGACCCGCAAGTCTGCATTTTAGCGCAGTGAGATTTCCACACTAAGGCATGTTGATCGCGCCTGTGCCGATTCATGCATGTAGTTGTCAAATTATGATAATTTTTGCCTCCACAGAGTTTTTTTTTAATTTGACAGATAAAGTGTGTTGGGTCATCCTTTGTGGCTATACAACCCTTGCCACCTCTGCGAACTGCACACTTGCGACCGGTGCTGGCCACAGCCAGAGATGGGACTGAGTATGCAGTGCTTGTCATAGTTGCATCACTTTGTGTCTGGGTGGGAAGCTGCAATGTTACCTCCTCATCTTTCTCCTCCTCCACCTCCTCTGCTAAGCTACTGAGCTGTGTACCTCTGGGTTCACACTAAAGGGTATGCCACACTAAACAACGTCGCTAACAAGATCGCTAAAAAACGTCACTATTTAGCGATCTCGTTAGTGACGTTGTTATGTGTGGCATCTAGCGACGACGTGGCCCCTGCTGAGATCCTGCTGTGATCTCGTTCATCTCAGCGATCGTTCGGGACCCTATTTTTATCGCCGGCGTCCCGCTGGTAAGTATATATCGCTGAGTGTGGCACCTTTTTTTTTAGCGATTTAGCGGTATTTTGTACCGCTAAAGTCGTTAAGGAGATCGCTAACCGCGATAGCGTCCTTAACGACATCGCTAAATTAGGCCACTACTAGCGATATTAAAACGATCCCGCTAGCGATCTCATTAGTATGCGACGCTAACGAGATCGTTAGAGGGATCGTGTAGTGTGGCAGTACCTTAAGTGTGATCTACAACCTCATCATCATCCTCTCTGTTCTCACAATCCTCTCCCTGACCCTCCTCCTCTTCCTGCACTGACACCAGAGTACAGTGTGTGTGCACCTCTGGCATCTGAGTCTCGTCAGCATCACTTCCACCCTTGGTGGTTAACGTCTGGTGTTTGGATCCTACTTCGTCTGACCCCCGGATCCAGCATAAAAAAATGTTGTGCATTAGTGCAGATGCTTTCCTCCTCTGTATTCTGTGATTCTTCAGATCAGACCTCTGATGCCAATGGAATAGAATGTGTGAACGGCTCTGCAGAATGGCCCATCTGAGGTTCCCCACACACAGTTGGGCATTTTTGACAGAGAGGGAAGCTAGGGTGATTGGGGTGCCTCCTCTGAGGATTGTACTGTGTGTGATGTTAAGGTGGAGGAAGATGAGGAGAGGCCACTTGATACAGCACTTGCCATCCACTGTAGCACATGCTCTTTCTGAGCCTCATCTACAAGCCGCTGTGCGGCTGCCAAGAAAGGAAGTCACGTAGCCTGGCCAGTAACAGATGTTGTCAGTGGTCTTTGAATAGGACAAAACAGTGTTTGTTCAGTTGAGCTTTCATTAACATTAACACCCAAACCACGTACACGTCAAACACAAAGTCTATACCCCTTCTACCATGACCTCGCTTTTTCCCACTCATGTTGTAAGTAGCCTTCCCCTCTTGTAACCTGCTGTTTCACAACCTTTGGCCCACAGTTGTCAGTCACCTGTAACTAAATGAACAGTTACTATTTATTTTCTTAGATAGTGTGCCTGAACAACACTGTTATACCTTACAATTATTAATTGGAAATCTAGCCTTCTGATTTGCCACTGAAACACAGTTATATCATAAACAATTTGGATTAGCTAATTGGCCCTCCAGGCTGCAACTCAATATTAGGCCTAATGATTGTGAAGAGTAAATCTGGCCTTATGATTTCTCTCTGAAACACAGTTTTATCACAAATGATTTGGAGCAGCTAATTGGACCTCGTGGCTGCACCCCAATATTAGGCCTAACGATTTTTAACTGGAAATCTGGCCTTCTGATTAGTCACTGAAACACAGTTTTATCACAAATGATTTGGAGTAGCTAATTGGGCCTCGTGGCTACTCCCCAATATTAGGCTTAACGATTTTTAAGTGGAAATCTGGCCTTCCGATTTGCCACTGAAACAGTTTTATCACAAAATGATTTTGAATAGCAAATGGTGCCTCCTTAGACTGCCACGCAGTTTTTGCACACTCTACTGCTCCATCTCCCACCCAATGAGTACATCTGCTACATAATCGTGGGCTGTTGATTGTAATCATGGCAACCGGTGGTCAAATTATGACCTCTGAATTTGCCAAGAGCATGGTGTAAAAGGCATTCTGTCAATGCCACAGGTGTAATGCCTTACAGTATATGCGTATTCCAATGCACTATACCAGTGATCACAGTGATTAAAGTTAAAGTCACTTATAGGGAATAAGTAAAAATGTTTAAAAAAAAGTAGAAAGAAATTGTAAAAATGTTTTTAAAAAATCAAAAAATAAAAGTAAAAAATATAGTAATAAAATGTATATTTATCTAAAAACAAAAATAAGCAAAAAAAAGTACACAAATTTGGTATTGCCGCATCCGTAACAATCCTTATCTATAAACCTACAAACCTTTTTTTTTAAAAAATCCAAAACTTAAAAAACAAGCCACCATACAGCCCATCAGTGGAAAATTAAAAAACTGTAGCTTTCAGAACACAACAATGCAGAAATAATTCTTATTATTTTTATTTATGTAAAAGCGGCAAAACATAAAGTAAGCGATAAAACATTACGTCAATGTGGTATCACTGTAATCATACCGACCAGAAGAATAAAGCTGTCATCAATTTTTCCACATGTTGAACGCATTAAAAATTAAAAAATATCCTGAATTGCTGGTTTTTGCACACCGTATTTTGCGGTTTATAAGACGCACCGGATTATAAGACGCATCCCAAATTTTGAGGAGAAAAATAGGAAAAAAACTTTTTTTTAATAAAATGGTGTTGCTTCTTATAATCCAGGCATGTTATTGCTTACCGGGGGTGGTGGTGCGGTGAAGCGGGGTACCAGGGTCGCTGCTGGCAGAGGCAGGAATGGGGTGATGCTGCAGACCACAGACTGGGAGAAAGGGGTGTGCGATACTGCCTGTGTTTGGTGACACGGGGGCTCCTCCGACATTTTGTGAAAATCGGGAGTCCCACACTTCCATGGTTTACTATGCAGTGTACTCCGGGAAAAAGGCTGCCAGGATGGCGCATGCGCAGATGGAGATCTTGGCGCTGAGATCTCATCTCCCGAGATCTTGGTGTTGAGATCACCATCTGCGCATGCGCCGCCCCCGGCAGTCATTTTCCCGGAGTACTCCGCATAGTAAACCATGGAAGTGCGAGGGCTCCGGGTTTTCCCAAAATGTCGTCTGAGCCCCCGCACCACTGAACACCAACAGCATTGCACATACGACCTCCCCCTCATCCCAGCCTGCAGCAACGCTCCACTCTTGCCTCCTCCAGCAGCGACCCTGGGAACCTGCTCTACCGCGGCCAGTAAGGTATATTAGCATTATTAGATGCATCCCCATTTTCCCCCAAATTTGGATAGATAGAAAGCGATCAAAAATGTTATATGCCTGAAAATGGTATCAAGAAAAACTTGAACTACTCCCACAAAAAAAAGCCCTCAAGTGACTCTGTTGGTAAAAATATAGAAAATTATAGCTCTCAAAATATAGAAATGAAAAACTTTTTTTGTTAAAAAAAGCCCTTTTTTAGTGTATAATAGTAACCAAGCATAAAAACAATATAAAACTGGTATTGCTGTAATTGCACTGTAAATATCTGAAATATGTGATTCAGACAGAACCCCTGATGGAAGATTCCTTATAATGAGGTTCCATTAGGACACTTTGGGCTCTCTCTTGCCTATGATTCGGCCAAGTGATCTTTCTAAGTGTGCATAAAAGTGCGGTTGACCACAATTTTGTACATCTCTGAAAAGAAGGACACCACTAAACAGAGGTGCTTACTACACCCCTACATGAATTCCTTGCCAGGTGTAGTTTCGAAAAGGGGGTCACTTGTGCTGTTTTGGCATGTGAAGGGCTCTTCTAATGTGACATGGCATCCGCAATCTATTCCAGCCAAAATGGCATTCCAAAATTCAAATGGTGCTCCTTCCCTTCTGGGCTCTACCATACAACCAAACAATAATTATGGTACATTGGCATACTCAGGGGAAATTGACCAACAACTTTTTGGTTACTTTTATGAAAATGAAAAATTTGGGGCTAACGTAACATTTTTGTGTGAAAAATTGAAATTTTCATTTTTTCCTTCCACGTTGCATTAATTCCATTGAAGCACCTAAAGGTTTAATAAACTTTTTTACTATGGATTTAAGCTCTTTAAAGGGTGCACTTTTTAAAATGGTGTCACTGTTGAGTATTTTCTGTCAAATAGGCCCCTCAAAGTCACTTGAAATTTGATGTGATCACTAAAAAATTGGTGCTGAAAATCTTTTTGGAAAAATGAAAAATTGCTGATAAACTTTTAGCCTTTTTAATTTCCTAACAGAAAAAGTTATGTTTATAAAACGATGATGATGTAAAGGAGACACATGGCGTGTGTTATTTAATAACTATTTTTTATGGTATAATAATCTGGTTTAAGGGCATAAAACTAAAAATAAAGGTTTTAAAATTACAACATTTTCAATTTTTCTGTAAAATTTTAGATATTTTCATACATAAACGCATATCATATCGACATTAAAGCTTTGCTTGGAGGTGAAATGGTTAAGGAGCACTGTTCACAATATTTGCTAGTTTTAACTAATTAATATATATATACAGTGAGGAAAATAAGTATTTGATACACTGACGATTTTGCATTTTTACCCACCAACAAAGAATGGAGAGGTCTGTAATTTTTATCGTAGATACACTTCAACTATGAGAGACAGAATCTTGAAATAAAACAGTACATCACATTGTATGATTTTTACATAATTAATTTGCATTTATTATATATATCACCCAAAAAAAGCATTGAAATTTTTTTTCTGGTTTCAGTTATTCATCCATAGAGTATTACGTGCTTTATGGTACATTTCTGTGGTGTACAACACTCCAAAAAAGCATTGAAAAATGTTATGTATTAGTTGCTTTCTGTTACATTTTGGTTGTATACAACACTCCAAAAAAGCATTGAAAAATTTGTCTGAATTAAATTACTCATCTATGCAGTATTACGCGCTTTGTGTTAATCTATACATTTTAATGCGGTTCTTGTTACATTATGGTGGTATATAAAAGTCAAAACATCTTCTAAAAATTTTTACATTATGGCTGGTCCGAACAATGAAAGCAATTGTTACCATCCACCTTTTGTGTCTCCCCTTTTTCCTCATAGATTGTAAGCTTGCGAGCAGGGCCCTCATTCCTCTTGATATCTACTTTGATCTGTGTTTATTGTTATGCTGTAATGTCTATTGTCTGTACAAGTCCCCTCTATAATGTAAAGTGCTGCGGAATATGTTGGCGCTATAGAAATAAAATTATTATTATTATTATTACTGTTGGGGTTCCTCAAGGATCAGTCCTAGGCCCCCTCCTCTTCTCTTTGTATACTGCCCCTATTGGACTAACAATCAGTAGATTTGGTTTCCAGTACCATCTCTATGCTGATGACACCCAATTATACACTTCTTCACCTGTTATCACGCCTGCCTTTTTAGAAAACACCAGTGATTGTCTTACCGCTGTCTCTAACATCATGTCCGCCCTCTATCTGAAACTGAACCTGTCAAAAACGGAACTCCTCGTGTTTCCTCCCTCTACTAACCTACCCTTGCCTGACATTGCCATCTCCGTGTGTGGTTCCACCATTACTCCCCAGCAACATGCCTGCTGTCCTGGGGTCATACTTGATTTCAAGCTTTCATTCACCCCCCATATCCGATCACTGGCTCGTTCTTGTTATCTCCACCTCAAAAACATCTCTAGAATTCGACCTTTTCTTACTTTTGACTCTGCAAAAACTTTTACTGTTTCTCTTATTCATTCTCGTCTGGACTATTGTAACTCTCTACTAATCGGTCTCCCTCTTACCAAACTCTCCCCTCTCCAATCTGTCTTGAATGCTGCAGCCAGGATCATATTCCTCACCAATCGTTACACCGATGCCTCTACCTTGTGCCAGTCATTACACTGGTTACCCATCCACTACAGAATCCAGTACAAACTTATTACCCTCACTCACAAAGCACTCCATGGCTCAGCACCACCCTACATCTCCTCCCTCGTCTCAGTCTACCATCCTACCCGTGCCCTCTGTTCTGCTATTGACCTGAGGTTAGCATCCTCAATAATCAGAACCTCCCACTCCCGTCTCCAAGACTTTTCACGTGCTGCGCCAATTGTTTGGAATGCACTACCCAGGTTAATACGATTAATCCCCACAGTTTTAAGCGTGCCCTAAAAATGCATTTGTTCAGACTGGCATACCGCCTCAACGCATTAACCTAACTATCCCTGTTGGCCCATTCAAAAAATTTTTTTCTACCATACTCAGGTACCTCTTATTATGTTCTCACCCGCTTTATGCATTTAATAGCCCTCTGTGTCTGTTCTGCTACATACATTGGCTGTTAACTGGTTCATGCAGAATTACATGAACACCCGATTCTTACACTATGGCTGGTCCGAACAATGAAAGCAATTGTTACCGTCCACCTTTTGTGTCTCCCCTTTTTCCTCATAGATTGTAAGCTTGGTATCTACTTTGATCTGTGTTTATTGTTATGCTGTAATGTCTATTGTCTGTACAGTCCCCTCTATAATGTAAAGTGCTGCAGAATATGTTGGCGCTATAGAAATTAAATTATTATTATTATTATTATTATTAATAATAATCATCCATGCAGTTTGACAAGGTTATTGTTACATTACGGTGGTAAGTAAAACTGCAAAAATACTTACAAAATTTTTTATAGATTTAATTAGTCATCCATTTAGTTTAATGGGGTTCTTGGTACATTACAGTGGTATATAAATTTTCAAACAAAACTTCAAAAAATGTTTGTGGATTCAATTATTCATCCATACAGTCTAACCCAGTTGTTACATTATGGTGGTGAATAAAACTTGAAAAAAACTTCCACATTTTTTTATGGAATTAATTAGTCATCTATACAGTATAATGTGCTTTGTGTAAAATCATGGTGGGTTCAAATTTTAAAAAAATGCTTGGCCTGGTACAATTCACAAAATATTTTTGTTCAAAAAATTGATTATTGTCATGTATACAGTAGTACTTGATTTGTTTGCAATTTGTTGGTTTGAAATAAAAAACAAATTTAGCCTGCTGCAGGTGTACAAATTTGGTCCTTTGGTACTCTTCCACCAGCCGCCACTATTTCTCCAGTGTGACATCCCCGTCTTGTACCAGCACATGTCAAGGAACATCGCCCGTGTTCTTACCAACACTCTAATTGTCCACTTAACAACCGATACATGGACAAATGCTTGTGGCCAGGGATGCTACATTTTACTGATGGCACACTGGGTGAACATAGTGGAGGCTGGGGCTGAGTTCCCACCCTGACTTGGCACATGTGCTACCGAAGCCAAGGATTGATGGCCCTACTTCTGTCAGGGTTTCCTCCACCTCCTACACAAGTTCCTGCATCCCGTCCTGCTGCCCCACATTCTCTATTGCTGGCATGCTATCTTAGAGTACTCATCACCTGGCAGTTCTGCATCACTGCCTCAGTGAAGCGGCAACAGGCTCTGCTGAAGCAAATGTCTCTAGGAGACAAACTGCACAACACGGCACAGTTATTGAAAGGAATAACATACCAGACAGATCTCTGGCTCTCACTGCTGAACCTATAGCCAGGCATGGTCATGTGTGAAAATGGCCATAACATGGTGGCAGCTGTGAAGCTTGGCAAGCTCAAACACGTACCATGCTTGGCCCACGTGCTCAATTTGGTAGTTCAGCGGTTTCTGAAAACATACCCATATTTGCCATAACTTCTGGTCAAGGTATGCCACATCAGCGGCCATTTCCGCAAGTCAGCTACAGCTGCTGGAACTCTGGCAGTGCTGCAGCAGTGCATACAAGTGCCAGCACATCGACTGTTTTACATCACCATGCGCTGGTGACTAACCTTTTTCCCCATATAGGGGTTCTGACTAGTGATGAGCGAGCATACTCGTTGCTCAGGTGGTCTCCGAGTATTTGGAAGTGCTCGGAAATTTAGTTTCTGTCGCCGTAGCTGCATGATTTGCCATTATGTGACAGCCTGAATACATGTGGGAATTCCCTAACAAATAGGCAATCCCCACATGTATTCAGGCTGTCAAGTAACCGCAAATCCTGCAGCTACGGCAACAGAAACTAAATCTCCGAGCACTTCCAAATACTCGGAGACCACCCTAGCGTGCTCGGGGAAACCCAAGCAACGAGTATACTCACTCATCACTAGTTCTGACATAACCTGTCAGCTCGCTGGACTTTACTTGCCACTACAGGAGCCCATATTATCTATATTATGACCCAATTCACCCCTGATGAACCCCCTGAACAGAGGGGGAAATGCGTTTGGAGGCTACACAAATCCTTATGGGTAATCTTTGAACAGGTCTATACTTGGGTACTGCCCTTGTTAGGGCAAGAGCAATGCAGGGGCATGACATGGAGTATTAAGAGATCAGAGCAACTTCTTTCTCCCCCCTCTATTGTCTATACTTCCCCTTTGCTCCTATGTGGTGAACATGCTATTGAAATATGAAGTAAGAAATTGAATACAACTTTGGTGAGATCAAAACAATTTTTTATTATGAGCACTGTTAAATTTGAGCACTAGCACTTTATGCATACATTGTCTTGTCTGTTTACATGTATTTTTGGCCATTAATCTTTTAGGGTAAGTAGTAAAAGTTATGTTCTAATTAAATTCCTTGCCCTGCTGAAACTTGGAAAAATTCCCAGCGACAGGGTGAAAGTTTCCTTGCTCAACCAAGGAGGAGAGGCGAGGGGTAGACACAGCAGAGGCAAATGTATACTGTCAAAGGCCTGGGTCAATTTCATGACACCATCCTAGTGTCAAGACCCTGATGACTGGGTATTTTTGACAAGTAGGGAAACGTTTTTAAAGATAGTCAAGCAATACCTAGCCGACAAAACCAGCGTACTCACTAATTCCTCTGCAACCGACAGCCATTGGATCTGCCCTCTATGTCTTGGAGATGTGCTGCCCTGCCGCTAGCATCTTGTCTGAGTGGGTTTTTAGTGCCGCGGAGGGGTCAAATCAGACAGGCGCTTTCGCCTGTCAACAAAAAGTGTTGACAGTCTCACTCTGATAAAAATGAACAAAGCTTGGATTAGCCACAACTTTTTCCAACCACCAGATGACAGCAGCACATAAAGTGGTTATAATCTCCAATATTTGAATGAGGCCCACCAGTTGTTGCCCTCAAGGGTCTATGGGTGACTGTACCTATAATTTTTCCTGGCTTTGTGAGTATAGGAGTAGATGAACTACACTTTCTTAATGTTTTACTGAGGCCCTCCAGTTGTTGCCTTCAAGGGTCTATGGATGAGCCTGGTTATATTTTTCCTAGCTTTGAACTGTGTGCAGAGTCTTTATGAGTGTAGGAGAAACACAACTATACTTTGTTTACAATATTTGAATGAGGTACTACAATTGGTGCTTTAAAAGTGTACAGATGATCCTGCTTGTAATTTTTGCTACACTTTGCACTGTGCAGAATTTTCATGGGTGTAGGAGGACAACAACTATACTTTGTTCAGAATATTTGATTGATGTACTACGGTTGGTGCCTTCAAGGTTGTATGAATGACCTTGCTTGTAAGTTTTGGCAGACTTTGCACTCTGCAGAACTTTTATGAGTGTAGGAGTACTACAACTATGCTTTGTTCACAATATTTGAATGAGGTACTACAGTTGGTGCCTTCAATGGTGTATGGATGACCCTGCTTATAATTTTTTGCAGGCTTTCCACTTAGTGCATAGCCTTTATGAGTCTAGTAGTACTAGTACATGACAAGTTGAACAAAATGTGTATGAGGCCATCTTTATGTCTAATACAGGGTGTATTTGAGTCCCTCTTTCATCACATTATTGACAGTTCTTGTTTCCTTCATAAATTACACCATTTTAAATTTTTTATAAAAGTTTAAATTTTGGTTTTCTTAAATAATTTGTTTAAAACCCTTTTCAATTTTGCCTTATATTTAAGCCATTATAGAGGAAAGAATCTTTCTTAACATTTTTTTCCTTGGAAAGTTCAATTTCTCGTCAATTTTGCCCGTTTTATTGTCAGTCCTTAAAGTGGAGTAAAAGTGTAACACCAATGTTCTCAGCAGTGTTATGGGAGTCATGTTATTTTGTCCTTCTGTTCAGTACTTTTCCATCCATTTCAACATTTTCACTGCCTCCAAGACCTCCTTGTAGGGTCTGCCGGAAAAAAGCTTGGCTTTCCCATTGACTCCAATTATACTCATTACTCAAAATGAGCATCCCAGCCTTAGGAATTGCTTGGTTTGAATAACGAGCATCTGAGTATTTTAGTGCTCGTTTGTCTCTTGTGGCCACATATTATAATGACTGTGTGCCATGTACAGTATATCCATTGTAGTGTTGTTAAATGTTTTTAATAGTTGTTATATACAGTGGTAGCCAAAAGTATTGACACCCCAGCAATTCTGTCAGATAATACTCAGCTTCTTCCTGAAAATGATTGCAAACACAAATTCTTTGGTATTATTATATTCTTTTAATTTGTCTTCAATGAAAAAACACAACAAGAATTGACCTAAAGCCAAATTGAATATAATTCCACACCAAACCTAAAAAAGGGGGTGGACAAAAGTATTGGCACTGTTTGAAAAATCATGTGATGCTTCTCTAATTCGTGTAATCACCAGCACCTGTAACTTACCTGTGGCACCTAATAAGTGTTGGCAATAACTAAATCACACTTGCAGCCAGTTAACATGGATTAAAGTTGACTCAGCCTCTGTCCTGTGTCCTTGTGTGTACCACATTGAGCATGGAGAAAAGAAAGAAGACCAAAGAACTGTCTGAGGACTTGAGAAACCAAATTGTGAGGAAGCATGAGCAATCTCAAGGCTACAAGTCCATCTCCAAAGACCTGAATGTTCCTGTGTCTTCCATGCGCAGTGTCATCAAGAAGTTTAAAGCCCATGGCACTGTGGCTAACCTCCCTAGATGTGGAAGGAAAAGAAAAATTGACGAAAGATTTCAACGCAAGATTGTGCGGATGGTGGATAAAGAACCTCGACTAACATCCAAACAAGTTCAAGCTGCCCTGCAGTCCGACGGTACAACAGTGTCAACCCGTACTATCCATCGGTGTCTGAATGAAAAGGGACTTTATGGTAGGATACCCAGGAAGACCCCACTTCTTACCCAGAGACATAAAAAAGCCAGGCTGGAGTTTGCCAAAACTTACCTGAGAAAGCCTAAAACGTTTTGGAAGAATGTTCTCAGGTCAGATGAGACAAAAGTCGAGCTTTTTGGGAAAAACCATCAACATAGAGTGTACAGGAAAAAAATAGAGGCATTCAAAGAAAAGAACACGGTCCCTACAGTCAAACATGGTGGATGTTCCCTGATGTTTTGGGGTTGCTTTGCTGCCTCTGGCACTGGACAGCTTGACCGTGTGCATGGCATTATGAAGTCTGAAGACTACCAACAAATTTTGCAGCATAATGTAGGGCCCAGTGTGAGAAAGCTGGGTCTCCCTCAGAGGTCATGGGTCTTCCAGCAGGACAATGACCCAAAACACACTTCCAAAAGCACTATAAAATGGTTTGAGAGAAAACACTGGAGACTTCTAAGATGGCCAGCAATGAGTCCTGACCTGAATCCCATAGAACACCTGTGGAGAGATCTCAAAATGGCATTTTGGAGACGGCACCCTTCAAATATCAGGGACCTGGAGCAGTTTGCCAAAGAAGAATGGTCTAGAATTCCAGCAGAGCATTGTAAGAAACTCATTGATGGTTACCGGAAGCGGTTGTTCTCAGTTATTTTGGCTAAAGGTTGTGCAACCAAGTATTAGGCTGAGGGTGCCAATACTTTTGTCTGGCCCATTTTTGGAGTTTTATGTGAAATGATCAAGGATTTGATTTTTGCTTCATTCTCTTTTGTGTTTTTTCCTTGCAAGCAAATTAAATGAAGATAAAAATAGCAAATAATTTGTGATTGCAATCATTTTCAGGAAGAAACTGAGTATTATCTGACAGAATTGCAGGGGTGCCAATACTTTTGGCCACCACTGTACAGTGTGTGCAGAATTATTAGGCAAATGAGTATTTTGATCACATCATCCTTTTTATACATGTTGTCCTACTCCAAGCTGTATAGGCTTGAAAGCCAACTGCCAATTATGTAAATCAGGTGATTTGCATCTTGTAATGATGAGGGGTGTGGTCTAATGACATCAACACCCTATATAAGGTGTGCTTAATTATTAGGCAACTTCCTTTCCTTTGGCAAAATGGGTCAGAAGAGAGATTTGACGGACTCTAAAAAGTCAAAAATTGTGAGAAGTCTTGCAGAGGGATACAGCAGTCTTGAAATTGCTAAACTTTTGAAGCATGATCACTGAACAGTCAAGTGTTTCATGGCAAATAGCCAACAGGTTCTCAAGAAGCGTGTTGATAAAAAAAGGCTCAAAATAACTGCCCATGAATTAAGGAAAATCAAGCGTGAAGCTGCCAAGATGCCATTTGCCACCAGTTTGCCATATTTCAGAGCTGCAACGTTACTGGAGTATTAAAAAGCACAAGGTGTGCCATCCTCAGGGACATGGCCAAGGTAAGGAAGGCTGAAGAACGACCACCTTTGAATAAGAAACATAAGATAAAACATCAAGACTGGGCCAAGAAATATGTTAAGACTGATTTTTCTAAGGTTTTATGGACTGCTGAAATGAGAGTGACTCTTGATGGGCCAGATGGATGGGCCCGAGGCTAGATCAGTAAAGGGCAGAGAGCTCCACTCTGACTCAGACGCCAGCAAGGTGGAGGTGGGCTACTGGTATGGGCTGGTATCATCAAAGATGAACTTGTGGGACCTTTTCGAGTTGAGGATGGAGTGAAGCTCAACTCCCAGACCTACTGCCAGTTTCTGGAAGACACCTTCTTCAAGCAGTGGTACAGGAAGAAATCAGTATTGTTCAAGAAAAACATGATTTTCATGCAGGACAATGCTCCATCACATGCATCCAAATACTCCACAGCGTGGCTGCCCAGTAAAGATCTAAAAGAAGAAAAAATAATGACATGGCCCCCTTGTTCACCTGATCTGAACCCCATAGAGAACCTGTGGTCCCTCATAAAATGTGAGATCTACAGGGAGGGAAAACGTTACACCTCTCGGAACAGTGTCTGGGAGGCTGTGGTGGCTGCTGCACGCAATGTTGATCGTAAACAGATCAAGCAACTGACAGAATCTATGGATGGAAGGCATCTGAGTGTCATCGTAAAGAAAGGTGGCTATGTTGGTCACTGATTTTTTTTGTTTGTTTGTTTTTGAATGTCAGAAATGTTTATTTCTAAATTTTGTGTTGTTATATTGCTTCAACTGGTGAAAATAAAGAAGTGAGATGGGTATACATTTGTTTTTTATTAAGTTGCCAAATAATTCTGCACAGTAATAGTTACCTGCACAAACAGATATCCTCCTAAGATAGCCAAATAAAAAAAACCCACTCCAACTTCAAAAAATATTAAGCTTTGATATTTATGAGTCTTTTGGGTTGATTGAGAACATAGTTGTTGTTCAATAATAAAAAGAATACTCTCAAATACAACTTGCCTAATAATTATGCAAACAGTGTATAGTGTTTCTTCTTTGTTGGTTCATTAATAAAGTTTGTATTGTATATTTTTCTACTGATTTCACTCAGCTGTTACGTGTGTCTTTGTATCCTGAATTTGATATTTAGCACTCTGTGGCTCAAATGAGTACATATTTGTGGTGCCCACCATCACTTGTGTTAATGTCACGATTCCAATACAGTTTGAATATTGTCATCAGCACTTGCTCGAGATAAAGTGTTGGCGACAATGATTATTTTTAGGCTACATAAAAGTTAAGTTTACAAAGGAGATCACAAAAAACAATCCTATGAACACTCATTCTACAAAATAATTTTCGGCATGTATTAAAGGAAAAACAAAACTCCAGCGAAGCCATGTGGCTATTCACCAATGACTCAGCTTTGTAGGGCAAAACAGGGTTTAATTAAATAGTATGCACATTTTTTGGGTCATCTGTCAGTCTGTGAAAATCAGACTGCAATATGATGTGATCCAAGTATGTTCGGATTTTTTCCACAGATCCATAGAGTTGGATGGGTGAGTGCCATCCGATTCACAAAGGCAAATTATGCATCCTGCGATTTTTTTCCTCCGACCAACTCAAGGGTATGCCACACTGAACAATATCGCTAACGGGATCGCTAAAAAACGTCACTATTTAGCGATCCCGTTAGCGATGTTGTTCAGTGCGGCAGCTTCCAGCGACGAGCTTCCTGCTGTGATCTCGCTCGTCGCTGGAATCGTTCCGGACCCTATTTTCTCGTCGGCGCTCCCGCTGGGTAAGTATATATCGCTAGTGTGGCACCTTTTCTTAGCGATTTAGCGGTACTTTTGTACCGCTAAAGTCGTTAAGAAGATCGCTAACGGCGATAGCGTCGTTAACTATATCGCTAAATGTGGCCGCACTTAGCGATATAGAAACAATCCCGCTAGCGATCGCATTAGTATGCGTCGTTATCGTGATCGCTAGCGGGATTGTTTAGTGTGGCAGTACCTTCAGTCTGAGGAAAAAAATGTTCATGTCCACGGCCCTATAGAATAACATGGGGATGAGTGCTATCTGTCAAAACCACAGATAACACTTGTCTGATTTTTACAGTCATGTGCACGAGCCCTTATAAATATCCGTGAGGATAGTCATCTTGTGTAAATTATCAAAGTAATTATTTGTGAATACACTGATCATCTATACAGTACATTTACTTGCTTTACTCATTAGATTACATAGATGTAATCAGCCATAGTTAGAATCAAAACTAAATTGTTGCCACTAGTGATGAGCGAGTATGCTTGTTACTCAAGTTTTCCGAGCATGCTCGGGTGTACTCCGAGGATTTTGGGATTTCCCAACAAACAGGCAATTCCCACATGTATTCAGGCTGTCTAGCAGCCGCAAATCATGCAGCTGCGGTGACACAAACTAAATCTCCGAGCACGCCCAAAATACTCTGAGAACTCCGAAGCATGCTTGGGAAGACTCAAGTAACGAGCATATTCGTTCATCACTAGCTGCTACATGTGTGAGGGCCTTTACTCCCAATGTAAAAGATCTGAAGAGTTATACATTGGTGTGGAGATTTGTATTGATGCTGTAAATCCTATTATCTCAGCATTTGTCCTGTTTAGGCCACATTTATCCTTCCTATACATGTTTGGATTAGTTTAAGGATAACAATTAAAGTGTTATCTTCTCTTCTGAGCTAACTACCATTGTTCCTTTAAAAGGTTTAACCCCAGATGTCTTGTATATTGTTAGCATCCGGTCAATAATCAGGGTACTGTACCGGCCAGCTATTGCCGACCTTGTACTGTAGCCCCACAGCGAGACTAATTAGCTTGCTCTGCGAGCATCCACACTATTGATTTGGGAAGTGAAGAAGCTAATAATGATGTAGTGTATGCATTTCCCCGTGAATGGGGATTAGTAGCGTTATGCTATCGCTGCATGCAAAATTAGGAACACACAGCTCGGATGCATATGTAACGATTTAAACCCTTCCAGCTCTGTTCTAACGATACATGCATATTTACACTTGTCTTATGTAAAAGAGGGTTAGGTGCCATTTTCAGGCACCTATACACCTAAAGCTCACTATGGGGCTGGAATGGCTTCTATTATGTATTAGGTAGAGTGCAATTCATACATATTATGCAAATTACAAATGCTTTGCTAATCTCTATATAACAAGATAGTGTTTTGCTTGGGCTTTAGGTCTCTTTGGACTGTTAGTTTTTTTTCTACGGAAAGCTGGGAATTAATAACTTTGTAAATTACCAATTATTTTTGTAAAGAAAAATAGAGACTGAGAGAGCAAGTAATGAAAAGTACCGTATAAAAAAAAAACAGTGACCCCAAAATAGCTGAAGCAACATAATGGAATCTTCTGGACATTTTCTTAGACATATAGAATCACTGTTCCTGATAGCAGCGACATAACCAAATTAACCCTCTTGGACGAGGTTTCACATTACATATGTCCTGTGCATCCAGCAGGTTATCTAGAGTTTTTTGTTCCTTCCACATTGTATGTGTCATGAGAACTGACATAGCCTGAAAGGTACGTCCAAACACTTTTTCTTATACATATTCTGTAAGAAACAGCACTTTGAGTAGCCGTTGTGTGTCACATCATTGTTGAAACTACATACGTTGGAAGAAACATCATGCAAAACAATCTGGATCCTGTAATTTCTAGTTCAATACATAGCTTTAAAACGGAAGTCCCCAATTATTTTATTATTATGCTTTTCTTATATAGCACCATCATATTCCACATCACTTTACAGAGATTATCATCACTGTCTCCATTGGTGGCCCACAGTCTAAATTCCATATCAGTATGTCTTTGGAGTGTGGGAGAAAACTGAAGTACATGGAAGAAACTCATGCAAACACAGGAAGAACATACAAATTACTTGCAGATGTTGTCCTTGGTAGGACTTGAACCCAGGACACCAATGATGTAAAGCAACAGTGCTAACCACTGAGCCACCATGGAAATGTGAGTGACTTGTTATTATTTCAAAAACACTTTAATTTAACACACAATGCGACATGTTTTTCCAGGTAGAATTCTAGCGTAATTAGTGCAAAGAAATTGTCATTATTGACGTACCCAATATTGATGTGTTTTAGACATTTTTTACAACTACGGGGTGTAGTTTGTCAAGAAAACTGTGTGGCTTAGGCTACATTCACACCATCAGTATTTGGTCCGTATTTTGCTTTAGTGTTTGTAAGCCAAAACCAGGTGAGGAACAATCATAGAAAAAGTATAATAGAAACAAGTCACCAATTCTGTATTTATCAGCCACTCCTGGTTTTGGCTTCCAAATACTGAGGTAAAATACTGACCGAATACTAATGGTTTGAATACAGCCTTAATGTGCAACACAATAAACCAAACACTGCACCAAAATTGTGGCGCATATTTCTAGTATAATGTAATGCAACTAATAGGTGGTGTAAATGTAGACAATCTTAAAATTAGACAAATGTATCAGAGCATGAATTTGGTCATTTTAAAGGGTATGCCACACTAAACAACATCGCTAACGGGATCGCTAAAAAACGTCACTATTTAGCGATCCCGTTAGCGATGTTGTTGTGTGCGGCAGCTGCCAGCGACGAGCTTCCTGCTGTGATCTCGCTCGTCGCTGGAATCGTTCCGGACCCTATTTTCGTCGCTGGCGCCCCGCTGGGTAAGTATATATCGCTAAGTGTGGCACCTTTTTTAGCGATTTAGCGGTACTTTTGTACCGCTAAAGTCGTTAAGGAGATCGCTAACCGCGATAGCGTCCTAACGACATCGCTAAAATAGGTAGCTACTAGCGATTTAGAAACAATCCCGCTAGCGATCTCATTAGTATGCGACGCTAACGAGATCGCTAGCGGGATTGTGTAGTGTGGCAGTACCTTAAGACTTCCTAGTCTAAGCTTGCACTAAGACGAGAATTAGACAGTTTTGATAAACATGCCAAATAGTTTTTTAATAGTACAGCACTTTGTGTAAGTGGATTAATCATTGTTTTTGGGGTCACAAGACTTCCTTTAAGATAAATAATTAGAGGGTTGCAGTAAAGTGGTTAGCATTATTTTTTAGCAGTACTACTGTAGTTAAATTCATGGGTTTTGGCACGTTTAGATGCGAAGATGATCAATGGAACACTCATTCACAGTTATCGACTTTTGCAAACATTCCAATCACCCAACAAATGAGCATATCGCTTGTTTGCCAGGAGTTTTCACTTTTATGCCACATAAAAATCCTCATTATTATCAGTCCTCAGATTGTTTAATGATAATATTTTGTATATTTGGGTCAGTACAATACTGTGTAATCCTTCTGTCCCCATAATTGCTTGTCAGGCTTAGCACACAGGCCAATAAATGAATGCTGATAGACTTGATTATAGTCAATCGGCACTCTTTACTGGCCTAAAATTGGCCAGTGTAAATGGGCCACTATAACCCAACAAAGACAACTTCTGAGCTTATATGTTCACCCTGTGATTCTGTGGATTTCTTGGTTTACATAACGTTTCCAAAAACAAAAATATGTCTTTTGGCTTCCTATTATCCATGTGTCTGAGATACAGAACTTAGGCTTTGTTCACATTTATGATGTTTATTCCACTCATAAAGAATTTAAAACCCACTGATGTATCTGTCGTATGAAGAATACCAACCGGAGAGAAAGTCCAGATGGATATCACTGTACTGCATTTAATGTGTGTCAATAATTTCTCTGATTAGTTGCACTGACAATAATCCTAGGAGAACCTCAGAGCAACATTTATAGCGCATATCTTCCGTTTGATGGACAAAGACATGGCACTTGTCTTGACTAAATAGCTAAAATTTATTTCACCTTCATCTTTATCTTGGTCAGTCACTTTCTCTTAATCATACAGACATTGCTTGGTCACTTACATTTGATTAGCCAGGAAAATGAACTCCCTTGCTGTTCCTGACTGTCCATAATCCAGAAGCATTTGATTGAAGGTTCATACATACTGTACCTGATTTTGAAAGCGTTATTGCCGGAATTTTGGATAGGTATCCTCTTCTCACATCAATGTGACCATTGCGTGGAGAATTGCTATTGCTCAAGGAGATCCAATTTTATGGACATTAATTGAGACACTGACCGTGTGGCAGTTTGATTTACATCTATGTTCACACAATCATGGAGAATCATTTTGGAATCATTAAGAACTTATAATGCTGCCCTTTACCTCGCCAGACAGACCTACTTCACCACCCTGATCTCCTCACTAGCCAACAACCCCAAGAAACTTTTTGACACTTTTCACTCCCTCCTCAGGCCAAAAGCACAAGCCCTATCACAGACATTTGTGCTGACGACCTGGCCTCCCATTTTACAGAAAAAATAGATACTATCCGTCAGGAAATCTGCTCTCAACCACCAAGGGCTGTGACTCCCATCCCACCCTGCTGTTCCCCTGGCTCACTTTCCACATTTGATCCCATCACAGAAGAAGAAGTCTCCAGACTCCTCTCTTCCTCTCGTCCGACTACATTCACTACCGATCCCATCCCCTCACATCTCCTCCAGTCTCTCTCTCCAGTTGTCACAACTCACCTAACTACAATCTTTAATCTCTCACTCTCCTCTGGCATTTTCCCATCCTCCTTCAAATACTCCATCATTACTCCGCTACTAAAGAAACCCGCTCTCGACCCTTCCTGCACAAACAACTACAGACCGGTCTCCAATCTCCCCTTCATCTCTAAACTTTTGGAGCGCCTGGTCTACTCCCGCCTTACCCGTTACCTCTCCACTCACTCCCTCCTAGACCCTTCACAGTCCGGCTTCCGCCCCCTACATTCGACCGAAACTGCACTCATTAAAGTGACCAATGACCTTCTTACAGCAAAACGTAACGGTGACCACTCTCTGCTCAACCTTCTCGACCTTTCTGCAGCTTTCGACACTGTTGACCACCGTCTCCTACTGTCTAGGCTCCAGTCACTAGGTATTAAGGACACTGTTCTCTCCTGGTTCTCCTCCTATCTTTCTGACCGCTCCTTCAGTGTTTCGTTCTCTGGCTCCACGTCATCTCCTCTTCCTCTCACTGTCGGTGTACCCCAGGGCTCAGTCCTTGGCCCCCTTCTCTTCTCTCTTTACACGGCCCCAATTGGACAGACCATCAGCAGATTTGGCTTTCAGTACCATCTTTATGCTGATGACACACAACTATACACGTCATCCCCCGACCTTACCCCTGCTGTTCTACAGAACGCCACCGACTGTCTGTCCGCAGTCTCCAACATCATGTCCGCTCTCTATCTGAGACTCAACCTCTCCAAAACTGAACTTCTTCTGCTCCCGCCGTCTACTAACCTCCCTAAATTTGACATATCCCTCTCCGTGGGCGGCACCATAATAACACCCCGGCAGCAGGCTCGCTGTCTGGGTGTTATGTTTTACACCAATCTCTCCTTCACCTCCCATATACAATCTCTTGCCCGCTCTTGCTGCCTACACCTAAAGAACATCTCTAAAATCCGCCCTTTTCTCACCTTGGAAACAACAAAAACCCTCACTGTAGCATTGATCCACTCCCGCCTGGACTACTGCAACGCTCTATTACTTGGCCTCCCATTACTCGACTATCCCCTCTCCAGTCCATCCTTAATGCAGCAGCCAGGGTCATCCATCTGGCTAATCGGTACTCGGACGCGTCCGCTCTTCGCCAGTCCTTACATTGGCTGCCCATTCATTATAGGATACAATTCAAAGTACTTGTTCTCACCCACAAAGCTCTCCACAGTGCAGCACCCCCCTACATCTCCTCCCTCATTTCTATCTATCGGCCTAACCGACTGCTGCGCTCTGCAAACGACTTTCGACTAACATCTGCACTAATCCGTACCTCCCACTCCCGACTCCAAGACTTCTCCCGCGCTGCGCCAATCCTCTGGAATGCTCTACCCCAAGAAATTAGGACTATCCACAATTTGCATGGTTTCAGGCGCTCCCTCAAAACACATTTGTTCAGAGCGGCCTATCACATTCACTAATCAAAGTCATTCTATGTGTAAGTGTGTGTGTGTGTGTGTAGCCCATTCACTATCTCCATCCATCCCTCACTCCCTCAAGATGGCTGGACCATCATTGTAAATGCACCATTGTATATACACCCCTGTACTTTGTATCTCCCCACCTCATTGTAGATTGTAAGCTCTCACGAGCAGGGGCGGCTTATTTTGCTTTAATTATTGTATTAACGTTGTTACTTATGACTTGTGTTCTGAAACTGTTAAACTGTAAAGCGCTGCGGAATTGATGGCGCTATATAAATAAAGATTATTATTATTATTATTATTTTGGATGATCATATATTGTTCATGGATTAGTATATCCAACTCATCATATTAGTAAATTTCTTCACCTCGTTATTAGTCGATCCATTTTGATTTTTATTGCTACACATGACAGCATTGTAATAATTTGAATAATTGTTTTTTTGATTGTACATACAGTATATAATTGTATTAGCCATTGGCCAATGAATTAATATATATTTTGCTTTTCATGCATTTTATTTTCAGAATGCACTTTTTGGATGAATAGTTCGTAATTGTCTTATTAATAATAAAAATGTATTTAATTCCTCCTTATTTATTGACATGCTAATCTCGTTTGTGAGTTTTTTTTTTTCGTTTTTTTTCGTTACAACTGGTATGAATGCAGCCTCCAACACACATGTAAGCAGAACCTCAAATTATAAAGATCCAATGTGAAGGTTAACAATTTCTATACAACGCTCCTGAATATGCCAATACTATAGTATTTAAGAAGCAGGAAACAAATAAATACTGAAACATTATTGCCTTGAATAATGCATTTAGAGAGAATTTTTATGTGGGAAAAAATATTACAAAACCATCTTGAAAGCCTGTACAGTGCAGCACTGGCTTGTGTAAGAGAGTGGATCTGCTGGATTGTGAAAGTTTAGAATAAAGTACAGTATATTTCCTCCGTAATTTGTAAGATCGTGTTTGCAAAATGAACAGTCTCATCCTCATCCCAGAATCCAGAGCTCTCCTGTGGTTTCCCTAGGAGATTCTAGATTTGCAATCTCTGAATTTAAGCATGTTGTACTGAAGTTAAGTGAAATATGTTAACTGAAAAGGCTCTTGCATTTTTAATAGCAGGAATAGCATTAGCATAATCGATAGATCAAAGGAAGCCAGTCTGCTCTCTCTGCTACTTCTCCTGGTAAAAGCTCCGACATCAGACACAACATTTTATTTAAGGGCTGTGGTTCAGACGTTGTGGTTTCCTGATATTAAATAGGTTGAACTCCCCAATAGACATTTAACATTTTTAGTGTTTTGACACATGTGAAAAGTATGAGAATAATATTCAGGAATTAAACCCCTAAGTCCTACACTATTATTTTGGAGAATAATGTATTGTAATTTAGTGATAATAATGAAGTAGACATGTAATATTATTTGTATATAGTTGCATATAATATAGTTCATTAATTCATGGCCTCTGGCCCTACAAAATGTGAAAGGCTCCCACGATAAACTTTTGTGGGTTAAAAAGGTTTTTATGGTTTAGTTAAGATTTTTGTTTTACTTTTTGCTTACCTGTTTTAATGTTCCAATTTGGCAACCGTACACTGTCGACCAAAAATTACAATGTTATTAAAAAAAATATTTATTTTGTTTACAAATTTCTGATCAGTTTGGTATCGCCACAATTTTACTGATGAGGAGAATCATATTGCCAGGTAATTTTTACCACACAATTTACTCTGTAAAAAGAATTCCCAAAAACCAATGACAGAATTAAATTTTTTCCGCATTTTCACCAATTTGGATTTTTTTTCCTGTTTTCCATTGCATTGTGTGGCAAAGTGAATTATATCATTCAAAAGTACAATTCATCCCACAAAAATCAAGCCTTTTATGTGGATAGAAAAATAAAACAAAGTTTTTGGTCATCACATGTAGCCTACCTAGCCTTTTTGGTTGATTACATAGTTTTCCATGGTTGGCTAAGTAAAGCTAAAAATCTTTTGTAATGACGTAAACGTTATACCTAAATCCATAACGTATGTTAAACGAAAAAGTAGCACTGGCAATGGATGTGGTAATTTGAAAAATACTCCATACCAAAGCAAAAATTGTTGGAGCCACTAGCAGCAGCACCACCGACACTGTTCACAGGAACCGCGCCAACAATTATAGTACCAAATGTAGGTCACATTTGGCTTTCTTTTGCTTCTCGCAAATGTATTAGTGGAAAGGAAAGAAAGGGCATAATGAAATATATGTCACATCACTCTTCTCAGTTATAGCAGGGTGATGTAATCTTTGTTAGTGAACCATTAATTTGAGTCAGTGTTGTGATCTATCCACCTCCTCCACCACCATAACACACTACCCACAAAAAGTTAGAGATATTTGGCTTTCGGATTAAATTTCAGGATGATTCTGAAATGCACTGTAACCTTTTCAGGTGAACTTATTGTGGCCGTCTCTAAACTTCTGGATGCACATGTCCAACTGTTCAATGTTTCAGTACTTTTTGCACAACTTGCTGTTCTCTAACAAGGAGCTTAACGGCAAAATTTACAATAGGTGTTTGATCCATGAATCACCCAATAAATTTTCGGGTTCAATTAGAATTGATATTTGAACAGTCCTCCTCATGCTGTTCACATTTTGACATCATGAGACTAAGACGACACCTAACAATTGATCAACAGTACCTCGCCATTGCGAGACTTCAAGCAGGATGTTCTCATTCGAAAGTTGGCACTGAGCTTTAAGTGTCATAGAGCATCATCAGCAGGTTGAAACAGAGAAACTGGAAGAGTCACAGAAAGGCATAGAGGTTGAACTTCTTTGGCTAGATCCCACACCGATGACTGCTTCATCGTAAGCAATTCTCTTTGGAACCGGATGATGAATGCCACACAACTCCAGGCACATTTAAGAGAGGTGAGAGGTGCCCAAGTGTCCTGTCAGACCATTCAAAGTCATTTGCATAAGTGTGGTCTGCGTGCTAGATGACCAGCAAGGGTACCTGACTACACCACCAGACACAGGCATCATCTTTTTCCATGGACCAGAGAGCATCTAAGCTGGACGAGGGACAAGTGTGCCTCAGTGCTGTTCATTGATGAAAGTCGATTCACCTTGAGCAGAAATGATAGCTGCCAATGATATTGGAGATGTCAAGGAGAGTGCAGTGCATCAGCCACTGTTGTCACCAGTTAAGCCTACTTATAGTGTGAGCAGGTGTGTCTAGTTAATACAGAACTGCCCTACACTTTGTGAATGGTACAGTGACAATCCCCTACTACTTGAATAACATCATTAATCCAGTCATTGTGCCTCTGCATGAACACAGGCCTCTTTTCATCTTCATGACTGACAATGCTCCAGCTCATTGTGGTTGCATCATTAGGGAAACTGGAGCACCTTAAATGGGTTGGCTACACTTTCTCCAGACCTGAATCGATCAGCTGAGTCGCCGTGTAGAGGCTCATAACTTTGTACCCCAGAACATCAATGACATGAGGGACACCCTTCAAGTAGAGTGAGATGCCATGTGCCATGTGTCAGCAATGACTCGATTTGTGAAAAGCATGAGATGTTGTTGTCAAACTGTAATTGATGGTCAAGGTCATATGACAACTTATTGAGTCATTGCATTTTTAGGGGGGATACCCACCACTGTTGTTGGATTTTGCTTCAATAAATTGTTTGAGATGAGGAAATCACCATTGCATGGTAGTCGTGGTGATGGCGATTACTATGTGCAGATAAATTGGGTGAGAGAACTCCTTTCTGCATTGTCAAAAAAACAATTTTTTGCAGTGTGCAGGTTGTGCTGTTGAAAAATAAACTATGTACATTCTGGCAGACATTGATTAGGAACTACATCTCTCTGTCAGCACATGAAACTTCATCACCCGACACACGTGGGAAAAATAAACTGACCAGCAAGATGAGCAAAGCTCAAGTTGCCTTCCTTCTCATAATTGTCTTTCTGGTAACCTGTCCACACCCACAAGCAGTGCCTAGTGCATGTCATCAGCTCTATCATTATCATCCTCATCTATTGCTTTGTATACTTTTACTCCTCTGCATTGTCAGTTAGCCTTTTGTGTTCCCAAAAAATATGCATTAATTCATCTGTGTGGAAACTGAACTCCCATATGTTGAAGTTCACCACAATTGATGCACAACCACTTGAATTTCACTGCCTTTTGCCAAAGAATCGCACACAATGTGCCTCACTGAAAAATACCTAGCTTGCCATGCCAGATTTGAGCACAAAATAAAATGTGTTCCTTGCATCAAATTTTAGCTACGTCTCACCTTCTTCCCCATTTTTGGAGAAATAAATTTTTTTTTATTCCTGTGCCTGGGGTAGTTTTCCCAGATAGGGAATAAAGTGCAAAAATTCATTGTTAATGTTATTTTGGGTCAGGTAAAGCTCTCTGGTACCACCCTGCACAGAATTGGGCCTCTGTGCAAACAGAGCACAAAGGGAAGAGTTGTTATAACTTAGTAAACAAAACTTCTTTGAATTCTATTATTGCAATTTTCTTTAAAAAAAAAATCAACATTTTTGCCTAAATTCTTAGCTAATTTTTGGGTCGAATGAAGTTCCCGCTTAGAAATCAGGATTTGGCGCCTGCACAGACACTCAATATCCATGTTACATGCAGCAGAATGTGGGAGAGTAGGAGGAGCAGCAGAAGGCAAGCTACATGCTGGAATTCTTGTGGGATAACATGGATCCAGCCTTAAATGTAATTAAATTCCCCACTGTCCTGGGAGATCAAGACTATGTTGTGAGTTTAACTGCAGCATTGCCATGTCTCCAGACATTGATATTGTTCAGTTTTTCTCATGATTCAGTATCTTGTGTGAGGAGCTGGCATCCATCTGCACCCATTCAATTAATTTACTCTTTGCTTTTCACACCTTTTTGCATAGTAAGCAGCAACTTTAGCTGTGAGCCACTAGCAATATTACCAGTGATGGAGGATTTTTTTCTGGGTACAGAATTATTTCAGACCTTTTTCCAGCATTTATGGCACCCATAATCTTTAGAATTAAATTTAAAAATAATCTGAAATTTTTTGGGTGGAAAAGGAAAAATAAAGGCCTAAATAATTTTGTTATATAAATACAGTATATACACACTTAAACTTTTATTTTCTTTAAGTTACCCTTTGAATTTATGAAAACATTCAGTTTTTTGGGTAGAAGTTCATCAGCATGACACATCTAGAATTGGTAATCTTTGTCCGCTCTTCCTTGCTCTACACATCTGTCACATTAAGGCGGCATCTCCTGGGTACAGTGGCCTCTTCAAGTTAACCCATAGATTTTCAGTTGCATTAAGGTATGAGCTCTCCCTGGGTCAAAAATTCGATCTGCTTCTGGAAAAGCCATTCTTTTATTGATTTGAAGATATGCTTGCATCATCGTTGTGCTGAAAAGTGAAATTCTAATTTATCTTGAGCTTTTACAGAGGTCAGAAAGGTGTTAATTAGTGTTGAGCGATACTTTCTGATATCGGGAAATATTGGATCGGATTGGATCAGACCGATACCCAAAAAGTATCGGATATCGCCGGTTCTGATACCGGAAACCAATGCAAGTCAATGGGACAGAAATATCGGAATTAAAATAAACCCTTTCTTTCCTTTTAGGTTAATTCTACATGAAGGAAAACAACTAAGAATAATGTAGAATGTATTGGGGGAGGTGGAGCAGACATTAAAGGCATAGAGGTTTAGCGCAATCAAATGAAATAGCAGGAATACATTTTTTTTTTAAGACGTTCGGAGTTAGGGCTCATACCCATTTGCGAGAAAAAAAAACGGTCCGTTTTCTGGATGGAAAGAACGGTCTGAATAAATGCAATTGTCATGCGATTTGCATGCGATTTTTAATCGCACCATCCGTTTTCCACCCGTTTTCAATCTGTATGCAATGCGATTTTAACATGACGTTTTACATAGTACAGTTCTCTCTATGTAAAAACTCATGTAAAAATCACATTGTAAAAAATAAATGTACACAAAAAGCAAATAATTATATATATATATATATATATATATATATATATATATATATCATACACTTCTACATAGTATAATAGCCGCTAATTCAATTGCCGGCTTTTGTGAAATTACAGACCCGACATGAAGTGACACATGGTTTACATACAGTTAACCATGTCATTTCATGTAGTTTGATATATGGTTTTCACTAACAATGACATGAGTGTATGTGAGCAAAATTTCATACACCTAGGGGTTAATTAAAAGTGTAAATTCATTGCAAAAAAATGTGTGGGCTCCCACGCTATTTTCTCCACCAGACAGTGAAAGCCAGTGAGTGAGGGCAGATAATAATAGCCTAGGAAGGGTGCATTTATTTTGTACCCCCCCTGGCTACTAACATTTGCCCCCAGCCACCCCAGAAAAGGCAAATCTATAATTAGATTCGCCCTTTCTGGCACTTTGCCAGTCTATTCCCATTCTGCCACTTATACGTCCTTTCTGCCACTTAGCCCGTCTATTCCCATTGCCCTGCGGTGGCTAATGGGTTGATAATGGGTTAAAGCCACCCTCCCTAGGCTATTATTATCTGCCCCCACTCGCTGGCTTTGTCTGTCTGGTTGAGAAAATAGTGCGGGAGCCCACGCATTTTTTTTCAACTAATTTACACTTTTCATTAACCCTTAGCTGTATGAAATTTTGCACATATACACTCATAATATTGTTAGTGAAAAACATATTTCAAACTACATGAAATGACATGGTTAACTGTATGTAAACCATGTGTCATTTCATGTCGGATCTGTAATTTCACAAAAGCCGGCAATTGAATTAGCGGCTATTATACTATGTAGAAGTGTATGAACTATAAATTTATATATATATATATATATGTGTCAGAATGACATGTATATATATACATATATATATATATATATGTATATATATACATATATGAATATCAAAAAGGAGAAACTAGGAATTTTACAACCATAAAAACATAATTTTTATTGAGAAAATATTTTAAAAAAATAATGATAAAATATACATATACATATACATGGGGACAACAAAATGCAACAGAAAATTAGCCTAATAATTGGGTATCAGGGTTCACAAAGGTACAGAGCAATCCCATATACATTAATGCAGGACCCTCATTAATGAGACTGTCAGGTACAGGTTACACCCAAATATATCCAAAGTATATGCTGGGAAATGAATCCCAATGTGAATCCCTATACATAACTCAGATCCAGCTCATAAATCCCTATCAGATGACATGAATATCATATAATAGTTTAATAAAGTGCATAGTGCATAAATATCCACACAAACATAAGATTCATGCCAAGAGATCAGAGTAATAAGTGTTAGATATAAGTAGGAAGAGACATAAAGTGGCTGGGAGCTATGTACTATACCTCAAAAAGATGGCTGCGGCACCCCTTGACGCGTGTTTCGTGTGAGCTTCTTCAGAAAGGAGCACGCTTTCTGAAGAAGCTCACGCGAAACGCGCATCAAGGGGTGCCGCAGCCATTTTTTTTTAAGTATTTTCTCAATAAAAATTATGTTTTTATGGTTGTAAACTCCCTAGTTTCTCCTTTTTGATATTCAATTATTTGGGAAGTGCCATTGAGACTAGGCAAGGTTTTCTTATGTGATTTATATATATATATATATATGTATTATATGTGTATATATGTAGTGTTTTGTGAGCAGTCAGTGTGATTTTACATTAGCAGGGGATGAATTGCCGGCTTTTCTAAGGACACCGGTGCGTATAAATCGGACAGCACTCGCATGGTGCGAGTGCTGTCCGATTATTTCTCGCACCCATTGACTTGCATTGGCGAGTCTCATCCAAAAATCGCTGCAAATCGCAGCATGCTGCGATTTTTTTCTCAGACCGATTTCAGCTGAGAAAAAAATCGCAAATGAGAAGTCCCCTATTGAATAACATTGGTCTGAGTACAATCCGATTTTTCATCGGCTTGCACTCGTCCGTTTTTCTCTCCAGTGAGTATGAGCCCTTACAAAGATATTGACTATGTATAGCATTATGGGAACTTCTGATTCCGGTATTCGATATGCAAAAAGTATCGGAACTCAGTATCGGAATTCCGATACCGCGGATATCGGCCGATACCCGATATTTGCAGTATCGGAATGCTCAACACTAGTTTTAATGCAAAATTTACTAATATTGACACTTTTATACTTCCTTCCATTTTGACTAAAGCCCCAGTTCCTGCTGCCAAAAAACAGCCTCAAAATATTATGCTGCCTCCACCAAGCTTCACTATGAGTTTGGTATTCTTTTGGTGATGTGCAGTGTTGTCTTTGCAATATTATCAGGTATAACACAATTTCACACATGATATGACAGACTATATATACAGTAGGTTTTTAAAACATAGTTGAGCTTGGATGTTTTTATTTGTAATAAACCGTTTCTGTCTTGTCATCTTACCCCATATGCCAGACATATGACAAATACGCAAAATTGTTGTCATGTGCAGTACACAAGCACTACTTGCAAGAAATTCCTGAAGCTCCTTTCATGTTGCTGTAGGCCTCTTAGCAGCCTCCAGGACCAATTTTCTTCTTATTTTTTCAGCAATTTTTGAGAAATGTCAAGTTTACAGAATGTATATGTTTTAGAGACCCATTAACTTATGAAGTGCCATTGAGGGACCTATATATTGGAAAAAGAAACAAAAGTAATAATATTATGAATACTCTATCCCTCAAATTATTCAAAATTGCTTTCACAAAATTAGTTAATCCTTCAGGTGTTTCACAGGATTTCCCCGAGGAGCATTCCACGGCGAATAAGCCTCCTTATCTTGTCAAGACAGAGCTGATATGTCACTCTCCACAAGGAGAAATCTTTCCCCTTAGGGTATCATCACACTCAGCGATGCAGCAGTGATCCCGACAAAGATACGACCTGGCAGGGATCGTTGCTGCGTCGCTATGTGGTCGCTGGTGAGGTGCCAAACAGTCATATCTTCCCAACGACGCAGCAACGATCGGCGACCCGTAGCGACCTGTGTAACGATGTGTCTCCTATGTGTCTCAGTGCTGAGTCGCTAGCGAGATCGCTGGTAAAAGGTGTGAAACACACCGATGCATGCTACCCAGCGGGATCTCAACGACCAAAGAAATGTCCAGGCATTTGTGACACGACCAGCGATCTCAAAGAAGGGGCCTGATCACTGGTAAGTGTCAAACATAGCGAGATCGCTGCTGAGATCGCTGTTGCGTCAGTGACTCAGCAGCGATCTCGTTAGCGATCTCGCTTAGTGTGACGGGGGCTTTAGACCCCAGTCCAGAGCCTCTTTCCTAGCCAAATCAGTTCTCATACTTTGCACTGACGAGGGTCAATAGCCCTAAACACTGTGTCTGCAAATTGAGATGCTGATTTGGCTTTTATCATAAGTCATATTAAAAGATTCGTTAAAGGGTTTATTGTGACTTGTAGGATCACTACGTCCAACAGCTGGCGCTATAGGGTTCAAGTCCTCTTTCTCTCTGAAGAGGCAATTTTCATATTAAATTTCCTTACCTTGGCAAGCTGGAACAGATATGTCACTCTCCACAAGGAGAAACCTTACCCCTTAGACCATAAGAAATAATGCAAAATGAATGAAAAAATGTTGATTTAGCCCCAAATTTGTCATTTTCAGAAGGAGATAAAAGAGAAAATGGACCCTGCAACTTGTACGGAACTTTTCTTGATCATGGCAATATACCAAATATTGTCAAAATCTGCGGTATATATACACATCAAACAGAAGAACTATTTAATTTTTGGAGCGCAAATTTGGTTGGAATAGATTGCAGACACAATGTTGTACTTGCATAGCGACTGAATTACCCCATTTTGGAAACAAGAATCATCAAAAAATTCATCTAGGGGTGTGATAACATTTTGAACACAGAGGTGTTTCCCAGAATGTTATGGTATTCGGACGTGAAAATTATTGTTTGAGCACAAGGCAGGGTTCCAAAAGGAAAGAGCATTGTTTGATTTTTGTATTGCAAATTTGACTGGAATATATTCTGAACGCCGTATGGCATTTCTAAAACCCCTAAAGCAGAAAGCCAACAAGATTTAACTAATTTTGGAAAATAGATCCTTTACAGAGGATCTCTGAGTTGCTGACAACAGAGATAGGGAGGCAGACCGGGAGAGAGGGAGAATAAACTTCTAAAAGGCAAACCTTATCGCACAGCAACAAAACAGCGACAAATACAACACAATACTGTATGATGAGCACTACACAAGTGCTACAAAAAGCCTCAGTGTATCCCTAGCCTTACTAATCAAATTACTGGGTTTTTGGGTCTGCAAAAACTATGGTCTTCCATAAGACAAATTTGTATTGTGTATTGTGGTATTATTGGTTTGTGCCCTGGCAAAGTCTAAAAGGTGGACCATTACTACAGGAGCCAGAAGTCCATTCTGTATGCAGTGTGACCTTGTGTGGCTGTAATGGAGGCTTTTTTCAGTGTAAATACTACTGGAAGAACAATTAAAGCCTGTCTCGTTAAGTGATAAGCATTCTCTTTAAAACTTAATGAATGTCGTTAGCTTTTAAAACCATGATGTATGAGGAGTCAGACAGCAGGAAAACAATCACAATGAGGAAAGCAAGTGGATATTGGTTTCAGTGGACATAACTCAAGGTTTGAAGCTAAGGCTATCCATACACATACTTTATGTATAGGGACAGCAAGTACGCAAAGTCCACATGGCCCATTTGTGGCAAAGGTGCTTGCACCTGTTTCAAACATCTTAATAAAGTTAGTAAACATCCATACACCTGTTGCAGAATCAACCCCATTAAAATGTATGGAGAGGAATTTCAGTTACAGACATTTCTGTCACAAATCTGTTATGTGTGAGCATGTCCTTACAGTCCAAAGGAATACACTGAGTGAGTCTCAGCTGTATGGAACTTTCATGAGATTTTCATGCATGTCTGCTTTAATAAAAATATAGGTAAATCTCAGTTCCCACAATGTTTAATGTGTGCATCTTCTTAAAATAGGTGGGATTGCTTACAACATAAATGCCAGGGTTATAGCCCAGGCAAGTGCAACTTCCATGTCATGTCCAGACCATAAAATCCTGGACATCTAGAGTATATGTAATGATATTTTTCTGGAAGACATACCCAAAGAACATGGCATAAACCTAGCCTTAGACACAAATGCAGTTACAGGGACTCTCTCAGCACAAAATCATTGTTCAAACCAAGTACAGCTGCTCGGTGCACTCTTGTTTTTTTCAAACAGTTCAGTTCATCTTCCCACCTACTTGTATTGCTTCTATCTCCACCTTCTTCCTTGATTGACAGCTCTTGCTTTGTAGGAGTCAGAGAAAGGCAGTTAGATGATAAACACATAGATGAGTAGGTGCACTGAACTGCTTGGCCAGGCCTAGGGTGAACTGAGCACACATGCTTGGTTTCTGCTGTCATTTTGTCATCACAGACTCCCTTTAAAAGTTTAACACAAGTGAGATTCATACTCTCAGGTTGCTCGGTACTTGAGACTTCAGTAGAGCAAGAAAAGTCTACCAGAACTTTTGCCTATCCTTGTAAGGAAGAAAGTCCCAAATGACTTTGGGGACACTATGACAAATAAACTTGGCCATATTGGAGCTTTTATGAGGGTCACAAGTAACTTCACTTGCATTTTTTTTTTCAAAAAGAACCGTGAGGTTATTTTGTAGTACTGCTAATTCTGCAGTTTTACCACACAATGACTTTGTGTCATCATATAGCTGAAACTTTAGCACATATTTGTAACAGTTGCAAGTCTTGTGTGACAGCAATGTGATCTGTTGAAATACATAGGAAAAGTCATACAACTGTTGAGCAAAATTAAAAATTGAGGTAAAAGTTTATATACACTTGGGCCAAAGGCTAATACACACAACAGGCTACAATTTCTTTTCCGTATGACAACAATCGACCAGAACCAACAGCATCATGTATATGGCTGGACCAAAGTAAATGTGTAGGAGATACAGAAACCTTACTTATAGAAATGGGTTTGACTAGGAGAAATATTATAGTGACATATTGTAAGAAGCTTGTGCAAGGCTAGCCCAAATGTTAAATTAAAGTTAAGCAATTACAAATCAGCAATGGTTTAAAAAAAATCGTAATAATAACAGGGACACATGTTATTTAACTGTTAACACACTTTTATAGTTTGTGCACATGTAAGGAGGAAGACCGGGCTGCGGGTACCTGTACTGATCCAGGTCCGGAATGGTTGAGGCTGAGTCCCATGTTGCCTGGGGGAAGAAATTGGGAACCAGATGGACCCAATAACCCAGAAAGAAGGGGCATGTCAAAAGGAAAAGCCCTAACAGCTTTGGTTAGTTCCAGCCAGCAGAGACAGAGGCAGGGGTGTGCGTGCACAGCGGCTCTGGCTGTCAGGGAGACAGCCCTGGCTGCTATCCCACGGCACGGCATCGGGACTAGGAGCAGAGACAGGCCGTGGGCTCCGTTAAGCTTAAGGCCGCGCTCATGCATGAAGGCGCAGGCTGTGTACAGGACCCGGCGTTGCAGTCTCGCCTTGCTGACCAGTGTACCAGCGACCTCACTTGATACCGGGGCTTCGGCAGCACTTGTAAATTTGGCTGCACGAGTTTATGGACTAGTGGCCCAGCGGGTGAGATCAGAGACCGCCGGTTGCCACCAGACGCTGGAATGGGAGCTGAGGACCCCATCAGAGGACACCACACTGGCTGCTACTGTGACTACCACCCCCATTGGATCATTTGTAGCTGAGGAAACCATGGACACAATAAGTTTGCTGAGTGAACTGTTGCTAATTTTACCATTCTCTTTTGTGTATCCCCAGTTTAACTGTTTATCTCCCTGCGAGGAGTACCTTTTGTGTTAATTAAATTGTTAACCCTGCCTTCCTTGCGTCACTGCATCTTGCAACCTGCTTACACATTTGATTTTCTTGTATGAGTACGATCCATGGTTTTTATAGATAACACTTGTACCTATGTATGATATTCGATGGAGTTATTCAAATGTACAATTTTTTTCCTCATACGAATTGGTCCATGGAAAAGACATATCCGATTTTGTGGACATGTCAATATGATCACTGCACCCTTGGATGAATTAATTGAGAGGTGTAGTTTGTAAAATGTGGTCATTTATGGGGGCGTTCTGCTTTTCTTGTACCTCAGAGGATCTTCCAGTGGGTCATGGCAACCACAAAATAGTAAAATCTGTACTATAATATGGCGCTCTTTCCCTCCTGAGCTTTGCACTGTATCTCAAAAGTATTTCCTGATTACATGTAGGGTATTGGCACACTCAGGAGAAATTGCACAACAGACTGAGGTCAATTTTTTCCTATTAGCCCTTCTAAAAATTAAAAGTTGGGGCTAAAATAACATTTTAGCGGTAAAAATGTAATTATTTTTTTCTCACCGCCCAATCGTATAAATTCTTGTGAGGCACATGTGGTGTCAACATGCTCACTGCATCCCTAGATTAATTCATTGAGAGGCATAGTTTGTAAAATGACATCAGTTGTGAGAGGTTTCTGCTGTTCTGGCACCTCAGGGGCTCTGCCAATGCGACATGGCACCCTGAAACCATTGCAGCAAAATATGAATTCCAATCTGGTGCTTCTTCCATTCTGATCTTTGCACTGTGTTTCAAAAGAAGTTTTTGACCATGTATGGGGTATTGGTGTACTCATGAGAAATTGCTCAACAAATTGTATGGTCCATTTTGCTCCTGTTACCCTTGTGAAAATGAAAAATTTTGGGCAACACCAACATTTTTGCAGCAAAAAATTATTTTTTTTCACTTTTACAGTTCAACGTTGTAATATTCTGTGAAGCACCTGTGGGTTTAAGGTGCTCACCACACATCTAGATAAATTCCTTGAGGGATCTAGTTTCCAAAATGGTGTCACTTGTGGTGGGTTTCCACTGTTTAGGCCCATCAGGGCCTCTCCAAACAAGACATGACATCCGCTAATGATTCCAGCCAATTTTGCGTTCAAAAATTAAAATGGTGCTCCTTCCCTTCCTAGCCCTGCCATGCATACAAACAGAAGAGAAATATGATGATATGACTGTCACAGTAATAATACAATATCCCAATCAAAGATAAAATTAATAACTAAAAATATCAATAATGACAATACCACCAAATGTGTGGGATGGCAGACCATCCGGAGTTGTGAACGAAAATATCCAGGATAGGGGGAGGACACCCAGTGACAAGACAGTAACAGAAAATCAGAGGTGACACGATATGGTGATAATAAAAATAATTTTATTGAATCAATAAATAAAAAGTGTATGTAAACACTACAAATAGAATAAAAACTCAATAAATATTAATTAAATAAGAAGAGGCAAAAACCCATATAATGTGATGAAGCTACAAAAATAAACAATAAGCACCACAATGTATACCCTAAAGTATATATACGATTTCTATATAGAATGACGTAATTGTAAAACAGTATACATATATGGAAAATAATGATATGCTTGATAAAAACCAGGTAATGACCCAATATATAGAGAATGGCAATGATAATATGGTGCAACACCAAAAATAGTGCCCGTGCTACCCAAGAAAAAATAAAAATAATAATGATGGGTGCTACAATAAACGTAGGTTCACAAAAATATAAAGAACATTAATAAAAAATCAAAAATAGTGTGTGTGCAGCGAAAAAATAATTGAATACATACAATAATATATTCAGAAATAAAAGAGCTACACTATACTTTTATTATGTGAATACAAAAAATGATGAAGGACATGCATAAAGAATCAAAAAATGTGTATACATGTGAAAATACAAAATACCACAATAGGTGAGAAAAAATATATTGGCAAACATCAATAAAGGATTATCTCCACATGTGGAAGAATTAGCACCGTGCACTAACTGGGAATAAAAGGAAATGATGCCACCAAACAAGGACAAATACCGGGGAGCTAAATATCACAGGTTCAAGCCTCAGAAGAACGCGCCCCAAAATATATATTTAGCTCCCAGGTATTTGTCCTTGTTTGGTGGCATCATTTCCTTTTATTCCCAGTTAGTGCACGGTGCTAATTCTTCCACATGTGGAGATAATCCTTTATTGATGTTTGCCAATATATTTTTTCTCACCTATTGTGGTATTTTGTATTTTCACATGTATACACATTTTTTGATTCTTTATGCATGTCCTTCATCATTTTTTGTATTCACATAATAAAAGTATAGTGTAGCTCTTTTATTTCTGAATATATTATTGTATGTATTCAATTATTTTTTCGCTGCACACACACTATTTTTGATTTTTTATTAATGTTCTTTATATTTTTGTGAACCTACGTTTATTGTAGCACCCATCATTATTATTTTTATTTTTTCTTGGGTAGCACGGGCACTATTTTTGGTGTTGCACCATATTATCATTGCCATTCTCTATATATTGGGTCATTACCTGGTTTTTATCAAGCATATCATTATTTTCCATATATGTATACTGTTTTACAATTACGTCATTCTATATAGAAATCGTATATATACTTTAGGGTATACATTGTGGTGCTTATTGTTTGTTTTTGTAGCTTCATCACATTATATGGGTTTTTGCCTCTTCTTATTTAATTAATATTTATTGAGTTTTTATTCTATTTGTAGTGTTTACATACACTTTTTATTTATTGATTCAATAAAATTATTTTTATTATCACCATATCGTGTCACCTCTGATTTTCTGTTACTGTCTTGTCACTGGGTGTCCTCCCCCCTATCCTGGATATTTTCGTATGCATACAAACAGTAGTTTTCTAACACATTTGGGGTATCGGCATACTCAGGAGAAATTGCACGACAAATTGTATGGTTCATATCATGGTCTCTCTATTTGAATTATGCATGTTTATTTAGCACTAAATACTTGTCTTGCTTACCAATCAAAATATGTATATATAGAAATTTCTTTCTGTGTTTGCCTTTGATAATGCATATATTGTGATAATACGCTTTAGCACTGAAAGGACATATGAATGAGTGCCCTTATCTAAGCATGCAAAACAGTGATGAATCTTGCATATAAACATATATTAGATTTTCTTTTGATGTCCACATTTACATCCTTTGCTTATTATTTTTGTGGACTTTTAAATGAGCGCCTTTTATTTTGTGAGTATGTTGTATAATGATTAGTGTTGAGCGATATTGCTCGATATCTAAAAATATCGTATCGAAATGGTATCGCCGATATCACTAAATATCGTCGATATCCGATTTCGATAGCGGAAGTCCCATGTAAGTCTATGGGAACAAAATATCACAACTAAAAAAAACCTTTATTTCCTTGTAAACACTAAATATACACACATAGAATACATATATATATATATATATATATATACATGTCATTGTGACATATATATATACATATATATATAGTTTATACACTTCTACATAGTAAAATATCCTCTGATTCAATTGCCGGGTAAAGCCGGCTTCTGTGAAAAGACAGAAGCACCCGACATGAAATGACACTTGGTGTACATAGGATTAACCATGTCTTTTCATGTCGTTTGCAATCTGATTTGCACAAACAATTACATCAGTCTATGTGTGCAAAATTTCACACCTGTAGGGGTTAATTAAAGGTGTAAATTCGTTGTAAAAAAAACGGACTTTTTTGCTACGAATTTACACCTTTAATTAACCCCTACAGGTGTGAAATTTTGCACACTTACACTCATGTAATTGTTTGTGCAAATCAGATATCAAACTACATGAAAAGACATGGTTAACTCTATGTAAACCAAGTGTCATTTCATGTCGGGTTCTGCATTTTCACAAAAGCCGGCAATTGAATTAGCGGCTATTATACTATGTAGAAGTGTATGAACTATAAATATATATATATATATGTGTCACAAATTTAATGACATGTATATATATATATATGAGGTGTAAAATTGCTGAAAAAAAAGGCGTGGGCTCCCGCCCTATTTTCGCAACCAGACAGACAAAGCCAGTGAGTGGGGGCAGATAATAATAGCCCAGAGAGGGACCATTATTTTTGCCCCCCCCCGGCTACTAACATCTGCCCCCAGACACCCCAGAAAGGGCAAATCTCTAATTAGATTTGCCCTTTCTGGCACTTTGCCCGTCTATTCCCATTGCCCTGTAGCGGTGGCGAATGGGTTAATAAGGGGTTAAAATGACCTTGCAATTGAAAGGTCACTTTAAGCCAGGTTAATAATTGAGAGCTGTCAATTAGACAACTATCAATTATTAATCCTATTGTATGAAAGAAAAATCAAACACACACACTTTAATAAAAAAGAAGTTTAATGAAATAATCACACAGTTTTTGACCATATTTTATTTTCCTGCTAAAACCATTTCCTGTAATAAAAATAAAATAATAAAGCAAAATTATTCTTACCAATCTGATGTACAGTCAGGTCCCACGGTGTAATCCTTCAGAAAGGGTTAATTGTTGTGAATGGGTTTGAGATGAGTTCTGAGCAGAGGCTCCCTCTGGTGGTTACAAGCGGTACTAGTGAGGATTGTGAGGACTGGGAATCAGGTGTTACTGATTGGTCTTATATAAGGGAGTCATTTTCCCATCAGGGTTGCCGGTGATCAATTGTTCTGGTCTGAATCCTTCTTTCCAGTTTCCCTTGTAGCCTGCTGTGTCGTGTCTGCATCTCCTGCTATCAGATAAGACAATTTCTTATTTTGTGTTTTTGCTATATTTTTGCATTTTGTCCTGCACTTCTGTGGGGGCCTTCAGGGTCCCCTCCGGGGGCTTTTGCCCTCTCAGTTTAGTCCAGCCACTGTGTTTTGTACTTTTGCTTTTTCCAGTTTTTTTTCAGTGGCTGCTGTTTTGTTTTTGTTACACCAGAGAACTAATTTAGGTGGTAGAGGTCGTGTGATCTCAGGTGATTTTGAAATTAGTAGAGTTGGTGTTTTTTCAGGGTTTTCTGAGATTGCAGTAAGTGCCCTTCCTATCCTTTTCTATTTAGATAGTTTGGGCCCCAGCGTTTGCTCATACTATTTTCTTTCTGTGTCAGTATTTCCTCTTGTCTAACCGCCATTACATGTTTGGGGGCTTTCTATTATCTTTGGGGTTCTGCTCCGGGGCAGATAGCTTTCCTATTTCTATCTTTAGGTGTAGTTAGTTTCTCAGGCTGTGACGAGGCGTCTAGGACCAACGTAGGAACGCTCCACGGCTGCCTCTAGTTGCGGTGGTTAGTCAGGGTACTGCAATCTCATAGATTCCAACTGCTCTGGTGTATTTCCTTTTTTACCTGCACTCCTCAGCTACCGTAACATAACAGTATCACCGGCCATAAAAATTGTATGGTACTCACAGAAGGGAAAAAATATTTTGAAGGAAGAAAAGTTGTCAGAGATATTTTTCTGTTTGTTGCATTTTTTTTTTTTTTTTTCCCTCTGTATCTCTGGGTGCTGGGGAGGATCTTTTCTCCCAATGGAGTTTGCACAGTTGTCTGGCCGTGTGGATCAGCTTGCCACTGAGGTTCAGAGTATTGCTGCATATCTTGCTAGGTTGCCTGTTGTGGAACCTAGGATCCCCATGCCAGATTTGTTTTTAGGGGATCGAGCTAAGTTTCAGAATTTCAAAAATAATTGTAAATTGTTTCTTGCCTTAAAATCTAAGTCCTCAGGAAACGCAGCGCAGCAGGTTCAAATTATCATCTCTCTCCTGCGCGGCGATCCTCAGGATTGGGCTTTTTCCCTGATACCCGGGGATCCTGTTTTGAGTGATGTTGATGCATTTTTTCAGGCCTTGGGGTTATTGTACGATGAGCCTAATGTCACTGATCAAGCTGAAAAAGCCTTGTTGGCATTAAATCAGGGGCTTGATGACGCTGAGTTATACTGTCAGAGATTCCGTAGGTGGGCAGTCCTGACCAAGTGGAATGACGACGCTTTGGCGGCCCTTTTCCGGAAGGGTCTGTCGGATAATGTAAAGGATGTTATGGTGGGATTCCCTGTCCCCTCTGGTCTCAATGATTCTATGTCATTAGCGATTCAAATTGACAGACTATTGCGTGAGCGGAGAAGTATGCGTGGAGTGGTGTTGCCTTGTGAGCCAGCTGCTGAGCCCATGCAGTGTGATGGAGTGGTGTCTGGGGCACAGCGTCATGAGTTTCGAAAGCGCAATGGGTTATGTTTCTACTGTGGTGATGCCTCTCATGCTATTTCAGTCTGCCCTAAGCGGGGAAGACATTTTGCACGCTCAGTTGTCTTGGGTAGTGTTCAGACTAAGTTTTTATTAACTGTCACTCTGATATGCTCTCTGTCCTCATTTTCTGCTCAGGCTTTCGTTGATTCTGGAGCAGCTATTAACCTGATGGATTATGATTTTGCTAAACGTTGTGGGTTTCCCTTGATACCCCTACAGAAGTCTATTCCTTTACTGGGGATCGATTCTACCCCTTTGGCTGAGAATAAACCCCAGTTTTCTACTCAGGTGATAATGAGGGTTGAACCTGATCACCAGGAGTGCTGCAAATTTTTGGTTCTATATAATCTGCATGACATTATAGTGCTGGGTTTCCCTTGGTTACAGTCTCATAATCCTGTTTTGGATTGGAAATCTGTGTCTGTAACCAGTTGGGGCTGCCAATGTGTTAATACCAACACTCCTGTTTTTTCTGCCTCCCCCCAGGCTGAGGATGTTCCTGACTTTTGTTTGATTTTTCTGATGTGTTTAGCGAAAGTAAATCTGCATCCTTACCTCCCCATAGGAGCTATGACTGCGCTATTGAATTAGTGCCAGGTAGTAAATTCCCTAAAGGTCGCCTTTTTAACTTGTCTGTACCTGAACATGACGCTATGCGGTCTTATATCAAGGAATCATTGGAGAAGGGTCATATCAGACCATCCTCTTCACCCTTAGGTGCCGGTTTTTTTCTTTGTGGCCAAAAAAGATGGTTCATTAAGGCCGTGTATTGATTATCGTCTCTTGAACAATATTACTGTGAAATATCAATACCCGTTACCCTTGATTTCTGACCTGTTTTCCAGGGTGAAAAACGCTACTTGGTTTACCAAGCTTGACCTCAGGGGGGCGTATAACCTTATTCGCATTAAGCACGGGGATGAATGGAAGACGGCATTTAACACCCCTGAAGGGCATTTTGAGTACCTTGTGATGCCCTTTGGGCTCACTAATGCTCCTTCCGTCTTCCAGTCCTTCATGAATGACATTTTCAGGGATTTTGTGGACAAGTTTCTGATTGTTTATTTGGATGATATCTTGATTTTTTCTAATGACTGGGACTCTCATGTGAAACATGTTCGAACTGTATTCCAGATTTTGAGAGAGAATGCTCTGTATGTGAAGGGATCAAAGTGTCTTTTTGGCGTACAGAAGATCTCATTTCTGGGATTCATTTTGTCCCCATCTGTTATTGAAATGGACCCGGTCAAGGTTCAGGCCATCTGTGATTGGGTCCAACCTACTTCATTAAAGGCTCTTCAGAGATTTTTGGGTTTTGCCAATTTTTATCGTAAATTTATTGGTAATTTCTCGGTTATTGTTAAACCATTAACTGATTTGACCAGAAAGGGTTCTGATGTGGTGAATTGGCCTCCTGAGGCAGTCTCTGCGTTTCAGGAACTTAAGCAGAGATTCACTTCTGCTCCTGTTCTACGGCAGCCTGATGTTTCTCTGCCATTTCAGGTGGAGGTTGATGCCTCTGAAATTGGGGCAGGTGCCGTTTTGTCCCAAAAAGATCCAGAGACCTCTAAAAGTAACCCTTGTGCCTTTTTCTCTCGAAAATTTTCTCCTACTGAACGTAATTATGACGTGGGTAATCGGGAGTTATTGGCCATGAAGTGGGCTTTTGAAGAGTGGAGACATTGGCTGGAGGGAGCCAAACATCAGGTGGTGGTCCTTACGGACCATAAGAATCTGGTCTATCTAGAATCTGCCAAGCGACTCAATCCTAGACAGGCCAGGTGGGCCTTGTTTTTCACACGTTTTAATTTTGTGGTTTCCTTTCTTCCTGGCACTAAGAATGTTAAGGCGGATGCCCTCTCGAGGAGTTTCCTTGCGGACTCTCCTGAGCTATCTGATCCCTCTGTTATTTTGAAGGAGGGTGTAGTTCTTTCCGCCATCTCGCCCAATTTGAGACTTGCTCTGGAGGGGTGTCAGGAGGATAGGCCCGAGCGCTGCCCTGTTGGAAAATTGTTTGTCCCGGACCAATGGAAAAAGAGTGTGATGTCTGAGATTCATTGTTCCGCATTGGCTGGGCATCCCGGAATTTTTGGTACCAGAGACTTGGTTAGTCGGTCCTTTTGGTGGCCTACCTTGTCTCGCGATGTCAGGGAATTTGTGCAGTCCTGCAGGACTTGCTCTCGCTCCAAGCCTTGCTCTCGCTCTAGTGGTTTGTTGATGCCATTGCCTGTGCCCAAGAGACCATGGACCCATATCTCTATGGATTTCATTTCCGATCTTCCTGTTTCTCAGAGAATGACCACCATCTGGGTAATTTGTGATAGGTTTTCCAAAATGATACATCTTGTGCCATTACCTAAGTTGCCTTCCTCCTCTGAATTGGTGCCGTTGTTCCTTCAGCACGTGGTTCGTTTACACGGCATTCCTGAGAACATTGTGTCTGACAGAGGAGTCCAGTTTGTTTCCAGATTTTGGAGGACTTTTTGTTCTAAACTGGGTGTTCAATTGTCTTTCTCCTCGGCATCTCATCCTCAGACCAATGGTCAAACTGAGAGAACAAACCAGACATTGGAGACTTATCTAAGATGCTTTGTGTCTGCTGATCAGGATGACTGGGTCTCTTTTTTGCCTTTGGCTGAGTTTGCTCTTAATAATAGGGCTAGCTCTGCCACTTTGATGTCTCCGTTTTTCTGTAATTCTGGGTTTCACCCTCGATTTTCTTCAGGACAGACGGAGGCTTCTGTCTGTCCAGGTGTTGACTCTGTTGTTGAGCGTATGCAGCAGATTTGGGACCAGGTAGTGGAGAGGTTGTCCCTCTCTCAGGAGAAGGCCCAGCGGTTTGCTAACCGGCATAGGACTGATGGTCCTCGGTTTAAAGTGGGGGACTTGGTCTGGTTGTCCTCAAAGAATATTCCTATGAGAGTAGCATCTCCTAAATTTAAGCCTAGGTTCATTGGACCTTATAAGATCATGGAGATTATTAATCCTGTTTCTTTTTCGTTTGCTTCTTCCAGGGACATTTAAGATCCATAACGTGTTCCACAAGTCCTTGTTGAAGAGGTTTGTTGAGCCAGTGGTTCCTGCTGCTGTGCCTCCTGACCCTGTTTTGGTTGAGGGCAATCTGGAGTATGTGGTTGAGAAAATATTGGATTCTCGTTTTTCTAGACGAAGACTCCAGTATTTGGTTAAATGGAGAGGTTATGGTCAGGAAGACAATTCTTGGGTGTTTGCTTCGGACATCCATGCTAGGAGACTTATCCGTGCGTATCATAGAACTCATCCTGACCGACCTGGTTGCTCAAATGAGGGTTCGGTGACCCCTCCTCAAGGGGGGGGTACTGTTGTGAATGGGTTTGAGATGAGTTCTGAGCAGAGGCTCCCTCTGGTGGTTACAAGCGGTACTAGTGAGGATTGTGAGGACTGGGAATCAGGTGTTACTGATTGGTCTTATATAAGGGAGTCATTTTCCCATCAGGGTTGCCGGTGATCAATTGTTCTGGTCTGAATCCTTCTTTCCAGTTTCCCTTGTAGCCTGCTGTGTCGTGTCTGCATCTCCTGCTATCAGATAAGACAATTTCTTATTTTGTGTTTTTGCTATATTTTTGCATTTTGTCCTGCACTTCTGTGGGGGCCTTCAGGGTCCCCTCCGGGGCTTTTGCCCTCTCAGTTTAGTCCAGCCACTGTGTTTTGTACTTTTGCTTTTTCCAGTTTTTTTTCAGTGGCTGCTGTTTTGTTTTTGTTACACCAGAGAACTAATTTAGGTGGTAGAGGTCGTGTGATCTCAGGTGATTTTGAAATTAGTAGAGTTGGTGTTTTTTCAGGGTTTTCTGAGATTGCAGTAAGTGCCCTTCCTATCCTTTTCTATTTAGATAGTTTGGGCCCCAGCGTTTGCTCATACTATTTTCTTTCTGTGTCAGTATTTCCTCTTGTCTAACCGCCATTACATGTTTGGGGGCTTTCTATTATCTTTGGGGTTCTGCTCCGGGGCAGATAGCTTTCCTATTTCTATCTTTAGGTGTAGTTAGTTTCTCAGGCTGTGACGAGGCGTCTAGGACCAACGTAGGAACGCTCCACGGCTGCCTCTAGTTGCGGTGGTTAGTCAGGGTACTGCAATCTCATAGATTCCAACTGCTCTGGTGTATTTCCTTTTTTACCTGCACTCCTCAGCTACCGTAACATAACAGTTAATGTTTACTGCAGGGACCGCAGCTAATGCTGAGCCTCACAGTAAACCCCCAAATGAATGAGTTCCTCTCCTGGCTGACAGGAGAGGAAGTGGAAAGCTTAATTGATTGCTTTCCACTTTCACTTCAGGTCAGCCAGGGACAAAATCAGTGACGTCAGAGGGAACTGGTTAACAAAAATAGGGGATCCCCTCGAAAAAAATTGGCGTGGGGTCCCCCCTATTTTTGTTAACCAGCCAGATGAAGCAGACCGCTGAGGCCTGGATTTTCAGGCTGTTAAGGAGCCAAGATCCATGGACCTTGCCAGCCTGATAATACCAGGCCACAGCAGTCTGCATATCTTTGCTGATTAACAAAAATAGGGGATCCCCTGGAAAAAAATTGGCGTGCGGTCCCCCTATTTTTGTTAACCAGCCAGATGAAGCAGACCGCTGAGGCCTGGTTTTTCAGGCTGGTAATGATCCAATATCCATGGACCTTGCAAGCCTGATAATACCAGGCCACAGCAGTCTGCTTAGCTTGGCTGGTTAACAAAAATAGGGGATCCCCTCGAAAAAAAAACGGCGTAGGGGTCCCCCTATTTTTGTTAACCAGCTGTAAGGTTCTGTGTACATGTTCCTGAAACTCAGTTTGTTCGTCAGCCATTTTACTTTCTGTCTTGCTGCAGCTATCTTGCCCTCAGTCAGAATGGAGTTTCCAGCTTGCATGTTCCCGCCCTGATTCTCTCCTTTGCTTCTTAAGCAGCCACAGCTGAGCAATCAGTGCTTCAGAATCTAGCCTGCAGTGAACCTGTGACCTGACTCCTAAAGCCTTGGACCCTGTACTCCAGCTATTCCTACTGAGGAACTCTGAAGCACTTGTGGACTCTGAACCCTGCTCTTTGAAAGACCCACGTTTGCATGGACTTACGCACAAGACGCTATATGAACTGTACTACATACATTACAAGATTCTGAAGCCAAATGTTAGTGTCTGCTGGGTATGGAAAGGCTGTGTCTGCTGTAACTGTGGATATCGGATGTCCGGTTGTACTTTCTGTGATGACAGTGGTTGTGACTTCTCACAACCATTCCAGGTGAGCAATTCCCTTAAGTGTTTTTTTTTCTGCAGTGTTACCACAGGTAAACACTATTGTTTTTTTTTTTTTTCTTTTCTCTTTTTTGTCTGCTGTAACTGTGGATATCAGATGTCCGGGTGAACTTTCTGTGATGATAGTGGTTGTGACTTCTCACAACCATTCCAGGTGAGCAGTTCCCTTAACTTTTTTTTTCTCTCTGCAGTGTTACCACAGGTAAACACTATTGTTTTTTTTTTTTTCTCCTCTCCTCTTCTTCCAGTACTCATGTCTTAAAAGATCTGGAAAATGGAGGCCCGCATAAAGGAACTTTGCGGAGTGACTGATAATATCCTTACAGATTTGCAGAATATAAAGACCCGTTTTTCAAGCCTACAGGACCTCACTAATCACAATTTGCAAGTGTTTGGACAGACTGCCCAGGATTTGCGAGCCAGGATTGAGGTTCTAGAGGAGCGAGTCCAGACTCCTGCCGTAGCCCCGAGTTCTGGGATTCCCAAGTTGCCCCCTTTTCGTTTTGGCGGTGAACGTGAGAAATTCAGGGGATTTATTAATCAATGCAATCTTTTTTTTTCTGCACATGCTTCACAATTTCCCACTGAACGATCTAAGGTGCTTACTATAATTATGTTGCTTACCAACAAGGCTTTGATGTGGGCAAACCCTCTGATTGAGACTGAGGATGATTGTTTGAATCACCTTGATGCTTTTATTTCAGCCATGGGGCAGGTGTTTGATGACCCCAATCGAGGTGCAACAGCTGAAGCAGCCATGTTGTCTTTGCGCCAAGGTAAGCACTCGGTAGCCGAATATGCCTTGGATTTCAGGAGATGGGCCCTTGATACCACCTGGGACAGTTCCGCCAAAAAATCTATTTTTCGAAAGGGGTTATCTCCACTGATTAAGGATGAACTTGCTCGTGCCGACCCTCCCACTGCGTTAGGTGACTTTATTAACTACTGCATCCGTATTGATACTCGTCTGACTGAACGCAGGCAAGAGAGATGGTTCGAAAGCAATCGCACTAACCTTTTCCTACCTTCCTCTCCAGCTAAGGAACCTTTGAGTAGGATTACACGGGAACCTGAACCTGAACCCATGCAGGTAGACTCTTTACAACGACGGGTTAGTGATGCACGCAAGGAACATCGTTTTAAGGAGAATCTATGTTTCTATTGTGGTAAGTCAGGGCACTTCATTATAAACTGCCCCAGCCGTTCTCGTAAGACTACTGCAGCACTCATTCATTGTGAGTGTTGCGAGAGGGGATCTGTCAGGTCCGAGCCTCAGGCTCCAGAGAGATCTGCAGCAACAGATCTTGATTTCTCGGACTTAAACTCCGTTACCTCTGAGGACGTTGACTGTGTAAACGCTGCCATTTTTCAAGTTTCCTCAGCGGTGTCCCAGCTGAGTTGTAAGAAAAACAATTCTCATTGCTTTCTTTCCATCAAACTCTGGGTTGACTCAGCTTGGGTGTCTAGCTCTGCTATGATCGACTCAGGGGCAAGTGGAAATTTTATGGATGTCTCCTTTGCTCTGAAACAGGGGATACGTTCAGTGAAGAAGGCTACTCCAGTACAGATGGAAACTGTGGATGGCTCCCTGCTGACCTCTGGACCAGTGGATCAGGAAACAGAGCCTTTGAGGGTTCTTATGGGTAAAGATCATCAAGAGAAACTGTCCTTTATGCTTATCTCTTCTCCCCACTTTCCCATTATTCTAGGGCTACCATGGCTGCAGGCTCAGAATCCTACCATTAACTGGGAGACCAAGGAATTACACTTTCCAGAGAAACAGATGAGTCCAAAAGTTTCAGCTTGCTCTGTTCCTAAAGGAACCATGTCAGTCCCTGAACTACAAGCTGTATACCAGGACTATGTGGATTTATGTGACAAGAAGAACGCTGACCAGCTTCCTCCTCACCGTCCATATGATTGTCCAATTGAATTATTGCCTGGAGCAGAGATACCTTTTGGTAAGATCTACCCCCTGGCGGGGCCCGAGCTAAAGGCTTTAAAGGATTACATAGACGAAAATCTAGCCAAGGGCTTCATACGCCCCTCTTCATCTCCTGCAGGTGCACCCATCTTCTTTGTAAAGAAGAAAGATGGATCTCTGAGACCATGCGTAGACTATAGGGAACTCAATAAGGTTACTATTAGAAACCGTTATCCATTGCCTTTAATCCCTGAGTTATTGGAGAGAGTGCGACATGCCAAAATTTTCTCTAAACTAGATCTTCGTGGGGCCTATAACTTAGTCCGTATTAGACCTGGGGATGAATGGAAGACTGCATTCAGGTCACGCTATGGACACTTTGAATATCTAGTTATGCCTTTTGGTCTGAGTACCGCCCCAGCCACTTTCCAACACTTGGTGAATGACATCTTCAGGGATCTCCTAGATACATTCGTGGTAATTTATTTGGATGATATTCTAATTTTTTTCTAACTCCACAGAGGAACATCATGGACATGTGAGAATGGTCTTGGAACGTCTAAGACAAAATCATCTTTACATCAAACTTGAAAAGTGTGAATTCCATAGGACCGAAATTCAATTTCTGGGGTATGTACTGTCTACACAAGGAATTAGTATGGATGGAAGCAAAACCCAAGCCATCAAGGATTGGCCAAGTCCTAGAAATGTGAAGGAGGTACAGCGCTTCATCGGGTTTGCCAACTTCTATAGACGTTTCATTAGAAATTTCTCTGAGGTAGTGTCACCTATCACCCAACTTACCCGGAAAGAGTCTAGGTTCTCCTGGACTCCCAAGCCCAGGAAGCATTTTCCCGTCTAAAAGATAAATTTACCACTGCACCTATACTAGTACATCCCAACCCCGAGCTTCCCTTCATAATAGAGGTGGATGCTTCAGACTGTGCCGTTGGAGCTATACTCTCTCAGAGAACAGGTGAGAAGAATGTCTTGCATCCCTGTGCCTTCTTTTCCCAGCAGTTGTCTTCGGCTGAGAGGAACTACGATGTGGGCAATAGAGAGTTGTTGGCCATTATTGCCGCCTTCAAAGAATGGAGACACCTTCTTCAGGGAGCTGCACAGCAAATAGTCGTCCTGACAGACCATCGTAACCTTGAGTTTATCAGGTCGGCTAAGTGCCTGACTCCTCGCCAGGCTCGCTGGAATCTTTTCTTAAACCAATTTAATTTTATCATTTCTTATAGACCAGGATCGCGCAATGGAAAGGCTGATGCACTCTCTAGGATTTACTCAGCAGAGACACGTCCAATTACTCCTCCTAAGACTATTCTTCCTGACTCTAGATTCCTAGGAGTAATTCATAATCAAGACCTACTTAAGGACATCAAGGAAGCATACCATGCGGATTCCTTTTTGGCACAACCCCCAAGGGACGTAAGTCTTGTCTTTAAGAATGGTGTGTGGATTCAGGGACAACGCCTGTATATTCCTGAAACAGTCAGATTGAAGAGTATTGCAACTCATTCACGATTCCAAGATAGCTGGGCATAGAGGAATTCTAAAGACACAGGAATTTCTTTCTCGTTTCTTTTGGTGGCCCACTTGCAGGAAGGATGTTTTAAACTATGTCACTTCATGTGAAGTCTGTGCAAGATGCAAAACACCTCGCTCCTCACCAACTGGTCTGTTACAGCCTCTTCCCACCCCGTCCCGCCCGTGGGGATCCATTTCTATGGACTTCATTGTGGAGTTACCAACCTCTCAAGGGAAGAACACCATTCTAGTGGTGGTTGACCGTCTAACAAAGGCAGCTCATTTTATCCCTTGTGTCGGCTTACCCACTGCAAAACAGACATCAGATTTGATGATTAAAGATGTGTTTCGCTTACATGGAGTACCGGATGAGGTTATTTCGGATCGAGGGGTGCAATTCACTTCTAGGTTTTGGCAAAATTTCTGTGCAGCATTGGACATTAAAGTAAACCTTTCTTCTGCTTTTCATCCCCAGACTAATGGACAGACCGAACGAACCAATCAAACCCTGGAGCAGTATCTCCGCTGCTTTATCTGCCACCTACAGGATGATTGGGTGGATCTACTTCCATTAGCTGAGTTTTCGTATAACAACTCTCAGAGTGCCTCCACTAAGCAGTCTCCTTTTTACTCTAATCTAGGTTATCATCCTAACATTCTACCACGATTTCCCATAGAAACGCCTTTACCAGCAGTGGCTGAAAGAATCACGTCTTTACAGAAGAATATGGATCTTCTAAAGGAGAATCTGGAATCGGCTCAGGAAAGGTACAAGAAAGCAGCAGATAAATTTCGTAAACCTGCACCAGCTTTCAAGGTAGGAGACTTGGTCTGGCTGTCAACCAGAAATCTTAAGTTAAGGATTCCATCGTCTAAGTTGGGACATAAGTACATTGGACCCTATAAAAGTCAGTAAAATTATAAGTGCCGTTGCTTGTCGTCTTCAACTGCCCAGAACTATGAGAATCCACCCTGTCTTTCATGTATCCCTACTAAAGGCTGCGACACCCAATACGTTTCCTGGACGTTCTTCTCCTTGCCCTGACCCAGTGCTAGTCGATGGTCAGGAAGAATTTGTGGTGGAAAGGATTTTAGATTCCAGGTTGTATAGAAATCAGTTACAATATCTGATTAAATGGCAGGGCTACCCAGTGGAGGACAACTCATGGGAACCAGTCAATAACGTTAATGCTCCTCGCTTGCTCCGTCAGTTTCATCAGAGGTACCCACACAAGCCTGGTCTGAGGTCATCCGGAGGTTGTCCCTAAGGGGGGAGTAATGTAAGGTTCTGTGTACATGTTCCTGAAACTCAGTTTGTTCGTCAGCCATTTTACTTTCTGTCTTGCTGCAGCTATCTTGCCCTCAGTCAGAATGGAGTTTCCAGCTTGCATGTTCCCGCCCTGATTCTCTCCTTTGCTTCTTAAGCAGCCACAGCTGAGCAATCAGTGCTTCAGAATCTAGCCTGCAGTGAACCTGTGACCTGACTCCTAAAGCCTTGGACCCTGTACTCCAGCTATTCCTACTGAGGAACTCTGAAGCACTTGTGGACTCTGAACCCTGCTCTTTGAAAGACCCACGTTTGCATGGACTTACGCACAAGACGCTATATGAACTGTACTACATACATTACACCAGCCAAGTAAAATGCAGACTGCTGCGGCCTGGTATTAAAAGACTGTCAAGGCCCATGGATTTTGGCCCTCAACAGCCTGATAATACCAGGCTACAGCAGCCCCACATTTGGCGCATCAAAAGATGTGCCAATTGTGGCACTTTACCCGGCTCTTCCCACTTGCCCTGTAGCGGTGGCAAGCGGGGTAATAAGGGGTTAATATCACCGTTGATTGCACGTGACAATAAGCCCGGTTAATAATGGAGAGGTGTCAATAAGACACCGATCCATTATTAATCCCAAAGTTATTAAATGCATAAAAAAAAGACAAAGCAAGAAAAAAGTCTTTTAATGAAATAAAAGAGACAACACACTTTTCATTTCTTTTATTGTACTCTCATTCCTGCGACGCCATCGATCTCCTGTAAAAAAAGAAAAAAAACAAACCAACAGTATACCACCTGTCCGACGCAGTCCATAACGACAGTCCCACGACGATCCAGCTCTGCTACATCGCAATGACAGGCAGCACAGCTGATTACCTGCTTCCCCGGCGGTGACGTCATCAGACTGACTGCTTTACGGCCGGGATTACCCAGCAGTCACTGCAGTTATCGCGAGAAACTGCATGTGACCGCCGGGGAGAAGAGGATGGCGGCCATGAAGCAGTCCAGGACGTGACCGCCGGAGATCTTCTGCCAGGTAAGTGCCGCTGACTCCTGACAGACCCGACCGACGGACACTGACAGTGACAGACCCGACCGACGGACACAGACAGTGACAGTGACAAATGCGATTCCGGTATTCGATAAGATGAAAATATCGAAACGAATTATTGAAAGGCCGATAGAGCTAATATCGGCCGATAGCCGATATTTGCATTATCGTATCGCTCAACACTAATAATGATGTATCTTATATAGGAGCGTATCTGTTTTGGGAACATGGCGGTGCATTCCACCTTGAGTATACGCAGTGGGGCATCATTACTCCCACAAATTTCCTTTGGGAACATGGTGGTGCGTTCCACCTTGAATATGGTGGTGCGCTCCACCTTGAATATGCGCACTGGAGCATCACTCATTGTACATGATTTTTGTGCTCCATTGTCACGGTTCTGTAGTGACGCACCACTCTTTGGGCATGCGCAGAGAGGCGATATCTGCATTATATTATCGTTGCCTGAAAGTGGAAGTAGGAGCTTGGATGTCTTATTGGACGTGACGAATATGCGTTCCAAGTTGGACATGCGCATAGAATACTCTGCTAAAGTGCGATTGCGCAGTAGAGACGTCCCATCTATGACGTAAGTGGGATGCCTCATTGATACTATGGCAGCTTATTTAAATAGAGGGTTAGTGCATCGCTGCTTTTATATCACATCATATTGGGACACATGTTGTAGACATATTGGGCCTCCTGATGAGCCAAGAGAGGCGAAACACGTTGAGGAGATAACTATGGAGGGCAGGTGGCATCTTGCAAGATGAGTATCAATTTAACATCAGTTGATGAAGTACCATAAAGTCTCTTTTTATGTCCACCCACTCTGTGGTAACAGTTGTTTGTTTGAATTACTCTATCTGTTGTAGTGAAAAGCATGTATGCTTTGGTTATCTGGTGACGGGTGCACATTTAATAAAAACAAAAACAAATGAATCAATATATCTCTTGATGGGTCAGATAGAGACCTTGGTACTTTGTAATCATCTTTCCTATGATCTGCATTTTATTTCTATGTAATGATCTATCTAAGACCATTGGATAGTTGCACCTGGATTGGTCATCTTCAGGTCTTTTGAAAACACAAATATAGGGCGAGCTTTGTTTCCTCAATAGTATCAGTCATTGTTTCTTGTTCAAGGACCTGAGAAGTGTATAAAGATTGCACAAACTTTTGCATTTTCAAAGACCAAGTTGTGCTTGACAAAGACCGTGTTGTGAGGTCGAAACGTTGCACCACTTGGTGCTGGATTAAAGTCCACAATTTTTCCTTGAACTGCAGTGCTGCCTGATTTTTTTCCATTTATATATATATATATATATATATATATATATATATATACACACACACATGTGATCCAAATTGTTGTTACCCCTCATTTAATGACAGAAAAACCTGCAATGGTCACAGAAATAACTTGAATCTGACAAAAGTAATAATAAATCAAAAATCTATGAAAATGAACAAATGAAAGTCAGACATTTCTTTTCAACCATGCTTCCACAGATTTTTTTAAAAAATATAATTGTAGAATAATTGTAAAATGTATAATTTTTTAAGTCCTTTTTTAAATTTTTTTTACACCTAATGAAATTAGGCTTTTTTAGTTTAAAAATGCTGTCTTCTGAGAAAAAAAATTAAATTGTGAGTAAAAAATACTGTAAATACTGGCTTCTGCACCTATTACATTCATGTGAAATACAAAATTAAGACTATGCCCTCAAGCAATATTTCTTGTCTGTTTAAACCTCATACAAAAAGGCATTGAACATACAGTATATCTATAATATAATGCTGGGAGCCAGGGCCGGCTCCAGGTTTTCATGGGCCCCGGGCGAAAGAGTCTCAGTGGGCCCCTTTAACACAGACCACGATCCATGATGCACTGAAACTGCAGAGAAATATGGGTATAGCACAACGCCAAACACTTCTCTTCTTCCATTACGACTGATAGCTATTGTAAATTGTACAATAGCTCAAAAACCGCCAAATCCTCACAGCGCACAGTACAGACTGGACAGTACAGTCCTCCATACAATATTATGGGCACCACAGTCTCCCCCTCATCACCCATATAATACCCATGCAGGATGTCACCCCTTCATCCCCCATATAATGCTCAATACAGGATACTGGTCCCCATATAAAGCTCCATACAAAATATGGAGCTCTCCTCTGCACTGTGCTGCATTCTGCACTGTTACGGCTCAGGAAAGGGCGCCGTGGAAAGACTCCCATCATCATCATTGCCTGCCCTTTATCATCATCATTGCCTGCCCATCATCATCATTGCATGCCCATTATCATCATCTCCTCCCCATCATCATCATTGCCTCCCCATCATCATCATCGCCTCCTGATCATCATCACTGCCTGCCATCATCATCAATACCTGCCCATAATCATCATTGCCTCCCCATCAATATCATTGCCTGCCCATCATTATCACTGCCTGCCCATCATCATCAATGCCTGCCCATAATCATCATTGCCTCCCCATCATCATCACTGCCTGCCCATCATCATCACTGCCTGCCCATCATCATCAATGCCTGCCCATAATCATCATTGCCTCCCCATAAATATCAATGCCTGCCCATCATCATCACTGCCTGCCCATCATCATCAATGCCTGCCCATAATCATCATTGCCTCCCCATCAATATCATTGCCTGCCCATCATCATCACTGCCTGCCCATCATCATCACTGCCTGCCCATCATCATCAATGCCTGCCCATAATCATCATTGTCTCCACAGCAATATCATTGCCTGCCCATCATCATCAATCATCATTGCCTCCCCATCATCATCATCACTGCCCTCCCCCCACCACCATCACACACACAGCAGACACACACATACACACACAAAGCATCGCACTGCATACACACAGAGACACATACACAGACACACACACAAACATCTCACCTGTCCGGCGTCTGCGCACTCACTGCCACAGCCGGCCACTGAATGATGACGTCATTCAGCGGCGCTGCTGTGAGAGGAAGCGCCGGGTCCTGCAGGCGCCCCCTGGAGCCCAGAGGCGGAGCTGCGGCAGCGAAGGCATGGGGAGAGGTGAGTAGTGAGCTGGCCGCAGCCGGGGCCCTGAGCAAGCGGGGGGGCCCAGTGGCGGCGCTGACACCGCTAACGGGCGCCGGGGTGCCAGACGGCGAGTGGGTCCCCCCGCCTGCTCAGGGCCCCGGCACTTGCCCGGGTGTGCAGGGTGCTGACGCCGGCCCTGCTGGGAGCGTCACTCTGTCCGAAGCCTTTATAGACTGGCTCCAGACAGAAGACGGCATTCAGCGGTGAGAACTGTGTATGGCGCCAGAGATCGCGGTATGCGTACTCACTGAATGCATACAGCGTTCACCAGCGCCATACTTATATACTTACCTGACCAGGAGGAACGTTGCAGTGGCGCTTATCTTGCTGGAGAGCGGGTTCGGAGTCGCGCATGCGCATAACGCTATCCGGCGCCATTTTACTGAAGACACATTTGCAGTGTGTCTTCAGCAATATGGCGCAGGACAGCGCGGTATGGTCATGTGTGTACTCCGGCACCACACTCCTAACCCAGCCTCCAGCAGAACGGGACAGCGCTGGAGCACAGGGAAGAAAGGTGAGTATAAATGTTTTTTTTTAATTTTTTTTTGTATGTGTGCAGTTTAACCCCTTCACCCCCAAGGGTGGTTTGCACGTTAATGACGGGCCAATTTTTACAATTCTGACCACTGTCTCTTTATGAGGTTATAACTCTGGAACGCTTCAACGGATCTTCGCGATTCTGAGATTGTTTTCTCGTGACATATTGTACTTCACGTTAGAAGTAAAATTTCTTCGATATAACTTGCGTTTATTTTTGAAAAAAAACGCAAATATGGCGAAAATTTTTAAAATTTTGCAATTTTCAAACTTTGAATTTTTATTCCCTTAAAACAGAGAAATATATCACACAAAATAGTTAAGAAATAACATTTCCCACATGTCTACTTTACATCAGCACAATTTTGGAACCAAAATTTTTTTTTGTTAGGAAGTTATAAGGGTTAAAAGTTGACCAGCGATTTCTCATTTTTACAACAAAATTTACAAAGCCATTTTTTTTAGGGATCACCTCTCATTTGAAGTCACTTTGAGGGGTCTTTATGGCAGAAAATACCCAAAAGTGACACCATTCTAAAAACTGCACCCCTCAAGGTACTCAAAACCACATTCAAGAAGATTATTAACCCTTCAGGTGCTTCACAGGAACTAAAGCAACGTGGAAGGAAAAAATGAATATTTAACTTTTTAGCCACAAAAATGATCTTTTACAAACTTTTTTTTTATTTTCACAAGGGTAAAAGGAGAAAATGGACAGATAAGGTTGTTATGCAATTTCTCCTGAGTACGCCAATACCCAATATGTTGGGGAAAACCACTGTTTGGGCACACGGCAGAGCTCGTAAGGGAAGGAGCGCCGTTTGACTTTTTCAAACTAAAATTGGCTGGAATTGAAATTGGACGCCATGTCGTGTTTAGAGAGCCCCTGATGCGCCTAAACAGTGGAAACCCCCACAAGTGACACCATTTTGGAAACTAGACCCCCTAAGGTACTTATCTAGATCTGTTGTGAGCACTTTGAACCCCAAGTGTTTCACAAAAGCTTATAATGCCTGGGTGTGAAAAAAAAAAAAAACAATTTTCCACAAAAATGATTTTTTAGTCCCAAATTTTTGAATTTTCCAAGGAAATTGGACCCCAAAAGTTGTTGTCCAATTTGTCCTGAGTACGCTGATACCCCATATGTGGGGGGGGGAAACTGTTTGGGTGCACGGCAGGGCTTGGAAAGGAAGTAGTAACGTTTTGGAATGCAGACGTTGATGGGGGTCATGTTCCGTTTGCAGTGCCCCAGATGAGCCTAAACAGTGGAAACCCCCCACAAGTGACCCCATTTTGGAAACTATACCCCCTAAGGAACTTATCTAGATCTTTGGTGAGCACTTTGAACCCCAATGCTTCACACATGTTTATAATGCCCGGGCATGAAAATAAAAAATCCTATTTTTTTCCCACAAAAATTATCTTTTAGTCACTAATTTTTTATTTTCCCAAGGGTAACAGGAGAAATTGTACCACATAAGTTGTTGTCCAATTTGTCCTGAGTACGCTGATACCCAATATGTGGGTGGGAACCACTGTTTGGGCGCACGGCAGAGCTCGGAATGGAAGGAGCACCATTTGACTTTTTCCAACCAAAATTGGCTGGAATTGAGATTGGATGCCATGTTGCATTTGGAGAGCCCCTGATGTGCCTAAACAGTGGAAACCCCCCACAATGACCCCATTTTGGAAACTAGACCCCTAAGGAACTTTTCTAGATCTTTGGTGAGCAATTTGAACCCCCAAGTGCTTCACACAAGTTTATAACGTAGAGCCGTAAAATTTAAAAATCATATTTTTTCCACAAAAATTATATTTTCACCCCAATTTTTATTTTTCCAAGGGTAACAAGACTCCAAAAGTTATTGTGCAATTTGTCCTGAGTGCGCTGATACCCCATATGTGGGGGTAAACCACTGTTTGGGTGCATGGCAGAGTTTGGAAGGGAAGGAGCGCCGTCTGACTTTTTCAACGCAGAATTGGCTGGACGCCATGTCGTGTTTGGAGAGCTCCTGATCTGCCTAAACAGTGGAAACCCCCATAAATGACACCATTTTGGAAACTAGACCCCTCAAGGAACTTATCTAGATGTGTGGTGAGAACTTTTAACCCCCAGGTGTTTCACTAAAGTTTATAACGTACAGCCGTAAAATAAAAAATCTTTTTTTTTTTTTACAAAAATGATTTTTTCGCCCCCAATATTTTATTTTCACAAGGGTAACAGAAGAAATTGGAACCCAAAAGTTGTTGTCCAATTTGTCCTGAGTACGCTGATACCCAATATGTGGGAGAAAACTACTGTATGGGCGCACGTCAGGGCTCGGAAGGGAAGTAGTGACGTTTTGGATTGCAGACTTTGATGGAATGGTCTGGGGGCGTCATGTCACATTTGGAGAGCCCCTGATGCACCTATACAGTGGAAACCCCCCACAAGTGACCCCATTTTGGCAAATAGACCCCACAAGGAACTTATCTAGATGTGTGGTGAGCACTTTGAACCCCGAAGTGCTTCACAGAAGTTTATAACGTACAGCCGTAAAAATAAAAAATCTCTTTTTTTTTTACAAAAATGATTTTTTCGCCCCCAATATTTTATTTTCACAAGGGTAACAGGAGAAATTGGACCCCAAAAGTTGTTGTCCAATTTGTCCTGAGTACGCTGATACCCAATATGTGGGAGAAAACTACTGTATGGGCGCACGTCAGGGCTCGGAAGGGAAGTAGTGACGTTTTGGATTGCAGACTTTGATGGAATGGTCTGGGGGCGTCATGTCGCATTTGGAGAGCCCCTGATGCGCCTAAACAGTGGAAACCCCCCACAAGTGACCCCATTTTGGAAAATAGACCCCACAAGGAACTTATCTAGATGTGTGGTGAGCGCTATGAAGCCTTTAGTGCTTCACAGAAGTTTATAATGTACAGCCGTAAAAACAAAAAAATAATTTTTTTTGTACAAAAATGATATTTTCGCCCCCAGTTTTTTATTTTCCCAAGGGTAGCAGAAGAAATAGGACAAATTGCACAATAACTCTTGGGGTCCAGAGTACGCTGATACCCCATATGTGGTGATAAACTACTGTTTGGACGCATGGCAGAGCTGAGAAGTGAAGGAGCACCGTTTGACTTTTTCAACGCAGAATTGGCTGGAATTGAGATCGATGCCATGTCACATTTGGAGAGCCCCTGATGTGCCTAAACAGCGGAAACCCCCCAATTCTAACTCCAACCCTAACCCCAACACACCCCTAACCCTAGTCCCAACCCTAACCACAAACCTAACCCTAACACACCCTAATCCCAACCCTAACCCTAATCCTAACTTTAGCGCCAACCCTAACCCTAACTTTAGCCGCAACCCTAACCCTAACCCTAATGGGAAAATGGAAATAAATACTTTTTTTTAATTTTATTATTTTTTCCTTACTAAGGGGGTGATAAAGGGGGGGTTTGATTTACTATTTATAGTGGGTTTTTGTGATTGGCAGCTGTCACGCTAAAAGACGCTTTTTATTGCAAAAATAGTTTTTGCATCATCACATTTTGAGAGCTATAATTTTTGCATATTTTGGCCCACAGAGTCATGTGAGGTCTTATTTTTTGCGGGACGAGTTGACGTTTTTATTGGTACCATTTTTGAGCACGTGAAGTTTTTGATCGCTTTTTATTTCGATTTTTGGGAGGTTAGAATGAACAAAAATCAGCAATTCATGAATTTCTTTTGGGGGAGGCGTTTATACCGTTCCGCGTGTGGTAAAATCGATAAAGCAGTTTTATTCTTCGGGTCAGTACGATTATGGCGATACCTCATTTATATCATTTTTTCATGTTTTGGCGCTTTTATAGAATAAAAACAATTTTATATAAAAAATAATTATTTTTGCATCGCTTTATTCTGCGAGCTATAACTTTTTTATTTTTTCGCTGATGATGCTGTATGACGGCTCGTTTTTTGCGGGATGACGTTTTCAGCAGTACCATGTTTTTAATATCGGTCTTTTTGATCGCGTGTTATTCCACTTTTTGTTCAGCGGTATGATGATAAAGCATTGATTTTTTGCTTCGTTTTTTTTTTTTTTTAAGGGGTTCACTAAAGGGGTTAACTAGTGGGACAATTTTATAGGGGGGGTCGTTACGGACGCGGCGATACCAAATATGTGTACTTTTATTGCTTTGTTTTTTTTATTTACAGGAAGAAGTGAATTTATTGGGGAATATATATATATTTTTTTAATTTATTTTGGATTTTTTTTTAAAACATGTTTATTTTTATTTTTTTAACTTTTTTACTTTGTCCCAGGGTGGGACATCACTGTATTTTATCAGATCGCTGGTGTGACAGTGTGCACAGCACTCTGTCACACCAGCGATCGCTCAGGCAGTGCTAGCAGGCTTCTCAGTGCCTGCTCTCGGCAGGCACTGAGGTAGCCGCCTCCCTCCAGGACCCCGGCGCCATCTTGGATCCGGGTCCTGGGAGGGAGGAAGCCCTCAGAACAGCGCAATCACATCGCGCTGCTCTGAGGGTCTCAGGGGGCGCGCAGTGAGCCCCCTCCCTGCGCGATGCTTCCCTGTGCCCCCAGTACACCGCGATCATGTTTGATCGTGGTGTGCCAGGGGTTAATGTGCCGGGAGCGGTCCGTGACCGCTCCTGACACACAGTCATGGGTGTCAGCTGTGATAATCAGCTGACACCCGGGCTCGATCGGCTGCGCTCCCCCCGGGAGCGCGTCCAATCGCACGAGACGTACTATCCCGTCCATGGTCATACGGGCCCAGGTACCATGGACGGAATAGTACGTCCGATGGCAGTAAGGGGTTAATAAGGGTGAGGGGGACCATACATATCAGGATAGGGGGGTGAGGCTAAGTTCACACGTTGCGGAATTGCCGCGGAAATTTCCGCGGCAATCCCGCACTTCTCCCGCAGGAAATACGCACGTTTTTTGTATGCTGATTCCCGCCAGAATAATAGCGTTTTGTAAGCGTAATTAGCTTGCAGAATGCTATCGTTTTCCTAGCGATCTGTAGCATCGCTTGGAAAACTGATTGACAGGTTGGTCACACGAGTCACACATAGTGTTTGACACGTGTGACCAACTTTTTACTATTGATGCCGCCTATGCCGCATCAATAGTAAAAAGATCTAATGTAAAAATAATAAAAAAATAAATAAATAATGACATTCTCACCTTCCGGCGGCCCCCGCAGCCTTCCCGCCTCTCAGCGACACTCCCGGCAACTCGCGGTCCCAAGGATGCATTGCGACAAATCACACCGATGATGTAGCATCTCGCGAGACCGCTATGCCATCTGGGTGATTCTCGCAAAGGACTCTTGGGACCGGAAGTTGCCGGGAGCGTCGCTGAAGGCGGGAAAGCTGTGTGGGACGCCGGAAGGTGAGAAATATCATTATTTTTTATTTTAATTATTGTTTTACCAGGGATATGGTACCCAGGGCCTGGAGGAGAGTCTTCTCTGCTCCAGACCCTGGGTACCATCCGCACATGAACCGCTTACATTGCGCATAGTGGGCATAGCCACATGCGGAAAGTAAGCGGTTCAATGCATTCCTATGGCGGCGGAATCACCGCGGTTACGCTAAATTAATGAACATGTTGCTAGATTATCCGCGAAGCGTTTTTTTCGCGGAAAATACCGCAACATGTGTACAAAACATGCGCAATCAATTAACAAGTATAGAATGCTTAATGCTTGCGTTTTTTTCGCGGTTTCACCGCGGAAAATCGTGGAAAAACCGCGAAAAAGACGCAATTATTCCTGATCGTGTGCACTTAGCCTGAGAGGTAGCATGCATACGAGGATAGGGGTGAGGGGACCATGCATATCAGGATAGGGGGGTGAGGGGTAGCATGCATACCAGGATTGGCGCTGAGGGGACCATGCATACCAGGATTGGGGCTGAGGGGACCATGCATTCCTGGATTGGGGGTGAGGGGACCATGCACACCAGGAAAGGGGGGTGAGAGGACCATGCATACCAGGATAGGGGATGAAGGGACCATGCATACCAGGTTAGGGGATGAGGGGTACCATGCATTCCAGGATTAGGGGATGAGGGGTTCAATGCATACCAGGATTGGGAGGAGGTGACCATGCTTTCCAGGATTGGGGGGAGGGGCCCATGCATACCAGGATTGGGGGTGAGGGGACCATGCATTCCAGGATTGGGGGAGGGGACCATGCATACCAGGATTAGGGGGTGAGGGCACCATGCATACCGGGATTGGGGGATGAGGGGACCATGCATTCAAGGATTGGGGTGAGGGGACCATGCATACCAGGATTGGGGGGGTGAGGGGACCATGCATACCAGGAAAGTGGGGAGAGAGGACCATGCATACCAGGACAGGGGATGAAGGGACCATGCATACCAGGTTAGGGGATGAGGGGTACCATGCATTCCAAGATTAGGGGATGAGGGGTACCATGCATACCAGGATTGGGAGGAGGTTACCATGCTTTCCAGGATTGGGGGGAGGGGCCCATGCATACCAGGATTGGGGGGTGAGGGGACCTTGCATTCCAGGATTGGGGGAGGGACCATGCATACCAGGATTAGGGGGTGAGGGCACCATGCATACTGGGATTGGGGATGAGGGGACCATGCATTCAAGGATTGGGGGTGAGGGGACCATGCATACCAGGATTGGGGGGTGAGGGCACCATGCATACCAGGATTGGGGGGAGGGGACCATGCATTCCAGGATTGGGGGTGAGGGGACCATGCATACCAGGATTGGGGTGTGAGGGGACCATGCATTCCAGGATTGGGGGAGGGAACAGGCATACCAGGATTGGGGATGAGGGGACCATGCATACCAGAATAGGGGGGTGAGTGGGTACCATAAATCCTACAATAAGGATAAGGGGGACCATGCATACCAGATGGAGGTGAGGACCATGCATACCAGGATTGGAGGTGAGGGCACCATACATACCGATATTGGGGGGTGAGGGGACCACGCATTTCAGGATTTGGGGGAGGAGACAATGCATACCAGGATTGGGGGGTGAGGGGACCATGCATACCAGGATTGGGGGGTGAGGGCACCATGCATACCGGGATTGGTGGGTGAGGGGACCATGCATTCCAGAATTGGGGGGGAGGAGACCATGCATACCAGGATTGGGGGTGAGGGCACCATGCATACCAGGATTGGGGGGTGAGGGGACCATGCATTCCAGGATTGGGGGGTGAGGGGACCATGTATACCAGGATTGGGGAGTGGGGGGACCATGCATTCCAAGATTGGGGGGTGAGGGGACCATGTATACCAGGATAGGGGGGTGAGAGAACCATGCATACCAGGATTGGGGGGTGAGGGGACCATGCATTCCAGGATTGGGGGGGAGGGGACCATGCATACCAGAATTGGGGGGTGAGGGGACCATGCCTTCCACGATTTAGGGGTGAGGGGACCATGCATTCCAGGATTGGGGGGTGAGGGAACCATGAATACCAGGATATGGATGAGCAGGTACCATGCATACCAGGATAGGGATGAGGGGGTACCATGCATACCAGGATTGGGGGGTGAGGGGACCATGCATACCAGGATAAGGAATGGGATGCCATGCATACCAGGATTGGGTGGGGGTGAGGGGACCATGCATACCAGGATAAGAGGGGGGCAGCACATACCAGGATGGGAGACTATATACCAATAAAAATGCTTGCCTCCCGGGCGTAGAACGGGTTCATAGCTAGAACATTATATAGCCAGACAAGATTATAATAGAGGCAGAAATAATGTGTTATCACTTTCATATGTGTTTGCTTAACCAAATAGATCCTTGGAAATAGTGTGAAGTGGTTGGTGAAGTGTATTAACTAGCAATACTATGTGATCCCCCCAGGCTATTTATTCTGTTGAGTTGCTTCTAAATTCAGTGATTTTGTGTATTACAAATATACAGCGGCATGTAAAGGTTTGGGCACCCCTGATCAGAATTACTGTTATTGTGAACAGTTAAGCAATTTGAAGATGAAATGATCTCTAAAAGGCCTAAAGTTAAAGATGACACACTTCCTTTGTATTTTAGGCAAACAAAATTATTGTCATTTCTTGCATTTTAAAAATGACAAAAAGGAAAATGGGTAGATCCAAAAGTTTGGGCATCCTTGGAGATTTGACTGCTCAGATAACTTTGACAAAGGTTTCAGACCTTATATAGCCTGTTGGGGTTAGGGTTTGTTCACTATCATCTCTAGGGAAGACCACGTGATGCATATTTCCCTGCTTTAAAAAAAAACAGCCTCCTCTAGCCTTGTGCTAAAAACATCAGCTATGGGTTCTTCTAAGCAGCTGTCTAGGACTTTGAAAATGGAAATGGTGGACGCCCACAAAGCAGGAGAAGGCTATAAGAAGATAGCAAAGCGTTTTCAAGTAGACTTTTCCTTTGTTCAAAATGTAATAAAAAATGGCAGTTAACAGGAAAAGTGGAAGTCAACTTAAGGTTTGGAACACAAAGCAATATTTCAGTGAAAGCTGCTCGTAGAATTGCCAGAGAGGGAAAACAGAACCCCTTCTTCACTGCCAAAGAGCTTCAGAAAGATTTAGCAGATTGTGGAGTTGTGGTACATTGCTCTACTGTTCAGAGACACAAATATGTCCTTCATGGAAGAGTCATCAGAAGAAAACCTCTCCTGCTTCCTCACCATAGAATTCAGCATCAGAAGTATGCAAAAGAACATCTAAACAAGCCTGATGCATTTTGGAAACAAGTTCTGTGGACAAATTAGGTTAAAACAGAACTCTTTGAACCAGTAGCGTGGCTACTGGGGGGGGGCAGAGGAGGCCATCACCCCAGGCCCGGTCCCATGAAGGGGCCCACTCGGAGCAACAGCTGCTTCTGTCCTCAGGCAGCACTTAGAGAGACCACGGCAGATTGCCTGCTCCCCTATCTTCCTGAGACGCTGCACGCTGACTAGCAGAGTCTCTGTGCAGTGAAGTGTGGGGCAAGAGCTAGGCTGATAAGTTTCTGACCTGCTCGGCTGTCCATGCTGCAGGCTTCCTGTATGCTCTGGCTCATGCACGCTGGAGCTCCCCTGGGTCCTAGTGCCCACATTACAGTTACCTCAGACACTGCCCGGCCATATCTGGCCTCCTCATATGCTCTGCGCCTGCAGCACTTGGATCAGAAACTGCAGGTGCCATCCATAAACCACCTGCCCGCAAACATCATCAGACTGTGGCCAAAATTTATTAGGTTTACTATATTCAGGTATGTAACGGTCACTGTGGGGTGAATGTGAGAGGATGGCGCAGGGTGGGAACTGAAGGGGTCGTGGAGGGAGGACAGGGCGGGGGACCTTATTATTATACTTATTATTACAGTGTTTAGTGTTATGCACTCCATCACATGTAATAGATGCTGTTTGGGGAGCTGATGGGGAGGTAGGGGGCTTATTATTCTTACAGCCGGGGTCTTATTATAAGCCCAGCCTGTAAGTATAACAAGCCCCCATTCAGTGACCACGGCATGAGCTGTGTTATATGTAATACTGTTACAGTATGTAACATTATTATTATAATAAAGTTATTAAAGGAAGCCTGACAGGTGATACTGGCCGCTCATGGTTTGTGCAGCGTGTATCAGCCTGGGCTGCAGTATCTCACCAGGTATGGTTGGCTCTATAAAGCTGCGACGTTTCAGAGAAAAACATACTTTTAATAGCTGCTGAGGAGTGAGTGGCGCTGTGCACTAGTCCTACAGACAGGTCACGGGCAGCTTCTCCCCACATGCTGACAGTGCGGTGCTGTGCACTAATCCAACGGACAGGTCCCCGGTGGCTTTTCCCCACCCTCTGACAGTGACTGACAAGTGTCTTCCTTTGTGCGCCTGTAGCAGAGACTTGTCAGTCGCTGTCAGTGGGCGGGGAGAAGCCGCCGGGGTCCTGTCCGTAGGACTAGTGCACAGCACCGCACTGTCAGCGGACGGTGAGAAGCCGCCGGGGTCCTGTCCGTAGGACGAGTGCACAGCACCGTACTGTCAGCGGATGGGGAAGCCGCCGGAGTCCTGTCCATAGGACTAGTGCACAACACCGCACTGTCAGTGGAAGGGGAGAAGCCACCGGGGACCCATCTGTAGGACTAGTGCACAGCGCCGCTCGCTCCCCAGCAGCTATTAAAAGTACGTTTTTCTCTCAAACCCTGCAGCTTTATAGAGACATTCATACCTGGTGAGATACTACAGCCGGGGTGGATACACGCTGCACATAGTTTGAGCAGCCTGTATCACCAGTCAGGCTCCCTTTAAAGGGGTAGTCCAGACTTGAATAAAAGTCTGCAGTCAATCTGTGTGACTGCACACTGCCAAATCATGACAAGGTGCAGTGCGCCTGCTGCCATGACTCCCATCAGGTGCGATCAGGCGGTCATGCAAGCTCATATATGCTATTTGCACATGCCACCTAGATACGTTTTGCGTCTTTCAATAAAAAAGGATTGAGAGAAGCCGAAAGAGTGTAGTCAACACATGACTGCAAGTTGTATACCCGCGATCACATGATCGCCTGTTCACATCACCGTTACTGGGGCATTATTACTGTACATGGGGCGACTCAGGTGATATTTTTAAATGTTAATATATGGTAAGTAAAAATCAGCACTCAGGAGAAATGCAACAAGAATTACATTTTATTCACAATGCAATTAGTCCAATGTGAATACAATTTCAGGGGGCCCTCATATAGTGTGGGGGCCATTATACAGCATGGGAGCTAATGTGGGGGGCCAATTTACAGTGTGAGAACTAATGTTGGGGTCTTTATACAGTTTGGGAGCTAAGAGGAGAGCCAATATGGTGACTACTGTGAGAAGCCCTCATCCAGTGTGGGAGCCAATATAAAGTATGGGGACTACTGTGGGGCCATTATACAATGTGAGAGCTAATATGGGTGCCATTCTATAGTTTAGGGGGCATCATACAGTGTGGAGACTACTGTAGAGGCTAATATAAAGTGTGAGGGCCAATATGTAGTATTTGGGCTACTGTGGGAACCATTAGACTGTGTGGAGGCCATTATTTAGTGTGGGTGTTACTGTGGGGGACATTATACACTGTGATGACTACTGTGGGGGTCATTATATTGTATTTGAGGAAGCAGTGGGTCCATCATACTGTTTATAGAGCAGCTGCGGGCCCCTCATTCTATGCATAGGAGAGCTGTGGACCCACGCTGCTATTTATAGGGCAGCTGTGGGCCCCTCATACTGTGCATAGGAGAGCTGTTGACCCTCTCTGCAATGTATAGGGCAGCTGCGGGCCCCTCATACTGTGCATAGGAGAGCTGTGGACCCACTCTATGTATAGGCCAGCTGTGGCCCCTTCATGCTGTGCATGGAGCAGCTGTGGGCCCATCTTACTGTGTATATGGAAGCTGTGGGCCCCTCATACTGTGTATAGGGGAGCTGTACATGGGGAGACTCAGGGGACATTATTAAAGGTAAGTGGCCACTTAAGAAGCATTATTGTTATATGGGCACTCACTGTTTTGTGACTGTCAAAGGTGGAATTATTTCATTCTAGGGACCAAATGTGGACACTGTTTTCACAGTGGTACAGAGGTGGCATTACTATGTGGGGCAGTAAGAGGAGACCTGTTTTTGTACAGCAGGTGCATTAATAGGGACACATACGGCAGATGCGGTTCAGCATTGGGGTATCAGTAGGATAAGGAGGTTGTGCAGGCAGAGAATACATGGGAACGGTGCTGGAAATGTGAGAAATCATATGTGTCTTTGTTGTAATATCTATCTACAGCTGAGTCCTGGCTGGAGATGTTGTCATGTCGGCTTGGGCCAGATGGAAAAGACGGGAAAAGTGAACATTACCATGAGAAAGAACGTCCTCTGTAAGTCCCTATTTATAACTGTACTGTAACCTCCTGTATGTTCTGCAGTAGTGGTATGTTAGGGCTGGCGGAACGCACCAAATAAATATAATTAATAGGTGCGTTTTCAGCCCGGGGTCCACCGTGCAGGCAGAGCCTGCTGCTAGTAAGATGGCACTGTATGGTGGTATAAGCAAACTCTGTTACACCACAGAGTCGCTGACATAGATGCTGTGGCACTATATAGCGGTATAAGCGAACTCTGTTACTCCACAGAGTCGCTGTTGTAGAGACTGTGTCCTGTTAACTCCACAGGAGAACACAGATAACTGCAGAGCGGATAGCAGTCCATGGTCATGCAGACAGAAACACAAACAACCAACTCCTCACCGGAGTAGCCGGTATTCTAGAGGCTATTTTAGCCAAGCACTGAACATACAAAACTCCTGTGCCGGTATTCTAGGGGCTTATTTCAGCCGAACCCTAACCGCATGCGTGCATGATCACACTGGCGCAAAGCACATAACACAATTGATACTAGCGCATGGCCGTGCGGCCATGCAACCCTTTTATAGCAGCAACTACAAGACCTTCCAGAAAAAGACCAATGGGATACTGTTCCAGAACACAATACAGCTTCAGGACCTTCCTGGTGGACCAATAGGAGTTGCTGCAGTACCTGAGCACGTGACCCTTGGTGTAAGGTTCTATGTATATATTCCTGAAACTCAGTTTGTTCGTCAGCCATTTTACTTTCTGTCTTGCTGCAGCTATCTTGCCCTCAGTCAAAATGGAGTTTCCAGCTTGCATGTTCCCGCCCTGATTCTCTCCTTTGCTTCTTAAGCAGCCACAGCTGAGCAATCAGTGCTTCAGAATCTAGCCTGCAGTGAACCTGTGACTTGACTCCTGTAAGCCTTGGACCTTGTACTCCAGCTATTCCTACTGAGGAACTCTGAAGCACTTGTGGACTCTGAACCCTGCTCTTTGAAAGACCCACGTTTGCATGGACTTACGGTAACAGAGAAGAAGATCCTGAATCTGTATTGGAGAGTGATTGCTGAGCTTGGATTACTCTGGCCTGCTGTGTCTCCTGTTTCTGTGTCTGCAAACTGTGTGACTATTTCTGCCAACTTGTATGAAGTAATACAGGACTTTTCTATATCAAACCTGTGACTCCTGTGTTTTCATCGCACCCAAGCACAAGACGCTATATGAACTGTACTACATACATTACAAGATTCTGAAGCAAAAACGTTAGTGTCTGCTGGGTCTGGAAGGCTGTGTCTGCTGTACTGTGGATATCAGACGTCCGGTTGTACTTTCTGTGATGACAGTGGTTGTGACTTCTCACAACCATTCCAGGTGAGCAATTCCCTTAAGTTTTTTCTTTTTGCAGTGTTACCACAGGTAAACACTATTGTTTTTGTTTTTTTTTCCTTTCTTTTCTCTTTTTTGTCTGCTGTAACTCTGGATATCAGATGTCTGGTTGAAACTTTCTGTGATGATAGTGGTTGTGACTTCTCACAACCATTCCAGGTGAGCAGTTCCCTTAATTTTTTTTTTTCTCTCTGCAGTGTTGCCACAGGTGAACACTATTGTTTTTTTTCTCTCCTCTTCTTCCAGTAATCCTGTCTTAAAAGATCTGGAAAATGGAGGCCCGCATAAAGGAACTTTGCGGAGTGACTGATAATATCCTTGCAGATTTGCAGAATATAAAGACCCGTTTTACAAATCTACAGGACCTCAATAATCACAATTTGCAAGTGGTTGGACAGACTACCCAGGATTTGCAAGCCAGGATTGAGGTTCTAGAGGGGCGAGTCCAGGCTCCTGCCGTAGCCCCGAGTGCTGGGATTCCCAAGTTGCCCCCTTTTCGTTTTGGCGGTGAACGTGAGAAATTCAGGGGATTTATTAATCAATGCAATCTTTTTTTTTCTGCACATGCTTCACAATTTCCCACTGAACGATCTAAGGTGCTTACTATAATTATGTTGCTTACCAACAAGGCTTTAATGTGGGCAAACCCTCTGATTGAGACTGGGATGATTGTTTGAATCACCTTGATGATTTTATTTCAGCCATGGGGCAGGTGTTTGATGACCCCAATCGAGGTGCAACAGCTGAAGCAGCCATGTTAGCTTTGCGCCAAGGTAAGCACTCGGTAGCTGAAATATGCCTTGGATTTCAGGAGATGGGCCCTTGATACCACCTGGGACAGTTCCGCCAAAAAATCTATTTTTCGAAAGGGGTTATCTCCACTGATTAAGGATGAACTTGCTCGTGCCGACCCTCCCACTGCGTTAGGTGACTTTATTAACTACTGCATCCGTATTGATACTCGTCTGACTGAACGCAGGCAAGAGAGATGGTTCGAAAGCAATCGTACTAACCTTTTCCTACCTTCCTCTCCAGCTAAGGAACCTTTGAGTAGGATTACACGGGAACCTGAACCTGAACCCATGCAGGTAGACTCTTTACAACGACGGGTTAGTGATGCACGCAAGGAACATCGTTTTAAGGAGAATCTATGTTTCTATTGTGGTAAGTCAGGGCACTTCATTATAAACTGCCCCAGCCGTTCTCGTAAGACTACTGCAGCACTCATTCATTGTGAGTGTTGCGAGAGGAGATCTGTCAGGTCCGAGCCTCAGGCTCCAGAGAGATCTGCAGCAACAGATCTTGATTTCTCGACTTAAACTCCGTTACCTCTGAGGACGTTGACTGTGTAAACGCTGCCATTTTTCAAGTTTCCTCAGCGGTGTCCCAGCTGAGTTGTAAGAAAAACAATTCTCATTGCTTTCTTTCCATCAAACTCTGGGTTGACTCAGCTTGGGTGTCTAGCTCTGCTATGATCGACTCAGGGGCAAGTGGAAATTTTATGGATGTCTCCTTTGCTCTGAAACAGGGGATACGTTCAGTGAAGAAGGCTACTCCAGTACAGATGGAAACTGTGGATGGCTCCCTGCTGACCTCTGGACCAGTGGATCAGGAAACAGAGCCTTTGAGGGTTCTTATGGGTAAAGATCATCAAGAGAAACTGTCCTTTATGCTTATCTCTTCTCCCCACTTTCCCATTATTCTAGGGCTACCATGGCTGCAGGCTCAGAATCCTACCATTAACTGGGAGACCAAGGAATTACACTTTCCAGAGAAACAGATGAGTCCAAAAGTTTCAGCTTGCTCTGTTCCTAAAGGAATCATGTCAGTCCCTGAACTACCAGCTGTATACCAGGACTATGTGGATTTATGTGACAAGAAGAACGCTGACCAGCTTCCTCCTCACCGTCCATATGATTGTCCAATTGAATTATTGCCTGGAGCAGAGATACCTTTTGGTAAGATCTACCCCCTGGCGGGGCCCGAGCTAAAGGCTTTAAAGGATTACATAGATGAAAATCTAGCCAAGGGCTTTATACGCCCCTCTTCATCTCCTGCAGGTGCACCCATCTTCTTTGTAAAGAAGAAAGATGGATCTCTGAGACCATGCGTAGACTATAGGGAACTCAATAAGGTTACTATTAGAAACCGTTATCCATTGCCTTTAATCCCTGAGTTATTGGAGAGAGTGCGACATGCCAAAATTTTTTCTAAACTAGATCTTCGTGGGGCCTACAACTTAGTCCGTATTAGACCTGGGGATGAATGGAAGACTGCATTCAGGTCACGCTATGGACACTTTGAATATCTAGTTATGCCTTTTGGCTGAGTACCGCCCCAGCCACTTTCCAACACTTGGTGAATGACATCTTCAGGGATCTCCTAGATACATTCGTGGTAATTTATTTGGATGATATTCTAATTTTTTCTAACTCCACAGAGGAACATCATGGACATGTGAGAATGGTCTTGGAACGTCTAAGACAAAATCATCTTTACATCAAACTTGAAAAGTGTGAATTCCATAGGACCGAAATTCAATTTCTGGGGTATGTACTGTCTACACAAGGAATTAGTATGGATGGAAGCAAAACCCAAGCCATCAAGGATTGGCCAAGTCCTAGAAATGTGAAGGAGGTACAGCGCTTCATCGGGTTTGCCAACTTCTATAGACGTTTCATTAGAAATTTCTCTGAGGTAGTGTCACCTATCACTCAACTTACCCGGAAAGAGTCTAGGTTTTCCTGGACTCCCAAGCCCAGGAAGCATTTTCCCGTCTAAAAGATAAATTTACCACTGCACCTATCCTAGTACATCCCAACCCGAGCTTGCCTTCATAATAGAGGTGGATGCTTCAGACTGTGCCGTTGGAGCTATACTCTCTCAGAGAACAGGTGAGAAGAATGTCTTGCATCCCTGTGCCTTCTTTTCCCAGCAGTTGTCTTCGGCTGAGAGGAACTACGATGTGGGCAATAGAGAGTTGTTGGCCATTATTGCCGCCTTCAAAGAATGGAGACACCTTCTTCAGGGAGCTGCACAGCAAATAGTCGTCCTGACAGACCATCGTAACCTTGAGTTTATCAGGTCGGCTAAGTGCCTGACTCCTCGCCAGGCTCGCTGGAATCTTTTCTTAAACCAATTTAATTTTATCATCTCTTATAGACCAGGATCGCGCAATGGAAAGGCTGATGCACTCTCTAGGATTTACTCAGCAGAGACACGTCCAATTACTCCTCCTAAGACTATTCTTCCTGACTCTAGATTCCTAGGAGTAATTCATAATCAAGACCTACTTAAGGACATCAAGGAAGCATACCATGCGGATTCCTTTTTGGCACAACCCCCAAGGGACGTAAGTCTTGTCTTTAAGAATGGTGTGTGGATTCAGGGACAACGTCTGTATATTCCTGAAACAGTCAGATTAAGAGTATTGCAACTCATTCACGATTCCAAGATAGCTGGGCATAGAGGAATTCTAAAGACACAGGAATTTCTTTCTCGTTTCTTTTGGTGGCCCACTTACAGGAAGGATGTTTTGAATTATGTCACTTCATGTGAGGTCTGTGCAAGATGCAAAACACCTCGCTCCTCACCAACTGGTCTGTTACAGCCTCTTCCCACCCCGTCCCGCCCGTGGGGATCCATTTCTATGGACTTCATTGTGGAGTTACCAACCTCTCAGGGAAGAACACCATTCTAGTGGTGGTTGACCGTCTAACAAAGGCAGCTCATTTTATCCCTTGTGTCGGCTTACCCACTGCAAAACAGACATCAGATTTGATGATTAAAGATGTGTTTCGCTTACATGGAGTACCGGATGAGGTTATTTCTGATCGAGGGGTGCAATTCACTTCTAGGTTTTGGCAAAATTTCTGTGCAGCATTGGACATTAAAGTAAACCTTTCTTCTGCTTTTCATCCCCAGACTAATGGACAGACCGAACGAACCAATCAAACCCTGGAGCAGTATCTCCGCTGCTTTATCTGCCACCTACAGGATGATTGGGTGGATCTACTTCCATTAGCTGAGTTCTCGTATAACAACTCTCAGAGTGCCTCCACTAAACAGTCTCCTTTTTACTCTAATCTAGGTTATCATCCTAACATTCTACCACGATTTCCCATAGAAACGCCTTTACCAGCAGTGGCTGAAAGAATCACGTCTTTACAGAAGAATATGGATCTTCTAAAGGAAAATCTGGAATCGGCTCAAGAAAGGTACAAGAAAGCAGCAGATAAATTTCGTAAACCTGCACCAGCTTTCAAGGTAGGAGACTTGGTCTGGCTGTCAACCAGAAATCTTAAGTTAAGGATTCCATCGTCTAAGTTGGGACATAAGTACATTGGACCCTATAAAATCAGTAAAATTATAAGTGCCGTTGCTTGTCGTCTTCAACTGCCCAGAACTATGAGAATCCACCCTGTCTTTCATGTATCCCTACTAAAGGCTGCGACACCCAATACGTTTCCTGGACGTTCCTCTCCTTGCCCTGACCCAGTGCTAGTCGATGGTCAGGAAGAATTTGTGGTGGAAAGGATTTTAGATTCCAGGTTGTATAGAAATCAGTTACAATATCTGATTAAATGGCAGGGCTACCCAGTGGAGGACAACTCATGGGAACCGGTCAATAACGTTAATGCTCCTCGCTTGCTCCGTCAGTTTCATCAGAGGTACCCACACAAGCCTGGTCTGAGGTCATCCGGAGGTTGTCCTTAAGGGGGGAGTAATGTAAGGTTCTATGTATATATTCCTGAAACTCAGTTTGTTCGTCAGCCATTTTACTTTCTGTCTTGCTGCAGCTATCTTGCCCTCAGTCAAAATGGAGTTTCCAGCTTGCATGTTCCCGCCCTGATTCTCTCCTTTGCTTCTTAAGCAGCCACAGCTGAGCAATCAGTGCTTCAGAATCTAGCCTGCAGTGAACCTGTGACTTGACTCCTGTAAGCCTTGGACCTTGTACTCCAGCTATTCCTACTGAGGAACTCTGAAGCACTTGTGGACTCTGAACCCTGCTCTTTGAAAGACCCACGTTTGCATGGACTTACGGTAACAGAGAAGAAGATCCTGAATCTGTATTGGAGAGTGATTGCTGAGCTTGGATTACTCTGGCCTGCTGTGTCTCCTGTTTCTGTGTCTGCAAACTGTGTGACTATTTCTGCCAACTTGTATGAAGTAATACAGGACTTTTCTATATCAAACCTGTGACTCCTGTGTTTTCATCGCACCCAAGCACAAGACGCTATATGAACTGTACTACATACATTACACTTGGTCTCCAATGAGAGACCTTACCCTGGGCATGCTGAGAAGGTGAAAAGCAGGACTTACTCCTACAGCCATCTGCTTGCCTCTGACCAGTACTGGCTACAATGACAGAACCAGGAAAGGCAGCAGTAACCCTTTGTACCGTATCAGGCTGTGCAAGACGCTGTGACCGACGTCTCTGTTGAGCAGGCACCACTGTGGCCGGAGATGGATGGGAGACCGCAGTGGGGATGGTTCGAGATTTCCCTTGTGCAGGAGCGGGAATTCGACCCCTAACATGGTATCTAGCACCATATGGCGGTAATAACAGTGTTGTTTTTCATAGAGATTTATTTTCAGTAATATCATGGTCATCGGCTGAGGTTCCCCTATGCCGACAATTAGGGTGCGCCACTATAGTTGTAATCAAGGGTTACCTGGGTAGGGGCCCACTCAGATGTTTCACCTCCCTGAGCTAAGCCCCTAGCTACGCCTCTGCTTTGAACACAATGATCAAAGGTATGAGCAGAGAAAAAAAGGGCACAACATTTCAGGAAATGAACATCTCAACAACCATTCTGCATGGTGGTGAATCAATCATGCTTTGGGGTTGTGTTGCAGTCAATGGCATGTGGAACATTTCATGGGTAGAGGGAAGAATGGATTCAATGAAATTTCAAAAAATTCTTGATGCAAACACAACGCCATCTGTGAAAAAGCAGAAGCTGAAGAGGATGTGTTCTTCAAATGGATAATGATCCTAAACACATGTAAAAATCCACAATAGACTACATCAAAAGGCGCAAGCTCAAGGTTTTACAATGGACCTCACAGTCCCCTAGGGACTGAACATCATTGAAAATGTGCCGTTATACCACAAAATAGCAGTGCATGCAAGACGACCCAGGAATCTCACAGAACTGGAAGAAGAAGAGGAATGGATTAAAATCCATCTAACACAAATTGAAAGACTCTTGGCTGGCTACAACTAACAGGCTACTTAAGGTCTGAAATCTTGGCCAAAGTTATCGGAGCACACAAATCTCCAAGGGTGCCCAAACTTTTGAATTGGCCCATTTTCTTTTTTGTAATTTTTAAAATATAAAAAATGACAATATATATTTTTTGCCTAAAATAGAAAGGAAATGTATCATCTTTAACTTTTGGCCTTTTAGAAATAATTTCATCTTCAGCAATAACAGTAATTTTGACCGGGGTGCCCAAACTTTTACATACCACTGTATGTTATACTTCAGCTGAAATAAAACCACTGTTTGTATTGCAGAAGCTTTGCAGACTCAAAAGTAACAAAATTCAACCAAGGAGGGTCAAATATTCCTTCTGATAACACCACCTACAAAATGAAGTTTAAAATGGGCATAACTGATACGTTTCATAACCCCTTATCATCAATACAGTTGTCACCTTCCTGACCTGCCCAGATTTTTAAAATCAGATATGGATCAATTTATGTGGTAATAATTCTGCTATGCGTCCACATATTCAGGTCATTCTGAGTTTACTTGCGCAAGACATCTTCAAGATGCTGGTGAATCCACTGATGTATTCTTAAGCGAAGCCACTTCATGAAAAAGCCACCCATATGTGGTCCCAAACTACTGTTTGGTCACACGTCAAAGCTCCTAATGGAAGAAGTGCTATTTGACTTTTGTAGCACCACTTTGGATGGAATACACTGTAGATGACATGTTTCACTCACAGAGTCCCAAGGATGCCAAAACAGCAAAACCTCCACACAAGTCACCTCATTTTGGAAACTGCACTGCTCAAGTAATTCATATAGGGGTGTGATGTGTATCTTGAACCACAGTTGTTTCAAATAATTTTTATACTGCAACAGTGGACCACAAAATTGAAAAATTAAATATGATTTAAATGTTTTTTTCCCTTTAATAAAATATTGCTGCTAACTCAAATTTGTCAGTTTTACAGGAAATAAGAAAATGGCCGCTGGAATTTGGAATGTAATTTCTCCTAAGAATGCAAATCTCCATTATGCAGTCAGAAACAACTGTTCAGGCACACTGCGAAGCTTAATAGAAAAGCGCCATTTTGGAGTGCAGATTTGGCGGTTATGGTTTGCAGGTGCCAAGTCACATTTGCAGAGCTCCTGAAGTGCCAATACAGCAAAATGCCTGAAAAGTGACCTTATTTTACAAACGACTCCCTCAATGAATTGATCTAAAGGTGTAGTGATCATTTGACGTTACACAATTGGGTTGTTTGGGATGCGACAATATCAAATATATGCACTTTTTCTGGTTTATTATTAAATTTACATAAATAATGCATATTTGTGTTTGAAACATTTTCCCGTGATCTTTATTTTCTTTGTTACTTTTTGGGGGGTAATATGTTCACAATTTTTATTAAGTTTTTTTACTTTTTTACTAGTCAGTCTATGGGACTAGAGGTTTATATTATCTGATCGATAATCTTATACCCTGCAATACTAAAATAAGTATTTCAGGGTTTTATAACACTCAGGCTAACAGGACGCCTGTAAGTCCCTGCTTATGGTAATGCCTGATAGACAATCATATCATTCTCTGACCTTCAGGTGCTCCAACAACAATCAGCACCTTGTGATCACGTCGTGGAGGGGGACGAGGGGATGTGACAGTAGCTATAAATTGTGACATTTAAGGTATTAAACAGTCTGGCCATGTTGCTGCAGGAGCTCATTCGGGCACCATGACGTAACTGTACATCATAAAGCAGGAACACCTTTCCTATTATGATTCACATTTTAATAAATGTCAGGAAGGAGTGAAAGGTGAAGCACCAAAACTATATAAAAAGATCTAATTAAAAATCTTACCTACTGCAAAGGTTTTCCCATGATCTAAATTTGCCCTAATTAAGTCACATATTAAATTTTTATTGATAATATTGTGCCATTCTCCAGATCAATAATTTTAGTCTGTGTAAAAAATTCATTAAGTGCATATAGAGCCAGATGCTATCTTGCTCCTCCAGGTCAACCATCCTTATAATAGGGTTTAAAATAGGTCCACTATCCCTCTACAAAAAAATAAAGCCTTATGCTACTTGAACTCCCCTGTTATGCCATGGGCATCTTTTCCCAACAGCAATTTTAAGATCAATCCACAATCTCTCAATGGGATTTAGATCCGGACTTTTTATCTGGTTTCAGGTATGATTTTCATATTGACCACACCTGTTACTTGTCACAGGTAAGTTTGAACAAGCATCACATGCTTGAAACAAAGTTGTTTACCCAAAATTTTGGAAAGGTGCCAAAAATTTTGTCCAGAACATTTTGGAGGTTTTGTGTGCAATTATGTCCAATTTACACTTTTTGGCTGGAGTCACACACAACCACAAAAAATCGGTCCGTTTTAGACGGTCGATTGTCGGATCAAAATAAAAACATCACACATCCTTCTGGCATCCGATTTTCCTTCAAAGATGCGATTTAATCGCATGTGTGTGTACCTTGTAACATCCGATTTTCATCCGACTTGCGAGATTTTCTCGCAGGCTTGCAAAACTGACATATAATGGATCCAAAAGAATAGTATTTAAATGCCAAAAGAAAGAATAGATATATACACATAGAGCACATATATATATATATATATATATATATATATTCATTGTGACATGTATATATACATATATTTATAATTCTTACACTTCTACATACTGTAATAGCCGCTAATTCAATTGCCGGCTTCAGTGAAATCACAGAAGCCGACATGAAATGATACATTGTTTCCACACATTTAACCATGTAATTTCATGTATTTTTATATATGTTTGAAACATACAATTACATGAGTATATGTGTGCTAAATTTCAGACATGTAGGGGTTAATTAAAGGTGTAAATTCGTTGAAAAAAAATGCGTGGGCTCCCGCTGTATTTTCTCCACCAGACAGACAAAGCAAAGCGAGTGGGGGCAGATAATAATAGCCTAGGGAGGGTAAATTTTTTTTGTGCCCCCCTGGCTACTAACATCTGCCCCCAGACACCCCAGAAAGGGCAAATCTATAATTAGATTCGCCCTTTCTGGCACTTTGCCCGTCTATTCCCATTGCCCTGTAGTGGTGGCGAATGGGTTAATAATCTGGCGTTATTGTCACCTTAGTATTGAAAGGTGACCTTAAGGCAGGTTAATAATTGATAGCTGTCAATTAGACAACTATCAATTATTAATCCTATTGTATGAAAGAAAAATCAAACACACACAGTTTAATAAAAAATAAGTTTAATTAAATAATCACACAGTTTTTGACCATATTTTATTTTCCTGCTAAAACCATTTCCTGTAATAAAAATAAAATAAAAAAGCAAAATTATACTTACCAATCCGATGTACAGTCAGGTCCCACGCTGTAATCCATCAGAAAGGGTTAAAGGTACTGCCACACTAAACAATCCCGCTAGCGATCACGATAACGACGCATACTAAAGCGATCGCTAGCGGGATTGTTTCTATATCGCTAAATGCGGCCACATTTAGCGATATAGTTAACGACGCTATCGCCGTTAGCGATCTTCTTAACGACTTTAGCGGTACAAAAGTACCGCTAAATCGCTAAGAAAAGGTGCCACACAGCGATTAGATACTTACCCAGCGGTAGTGTGGCATACCCTTAACAGGTTACAGGTCGCAGAGAGCTAATAATGCTGTCTCAGACCTGTATTCCCCTGAATGAATAAGTTCCTCTCCCAGCGAAAGTAGAGGAATAGATTCATGAATGGAGCTTAATTGATTTATTGGCAATTTAACTTTAGTGACCTGACCTAAGGTGAAAGTGGACACAATCAATTAAGCTTCATTCATGAAACACATCCTCTCCTGTCGCCAGGAGAGGAACTTATTCATTCATGAGCTTTGAGCTGAGCATGCAGGATTACTTGCACTGTTTGGCTCAAAGCTAGTTAACCCTTTGTGAAGGATTACAGCGTGGGACGTGACAGATCGGCGGAATAGGTAGGAATAATGTTGTTTTATTTTTTTTTCTTTATTTTAGGAGATCAATGGCTTCGCACGGATTAAGTGTAAAATAAAATATGGTCAAAAAAATGTGTTTTTATTTCATTAAAATTATTTATTCTTAAAGTGTGTGTGTTTTTTTATTTACTTCAATAGGATTAATAATTGATAGTTGTCTAATTGACATCTCTCAATTATTAACCTACCTTAAGGTCACCTTTCAATAGCAAGGTGACAGTAAGGTGAGATTATTAACCCATTCGCCACCGCTACAGGGCAATGGGAATAGACGGGCAAAGTGCCAGAAAGGGCGAATCTAATTATAGATTTGCCCTTTCTGGGGTGTCTGGGGGCAGATGTTAGTAGCCAGGGGGGGCACAAAAAAAATGTACCCTCCCTAGGCTATTATTATCTGCCCCCACTCGCTTTGCTTTGTCTGTCTGGTGGAGAAAATACAGCGGGAGCCCACGCATTTTTTTTCAACGAAATTACACCTTTAATTAACCCCTACATGTCTGAAATTTTGCACAAATACACTCATGTAATTGTATGTTTCAAACATATATAAAAATACATGAAATTACATGGTTAAATGTGTGGAAACAATGTATCATTTCATGTCGGCTTCTGTGATTTCACAAAACCCGGCAATTGAATTAGCGCCTATAACAGTATGTAGAAGTGTATGAACTATAAATATATGTATATATACATGTCACAATGACATGTATATATATATATATAATATGTGTTCTATGTGTATATATCTATTCTTTCTAGTCTTTATTAAAGCTGTCAGTGTGATTTTACAGTATAGCCGGGGATGAATTGCCGGCTTTTCTAAAGGACACCGATGCGATTTCATCGCAAGTCACACAGTGTGGTCCGTTTGTAATCCGATTTTTCATCGCTCCCATAGACTTGCATTGGCGATTGTCGACCGACAATCGGTGACAATCGCAGCATGCTGCGATTGTACACGGACGTTTAAAACGGACCACAAAAAATCTGATACTGGGAGCTGCTCCATAGATTAACATAGGTCCGACTGCAATGCGATTTTTCATCGCATTGCAGTCGTCCGATTTTGTCGCCAGTGTGACTCCGGCCTTTCTCTGATTTTTTTGTGTTGATCCAACAATATACACAATGGAAATAAACATGTGTAATTGCAATAATTTTCTCAGAGAAATACTTCCTTTTCTGGAATAATTTCAAGAGTGACAACATTTTTCGCCATGATTTTATGTACTAGCAATTAGAGATAAGCAGATAGATCGATCCACGGGGGATCAACTCCAAGTAGAATTCCTTGAACTTTACAGGTCTCCATAAATACGAATAACTCTTCAATTGAATTTGCAAAGATCTCCCACCAAAAAAATGCCCAGTGCCATTTCACATACTGGTGAAGACTCAGAAAAAAAGCTTATGATATTAGGCACCACCATGTGTGCTTCTCTAAAATGGCAACTTCATATGTTCTATCCCAGCCAACTGGGATGAACTATTACAGCTAGTACAAAAGATGGGGGTCTGCCAAACAGTGTCATTTTAGGCATTTCCAGCTTATAAATAGGAGGTCAGAGTGCACAGCTTATTCCACATACATTAGAGATAGTATAAAGGACTAATTTGATTGTGTTGTACTATTTGAGTGATGAATCACATTGAAAATGGGAGTACTTGTCTCAGTCTGTGAATGCTAATCTTAAGATTCAAGTAATATACAGGCAAGTGTTGTACTTGTATAGTCACTCGGTGTGACTGTGAATAGATTGATCTAATATATGTTGTAGTAACAGTACTTTAATAACAACCTTTTTCATTCTTCACACACTGCAAACAGAGAGGACAACATTAAACCCTTCACTGCTAATTTTGGTACTAAAGCAAAATTCTGAGACCAAGGCTTGTGTGTCACAAAATATGTGCTTTCTGCATTTTTTTAAGTGAAAAGAGAAACCTATACAATTCAGCAATTTAAAGACAACTGTTTACCTCACAAAGTGTTGTAAAAAGATTTTTTTTGCACACTTCCTCACTGTAGTAGTCCAATATAAACAAATATATGCCACCAAAATACCTCTGTTGGTTACCACTGATTATCATCTGTTTCCACCTAGTTAGCTAGGTTAAGGTCGCATGGACATTAATATAGCAGTGTTAGCATTTAAGAGCTTAAAGCGGGCTCAATACACATCTTGGAGACAGCACAGTGTTATACACCTATTTTGAAGTCAATTAGAGGCCTTTCAGTATTGCTATATGCGGCAAATAAATTTTTTGGGAAAATTTGGCTAAACTGGCAAATTTGAATTTCAAATGATCCACCCAACTCTACTAGCAATGCATACAATTTTTACGCAGCACTACATCCATTTATTTAGGTGTACACTGTAATATGCTGTGAATATTTATAATTCTTGCTTCTTTGTGATATGTGGATGTTGCAAATGGGTTTAGCATTCACTGATATTGGCCATTACTTTGAGTTGGAAGGTGCCAATCACTAACAACACCTTCCCCAAGTCACAATAGCTATTCATGTGTCTATCGGTGCGCTAGAGGGAGCTCCAACAATCTTTACTAGCACTAGGGCAGAGAACTGAATCTTTGCACTAGGTGAAGGAAGGTCTAGCTATTGGAATTTTCACTGCCAATGCAGAGTTAACATGCACTGCCTTACTGGATCAATCATTCCGTGCAATATTTTTATGATGTTTTTATGTCACACCTATGCACCAGTAATCGGCTTTTTATAGGTTGACATTTGCAGCCGAGAAGAGTCAACAATTCATAAAACATCCTAATTATAGGAAAGAATGGTACGTTTTGCAGGATATACTCAGAGGAACATAAAATGCATACTGTGTACAGAAGAACAGGATCCAAACTGTAGCGTGAGCTGAAAGGTTTTTTATAACTGCACAAAATTAATAACTGCCACTTATGAATATAATAAACAATGGATCTACAACTTCAGGTCATCCAAAGCACTAATGGAAATTCCCAGGTTGTCCTATTCTTTCTAGTAGTGGGCAGGAAACTGAAATGTACTTACAATTAGCACCAAACCCCAGCAGCTGGAAAATGCTGCACTGGGTCCTGCTAACATTTATATGGAATTTTCTCACTAATGACGAATAGTATCATTGTTTGTGTCCATTTATCATGTATATACTTTGCTTACTATGTCACTATCTTTCTGTGGTGCTTTTTTAGGTATACATTTTTTGCAGTCATAGAGGCGTGCCGGAGGGGCTTCAGTCACCGCTTAGTATACTTTACTTAGTCTACTGTGAGCGTCAGCTGTTATATACTGCAGAGACGGCTGTTAGTTAATATGCTATGGCTTGCTTACTACTGCTATATATTGAGCGGTGAGTGAAATCCCGCTCGCTAGAACGCTACTAAGGCCGGCGTCATACTCACCGTAGAAAAATACGGACTGTATTGTATGAGCGTAATACGCCAAAATATTGCGGGCACAATAATCCGTATTTCATCCGTTGTCAGGGTGCGGCTGCGTATTTTGCGCATGTAAGCATCCGTATGCAATCCTTACGCCATCCGTATAGCGTAATTTTCTCACAGCCTCGCAAAATGGACATTTAACGGTTTTGAGGCCTGAAACTCATTCAAACCATCATCAGCAAGCCTATTTATTGGCTCTGCATCAGGTGCCAGCCCCCAATCTTGCCATTTTAGTGTTGTGCTTGTGTTGGAGTACTGCTGCTTGCTTGCCAACATGTCTGACAGTCTTTAGTTCACCCCAACTGATCGAGCGTTGTACAACTGGGTTTTGTACCACCGCTTTGGGCAGCCATACCCAGTGATCGTTGATCGGCGGAGGAGGAGGCGAATGTGGGTGCATCCGCATTTGAGGCAACGCCTCACTAAAGGCCATTTTCACTGCTTTTATGCATCTCTGCGGACTCATCCAGACAAGTTTTTTCTTTTTTTCGGATTACCATTCCCACATTTGATGTTTTGTTGGAGATCGTGCGCCTTGGGATCACCTACCAGGATACCAGGATGCGCAAAGCTATCTCTGCAGAGGAGCGCCTTCTCCTTACGCTACAGTATGTATTCCTCACCTACATACTGTCTGTTCATATGTGTTTTCCCACAAGTGTCCCTTTACCCTTATGTCTGTAGCTGAAATATACTCATATTATATCCCATATATCACCTAGAACTACCAGAACTATTATGTGTATGTAAAAATGACAGCAACCTTTGACTTGTGGTAAATTTAAATTATGATTGTTTGTAAATGAAATGATTTAAGGGTTATGTATAGTGCGTTTGTTCTACCTTTGTGCATGTGTAATGATTGCTCTCTCTACATTTAGTTACTTGTAGGTTCCTAACTACTGGCATATCCTATGCCACACTCCTTCTGGAGTTTTTGATTGGGAGGTCCACTATCTCTGGCATTGTGCGTGATACCTGCTCACAACTCAGGGACAGACTTCATCATCAACTGGTGATGCCTGAGCCAAAGATGGAAGACTGGAAGAGGATTGCCAGGGGATTTGAGGACCAATGCCAGTTCCCAAATTGTATTGGAGCCCTTGATGGGAAGCACAGCCGTGTGCGTAAGCCGCCAAACTCAGGGTCCCAATTCTATAATTATAACCAATATTTTTCTGTTGTGCTGTTGGATCTGGTTGACAGTAACTACAGGTTTATAATTGTAGACATTGGGGCCTATTGAAGAACTGGAGACTCTAGAGTCTTCAATTCTTCCATTATGGGTCGGCGGCTTCGCAATAACGAGTTGCACCTACCACCAGCACGCCAACTTCCTGGCTCCAATCTAGTAGCTGTCCCATATGTTGTAGTTGGGGATGAGGCCTCCCAGCTATCAAGGAATGTGATGAGGCCATATCCAAGACGACACCTTGACCACTGTCGTCAGATCTTCAACTTGCGCCTATCACGGGCCAGGCGCCTGGTGGAGTGTGCCTTTGGCATTCTCTGTGCAAAATGGCGGGTTTTCCAGTCTGCTATTCAGCTGAGTGAAGCCAACGTCAATGAGGTCATAAAAGCATGTGTTGTTCATAATTTCACCAGAATGCATGATTGTGGCCCATCAGATGTTGGTGAAAGTGTGGTGACCAATGTGGATATGCCTACGCCCCATGTCATCCCTTTACGTCGCCCACTCTCAGGACTCAAAACCCGTGATATCTTTACCCAATATTTTGTGTCACCTGAAGGTACCACTACATGGTAAGATGATGCATTATCTATACTGTAATGTATTTCTGTGTGTATACATCAATGGTATTTTTCTATGACATAGTCTGTGTCTGGTGTTACAGTTTATAGCAGATATGTTGGTGATGTAGTATAACTTACTTATGCAACAAGACACAAAACTTTCTATAAAAATATATCTTTATATGTGCTAACTCGCACTTGAGGTAGTGACAATCATATTTTAATCATATGGTGTATGTCTTCATAGCACTATACTGTAAGTGTGAATTATTACACAAGTACCAAAATAAGTCATAAAAAATAACAAACATTACCATAAAAAATATTAGAAAATCAAAATAACAAAATTTCACTATCACTAGTGAGCACCATGTCTGACCCATATGGTTGGGTTATAAGACTAGACTATTGCAATTATGCAATAGCCAACAAGGTTTAAAATGAAATAGAAGATTATAACAAACATTGCTATAAATTATAAGATATAAAGAAAATAACAAACTTTCAGGCAGCCCATTTCCCACCATCTCTGTACCATATGCTGTTTGTAGGCATTCAGATTAGTGCAAATATGCTTTACACAGCATGTTGTAAAAATAAATATATAAAAAAATAACAAATTTTTGTGTAAATAATAACAGATAATGAAAATAACAAATTTTGACTATGCCTACTGAAGAGCATATTGGTAACATATGTTGTTTTGAGGCTTTTAGACTAGTGCAAATTTATTTGACACAACATGAGGTCAACTAAATATAAAAAAATAACAAACAGCTTTGTAAATCATAATATATAAGTAAAATAAAAAATCACAGCTGGTGGTATGTGGGTTGTGAGGTTGGCGGTGGCCAGCGTCTCTGGGTGGTGGCTATGATGAGAACCTTGACCATCCTGTTGGCGTTGATTTTCTGGGCCCTGAGCTAACATCTGCCCACGGTCAGGTTGGTGTGTGGGCACATTGCCATACAGATAAGGGAGATTATATTCCTGTGTAAGATGGTACCCCTGAGACTCATACCGCCCAATATGACCATGTTGTGCACATCCAGGTTGGGACCAGCCTCCAACACTGGATCTGTACAAGTAGCCATATTGGGAAGTCGGATTATAGCCTGCCATTTGACCCTGTTGCTGCCAAGTTTGGTTTTGTGGGGGACTGGGTTGAGGTGTAGGCGCCCGTGCAGGAGGATCCTCAGATCCTAATTGAGCATGCACATTTTGGTGGGGGGGCAAGGAGCATAAGGTTATGGGTGAGAGCTGCCACCTTTCAAGGAATTCAAACACCTCATATGGTGTATTGGGGGGGTTTGCATGCGTCAATTAGGATCTGAATTGATCCTCGCATACGAGCCTGACCTCTCGTGTAGGGACGAAGGTGCGGGCAAGACTACATGCATAGGTCTCCTCACCCTCATCCACAGCTGCCCTTGACAGACAATTGAGGACCCCAGTGTCCACATGCTCCGGGTATCAGGAGCTGTGATGTCTCAACGTCTTCTCCCATGGCAGGATATTGCAGCAGCCTGAGGGGATACCCCCAGAGGAACAGTGGGGCTGCTGCTATTGGCTGCTTCCTCTACACTGGGGCCTGCTGCTGCAGCAGGTGGGTCAGGTACAGGTTGCGGTCCAGCTGCTTGGTCAGGTCCTGGTGCTTGTGAAGCTTGGGGGTGCAGCAGGGAGGGTCAGACAATGGGCCAGCCACCTCTTCTCCTCCCCTAACTGGGTCAATTATGGCCTCTGAGTCGGAGCCTGTCTCCCTCTCAGTGAGGTTGGACTGAGTTCTGTTTGGAAATGGAATGATATTAGAACATGTTGGAGATATCAGCCTAAACTGCATAGGTGTTATGTGGTGTGATGTAGGTACTTACGGTCTCAGATCCAGAATAGGAGCAAGAAAACCAAGGCGGTCGAAATAGACGTACTTCCTCTTGGTGGGTGCTGCTGAGCTGCTCCTTGCCCTCTGCTGCCTTTCCCGGCGGTATTGGTCGCGGATGCTTCGCCATCTTCTCATGACATCATCCACTGCAATGTGACATATAAAGTAATAATGTAGCTAGCTGCACAATGCCAAATTCTTCTACATACAATTCACATAGTCATGGGGGCCTAGTCGGATGTGTTGAACATAACATTTTGGCGCAAAAAAAAAAAAAAAAATTGTTTGGAAGATCATCACTATTATTACGTTCTGACCGTTAAGACGTTTGAAAAAAATTCAGATTACTTACTCATTCGCTGCTGCTCCTCGCGTGGGCTGTCCCCAAAGTGGGGAAATGTTGTGAATGTGTTAGAAATGAATTCTGAGCAGAAGCTCCCTCTGGTGGTTACAAACAGTACTGAACCATTCAATGAATATTGTGAAGATTGGCAATCAGGAGATACAGACTGGTCTTATATAAGGGAGGTTCCCTCCCATCAGGGTTGCCAGTGATCTATTGTTCTTGTCTCAACTTTGGTTCCTGGTTCACTTGGAAGCTTTCTGAGTCTTGCCTGCATCTTCTGCTATCAGATAAGATATTTTCTGCTTTTATTTTTGTGCTTGCTTTTTGCATTTTTCCCTGCACTTCTGTGGAGGTCAGCCAGGTCCCCTCCGGGGGCTTGTGCTCCTCTCAGTTTATCTGAGCCACTGTTATTTGTTCATTTGCCTTTTCCAGTTTTTTCAGTGGCTGTGGCTTAGTTTTGTTACACCAGAGAACTAATTTAGGTGGTAGAGGTCGTGTGATCTCAAGTGTTTTTGCAATTAGTAGAGTTGGTATTTTTTTAGGGTTTTTTGGATTGCAGTAAGTGTCCTTCCTATCCTTTTCTTTCTAGGAAGATTGGGCCCCAACGTTTGCTCATACTATTTTCTGTCTGTGTCTGTATTTCCTTTTGTCTAACCGCCATTACATGTTTGGGGGCTTTCTATGTTCTTTGGGGATCTGCTCCGGGGCAGATAGCTTTCCTCTTTCTATCTTTAGGTGTAGTTAACCTCTCAGGCTGTGACGAGGCGTCTAGGACCAACGTAGGAACGCTCCACGGCTGCCTTTAGTTGTGGTGGTTAGTCAGGGTACTGCAATCCAGTAGATTCCAACTTCTCTGGTGTATTGCCGTTTTTGCCTGCTCTCCTCAGCTACCAAATCATAACAGTGAAACATCTCCCCACAGATGCGCGTCCATGCCGCCTCTTTCCTTGCGCTGTCTACATAATGTGCATCTCGTTGGTCCCAAATTTCGGGCCTCTCCTGCACCAACACAATGAGCATCTCGACATTGATGAGGGTTGACATCATGGCCGACTCCATGGAGGTGTTCTTCCGGGATGTCTGGCGCTCTTTTTGAGCTAATTTGCATGTGTCAGCTTCCTGATGCATGTGTTGCACCATTTCCTGTGAGCTGCAGAAGTCTTGCGTATTTCTCACAAGGCACACGTCTGGTCCGTGTGTAATCCGTTGTTTTCTCGCACCCATAGACTTTCATTGGCGTACAACGGGCGTAATACGATGACAATCGCAGCATGCTGCGGGTGTCTCGCACCTTAACATACGGCCGAGAAAAATATGCATGATCAGAGCTGCCCCATAGAGAAATATTGGTCCGTGTGTAATGTGTGGTTTTCACGCCTCTCTTAAGCGACATCGATTTTATGACGCAGCAGCGACATCATTAGCAATGTCGCTGTGTGTGATATGTAGCAGCGATGTGGCCCCTGCTGCGATGTCGCTGATCGTGCTTGAACGTTCTGGACTGTTTTTTGATCGTTGGCGTCCCGTTGGTGAGCCTGAATTGCTGAGTTTGACACCCTTTATGAACGACGAGCAACCTCGTTGGCGACTCATGTCAGTGGCGCAGGCGGGACTAGGTTTTAACACCCCTCAGCTCCGATTGGTGGTCACAACATCTAGTCCTTTGTGCGTTGTTGCGAGGATACTATCGTGTGTGGGGTTTTGCGATCCTGTCAGAGTCGCCACAGCGCTTCATCTTTGTCATTTATACAAGACGGTTTTGGGATCCTGAATAAATGAATCCGGGGCAAATGCAATAGCGGCACAGACTGGATCGCAGTAGCTGCAAAGCAGAAGGCTAGCAGGACGCAGTATGGAACGATGCTGGAAATTCGTATGAACCACTTGCGTCGTCTTTTATGACGCGGACGTCCAATCACTAAGCGAGAGCTGTGACTTTTGACATACAGTGACCACCAATCTGTGCTGAGGGGCATGGAAAAGGTTGCGCTCAATCTTTAACAATACATGCTGTGTGACAGGTCCCAACGACCGCCGAGGTCGTTATACAGATCGCTGATCGCTGATGTGTCGTTTATGAGATCTTCCTGTTTGGAAGCTACTAGCGACCATATAGCGATCACACCAACGATCTCGCCGGGTCGTGTCGTTGTCGTGATCGCTGGTGCGATCGCTTAGTGTGATAGTAACTTTAGTGTGACGCTGGCCCAATACTGAAAGCTGAAGGAATAAAGTTAATTTCCTCCCGGCAGCTGTGCTTTCAGTACGGCATTTTAATTTTTCATTACAGTGCCTTGAAAAAGTAAAAAGGTACTCATACTCTGCGAACTTTTCCACATTTTTCTTTTTACACTCACAAAATTAAAAGTATTTTATTGAGATTTTATGTGATATTCCAACACAAGGTAGCAAGTATTTATGAAGTGTAAAGGAAATGATACATGGTTTTCTAATCATTTTAAAAACATAGTTCTGAAAATTGTGACATGCAATTATATTCAGTTCCATGTAGTCTTATTCTCCTAAATCTTGATTGGCCGATTGCCCCAAGAATTCACATGATTAGTACATTGAGTCCACCTGTGTGTAATATTTTCTCAGTATAACTTCAGCTGTTCTGTGAAAGTCTCGGGTTTATTTGAGAACAATAGGGATCAAAAGACCATTATGAAAACTAAGGAACACACCAGACAGGTCAAGGATAAATCATTCACTCACCTTTGAGAAAGCAAGCACGCAAAACATGTGTCAAGGGCTGCCAGTGGGGGCTGCAAGGGTCTGGACCCACCATGGGTAAGCCTTTGTATGGATGCTGTGGTTGGTTGTGGTACTGGCACATGGATATATCTTATTGATTTTTGTACTGATCCCCATTTATTATTGTCGATGTGCATTAATGATATCTGCTCACCCAGCTTTCCCAGGTTCAATTATCTTTTGACCTTATACCAAACCTCTGCCTACCTTCATGTCTCCTCCAATTGTACTATGAACTATTTCTATATGGAATCTGTTTAATCTATTTTTATTGTGATTTTTCAATAAATGTTATATGTTTATTTATTTGTTGTGGCTTGTTGCTGGCCCATTTTTTCTCAGTTTTTGAGGTCAAGGATAAAGTTGTGGTTAAGAGTAAAGCAGGATTAGGCTATTAAAAACCCAACCTCTGAACATCTCGCAGAACACTGCTTAATCTATCATCCAAAAGTAGAAGGAGTATGGCACAACTGCAAACCTACAAAGATATGACCACATAAACTGAGATTCAAAGCAAGGAGAGCATTTATTAGAGATGCAGCCAAGAGACCCATTGTCACTCTGGAGGAGCTGCATAAATGCACAGTTCAGGTGAGAGAATATATCCAAAGGATAATTATTAGTTGTATACACCACTAATGTTCCCTTTACGGAACAACTTGAAGAAGAACGCCATTTTTTAAACCAAGCCATAAGGATTCCAATGTGCAGTTTGCAAAAAGCCATGTAGGGGACACAGATAGATTGTGGAAGAAAGTGCTCTGGTCAGATGAGACCAAAGGAGAACTGCTATGATTAAGGGAGTCTGGGGAGTAAGAAACAGGTCAGTTTTTTATCTGTGTATGTCGGGTTTTACAGTTTAACCCCTTCACCCCAAAGGGTGGTTTGCACGTTAATGACCGGGCCAATTTTTACAATTCTGACCACTGTCTCTTTATGAGGTTATAACTCTGGAACGCTTCAACGGATCTTCGCAATTCTGAGATTGTTTTCTCGTGACATATTGTACTTCACGTTAGAAGTAAAATTTCTTCAATATAACTTGCGTTTATTTTTGAAAAAAACGCAAATATGGCGAAAATTTTTTAAATTTTGCAATTTTCAAACTTTGAATTTTTATTCCCTTAAAACAGAGAAATATATCACACAAAATAGTTAAGAAATAACATTTCCCACATGTCTACTTTACATCAGCACAATTTTGGAACCAAAATTTTTTTTTGTTAGGAAGTTATAAGGGTTAAAAGTTGACCAGCGATTTCTCATTTTTACAACAAAATTTACAAAGCCATTTTTTTTAGGGACCACATCACATTTGAAGTCACTTTGAGGGGTCTATATGGCAGAAAATACCCAAAAGTGACACCATTCTAAAAACTGCACCCCTCAAGGTACTCAAAACCACATTCAAGAAGTTTATTAACCCTTCAGGTGCTTCACAGGAACTAAAGCAATGTGGAAGGAAAAAATGAATATTTAACTTTTTAGCCACAAAAATTATCTTTTACAAACTTTTTTTTTATTTTCACAAGGGTAAAAGGAGAAAATGGACAGATAACATTGTTATGCAATTTCTCCTGAGTACGCCAATACCCAATATGTTATGTAGGGGAAAACCACTGTTTGGGCACACGGCAGAGCTCGTAAGGGAAGGAGCGCCGTTTGACTTTTTCAAACTAAAATTGGCTGGAATTGAGATTGGACGCCATGTCGCGCTTGGAGAACCTCTGATGCGCCTAAACAGTGGAAACCCCCACAAGTGACACCATTTTGGAAACTAGACCCCCTAAGGTACTTATCTAGATCTGTTGTGAGCACTTTGAACCCCCAAGTGTTTCACAAAAGTTTATAATGCCTGGGTGTGAAAAAAAAAAAGACAATTTTCCACAAAAATGATTTTTTAGTCCCAAATTTTTGAATTTTCCCAAGGAAATTGGACCCCAAAAGTTGTTGTCCAATTTGTCCTGAGTACGCTGATACCCCATATGTGGGGGGGGGAAACTGTTTGGGCGCACGGCAGGGCTTGGAAAGGAAGTAGTAACGTTTTGGAATGCAGATGTTGATGGAGGTCATGTTCCGTTTGCAGTGCCCCAGATGAGCCTAAACAGTGGAAATCCCCCACAAGTGACCCCATTTTGGAAACTAGACCCCCTAAGGAACTTATCTAGATCTTTGGTGAGCACTTTGAACCCCCAAGTGCTTCACACAAGTTTATAATGCCCGGGCATGAAAATAAAAAATCCTATTTTTTTCCCACAAAAATTATCTTTTAGTCACTAATTTTTTATTTTCCCAAGGGTAACAGGAGAAATTGTACCACATAAGTTGTTGTCCAATTTGTCCTGAGTACGCTGATACCCCATATGTGGGGGGGAACCACTGTTTGGGCGCACGGCAGAGCCTGGAAGGGAAGGAGCACCATTTGACTTTTTCCAACCAAAATTGGCTGGAATTGAGATTGGATGCCATGTTGCATTTGGAGAGCCCCTGATGTGCCTAAACAGTGGAAACCCCCCACAAATGACCCCATTTGGGAAACTAGACCCCCTAAGGAACTTATCTAGATCTTTGGTGAGCAATTTGAGCCCTCAAGTGCTTCACACAAGTTTATAACGTAGAGCCGTAAAATTTAAAAATCATATTTTTCCCACAAAAATGATCTTTTCACCCCAATTTTTATTTTTCCAAGGGTAACAGACTCCAAAAGTTATTGTGCAATTTGTCCTGAGTGCGCTGATACCCCATATGTGGGAGTAAACCACTGTTTGGGTGCATGGCAGAGTTTGGAAGGGAAGGAGCGCCGTCTGACTTTTTCAACGCAGAATTGGCTGGACGCCATGTCGTGTTTGGAGAGCTCCTGATCTGCCTAAACAGTGGAAACCCCCATAAATGACACCATTTTGGAAACTAGACCCCTCAAGGAACTTATCTAGATGTGTGGTGAGAACTTTGAACCCCCAGGTGTTTCACTAAAGTTTATAACGTACAGCTGTAAAATAAAAAATCTTTTTTTTTTTTTACAAAAATGATTTTTTCTCCCCCAATATTTTATTTTCACAAGGGTAACAGAAGAAATTGGAACCCAAAACTTGTTGTCCAATTTGTCCTGAGTACGCTGATACCCAATATGTGGGCGAAAACTACTGTATGGGCACACGTCGCGGCTCAGAAGGGAAGTAGTGACGTTTTGGATTGCAGACTTTGATGGAATGGTCTGGGGGCGTCATGTCGCATTTGGAGAGCCCCTGATGCACCTAAACAGTGGAAACCCCCCACAAGTGACCCCATTTTGGCAAATAGACCCCAAAAGGAACTTATCTAGATGTGTGGTGAGCACTTTGAACCCCGAAGTGCTTCACAGAAGTTTATAACGTACAGCCGTAAAAATAAAAAATCTTTTTTTTTTTTACAAAAATGATTTTTTTCGCCCCCAATATTTTATTTTCCCAAGGGTAACAGGAGAAATTGGACCCCAAAAGTTGTTGTCCAATTTGTCCTGAGTATGCTGATACCCAATATGTGGGAGAAAACTACTGTATGGGTACACGTTGGGGCTCGGAAGGGAAGTAGTGACGTTTTGGATTGCAGACTTTGATGGAATGGTCTGGGGGCGTCATGTCGCATTTGGAGAGCCCCTGATGCACCTAAACAGTGGAAATCCCCAACAAGTGACCCCATTTTGGAAAATATACCCCACAAGGAACTTATCTAGATGTGTGGTGAGCGCAATGAAGCCCCAAGTGCTTCACAGAGTTTATAATGTACAGCCGTAAAAACAAAAAAATAATTTTTTTCTTTTTTACAAAAATGATATTTTCACCCCAGTTTTTTATTTTCCCAAAGGTAACAGAAGAAATAGGACAAATTGCACAATAACTCTTGGGGTCCAGAGTACGCTGATACCCCATATGTGGGGATAAACTACTGTTTGGACGCATGGCAGAGCTCAGAAGTGAAGGAGCACCGTTTGACTTTTTCAACGCAGAATTAGCTGGAATTGAGATCAGACGGCTAAACAGCGGAAACCCCCCAATTCTAACTCCAACCCTAACCCCAACACACCCCTAACCCTAGTCCCAACCCTAACCACAAACCTAACCCTAACACACCCCTAATCCCAACCCTAACCCTAATCCTAACTTTAGCGCCAACCCTAACCCTAACTTTAGCCGCAACCCTAACCTTAACCCTAATGGGAAAATGGAAATAAATACATTTTTTTTATTTTATTATTTTTCCCTAACTAAGGGGGTGATAAAGGGGGGTCTGATTTACTATTTATAGCGGGTTTTTATGATTGGCAGCTGTCACGCTAAAAGACACTTTTTATTGCAAAAAATAGTTTTTTGCATCGCCACATTTTGAGAGCTATAATTTTTGCATATTTTGGCCCAGAGTGTCATGTGAGGTCTTATTTTTTGCGGTACGAGTTGACGTTTTTATTGGTACCATTTTTGAGCACCTGACATTTTTTGATTGCTTTTTATTTCGATTTTTGGGAGGTTAGAATGAACAAAAATCAGCAATTCATGAATTTCTTTTGGGGAGGCGTTTTTATCGTTCCGCGTGTGGTAAAATTGATAAAGCAGTTTTATTCTTCGGGTCAGTACGATTATGGCGATAACTCATTTTATATCATTTTTTTATGTTTTGGCGCTTTTATAGAATAAAAACAATTTTATATGAAAAATAATTATTTTTGCATCGCTTTATTCTGCGAGCTATAACTTTTTTAATTTTTTCGCTGATGATGCTGTATGGCAGCTCTTTTATTGCGGGACAAGATGACGTTTTCAGCAGTACCATGTTTATTTATATCCGTCTTTTTGAACGCGTGTTATTCCACTTTTTGTTCGGCGGTATGATGATAAAGCATTGATTTTTTGCTTTGTTTTTTTTTTGCAAGGGGTTCACTAAAGTGTTAACTAGTGGGACATTTTTATAGGGGGGTCGTTACGGACGCGGCGATACCAATATGTGTACTTTTATTGTTTTGTTTTTTTTATTTACAGGAAGAAATTAATTTATTGGGGAATATATATATTTTTTTATTTATTTTGGATTTTTTTTAAAACATGTTTATTTTTATTTTTTTTACTTTTTTACTTTGTCCCAGGGTGGGACATCACTGTATTTTATCAGATCGCTGGTGTGACAGTGTGCACAGCACTCTGTCACACCAGCGATCGCACTGGCAGTGCAGCAGGCTTCTCAGTGCCTGCTCTCAGCAGGCACTGAGGAAGCCGCCTCCCTCCAGGACCCCGGCGCCATCTTGGATCCGGGTCCTGGGAGGGAGGAAGCCCTCAGAACAGTGCGATCACATCGCACTGCTCTGAGGGTCTCAGGGGGCGCGCAGGGAGCCCCCTCCCTGCGCGATGCTTCCCTGTGCCCCCAGTACACCGCGATCATGTTTGATCGTGGTGTGCCAGGGGTTAATGTGCCGAGAGCGGTCCATGACCGCTCCTGACACACAGTCACGGGTGTCAGCTGTGATAATCAGCTGACACCCGGCGGCGATTAGCTGCGCTCCCTCCGGGAGCGCAGCTAATCCCTGTGACGTACTATCCCGTCCATGGTCAGATTGGCACGGGTTTCATGGACGGGATAGTACGTCTAATGTCAGAGAGGGGTTAAAGAATTAAGTGCTTATATTTCACCTGTGGAAGAGCTAAATACAGGGCAAACCTGGAGGAAAATCTATTAGAGGCTCCAAAAGACTTTGTAGGTTCATCTCCCAGCAGGACAACAACCCTAAGGCTAAGTTCACACGTTGCGGAATTGCCGCGGAAATTTCCGCGGCAATCCCGCACTTCTCCCGCGGGAAATACGCACGTTTTTTAGAAGCGTATTCCCGCCAGAATAATAGCGTTTTGCAAGCGTAATTAGCTTGCAGAATGCTAGCGTTTTCCTAGCGATCTGTAGCATCGCTTGGAAAACTGATTGACAGGTTGGTCACACGAGTCAAACATACTGTTTGACACGTGTGACCAACTTTTTACTATTGATGCCGCCTATGCCGCATCAATAGTAAAAAGATCTAATGTAAAAATAATAAAAAAAAATAATAAATAATGATATTCTCACCTTCCGGCGGCCCCCGCAGCCTTCCCGCGGCCCCCGCAGCTTTCCCGCCTTCAGCGACGCTCCCGGCAACTCCGGTCCCAGGAGTGCTTTGCGACAAAACACACCGATGACGTAGCATCTCGCGAGACCGCTACGCCATCTGGGTGATTCTCGCAAAGCACTCCTGGGACCGGGAGTTGCCGGGAGCATCGCTGAAGGCGGGAAGGCTGCGGGGGCCGCGGGAAGGCTGCGGGGGCCGCCGGAAGGTGAGAATATCATTATTTTTTATTTTAATTATTGTTTTACCAGGGATATGTTACCCAGGGCCTGGAGGAGAGTCTCCTCTCCTCCAGACCCTGGGTACCACCGCACATGAACCGCTAACATTCCGCAAAATTAATGAACATGTTGCTATTTTTTCGCGGAAAAAAAACGCAAACATGTGGCCAAAACATGCGGAATCAATTTACATGTATAGGATGCTTAATGCTTGCGTTTTTATCACGTTTTTACCGCGGAAAATCGCGGAAAAACCGCGAAAAAAAAACGCAAAAATTCCTGAACGTGTGCACTTAGCCTCAACATATTGCCAGATCTACAATGAATGGTTTTGATCAAACCATATTCATTGGTGTGAATTGCCCAGTCAAAGTCCAGACCTAAGTTCCATTGAGAATCTGTTCTAAGACTTGAAAATTGCTGTTCAAAAACACCTCCATCGAATGTCACTAAACTGGAGCTAACATGCAAAGAAAAATAGGCAAAAATGTGGTCCTACACAGTATTGACTCAGGGGGGCTGAATACAAATGCATGTCCCAATTTTCAGATTTATGTTTTTTAATTATTTAAACTTCAAAAATACTTGCTATTTTGCATTGGTATTATATATAACAAAAAATTCCCAAAAAATACATTTAAATTTGTGGGTGTAACATGAAAAAAATGCGGAAAAGTTGTTAGGAATATGAATACTTTATCAAGGCACTGTAAGTAATGTTGAGCATTCCGATACTGCAAATATCGGGTATCGGCCGATATTGGCCGTATCGGAATTCCGATTCCGAGTTCCGATATTTTCGTCTTATCGGATACCGGAATCGGGATTGTCACTGTCACTGTCAGTGTCCGTCGGTCGGGTCTGTCAGGAGTCAGCGGCACTTACCTGGCAGAAGATCTCCGGCGGTCACGTCCTGGACTGCTTCATGGCCGCAATCTTCTTTCCCCGGCGGTCACATGCAGTTTCTCGTGATAACTGCAGTGACTGCTGGGTAATCCCGGCCGTAAAGCAGTCAGTCCGATGACGTCACCGCCGGGGAAGCAGGTAATCAGCTGTGCTGCGTCGCGATGACAGGCTCTGCCTGTCATTGCGATGTAGCAGAGTTGGATCGTCGTGGGACTGTCGTTACTATGGACTGCGTCGGACAGGTGGTATACTGTTGGTTTGTTTTTTTTTATTTTTTTTACAGGAGATCGATGGCGTCGCAGGAATGAGAGAGTAATAAAAAAAATGAAAACTGTGTTGTCTCTTTTATTTCATTAAAAGACTTTTTTCTTGCTTTGTCTTTTTTTTATACATTTAATAACTTTGGGATTAATAATGGATCGGTGTCTTATTGACACCTCTCCATTATTAACCGGGCTTATTGTCACCGTGCAATCAACGGTGACAATAACCCCTTATTACCCCGCTTGCCACCGCTACAGGGCAAGTGGGAAGAGCCGGGTAAAGTGCCACAATTGGCACATCTTTTGATGCGCCAAATGTGGGGCTGCTGTAGCCTGGTATTATCAGGCTGTTGAGGGCCAAAATCCATGGGCCTTGACAGTCTTTTAATACCAGGCCGCAGCAGTCTGCATTTTACTTGGCTGGTTAACAAAATAGGGGGGATCCCCACGCCGTTTTTTTTTCGAGGGGATCCCCTATTTTTGTTAACCAGCCAAGCTAAGCAGACTGCTGTGGCCTGGTATTATCAGGCTTGCAAGGTCCATGGATATTGGATCCTTACCAGCCTGAAAAACCAGGCCTCAGCGGTCTGCTTCATCTGGCTGGTTAACAAAAATAGGGGGGACCCCACGCCAATTTTTTTCGAGGGGATCCCCTATTTTTGTTAATCAGCCAAGATATGCAGACTGCTGTGGCCTGGTATTATCAGGCTGGCAAGGTCCATGGATCTTGGCTCCTTAACAGCCTGAAAATCCAGGCCTCAGCGGTCTGCTTCATCTGGCTGGTTAACAAAAATAGGGGGGACCCCACGCCAATTTTTTTCGAGGGGATCCCCTATTTTTGTTAATCAGCCAAGATATGCAGACTGCTGTGGCCTAGTATTATCAGGCTGGCAAGGTCCATGGATCTTGGCTCCTTAACAGCCTGAAAATCCAGGCCTCAGCGGTCTGCTTCATCTGGCTGGTTAACAAAAATAGGGGGGACCCCACGCCATTTTTTTTTCGAAGGGAACCCCTATTTTTGTTAATCAGTTCCCTCTGACGTCACTGATTGTGTCCCTGGCTGACCTGAAGTGAAAGTGGAAAGCAATCAATTAAGCTTTCCACTTAAGGGCCCGTCTCACATAGCGATATCGCTACCGAGATCGCTGCTGAGTCACTAGTTTTGTGACGCAGCAGCGAGCTCACCAGCGATATCGCTATGTGAGACGGGCCCTTAAGCGATGTTACCCGCAGTGTCGCTGTCCCAGATCGCTGCCTGAGCTGCCTGTTTGGCAGCTCAGCAGCGATCATGTAGCGATACACCAGCGATCCTGACAAGTGCATATCGTTGTCGGGATCGCTGGTGTATCGTTATGTGACACCCAGCCTTTACTCTCCTGTCAGGCAGGAGAGGAACTCATTCATTTGGGGTTTACTGTGAGGCTGCAGCATTAGCTGCGGTCCCTGCAGTAAACATTAACCCTTTCTGAAGGATTACACCGTGGGACCTGACTGTGCATGGGATAGGTAAGAATAATTTTGCTTTTTTATTTTATTTTTATTACAGGAAATGGTTTTTGCAGTAAAATAAAAGATGGTCAAAAACATGTGTCTTTATTTCATTAAAATGATTTTTAATTAAAGTGTGTGTGTTTTATTTTTATTTCATGCAATAGGATTAATAATTGATAGTTGTCTAATTGACAGCTCTCAATTATTAACCTGGCTTAAGGTCACCTTTCAATAGCAAGGTGGCTTTAACCCCATATTAACCCATTCGCCACCGCTACAGGGCAATGGGAATAGACGGGCAAAGTGCCAGAAAGGGCGAATCTAATTATAGATTTGTCTTTCCTGGGGTGTCTGGGGGCAGATGTTAGTAGCCGGGGGGGGCAAAAATAATGGTCCCTCTCTGGGCTATTATTATCTGCCCCCACTCACTGGCTTTGTCTGTCTGGTTGCGAAAATAGGGCGGGAGCCCACGCATTTTTTTTCAGCAATTTTACACCTCATATATATATATACATGTCATTGAATTTGTGACACATATATATATATTTATATTTGTAGTTCATACACTTCTACATAGTATAATAGCCGCTAATTCAATTGCCGGCTTTTGTGAAAATGCAGAACCCGACATGAAATGACACTTGGTGTACATAGGGTTAACCATGTCTTTTCATGTCCTTTGCTATCTAATTTGCACAAACAATTAAATCAGACTATGTGTGCAAAATTTCACACCTGTAGGGGTTAATTAAAGGTGTAAATTCGTAGCAAAAAAGTCGTTTTTTTTACAACGAATTTACACCTTTAATTAACCCCTACAGGTGTGAAATTTTGCACACATAGTCTGATTTAATTGTTTGTGCAAATTAGATAGCAAAGGACATGAAAAGACATGGTTAACCCTATGTACACCAAGTGTCATTTCATGTTGGGTGACCCGACATGAAATGACACTTGGTGTACATAGGGTTAACCATGTCTTTTCATGTCCTTTGCTATCTAATTTGCACAAACAATTAAATCAGACTATGTGTGCAAAATTTCACACCTGTAGGGGTTAATTAAAGGTGTAAATTCGTAGCAAAAAAGTCCGTTTTTTTTACAACGAATTTACACCTTTAATTAACCCCTACAGGTGTGAAATTTTGCACACATAGTCTGATTTAATTGTTTGTGCAAATCAGATAGCAAACGACATGAAAAGACATGGTTAACCCTATGTACACCAAGTGTCATTTCATGTCGGGTGCTTCTGTCTTTTCACTGAAGCCGGCTTTACCCGGCAATTGAATCAAAGGATATTTTACTATGTAGAAGTGTATAAACTATACATATATGTATATATATATGTCACAATGACATGTATATATATATATATGTATTCTATGTGTGTATATTTAGTGTTTACAAGGAAAGAATGGGGTTTTTTTAGTTGCGATATTTTGTTCCCATAGACTTAATGGGACTTCCGGTATCGGTATCGGGTATCGCCGATATTTTAGTGATATCGGCGATACCATTCCGATTCCGATACTTTAGGATATCGGAAAGTATCGCTCAACTCTAACTGTAAGTCAATAAAGGGACATTCTAAAATATGGCAGTTAATGAGTCTTAGGCCTCTTTCACACTTCAGTCGTGCGACGTCAGTCAAAATCCGCCAAAGTGTGAAAAAAACGGATCGGCCATTTTTTTTGGCGAATCCACTTTTTTCCCATTGACTTGCATTAGTGACGGATTTTGACGGATGGTAGTCCGTTTGATCCGTCATAAATTTGGCGTCCGCCTTTTTTGGAAAATGTCCAATGCAACGTTTTTTGTGTGTGTCAAAATGGCGGAATATGACGGATCCGCCGTGTCCGCCGTTTTGTATGATGGCCGCCTATGGGTGGCGGATCCGCTGCCATCCGTTTTTGACGGAATTCGCCAACGGATCCGTTCCTTCCATAGAAAATGCTGAGAACACTGTCCGGGGTCTCTCTCTCTCTCTCCCCTCTGTGCCAGACATGCGTACAATACATTTTCCGGGTTGAAAAGTTCATGACGGATCCATCTGAAAACGGATCCGTTTGCATCCGTTTTTCATCTTTTATGGTGGATCCGCTTTTTTCACACTTTGGCGGATTTTAACTGACGCCAAACGACTGAAGTGTGAAAGAGGCCTTAAACAGCCAAAATATATCTTTTTGTATTTAGGGCAACTATGATGAGCTATAAAGGATTGTGTCAGATTGTGTTATATAAACATTATCTTTTACTATTTCTAAAATATTACCTCTTTAATAACTCCTTGTGTAACGCACATGACTGATTTACATAGAATGAAATGGCTTTTGCTTGGAAAGCAATTTATCACCATATTTCTAAGTTAAATACAATGCATTATAAGCACAAGGGACACATAGCAATTACTATTGACAGGGTCTATTGGAAACACATAAATCACAATAATGAGAGTCATAAAACAGTTAGCTTGTAAAATCTTATATTTTTCTGCATTTAAAGTGTAAGACCTACAACATACAGTATCATGACTTTACACAAATATATAGTAAATCCCCATTCTCTTCACGTTATCGTATTAGTGAATCTTTTATCGTTTCTGAATAAGCCCTTTCACTTTCAAGGCAATTTTCACACTTTGACAAGCACAAATAAAAACTTACGATCTTATTAAAGACCCATATCCATATACTTTCAGAGGACACATTGAAAAAATATCATCCAGCACTTCATATTCATTGATGACTTCAGGTAATTTTGCATCAATGCTAATGATTTGTAAAATTTGCACAAAATTCATGTTTGTATGTGAAGGTCTGATCCAAGCAAAGTTTGATACATGTAATACCTGCTATTAAAAAAGACCAAGTAGTGCAAGATGTTTAGCTCTTTTATTAAAGCCGTGGCAAATGGTAAAAGGCAAGAAATACTGTATTACATACAGTATGTCCTTGGCATTGAAAAAGCTACATGCACGTACATACAAACTTAGGGTACATTTATAGGGCTGTAGCTTTATGAAACCTTAGTTATATAAAAACCCTATAAAATACCATAAATGTTAATTTCTTTAATCCATTGCTGTTATAGGGAACTGGTTATGGAGTGCAGCAGCAAAAAGGAAGAAATGGATAGTGTTTGCAGTCTTCTAATTTTATAGAGGTACCAATCGGAAATGCAATTTATGTAGGATTACAATGGATTCAATTGTTACAACCCCCGGATCATTAGACTAAAGTTGTACTCTAAGATGATAGTGATTGAGCGTTGGCCACTAACATTAATTTTCTTTCTATTATAGCATCTGGGAAAAAAGAATCATCTAAATGTTCTAATGTTCGTTATCCTCCCTTCACTGCATTTATGGGAAATCTTGATCACAGTCAACAGGCCAAACATAGCAATCAAAGTTCACATATACCTGCCATTTGGGACACTTTGGACTCAAAATGTGAATGTCTGTCAAAACTTTGCATGAAGATCCACATCATGAGAACATTTCCTAAAAATCCTGTTAAACCTCAATTTACACCTAGTCTCTTCTGTTAAAACACCACTCCAGCCTTTTGTTTAATTTCAGCACTGGAGTGGTGCTACTATTCTAAGTTCCCTAACCCTAGTATTTTACTCACCAGCCGCTGTCTTCAGCTTTTATCGGCGCCACCATCGTGAGACCGGAATATCACAAGGACCAGAAGTCAGTGGTAACAGTCACAAGCTCTCGTTTTGGCCACATTCTCCCTTTCATAGGCTTATGGTACATTGAGTTGTGACTTCTGACTTGCCCAGCTGATACTGGAACAATCTGCAGGTCACAAATTGCAGAAGACCGACTGGAGCGGCGTCGATTACAGAAGAAGATGGTGGCTGGTAAGTATGAGACTAAAGGAAGGGAACTTAGATTTGTAAAACTACTCTAGCGCTGAAATAAAACAAAATGTGCTTTAGTGCTAGTGGTGCTTTAAAATGGAACTGTAATTTTGTAAGTGTATAGAAAGAGATGGAACACCCTGGTTTTCCGTAAGTTGATGTTTGATGTAATTGTTTACTAAGTTATGAATGCTCCTCCAAATTGTGATTACAAATTGTTTGACACCCGCGTTCATCCTCGGGGCATTTTTGAACTATGACCCGCCATGTACTCGGTTTGGCAGTTGTTTGCAAGATATATAGCATAAAAGACTGCCATGCCTTACAGTCCCACCAGGTTTGTCCTGGTGAAGAGGTCTGACGTGACCTTGAAACGCGTAGACTTATATAAACCTGTTAATTAAATGTTTTGCTTTTAAGGATATTCCGTCTCAGCAGCACATTAGTGATACCTTCCTCATTTTTCCTTTCATGAATGCTCCTCGATACACTTGTGTTAGAAAAGTGAAAATATCAGTGAAGATGCAGGGCACAGGCAAGGTTGATAGTTATTCAGCCCTGTAGCTGGGAGAGATTTTACGACAGCAAAAAGGGAAGTTGCTAGAAGTTCCAGAAGTTAGTGTGCGGTGTGTCAGAGAGTAGAGGAAATTTTGCTCCAGAGAGACTGACATTGTCAGATCATCATATGGGTGTGTGATATAGAGGCAATACATAAGAAGCAAGCGAGCAACTGAATTAATGTGTGGCAGAAATGTCTGGAGACAGCAGGCAAGCCAGATTGCTTTGAGTATGTGGAAAAATTAGTAGGCTGGAAAGCTCAGCTTCTGAAGGTCTGAAGGTAATAGCCATAGGATGGTGAGGACCCTAAGATAGCACAGTGGAACAAAGGGACTGAGGCTAGCATGTAGGCCAGACCTGGCTGGTAGCATTGATAAAGAGATACTAGGCTTGCCAGGCTGGAGCACTAGTACTGTATGTGAAAGAGCTGAGAAAGAATCTAACTGGAGATGGTGAGCCCCATTGAGACATGCTGTTACGCTAACTTTACAAGATATGTGTCTTCACCTGCAACCATAAATTTTGAACTTCTGTACTGTACAGAAGGTGTAAAAGTCAAGTGTAATTCCTGCTACCTAGTGTACACATGTTATACCTATTCCATTAGTAAACAATAGTGATGAGCGAGTATGCTCATTACTCGAGTTTTCTGAGCATGCTCGGATGTTTTCCGAGTATTTTGGGAGTGCTTGAAGATTTGCGTTTGCTAGACAGCCTGAATACATCTGGGGATTTCCTAGCAAAAAGGCACACAATAAATCTTCGAGCACTCCCAAAATACTCAGAGACCACCCGAGCATGCTCAGAAAACTCAAGTAATGAGCATACTCGCTCATCACTAGTAAACAACAGTTCATTTTTGTATCCTGGAGTGACTCCTTATGAGGTCACTGGGTCCCATACCATCTAGCAATATGTGGTATGGAAGTAAGAACAAGAAAAGGAACATTATCGCACACACTCAGGGACCATCTTTACTGGTTTTAAGAGCTGCAACTACATAAATTGGCAAGTGTGACACTTTCAATTCACTTTGCATAGATCAACAGTGCATGCGAATTTAAGAAACTTTGTGATACTATATATCTTGTGAAAGAAATTAGCTTCCTTGCTCACTTATTAGACATTTCTTCCCCTCCTCCCTGCCTCCTGACCATGCCCCCACTCTGAAAAACAGTTCAAATACCTCTTCCTTAGACAAGAGATATTCCAGGCTCACTTTGGTGTCATGTGTCATGTGACCTAACAATTAAATTCTAGGGAGAGGGTGTAGAGGAGGAGCAAGAAGGGGAAACAAGCAGAGGGTGACATAGAAAGATTATTTTGCGCTTTCCACCAAGTCTTTTACCTCACCCCATAGCTAATTCACATCAAGACAGCTCCCATGCCTGTATAATATACTAAATATAGCTGTTGCTTTTATCTGATGGCTATAAAAAAAATAAAAAAGTAAATTTCAAGATTCTCGGTTTGTGTGCTGTTCTGTGTAAGGCAGACTCCAACCCCCAGTTCCCAGTAGATTGCAAGATCAGAGATAGATCATGCAATGAGGAAAACTAGTGAAAATGCAAGATAAAAGTAATCTAATGGCAGATAATGTTATTCCTCATGTATATGAACAGGACATCCTATCTGAAAAGTTACTGGAGAGTACGGTTACCCGTTAACTACAAAACCAAAAAAGATTATGTGAAGAAAGGTTACCGTATATTACCAAGAATCATAATTTAAGGATTGGGAGATGAGCTCTTGGGTTGCAAATATTTTAATTAACTGCAACTAAAAACAATTAAAGCTCAAATGCTGACACTCATAAAACAAGCTGGTCCTGCGGCTCATTAATACAACTAGTGACACCGGGCAAATTAATTACAAGCCTTAATTATTACAGGGCACATGTAATTTCTTTAGTAAACATAATTATTGTTTTTGAATAGTTAGTATACAGTATATGTACATTAATTGTATAAGGAATGAGAGTGAAAAACAGATGATCACTCTTTACCTGCATTATTATAGTGGTCACACATGTAGTTAATATAATTACAGTTGTATGAAAAATTATTTGCACCCTTTGAGATTTCCTATTCTTTTGCTTGCTTGTCACATTTACCGTAAATGTTACAGATCAACAAATTTATATATTAGATAAAGATAAAAGTAAAGACAAAATGCAGTTTTAAAATGAAAGTCTTTATTATTAAAAGAAAAAGAAATTCAAACCTACAGGGCCCTGTGTGAAAAAGTTATTGCCCCCCTCATGTATCTATGTTATATACACCATGTTCCAAATTATTATGCAAATTATATTTTTCTCTGAAATTCCTAAGTGGTCGGTGCAAGTGACAGTCAGTCTAATAAAAGTCATCACCCGTTAGAGTATGCATCGAATTTTATTGAAGAAACCTCCCAATGATAACAGTATTTTCTCCAAAATGAATAAAAACTCAAAATGCACTGTTCCAAATTATTAGGCACAGTAGAATCTCTAAACATTTGATATATTTTAAAGAACTGAAAATGCTCATTTGTGGAATTTGCTGCATTAGGAGGTCACATTCACTGAACAAAAAAGCTATTTAACTCCAAAATATCCTAACAGGCCAAGTTACATGTTAACAAAGGAACCCTTCTTTGATATCACCTTCACAATTCTTGCATCCATTGAACTTGTGAGTTTTTTGAGCGTTTCTTCTTGTATTTCTTTGCATGAAGTCAGAATAGCCTCCCAGAGCTGCTGTTTTGATGTGAACTGCCTCCCACACTCATAGTACTTTTGCTTGATGATACTCCAAAGGTTCTCTATAGGGTTGAGGTCAGGGGAAGATGGTGGCCACACCATGAGTTTATCTCCTTTTATACCCATAGCAGCCAATAACTCAGAAGTATTCTTTGCAGCATGAGATGGTGCATTGTCATGCATGAAGATGATTTTGCTCCTGAAGGCACGCTTCTGCTTTTTATACCATGGAAGAAACTTGTCAGTCAGAAACTCTATATACTTTGCAGAGGATATTTTCACACCTTCAGGAACCTAAAGGGCCCTTTCACACCTTCAGGAACCTTAAAGGGCTCTAACTGCTGTTTCCCCATGATTCTGACCCAAAACATGACTCCACCTCCTTGCTTGACGTCGCAGCCTTGTTAGGACATGGTGGCCATCCACCAACCATCCACTACTCCATCCATCTGGACCATCCAGGGTTGCTCGACACTCATCAGTAAACAAGACTGTTTGAAAATTAGTCTTCAGGTATGTCTGGGCCCACTGCAACTGTTTCTGCTTGTGAGCACTGTTTAGGGGTGGCCGAATAGTAGGTTTGGGCACCATAGCAAGCCCTTGAAGGATCCTACACCTTGAGGTTCGAGGGACTCCAGAGACACCAGCAGCTTCAAATATCTGTTTGCTGGTTTGTAATGGCTTTTTAACAGCTGATCTCTTAATCCAATGAACTTGCCTGGCAGAAACCTTCCTCATTCTGCCTTTATCAGCACGAACACATCTGTGCTCAGAATCAGCCACAAATCTCTTAACAGTACGATAATAACTGTTAAGTTTTCGGGAAATATCTAATGTTTTCATCCCTTGACCAAGGCATTGGACTATTTGATGCTTTTCAGCAGCAGAGAGATCATTTTTCTTTCCCATGTTACTTGAAAACTAATAGTTTTAATAGTGTGGAACATCCAGTTTTCCTTTTATTGGGCTCAACTGGCAAACTAATTATCACAGGTATCTGAGAATGATTTCAGTGATCCAAAGAACCCTGAGACACAATACCATCAATGGGTTTCATTTACAAAAAAAAAAACCTCTATGACACATAAAACAAATTTGCATAATAATTTGGAACATGGTGTACAGTATCATTCTTACTTTAAAAGCAAATGTCTGTGTGTATTGGTTGATTTGCAGATTTTTTTTAGATTTTCAAATAAAATTATTGTTTGCTGTTGCACCAAAATACATTTATATGTTATGTCTATATCCATTGTTTGGATGGGTCTATTGACTAAACTCTTTGAATGAGTTCATTTTATGGGCTCCATGAATGGGATATTTGACTGTGTTCTTCGGCTTCACCCTTTGGATTAATTGCTTTTTCAACTGTAAGGATGGATTTATTTGATATGATATTAAATTAATTCCATAAATTATTAATATTGTTTGTAAGAGCTCAATGAAAAGGACTTGGATTGTGTTCCATAGATTAGCTTTTTGGATCCTACAATGGAATCTTTAGATGGGCTCCTTGATTAAGTTCTTATGTTGGCTCATTTGGCTAAGTTCCTTAGTAAAAATCTAAACCGAGCCTCTTAATGGTCTGTTTGGGCTGATGCATAGAAACTTTTACAAATAAAGACTTATACAGGCATTGACTAGACAGTATTTTATCTGTATTAGTATAATTATACCGTTCATTAAGACCTCCTTCACACGTCCTCATGATTCCTGCACAGGAAACACAGTGATCTGTGTCCGTATGCCATCTGTATGTACGTACAGTATGTGACATCCGTGAGATGTCCGTGTATCCACTTGCTGTCCATGTGTAACATCTGTCTGCCATCTGTGGGTGGAAAAAACAGTACATTTTGTGCTGATCCCAGGCGCCGGCTGTTGAAGGCAGCTCTCATCATTGATGCTTTGTGTCCCTGAGATCAGCATGACCTGGCCGCAATGATGGGATTTATATTCAACACCCACTGTGTACACTCTGTGTAAAATAAAGAATTAAATAAAAAAATGGAATGGACTCTGAGGCAATTTTCATAACCAGCAGAGGTCAAGCCCATGGCTGGGGACTGATGTTAATAATCTGGGAAAAAGGAAAGGGGACAATATCCCAAAAAGGCTCCCAGGCTATTAGTAACAGCTCACAGCTGGTTGCTTAGCCTTTACTGATGAATTCATGGGGGACTCCAGAAAAAAAATTATGTAAGGTCGTCCCTATAAATTCAAGCCAGCAAAGGCTAACCAGACAGCTGTGGGCTGATATTTATAGCCTGGGAAGAGGCCATAAATATTGTTCCCCCCAGGCTACCAACATCAGCCCTCAGCTACTCCAGAAATGGAGCATCCATAAGATATGCCAAATTTGGGGTTTAGCCTCGCTCTTCCCACTTGCCCTGGTGTTGAGCAACTGGTGTAATATTTTCTGAGGTTGACGTCAGCTTTGTATTGTCAGCTGACATCAAGTCCAGGGGTTAGTAATGGAGAGGCATCTATAAGACACCCAATAGTAAGTTTTGAAAAAACACCCAGCAAGAATAAAATGCTTTATTTAACCCCTTCCCGACCTTTGACACAGCGTATGCGTCATGAAAGTCGGTGCCAATCCGACCTATGACGCATACCCTGTGTCATGAAAGGATCGCGTTCCTGCTGGCCGGGAGACCGGGGTCACTCAAAGGTCACCCGACCCGCCGGCACAGGACCCTTTGTGCTTCACCACAGGGGGGTTGGCTTAACCCCCCCATGGCCACGATCGCTCTGATTGGCTGTTAAAAGTGAAACAGCCAATCAGAGCAATCTGTAATATTTCACCAATTTAATTGGTGAAATATTACAATCCAGCCATGGCCGATGCTGCAATAGCATCTGCCATGGCTGGACACCGAGCCCTGACCCCCCCACACGTAGTCACGGCAGCGATCGGCCGCCGCCACCGAAAGATGGCAGCGATCGGTCACCGCCGTCACTAACAGCTCCCCTCCTCCTTTGCTCCGGTGCCCCCACCTTCCGATCCCCCCCTAACCTTCCGACCACCCTACTCACCTCTCCCAATCCACCGATGTCCCTGGATCGGTCCCGGCGTCCGCCCGGGCCTCTTCATGGGCGCCGCCATCTTGGAAAATGGCGGGCGCATGCGCAGTGCGCCCGCCGGCCGGCGCATGCGCAGTGCGCCCCCCAGTGTCCAAAAATTTATTTTGATCACTGTGATAAACTGTCACAGTGATCAAAATAAAAAAAAGTAAATGAACCCCCCCTTTATCATAGGTAGGGACAAATAAAAAAAAATAAAGATTTTTTTTTTTTTTTTCCTATTAGGCCCTGTGCACACGGTGCGTATTTTGCTGCGGATCCGCGGCGTATTTTGCTGCGGATCCGCGGCGTATTTTGCTGCGGATCCGCGGCGGATTTTGCTGCGGATCTGCAGAGGATGTTGCTGCTGATCAGTGGTGGATTTTGCTGCGGATCCGCGGCGGACTTGCTGCTGGATTCGCGGGGATTTTGCTGCTGATCCGCGGCGGATTTTGCTGCTGATCGCGGCGGATTTTGCTGCTGATCCGCGGCGGATTTTGCTGCGGATCCGCGGCAGATTTTGCTGCGGATCCGCGGCGGACTTTTGCTGCGGATCCGCGGCGGATTTTGCTGCTGATCCGCGGCGGATTTTGCTGCGGATCCGCGGCGGAATTTTGCTGCTGATCCGCAGCGGATTTTGCTGCGGATCCGCGCGGAATTTGCTGCTGATCCGCAGCGGATTTTGTTGCGGATCCGCAGCGGAATTTGCTGCTGATCCGCAGCGGAATTTGCTGCTGATCCACAGCGGATTTTGCTGCGGATCCGCAGCGGAATTTGCTGCTGATCCGCAGCGGATTTTGCTGCGGATCCGCAGCGGAATTTGCTGCTGATCCGCAGCGGAATTTGCTGCTGATCCACAGCGGATTTTGCTGCTGATCCGCAGCAGATTTGGCGTTGTGGATCCACAGCAGATCCAGAAACCATGTACAGTACAATGCAAATAAATGGTAAAAAAAAAACGCTGTGCACATGCTGCGGATTTTTCAGCGCGGATTTGCTGCGGTTTTAAATCCGCAGCATGTCAATTCTTTGTGCGGATTCCGCAGCAGTTTTACACCTATTCCATTATAGGTGTAAAACCGCAGGGAAAAATCCGCGCTAAATACGCAGGTAAAACGCAGGTCATTTTACCTGCGGATTTTAGAAAAATCTGCAACGTGTGCACGGGGCGTTAGGGTTAGGCTGGGTTCATATTGCATTATGGCAGTCCGTTAGATGGACTGCGTTTCACCACGGTATAACGCGGTGTAACGCAGTCCGTTAACGCTGCCATTCACCCCATTTGTGTGCGCATCGCAACGCATGCTGATAAGCGGCATGCGTTCGCGACGTGCCGTCATTCAGTGACGGAGCCTCGGACACGGGCTGCAGCGTCTGGGCTCCGTCACCGCTAGCACAGATGAATCATCTGCTGATTCATCTGCGCTAGCGGGTATAGCATAATGCGATCGCGTTATGCTATACCGTTACCAGCCCATCAACGCTACGTGTTGAACGGGCTGGTAAATCACAATATGAACCCAGCCTTAGGGTTAGGGTTAGAACTAGGGTTAGGGTTAGCATTAGGGTTATGGTTAGAATTTGGGTTAGGGTTGGAATTTGGGTTAGGGTTGGAATTTGGGTTAGGGTTGGAATTTGGGTTGGGATTAGGGTTAGGTTTGTGGTTAGGGTTAGAGTTAGGATAAGTGTTAGGGGTGTTTTGGGTTTAGGGTTGGGATTAGGGTTAGACTTGTGGTTAGGTTTATGGTTAGAGTTGGGATTAGGGTTAGGGGTGTGTTGGGGTTAGGGTTATGGTTAAGGTTTGTATTAGGGTTAGGGGTTAGGGTTGGGGTTAGGGTTGGAGTTAGAATTGAGGGGTTTCCACTATTTAGGCACATCAGGGGGTCTCCATACGCGACATGGCGCCACCATTGATTCCTGCAAATTTTGCGTTCAAAAAGTCAAACAGTACTTCCTTTATTCCAAGCCCGTGGTATGCCCAAACAGTGGTTTACCCCCACATATGGGGTATCAGCGTACTCGGGAAAAATTGCACAACAACTTTGGGGGTCTAATTTCTCCTGTTAACATTGGGGAAAAAAAATTGGGGACTAAAAAATTATTTTTGTGGAAAAAAAAATGATTTTTTATTTTCACGGCTCTGCGTTATAAACTTCTCTGAAGAACTTGGAGATTCAAAGTGCTTACCACACATCTAGAGGAGTTCCTTGGGGGATCTAGTTTTCAAAATGGCGGTCACTTGGGGGGGTTTCTACTGTTTAGGCACATCATGGGCTCTGCAAACGTAACATGACGCCAGCAGACCATTCTATCAAGTCGGCATTTCAAAACGTCACTACTTCCCTTCCGAGCCTCGACGTGTGCCCATACAGTAGTTTTCTCCCATATATGGGATATCAGCGTGCTCAGGACAAATTGGACAACAACTTTTGGGGTCTAATTTCTCCTGTTACCCTTGGGAAAATAAAAAAATTGGGGACTAAAGATCATGTTTGTGGAAAAAATATGATTTTTTTATTTTCATGCCCAGGCGTTATAAACTTCTGTGTATCCCTCGGGGTTCAAAGTGTTCACCACACATCTAGATAAGTTCTTTGCTTGGTCTAGTTTCCAAAATGGGGTCACTTGTGGGGAGTTTCTACTGTTTAGGCACATCAGGGGCTCTGCAAACGTAACATGACGCCCGCAGACCATTCCATCAAAGTCGGCATTTCAAAACGTTACTACTTCCCTTCCGAGCCCCAATGTGTGCCCGAACAGTGGTTCCCCCCCACATATGGGGTACTAGCGTACTCAGGACAAACTGGACAACAACTTTTGGGGTCCAATTTCTCCTGTAACCATTGTGAAAATAAAAAATAGAGGGCCAAAATATCATTTTTTGAGAAAAAAAAATGTTTTTTTATTTTAACGGCTCTGCGTTATAAACTTCTGTGAAGCACCTGGGGGTTCAAAGTGCTCAATATGCATCTAGATAAGTTCCTTGGGGGTCTAGTTTCCAAAATGGGGTCACTTGTGGGGGAGTTCCAATGTTTAGGCACACAGGGACTCTCCAAATGCGACATGGCAACCGCTAAATATTCCAGCATATTTTCCATTCAAAAAGTCAAATGGCGCTCCTTCCCTTCTGAGCCCTGCTGTGCGCCCAAACAGTGGTTTATGACCACATATGAGGTATCTGTGTACTCAGGAGAAATTGCCCAATAAATTTTAGGATCCAATTTATCCTGTTGCCCATGTGAAAATGAAAAAACTGAGTCTAAAAGAAAATTTTTGTGAAAAAAAAGTACTTTCTTTTTTTTACGGATCAATTTGTGAAGCACCTGGGGGTTCAAAGTGCTCACTATGCATCTAGATAAGATCCTTAGGGGGTCTAGTTTCCAAAATGGGGTCATTTGTGGGGGAGCTCCAATGTTTAGGTACACAGGGACTCTCGAAATGCGACATGGCAACCGCTAAATATTCCAGCATATTTTCCATTCAAAAAGTCAAATGGCGCTCCTTCCCTTCTGAGCACTGCTGTGCGCCCAAACAGTGGTTTATGACCACATATGAGGTATCTGTGTACTCAGGAGAAATTGCCCAACAAATTTTAGGATCCAATTTATACTGTTGCCCATGTGAAAATGAAAAAACTGAGGCTAAAAGAAAATTTTTGTGAAAAAAAAGTACTTTCTTTTTTTTACAGATCAATTTGTGAAGCACCTGGGGGTTCAAAGTGCTCACTATGCATCTAGATAAGTTCCTTAGGGGGTCTAGTTTCCAAAATGGGGTCACTTGTGGGGGAGCTCCAATGTTTAGGCACACAGGGACTCTCCAAATGCGACACGGCAACCGCTAAATATTCTAGCATATTTTCCATTCAAAAAGTCAAATGGCGCTCCTTCCCTTCTGAGCCCTGCTGTGCGCCCATACAGTGGTTTATGACCACATATGAGGTATCTGTTTACTCAGGAGAAATTGCCCAACAAATTTTAGGATCTATTTTATCCTGTTGCCCATGTAAAAATGAAAAAATTGATGCTAAAAGAAAATTTTTGTTGGAAAAATTAAAATGTCCATTTTTTCCTTCCACGTTTCTTTAGTTCCTGTGAAACACCTGAATGGTAATAATCTTTTTGAATGTAGTTTTGAGTAGCTTGAGGGGTGCAGTTTTTATAATGGTGTCACTTTTGGGTATTTTCTGCCATATAGACCCCTCAAAGTGACTTCAAATGTGAGGTGGTCCCTAAAAAAAATGGTTTTGTAAATTTTGCTGTAAAAATGAGAAATCGCTGGTCAACTTTTAACCCTTATAACTTCCTAACAAAAAAAATATTGTTCCCAAAATTGTGCTGATGTAAAGTAGACATGTGGGAAATGTCATTTATTAACTATTTTGTGTCACATAACTCTCTGGTTTAACAGAATAAAAATTCAAAATTTGAAAATTACGAAATTTTCAAAATTTTCGCCAAATTTCCATTTTTTTCACAAATAAACACAAAAATTATCGACCTAAATTTACCACGAACATGAAGCCCAATATGTCACGAAAAAACAATCTCACAATCGCCAGGATCCGTTGAAGCGTTCCTGAGTTATTACCTCATAAAGGGACACTGGTCAGAATTGCAAAAAATGGCAAGGTCTTTAAGGTCAAAATAGGCTGGGTCATGAAGGGGTTAAAATAAATACACTGACTTCTTTATATTAACCCCTTCACGCCGCAGCCCTTTTTCATTTTTGGGTTTCTGTTTTTCGTTCCTCTTTTTCCCAGAGCCATAACTTTTTTATTTTTTCATCAATAAGGCCATGTGAGGGCTTGTTTTTGTGGAATAAGTTGTACTTTTGAACAACACCATTTAGTTTTACCATATCATGTACTTGAAAACGGGAAAAAAAAATTCAAGTGCGGTGAAATTACAAAAAAAGTGCAATTCCACAACTAATTTTGGATTTTTTTAACCATGTTCACCAAATGCTAAAACTGACTTGCCATTATGATTCTCCAGGTCATTACGAGTTCATACACACCAAACATGTACAGGTTGTTTTTTTATTTAAATAGTGAATAAAATCCAAATTTTGATTTGCATCATTTTCAGAGACCCGTAGAGTCTCAATTTTTCGTGATCTGGGACTGGGCGAGGGCTTATTTTTTGCGTGCCGAGCTGACATTTTTAATGATACCATATTGGTCGGGATATGATCTTTTGATCGCCCGTCATTGCATTTTAATGCAATGTTGCGCTGACCAAAAAAAACGTAATTCTGACGTTTTTACTTTTTTTTGCTACATTATTAACTGATTGGATCAATGCTTTTTATATATTGATAGATCGGGTGATTCTGAAAGCAGCGATACCAAATGTGTGTATTTTTAATTATTTTTTAATTGTTTTATTTTGAATGGGGTGAATGGGGGTGATTTGAACTTTTATAATTTTTAATAATTTTTAAAACATTTTTTTTACTTTTCACTTGCTTCAGTAGTCTCCATGGGAGACTAGAAGCTGCGATAATCCAATCACCTCTGCTACACACAGGCGATGATCAGATCAGAAGTGATCAATTACTATGAGCGCTGACCGCTGGGCGGTGCTCATAGAAAGCCGACAATAACAACCACAGGGGTTTCCTGCAGACCCCGGATTGTTATGCCAACCCATCGGTGACCTGCAGTCATGTGACACGGGCGCCGATGGGTGGGATTAGTGACGTGCTTGTGGTGTGAACATATCAAATGCTGCTATCACATATTGACAGCGGCATTTAACAGGTTAACAGCCACGGGTGGATCACAACTTTGTCCTTGACTTGTTTTGAGATCTCTTTGGTTTTCATGGTGTTGTTTGGTTAGTAGTGCCTCTAGCTTAATGGTGTTGTAGCCTTTGTGGCCTTTCAGAATAGGTACAGTTTGTACACTGAGAGACCATATGACACTTAGATTGCACAAAGATTGATATCCTTTCACTAAGCATGGGACTTATGAAGGGAATTGCTTGCACCATAATTTTTTAGGGGCTTCATCGCACCAACTTAGACTATTTAGTGCTGATGCATCACACTTACATCAGATTACAAAGTAAGTAAACACAGATTGTAATGTAACAAAATAGGTAAAGCACCAAGCGGGTGAATACTTTCACTAGCCTCTATATAAGTAAGAACTGCTTACTAAATAATAGCCCAGGCCATGCTGTTTTTATAAGAATGGCTATATTTTCTATAGACCAAATGATTAAATGTACAATACATTTACTATATCTCATGAATCTTTCATCAGCAGTTGGAATTTTCGGCACTCATACACTGGCCGTACTAACAGACTGTTCCATAGTATTTTAAGTGTGCTGCTTTAGACTAATGCAGTGTAACTCCTGCTGAAATGGTTTTACCGTAAGAGAGATAATAGCCTCTAATTGAGAATACTGATGAGGTTTGACTAATGTGCCTTTTTGACCACTGAAAAAGTCAGTCTGTTCCATGAGTCCCAAAGGAGTACTTGTAATTAGCACTCATCCATCATACTGTATATACTGGATTTTCTTATTGTATTCAACAATTCACTAGACCTGATTACATCTGCTAATTAAAGCAAATAATTATTAGTGGCACAACTGGTTAATAACTGCATATGAACAGGCAAGATTTAACTGTTTCACTACCAGAGTGCAATGCAATATTTTTTGGTTATATTTTTACACAGTCAATAACAAATGAGAGAGCAAGTTGGCACTACCAACAACAATTCCCACAGGTTACCACTATCCATATTTCAATGGTGGTGCTCAATTATTGCTCAAAGATCCAGTGTAAAACAAATCCATTATAATGATATTTTCACGGCACTCACCAAATATCTTTTCATACATTAAAAGCATCACTCTACCATTTTTTTTATTTTAACCACTACAGTGGTGCCTCTAATCTAAGTTCCATGCTCCTAGTCTTATACTAACCTGCCACCATCTTCACTTTCTGCCACCTCCACTCCTGTCGGTCTCCAGCAGTTTGTCACCTGCCAGATGGCTCCACTGTTTGTTGGAGCGAGCCGGAAGTCACTTTTCAATGGAATGAGACAAGAAATCCCGTCACTCTAGTGTTGAATAATGCTCATTTAATCCAATACATAGAAATCCAAGCAAAATCTATAGCCCATCAATTGACAAAAGCCTGGAATGGGCTGAAACATCTTGTTTGGATGTCTATGTTTTGGATTAAATGAGCATTATTCAACACGTGAGTGACGGGATTTCTCCTGTCATTGCTACTCCTCTCCACGTGCACCACGATTAAGACGGAGTGCCGACCATTCTACCTCTATTCTACTTTTCAATGCAAGTCTATGAGAGCCTCGTTCTTGCTCATAGATTTGCAATGAAAGCCTATGTCAGATACTTCTGACTTCCAGCCAGTCAGAAGTAGCAGCCACAACAAGATGGCACCGTAGGACCGGAACGATGCCGATAAAAGGTGAAGACAGCAGCGGGTATGTATAAGACTACAGTAAGTGTCCTTAGATTGAAGCACCACTATAGTGCTGAAAAAAATCACTGCAGTGATGCTTTAATTATATTTTTTTTTAGATATAAAGTGCACATCAGAATTTTCCATTGAAGGACAATACCTGGCAAGCGACCGTAATGAAAAATTGAATCACACATTTGTTTTTATGTCCACTGTGTAGTAAAAACTTTAAAATATTTTTGTGAGTGATGCTGTGGCAAGCTAACTAAATTATTAAAAATGTGCTACTTAGAATTATATTTGCACTGATTTTATTAGTTTACCAGTAAATTTTAGTATCATATGACACATAATAAACATAAGCTATGAAGAGTATACATAGAAATGGCAAGATAATACTGTAGAGTATTTGCTTCATATGTCTGATAACTTCAGATTTTAATATATTAGGTATATATCCTCTGTGGACACTGAACCACATATTTATATAAAGTTCTCATTTTCTCAGATTCAAAATAAATCGAAAATAGGAAAAGGATGACACCTTCCATCTCCAGTGTACGTGCAGGTCATAAAAGTGTCAAAGAGCCTGTAATAGTGTTCAATAACAATCACAATTATCTAAGTAGATAGTCCAGTTTAAATATAAATCATCCTTCTTCCAAAAACAGTTTTACACCTATTCGTGAATTATTTGTCATACTGTAGTACAGGTCCAATCCATTTCAATGGACGAGAACTGCAATTCCAAACACAGGCAATGGACAGGTGTATCACTGTTCTTGGAAAGTCAGCATGATTGACTTACATGTTTTTTTAATCATATACAAACCATTTTAAGAATGAAGTATTTTTGAATTGTAACCAAAGGTAACTGTGAAAATACATCTCAAGTTAAAGGGGTTGTCTGGTTTTAAGCTACAAGTTTGCAGTCACTCTATGTGCAGACTTGTGAATTCTCACATTGTGTGTACTGCGTGCTGTCAAGGTTGTTCGGCGCTGGTTCCAGTAGCGGCGACATGTGACCAGTCCACAAGTATGTGATTTGCATACATGCGGTTTCATGCCAACTAGTTGAGCAAAGCCTTTCTCAATGCAAGTGTATTGATTGAGGCCGGATACAGTCTGGTTGGAATGTGAAGTACACAAATCGCAAACCTGCTCCCAGCACCGAAGAATCCTGCCAGCGTGCAGAGCACACAGTGTTAGGATTCAAGCTTCTGCAGTCCCATAGTGTCTGTAGATTTGTACACCCAAGGCCAGCCAACCCCTTTAAATAATTGTAGTTTCATTGTGTATTGTAGATAAAAGAGATTTATAGAGGAAAAGGTATATTTTTTAGAGGAGATATATTTTTTAGAGGAGATATATTTTTTACCTTCCAACAACAGTACTGGCAAAGAAAATTTTTACACTTGTGCGGCAAAAAAAACCTTCACATATAAAATCCTTGTCATAATTTCACTTCTTAAAAGTGCACACAATGAAGGAGATAATCCCAAACTGTCTAATAGCAAAACTGGCCTAGTTGCCAGTAAGGGTAAGGGTAATGTAAGGGTGACATGACAAAATACTAATTGTAACAAAATATTCACAATAAAATGCTTGAATGCTAAGATTTTGTGGTTTCGTTGAGCTTGTAAAGATTTTTTTTGCCGGTACTGAAATCTTTACAGCATCATGTAATGCAATGTAATATAATTTGGGGTTACAACATAATGCTATTCGTGTCTAGTTATGTGAAGGAAATTTGGTTAGGATAAATCTATCCCTGTGTGTGCTGTGGCTGCTCCAAATTATGCTAAGTATTTTGAGCTCTCAAGAATGACACTGTACACTGAGGTGACAGAATAACATTCCATCAAATACTGATGGTTTATTTTAGTACATACATGTTTTATAGTTGCATATAGAAAGGGGTGGTTAGTTAATTACCATATTGTTAAGCTTCAATGTTAGTGGTTATTTAAATATATATGGAATATTGTGATCAAGGCTTATATACAAATGCTGATTAAGCAACTAAAGTGTAACTGTCACACAGAAAAGCACAGTAAAACAAACGTATAAAAATACTCTGTTGTAAAAAAGTAACAGTAAACAGCAATTGCTAGTAAACAGATGATAAAAAGACAGGGTATTTGTTTGATACGTTTTTTGCAAAAAATGTATGCTAAGCCGCTCTACCAAACGTCAAGGTAACCCATATCAGAGCAGTCCCTAACTGATGTATTTAAAAACCTGGTCATGTGTATAGTACCTATATGAGCAGGATTCAGACAGGTAATGTCCGATATGGACACGCTGCAGATGACCGCCTTTATGTGCATGGCTCACTAAGGAGGGGTGGAAAAACTCCATAATCTTGCAAAAGCAAGAAACCAATTAGATACAAACACATGAGCCATGCACACAGTGAGCAATCTGGTAGGACAATGTTCACACCACCAAAAGACTGAAACACAGAAAAGCACAGTAAAACAAACGTATAAAAATACTCTGCTGTAAAAAAGTAACAGTAAACAGCAAGTGCTAGTAAAAAGATGATAAAAAGACAGGGTATTTGGTTGAAACGTTTTTTGCAAAAAATGTAAGCTAAGCCGCTCTACCAAAAGTCATCGTGTTTATATCTAAAGTGTAACTGTCATAGAATCATAGAATCATAGATAGATAGATAGGTAACTGTCACCTTTTTCTGCAACCAGGACAAAA